>JAVSCE010019209.1:0-600000 GCA_032199065.1 Smutsia gigantea
CATCCAAAATATATAAAGAACTCATGCACCTGAACAAACAGAAAGCAAATAATCCAATTAAGAAGTGGGCAGAGGACATGAATAGACACTTCTCCAAAGAAGAAATTTGGATGGCCAACAGGCACATGAAAAGATGCTCCACATCGCTAATCATCAGAGAAATGCAGATTAAAACCACAATGAGATATCACCTCACACCAGTGAGGATGGCCAACATCCAAAACACAAACAACAACAAATGTTAGCGAGGATGTGGAGAAAAGGGAACCCTCCTACACTGCTGGTGAGACTGCAAATTAGTTCAACCATTGTGGAAAGCACTATGGAGGTTCCTCAAAAAACTCAAAATAGAAATACCATTTGACCCAGGAATTTCACTCCTAGGAATTTACCCTAAGAATGCAGCAGCCCAATTTGAAAAGGACAGATGCACCCCTATGTTTATTGCAGCACTATTTACAATAGCCAAGAAATGGAAGCAACCTAAGTGTCCATCAGTAGATGAATGGATAAAGAAGAGGTGGTACATATACACAATGGAATATTATTCAGCCATAAGAAGAAAACAAATCCTACCATTTGCAACAACATGGATGGAGCTAGAGGGTATTATGCTCAGTGAAATAAGCCAAGCCGAAAAAAGACAAGTATCAAATGATTTCACTCATATGTGGAGTATAAGAACAAAGAAAAAAACTGAAGGAACAAAACAGCAGCAGACTCACAGAACCCAAGAACGGACTAATAGTTACCAAAGGGAAAGGGACTGGGGAAAATGGGCGGGAAGGGAGGGATAAGAGGGAAAAAGGGGCATTACGATTAGCAGATGTAATGTTGGGGGGGCACGGGGAGGGCAGTACAACTCAGAGAAGACAAGTAGTGATTCTATAGCATCTCACTACGCTGATGGACAGTGACTGTAATGGGGTTGGTGGGGGGGACCTGATGAAGGGGTAGTTTAATAATCATAATATTGCACATTTAATTGTAAATTAATGATAATAAAATTAAAAAAAATGCCATCTTCTGTCACATTAAGGAATTTTGATATACCTCTGAAGAAGAGGTATATATGTGGAGATCATCTCATGTTCTTTTTCCCCCCAAAATTGTGAAGGTGTTCAATAAAAAAAGAGTAAACTAGAAAACTAAAAACTATGAAAAAAACTTCTTGTACTTTGAGGTTCTTCATCAGAAACATGGGAAAAGCACTTGTTGAAAAAGCACTTCACTATCCTTGCCCATAACCCACTGAATAGGAATAGGTAGAATGTGGCCTTGTGGGTGAAAAAACACTTCTGCTTATTGTGGGGACCATTAAATGTTGAAAGCCACTGTTCCTTCCAATATCACTGAAGACAAAACACATTTGAATAAGGTTCAAGGTAACATTCTTTTTTAGTCACCTCTAACTTACAATGGAGCTCCAGAGCATATGCATACACATATATGATTTTATGTATGTGTTTTGAGGATGGGAGCAAGTGGTGCTTATCCATATGGAGTCACAGTATAAACAGGATTTTCAAGAAGAAAATATCAGGTGACTACACTAATATGTAAGAGAAAAAATCTTAATCCTCCTGACACACCAACTCTGCTTTGTTAGTAGCATGTTGATGATATACTAGGCTGCATTCTGCTCCAAATATATTTACTTATAAGATAGGATGGAGGACAGAAAACACCATAGCACATCCTGTAACATAACAACAGGAGTCTTCAGAATTCTGGGCCCATCTTCTGATAATCAAGTCATTCAAAATGTGGAATGGGCTTGGTCACAAGAAATGGGGCTGAGTTTGGGTTGACAATTCCAGCTCAGGTTCTGGAGTCCCTCTAACATTTAAACGTGCAGCCCCATAGGTGTTCCTGAAATGCAGAAGACTTGCCCCATCCTCCAGACAGCTGTGTCTCATCCGTGCTGGTTCTCAGTACATAGTAAAGAATCTTGACCAACAGGTGCAGTGCTCTTGGTCAGGTGTGTATTCCTTTGCAGGAGTTTAATTTATCTTGAATCTGGTATAGATATGCTTCTAATACTTTCTTGGATTCATGTTGCAAGATGAATGGACCGAGGCTGAAAACCTTGGGCATTCCTCAGGCTAGAGAACGCCTTTAGAACCAGCTATTACCCCTTTCCATTTTACCCCAAAGCTAAATATCTGTCTACATTTTCCCTATTCGTAACATAAATACAATATAAAGATAACAAATCTCCAAAAAGAAAGTCTAGAAATAGTTGCATTTTCTAAAATGGAGAAAGAAGTAATTCCAGTGAGTTTTGCAGCAAAGAACCTAGAATCTTATATAATAGTATTTTTCATAAATGATGTTCTCATTCAGACATGAACAAACCAATCTTGTTGATAGTGAATTACCAACATGTTGTGAAATTAACAGCATTCTTAATAGTCATGCTTAGATTAATATGATTTTTGAAGTATTTAGTGGTGATTTAGGTGTCAAAATAATTATTTAAGATTTGTGTCATGTGTAACTTTATTTTATTTAACTTGTAAACAAACAAGCAAAAAATCAAAACATATTTATAGAATCAGTTATTCAAAGGTAGGTACAGTATTTCCCAAATCACAATAAATACGCTTAAATTTTTTTTCAAATAATCATTTTCCAGGTTTTCCATATGAAGTGTATCACTTAAGATATATAGGCGTCTTTAGAACTAACCTTATCAGATAATGGCTTAAATAGTTCATTCATTGTGAAGAAATAGAAAATTCTTTCCAGTTGAGTAATTAATATATATCTAAATATTCAGCATTCTTAGGGAAGCGGTTCGATTTGGTATTTGCCAATGATTATTTTTTAGCTTTCTGTTATAGTGAAATTCATTCATTTAGTAGAACATTTGTTTTCAATATGATTACTATTATATTATGACATTTCTTTCAAGCCCAGTAACATCAAATTGCTCTTTTTTTTATTGGGAGGAAAGAGACTTGTCCCTGCCAATTCTAGTAACTCAAATTAATTTCTCACAACTGGGAGAGGGAAAGATCTAACTAATGAGAATTGTACTAATCTCAGGTACAGTTAGACACAAACTACTTGGAATGGAAGGGTGGCAGAGTAGAATTAGATGAGATAGTCAAACCAAAGGTCATAATTTGAATTCTGATTTGACTAATGATTGTGGTTTTATGCAAGTCATTTAACCTCTAAGGCTCTCAATTTTCAAGAACCACTATTACTAGATGATCTAACAATCCCAACTTGAAAAATGCCATATTGCACCCAGAAGTGGCACACTCCACGAAGTACTGAATTATGCAATCTCGGTGCACTATATAATGCATTACAAATAGGAAAATGCAACTGTCTTATCTACATGTTAGCTTTGAGTGTTCCAGCAAACACTGAATGCCAATCTTATTTTGAGATAATGTGATATCATTTGAAAAGGGGGTATTCAGCTGAAAAACTACAATTTCTTGAATAGAATAATTACTCAGAAGTAAAAACCCAAAGTACAGAAAGCACTGATTCATCAGGAAATTTTAGTGAGATCTTAATAATTGCCATTGATCTATACTCTCTTATGGGGAAAACAAGTAACCACTTTAAAATCATTAGCCTTTATTAGTACCAATTTGATAACCAAAAGGTATAGTGAATACTTTTATACTTCAAAACAATATAATGATGAATCAGAAGCAATGGCAAAATATTCCTATGTTCAAATTAGTAAAGGTTCTCTTTTCATTTAAATTCCTGTTGCTATGAAATCACTAAATATTTCCTCAGAAGCTGGGAGACATTTTATGTTTTCTGGTATTGTTTCCCTTTTTTCCCATCAATTACTTCACAGAGCCAACCTTGCCACAATGTCAACATCACACACACACACACACACACACATACACACACACACACACATACACACACACATGATATTTTCATATTTTCAGCTTTCTTTGTAGCTGTGAAGGACTAGTTCTTGGCAATATCTCTACTATGTAGATGTTTTCTCAGGCTCCTGTCACATTAATCTGTATATATATATATTTGCACTTGATATTGTTCAAGTTGACACATCACTGCACAGTCTCTTGCTGTCAGTTTTTTATTGCGAATCCTGCCATACACGTGTGTGTTGCATACACCAAATGCTTTCAAACTCCTTAAATTCTTTTTTGTTGATACTGCATCTTTGACAGTACTAGATATAAATAAAGGCAATAAATAAACCCTTATTTAACTTAATTATAAGGAACAAAGCCTTGATTTCCTGCATCTTCCATATTCCACATCGTAGCTGTGGGGAAGTTGTCTTACCAACCTCTAATCAAAAGACTCTGCAGTGAAGCAGGGGAAATGGAAAGGGTATTCTGTGACTGGACATCAAACATTATTCTGGAAAGAAAACAAACATAAAACCAGTAATCCAATTAAACTAATCTGAATATAAAGCACTAGTTTATTTAACAATGACTGAAATTTTGATGTAGGCAGATGTTAAAGTTCTCTTTTATTAATGAAAGAGAAGTTGAAATATTCTAGTAATTTTTTAAAATGTAGGTTAAAGAAAGTGTTTTAAAGGATCTCCTCTCATGTTTTGCAGCACACAGCATACTCCATTTGAGGATACTCAGTACAAACATGTTTAATCCATATTAAAAATGTCTAATAGTATTAAAACTCCATTCTTGGTTTCTTTACTCAGAAAGACCACTGAGCTCCAAGTTCCCTTCTCTGTGCTTCTGTGGGGAAACTGTCTCCATAGAGTAAATAGGCCATGCAAGTGCAGTGTCACTTTATTGATTTTCCGTCTCTCAGAACACAGTCCTCCACTGCCTGTTGTCCAGTGTATGAAATACATAGTTTCATATATTCTGTCCACTGTTTTGGTCATTTCATGGGAAATGCACACCCCTGGAAACACAAAATATTCAGAAACAGTTGCAGGTCCCATTCATATCAGCTTCCACCTGTAAATTTCCCTTGAGGAGTACAATTGGGTACTTTTTATTGTGAATACTATTGAGCAAAAAGAACCCGTTAGCCTGGAGATGCCTAAAAATTATGTCCTTCCCATCCCAGAAAATCCACAGTCAATAACTGGAGAGAGGGGAATAAATGGACTGTTCTCTTGCTTCTAGGTGGGTATGACTGTTGCAATTTATGCTTGAGTACCTGTCAGTATTGGGTTGAGGAGACAATTACCTGAAATCAAATTCTTTTTTAGATTTTCTCATATCCCTATCTTGGTTCCTTCACTCTCTCATAGATTTTGCATGAGAGCACTCCCTTAATATATCATTTGCTCAAAAAAGAAAAAAAAATCACTTGCTCAAAAATCTCTGTCTTGGGTTTTGCTACCAACAAGGCCGATATAAAGCATATTTCCTTTCCTTTAATATTTGCTTTACAACTTTGAAAGATTTCATGCATGCTAGAAATTGAAAATTATTATATAATCCAAGTATCCACCAGAAGGTTCAACAATTATATGAATATTTCTTATCTTTCCATTCATCCATCCACTCAGCCATCCACAGTTTAGCAATCATCTTGCTAAACCATTTGAAAGTAAGTGCAGATATCATAGTATTTCATCCCTAGAGGAAAAAGTCATCCTCCTGTCGACCTCAAAGCATTATAGTACTTAAAATAATAGTAACTCTTTGATATAGTTCCAGTCCATATTGACATTCTTCTCTTTGCCTCCAAGATATCTTTTTTAGGCTATTTTTTGAACCAGTCCATGCACAGCAATTTGATCACTATGGCTCTTGCTCTTTAATCAAGAATTTTACAATATTTGCCATGCAGTGTTTCCCCCCATGGCATTGACTATTTGAACAAATCAGACCAGTTGCCTATAAGAATGATCTGTATTCTGGATTTTTATGTTTGTTTCCCTGTGAGGTACTTTAACTTATTCCTCTGTCTCCTGCATTTTATGTAAACTATGGTAAATTCTAGAAGTTAGATTAAATTCAGATTAAACAATTTCTCAAGAATATTCCATAAGTGAGCCTATATCCTTCTCATCACACATATCTTCAGCTATACAATGACCATATAATTTCATTATTGTCATTTCAATAACTTTGGAAAATCATTTACATACCACAAATTAACATTTAAGTGTATAGGTCAGTGATTTTTAGAAGACGCACAGAATTGTCCATCCATAACCATTATCTTAATTCCAGAACATATTCTTCATCCGAAAAGATACCCCATATTTACTAGCAGTCACTTTATATTCCCCTTGCCCCCACGCCGTGGCAACTATGGATTTGCCTGATCTCTGTGAATTTGCCAAATCTGGACATTTAATATAAATGGAATCAAATAATATGTAGCCTTTCTGTCTGGCTTCTTTCAAGTAGAATTACTCTCCAAGTTTATGCAAGTTGTAACATGTATCAGAACTTCATTCCTTTTCATAGCTGAGTTAAATCCCATCATATGCATATGCTCCATTTAAAAAAAAGGAATCCATTTCTCAGTTGATGGATGTTTGAATAGTTTTCAATTTTGTTTTTGTTTTGGTAATTATAAATAGTTCTACTATTGATATTCAAATGTGAATGAGTGAAGTCTTTGGACAAATGTTTCAATTCTCTTGGGTATATATACCTAACAGTTGAATTGCTGAGTCATATGGTAACTCTGTGTTTCACCTTTTAAAGAACCATCACTGTTTCTAAAGTGGCTGCACCATTTTACATCCCCCACCAGCAATGTATGAGAGTTCTAATCTCTCTAAATTGGTGACAAAATTTGTTTTTGTCCATCTTTGCATTTAGAGACTTTCTAGTGGGTGTGAAGTAGTATCTCATTTTGATTTTGATTTGTATTTTTCTAATGACTAATAATGTTGAGCATCTTTTCATCTGATAATTGACCATTTCTGTATCTTCTTAGGAGAAATGTCTGTTCAAATAATTTGCCCCTTTTTGAATTGGGTTACTTGTCTTTTCATTGTTGAATTAGAAGAGTTCTTTATATATTCTGGCTAAAAATCCCTTTTGCAAACATATTCTCCAATGTGTGAGTTGTCTTTTCATGTTCTTGATAATGTCCTTTGAAGCAAAAGAATATTTCTATCTTGATGAAGTCTGACTTATATATATTTTTTCCTTTGGTTGCTTGTGCTTTTGTTATCATATCTTAGAATCCATTAGTTGAAGATCACATGGTTTACACCTATGTTTCCTTCTAACAGTTCTTTTATTTTGACCTCTTACACCTAGGTCTATGATCCATTTGAATTTATTTTGTATACGGCATGAAGTGGTCCAGCTTCATTTCATGAAAAGGTATTCTTTTCTCCATAAAATTATTTTGGTACCTTTGTCAAAAATCAATTGACCATAAATATAAGGGTTTATTTCCAGAGTCTGAATTTTATTCCATAAATCTATGTATCTATTCTTCATCAAGTACCATATCTCTTAATTACTGTAGCTTTACACCAAGTCTTGAAATTGGGAAGTAGGGGGACTCCAACTTTTTTCTTCATTTCAAGGTTGTTTTAACTATTTTGGATCCCTTACATTTCTATATGAATTTCAAGATAAGCTTATCACTTTCTGGAAAAAAACACAATTAGACTTCTGAGAGAAATTGTATTAAATCTATAGATTAATTTGGTAATATTGCCATCTTAAGAATATTTGGTATTTAGAACCATGAGCATGAGCTGTCTTTCCATTTATTTAGATTTTCCTTAATTTTCTTCAGTGATATTTTACAGTTTCAGTGAGCAAGTCTTATAATGCTATTGTTCAATTTATTCCTGTGTATTTTATTCTTTTTGATATTATACTAAATGGAATTTCATTTTTGGATTGTTATTTTAAATGGGTAGAAATATAATTGGTTCTATAGTGACACTGTATTCTATAATCTTACTGAACTTGTTTATTAGTTCCAATAGATTTTTAGCATGTTTCTTATAGTTTTCTATATACTAAATCATGTCATCTGTGAAACAACATAGTCCCACTTCCTTCTTTGTAATATGGGTGCCTTTTATTTATTTTTACTTATCTAGTTGTCTTGGCAAAAAACTCTAGAACAGTGTTAAAAATAAGTAGAAATAATAGACATTCTTATCTTATTCCTGGTCTTAGAGGCCAAATTTCCAGTCTTTCACCATTAACTACAATACTAGCTTGCTAAAAATGTTCTTTACGCATACAAAATGGAAACTATGTTTAACATTTTATTCTGTTCTGTTATTACTCCTTTATGTAGGAAGGCCATATAAAGATGAATTCTGCTGCCTTTTAAACTCAGAAGTATCAAGTGGACACAGGACAGTTTTTCTCCAGAATAACATTGCCTTAATACTGATTTTTCATTTTGGATCAACCCAAAAGTGTGAATTGATGTTGTCATGCAATCCTACAAAAGGATCACTCACCTGACTCCAGGTGGATCTCCAAGTTAGGATCTAAATAATCTACAAATCCAGCAGACACATGGCCCTCTTTTTTGTCTTTGAATTAAAAGCACTGAATTCAGTGTTGAAGAACAAGTTGTAGAGGTTTAATTTTTTAGCTTTTTATGCTAAAATATGAAATAATGAAAGAAGGTATGGCTTCAAACCAAGCCCTGGCATTTACTCAACTTTCATCTATTTATGTCAAAAACCTACATCTTCACAGCTCTATCATAATGAGCTACAGCAGTCATGGGAACAATTCCAGCTCTTGCCTTCATTTTATTTAACATGTACACATGGTCTTTTGACAACTGGCGGCACTTAAAACAGGGGATCAAGGGAAAGTATAAAATTGTTTCAAATTTAAGAGCAGAGACAAGACTGTGGCATCAATAAAAATTTTTATACAGAGAGTTAGGAATTTCATAATTTGGATTGAAGTTTTCATACATTTGTGTATACCCAAGTAACAAAATTTATGATATAATGAAAATTAATCTAATTACAAATAAAATCAAGAAATTCTAACTGTATTTATTGATTGCAGGAAAAATATAGAAAGTAATCCAAAATTTTCATCTTGCTTTCCTGTTAGACACTTGCCCATCCCCTATTCTCTACTGCACAGAGAAAATATTAGCTCTTAGATTAATGCAAATCACAATCCCTGGAAAATTTTCTATACTCCTTGTCCAGATTTTCTAAGTTTAAATTCATACCTTTAAGATCAAAGGAGATTAACTCTATCCCATAGAAATGGTTACATAATAATTTAAGAAGTAGAAAGTATCAGTATTAGGAATTAATAATTTCAATAGTCAGTTGAAAGCAAGTCTTAGTTTAAGTCATACAACAGATCTGTAGACATGTGAGGTGTCCTGAGGTTGTTAGACAATCATCTGGGGATAAACAGGAAGACACTGACTAATGCCATGATGAATAAATTTCTAAATCATGAAGAAATGAACTAATCTAGCCTTCAGAAAACAAGATATTCCTATTAAGAGTCCAACAGCACTCAACAATTTCAATAGATCAGTTCCTATTACTACTGTGGGAAATACAAGGGACAATATATGTAACACCCCTTTCTTTTCTCTAAGAATTCAGCATCTAATGTCCAAAATATCAACCTATTTTCATGCTTCCCTTGCAGTATATGATTTATTCATGATTTGTACTATCAACCAGAATAGTTATATATCATTTTTCAGGATTTTTTTTCTGACATTGTTCATTCTTCCTTTAAAGATTCCTTTCACAGTACCTGACCCCCCGACTCCCACCTTTTATTTTTTGGTTGACATGGTAGTGTTGAACTGCTGCAATTTCAGCAGTGTCTCAGTTAATGATACCCTTCAACTCAAAAATACTTCAGGTCTCTCCTTACCCTTTACTTAGAATTGTGTGCTTTTAATCATCAGGCATATTAGGCAAGGGAAAGAAAAATGTTGTTTTCAATAATGCATTTCAAACATAAGGATTAGAAATAGTAGAAAAGCTGCATATTTAGAACAACACGCATATCACATAACAGAAAATGAGTAAATGTTGAGTAAAAATCTCCTCCTTCCTCCCCAAATCATAATATAGGTATGTAAAGTAGAAAACCAAACCAAACCAAATGGGACTAACAAATTTCACATACAAAAGTAAAATACTGTCTTTGACATCAATATTTGTGAGCAGTGATTTCACTCAGAGACACATGGAATTAATGCTGTAAGGATATCCTCACACAGACATTGACTGTTACCTTGCATTTAGGCAAGGCAGCATGACTGTGTCTATAATTCCTCATATCTAAATAGTATTCCTTGATATTGGTAGATAATTGTGGTGATGTTAATTTTTGTTATATTCTACCATCAGTTAAACTAATTGAAAATACAAATATATCTTAGAACCTACTAGTTGAAATTATGAGTCCTCTGAGATCTCAGGCTAAAGTTACTGAGAATGAAGCAACATCTGCTGGTCAGTAACCATAAAAATGTAAAATATTTTAGGTTAGGAAGATTGCAGGACTAGTCATTTCTATGCTAAGGTGAAATTCTAACTATGTTTACATTTACTGGTCAATCTAAAATTTAAAATCAATTTTAGAAAATAGCCTCTATTATAAAGAAGGAAAGGAAAATTAATATATGGACCATGTCTTGTGTAATTGGTATTCAGAGGGTGTTACTCAGTATATCAGAAAACCCTTTCCAGCAGAGCAAAAAGCAGGTATAGAGATGTTTTGTAAAGACTGGTTGGAAGTTGATGTGTGCTCCAATTCACGGCCTCCAATTCCCTAAGAATGGAATGATTAAGAATTCTAATTTTCAGGGCAAAATAGCTCCACTTAAAACTAACAACAATAATGTTTTCAGACATATATTGCACATTTGCCTTGAATTAGTGTATGAGAAGCATTTTATATCTATGATCTCATTTCTGCTGCTCTGATAAGTGAGAATGTATAAGAATCAGAATGATCTTTAACATATTTACTTGAATCTAGTAAAACAATTTCCCTTTTGAGTCAGTTATTTTCCTCAAAAGGCTTGAGACAAAAGTCAGAAGTGATGGTTTAGGTTTATATCAGTGAGTACAGCTGAGACTGAGAAATAATTAAATGAATAAAATGCCTTTACCTAAATAAAATCTCCAAAGTGCATTTTTTGCCCTGACATATTTGAATTTAGAAGTCTCTGTGCTCTTAATTTCTATAAACTTCCAAGCATCTATTTCAAATTTTGCATAGCAGTAAGAAATATTTGATAATAATGTTGACCATTATGTGTATAAAACACAGGAATGTCTGGTGTGGTGATATTGAGAGATGTAATTAACACAAAATATGTTAGACTTATTTCCAAATCCTTGTGATGATTTTACATTGTAGTTTTGCATTTCTATATTTCATGATAATGCACTAAGCTTACTTTCACATATTTCCTGTTTCCTTTTACATAAATATCTGATGGCACATCATAATTTCTCCCACTTCTAATTCTTCCGATACGTGGAGGAAATTCTATTTATATAAAACTCATATGTTTATTCAGTCGTTATCATATGGAATACCCACTTTGTGGGAAACACTACATTATGTATTTCAGGAGCTGGGAAGATAATTAAGGCAAGCCTCCTGTCCTTAAAAGACTTACAAAATAGTGAATCCAACTCTACTTAAAGGGAAATAAAGAATTATGTGCATTTTGTGAATATTAGTGTTTCTAGGAGTAGACATCACACAGACATCTTTATTAGCTCTGCATTTTCTTTCATGTGTGCAGTTACATTGCATAGTCTTACAATCATGCATTTTAAAAATATAGCCCTTTATAAACTACGAGTTTTCAATCCAGTAAGTCAGACCATTAACTGAAGTGTCAGTGCTGCTTGGAGAAGCAGTCATAAAACTGAAATTTAAAGTTTTTATTTTATTACTCAAGTAGAATAAAACTAGAGGGGGGAGATAAAATCATTTTTCCAAATTTCACAGAGGCGTGAGGCAGAACACTTTAGAAGTTCCATGAGGTCTTCCAAAGCAAAGTGTAACTGAAAATGTAGAAAGCTCGAAATTGCTCTATGGGGGAAAAAAATTGTACAACTTGCACATCCTTATTAAAATGATGAAGTTTCTCTCTAACCTGTATCTTCAGGTGATTAAATTATTATGAATTTCATAAACAATATTCTTCTGATTGATACTCCTTTCAAATTATAAGGCCACATAATTTATCTTATTGATTAAGCAGACAATCTGAATGATTTTGTAAAGGCACAGGAGTAAAGGCTCATATGAGCCATATCTAGCATGAAACTGTTCTTTCCAAGTCTACTTGTGCCCAGTGGTCTGGCATATCAAATGATTTCATCCACAATTAGAGGATTAATACACGTGTGTTGAGTAATGACAAATAGTATAAATACCTATGAATTCAAAAGCACCATGAATTAGTTAGAATGTTTTGACTTACTTTCTCATAAAACATTGTACCTAACACAGAAAAGAATCAAAGAAAATGCATTAGCTTTTTGCTGACTCAATGTCAATCGAGATCTGAAGTTAATTTATTGTCAATGATGCAAGTATGAAAAAATTATAGCTGAATTTGTAAGAAATGAATAGAAATTAGGGCCATCAATACAAGTGGGGTACTTGTAGTAAACACAGTAGTTGCCACAGTACCCATAATGGAAAATGCTCATACTTCAAGCAAAAGAGAGAAGGGAAAAAAAAAATCTTCTCTCTCCAACCTCTAGGTCAAACTTCTAATATGACTTGAGAGGTCTCTTGTGATTATTTTCAATGATCATATGCTGGTGACTGATGAGACACATTGGGTCATTTTTGGACAATAAAGTAATATAAAAAAGTAATAATTCATTTAGACCACGAATAACATTTTATCTATGTTCCCACTGAAGCCCTTTTTGCTACTCTTAATATGACTCTGACATGATTATCTACTTATATTTCTAACATCTATATTCATAAGCGTTTGCTTGCTTATGTCCCTTGCTACTTCTCTTGCAATTTCCCTTCCAAATTATTAGTTCCAGGACTAGTGAAGTAAGCCCAGCCACTGAAGCTTTCACCCTTTCTCATAACTAGGTGTTTTCTCTTGTTTTTTCTACTATTTGAAAGTCATTAATCTACTCTCAAAATACTCCCCAACATTAGCCTGACTAATATAATCACTCTTTCACATCTCAGTTCAGACAACACTATACCAAAGTGCTTTTGTGGCTTAGTCACCCTCTTATTTGCTACAGTATGAATGTTTGTGTCCTCCCCAAATTCATATGTTGAAATTCTAACCCCAAATATTGTATTAGGAGGTGGCCCCTTTGGGAGGTCTGAAGGCAGAGCTCTCATGAAGAACATTAATGTTTTCATAAAAGAGACCCCATATGGATCTCCATTCCTTAAATCACATGGAGACACAAAGAGAAGGCACCATCTATGAACAAGAGAACAGACTTTCACTAGACACTGAAGCTTTTATGTCCTTGATCTTGGACTTCTCAGCCTCCTATGAGAAATAAATTTCTGTTGCGTATAAGATACCCATTCTCTGATACTTTATTATAGTAGCCTGAATAGGCTAAGAAATTAACTGGATCCATAGGTCCTTATACTTCAGACTTTATAGCATAATTTTAAATTTCTTAAACATGTATCTGAAATGTAACATATCTGTTTATCTTGGATATCTCTGTACTCAAAATCAAATACAGTATTTGGTACACAGTAGATGCTATGTAAATATTGCTTGACAAAACAACAACTATTCACTCATTCTATCAAATTTATTTATCTCCTAATTTCTCTCATCAAGGTATAAATGGCAATAAAAATATTAGGAATAATCACAAAGAATAAAGATTAAATAAAAAACAACTCCAGGAACAATAGACAATTGTAGCAAGGTTTCAGGATATAAAGTTAATATACAGTAGTAAATTTTCTTCTTATACATCAGCAATGAATAATTGGGATTTGAATTTAAAAACACAATACCGTTTATATTACTACCATCATCAAAATATACTTAGGCATAATTCTAACAAAATATGTATAAGATCTATCTGAGGAAAACTATAAAAATATGATGATGAAAGCAAGAGCTGCTTCTTTGAGAAAATTAACAAAATAGATAAACCCTAAAACAGACTTATCAAGAAAAAAAGAGTCTATACACATAAAAAGAATCAGAGATGAGAAAGGAAAAATCATTACAGACACCACAGAAATACAAAGAATTATCAGAGAATACTATGAAAAATTATATGCTAACAAACTGGATAACTTAGAAGAAATGGACAACTTTCTAGAAAAATACAACCTTCCATGCGGACCCAGGAAGAAAAAGAAAATCTGAATAGACCAATTACCAGCAAAGAAATTGAATTGGTAATCAAAAAACTACCTAAGAACAAAACTCCTGGACAAGATGGTTTCACTGATGAATTTTATCAAACATTTAGTGAAGACCTAATACCCATCCTAATTAAAGTTTTCCAAAAAGTAGAAGAGGAGGGAATACTTCCAAACTCATTCTTTGACACCAACATCACTCTAATACCAAAACCAGGCAAAGACACCACAAAAAAAGAAAATAACAGACCAATATCCCTGATGAACATAGATGCAAAAATACTCAACAAAATATTAGCAATCCGAATTCAAAAATACATCAAAAAGATCATCCATCATGATCAAGTGGGATTCATCTCAGGGATGAAAGGATGGTACAACATTCAAAAATCCATCAACATCATCCACTACATCAACAAAAAGGACAAAAACCACATAATCATCTCCATAGATGCTGAAAAAGAATTTGACAAAATTCAAAATCCATTCATGATAAAAACTCTCAACAAAATGGGTATAGAGGGCAAGTACCTCAACATAATAAAGGCGATATAGGACAAACCCACAGCCAACATTATACTTAAGAGCAAAAGCTGAAACTTTTCCTTTAAAATCAAGAACAAGACAAGGATGCCCACTCTCCCTACTTTATTCAACATAGTTCTGGAGGTCATAGCCATGGCAGTCAGACAACACAAAGAAATAAAAGGCATCCAGATTGGTAAGGAAGAAGTCAAACTATCCCTGTTTGCACATAACATGATAGTGTACATAAAAAACCCTAAAGAATCCACTCCAAAACTACTAGATCTAATATCTGAGTTCAGCAAAGTTGTGGGATACAAAATTAATACACAGAAATCTGTTGCATTCCTATACACTAACAGTGAACTAGCAGAAAGAGAAATCAGGAAAACAATTCCATTCACAATCGCATCAAAAAGAATAAAATACCTAGGAATAAACCTAACGAAGGAAGTGAAAGACCTATACCCTGAAAACTACAAGACACTTTTAAGAGAAATTAAAGAGGACACTAATGAATGGAAATTCATCACATGCTCTTGGCTAGGAAGAATATTGTCAAAATGGCCACCCTGCCTAAACCAATGTACAGATTCAATGCAATCCCTATCAAAATACCAACAGTATTCTTCAACGAACTAGAGAAAATCGTTCTAAAATTCATATGGAACCACAAAAGTCCCCGAGTAGCCAAAGCTATCCTGAGAAGGAAGAATAAAGCAGGGGGAATTATACTTCATCACTTCAAGCTCTACTACAAAGCCATAGTAATCAAGACAATTTGGTACTGGCATAAGAACAGACCCATAGACCAGTGGAACAGAACAGAGAGTCCAGATATAAACCCAAGCATATATGGTCAATTAATATACGATAAAGGAGCCATGGATATACAATGGGGAAATGACAGCCTCTTCAACAGCTGCTGTTGGCAAAACTGGACAGCTATATGTAAGAGAATGAAATTGGATTATTGTCTAACCCCATATACAAAAGTAAATTCAAAATGGATCAAAGACCTGAATGTCAGTCATGAAACAATAAAACTCTTAGAAAAAAACATCGGCAAAAATCTCTTGGACATAAAGATGAGCAACTTCTTCATGAACATATCTCCCCGGGCAAGGGAAACAAAAGCAAAAATGAACAAGTGGGACTATATCAAATTAAAAAGCTTCTGTACAGCAAAGGACATCATCAGTAGAACAAAAAGACATCCTATAGTATGGAAGAATATATTCATAAATGACATATCCGATAAGGGGTTGACATCCAAATTATATAAAGAGCTCACGCACCTCAACAAACAAATAGCAAATAAGCCAATTAAAAAGTGGGCAGAGGAGCTACAAAGACACTTCTCCAAAGAAGAAATTCAGATAGCCAACAGGCACATGAAAAGATGCTCCACATCGATAATCATCAGAGAAATGCAAATTAAATACCACCTCACACCAGTTAGGATGGCCAACATTCAAAAGACCAACAACAACAAATATTGGCGAGGATATGGAGAAAGGGGAACCCTACAACACTGCTTGTGGGTTTGTAAACTAGTTCAACCATTGTGGAAAGCAGTATGGAGGTTCCTCAAAAAACTCAAAATAGAAATACCATTTGAACCAGGAATTCCACTCCTAGGACTTTACCCTAAGAATGCAGCAGCACAGTTTGAAAAAGACATATTCACCCCTCTGTTTATTACAGCACTATTTACAACAGCCAAGAAATGGAAGCAACCTAAGTGACCATCAGTAGATAAATGGATAAAGAAGATGTAGTACATATACACAATGGAATATTATTCAGCCATAAGAAGAAAACAAATCCTACCATTTGCAACAACATGGATGGAGCTAGAGGGTATTATGCTCAGTGAAATAAGCCAGGTGCAGAAAGACAAGTATCAAATGATTTCACTCATCTGTGGATACTCCAAGAACAAAGGAAAAACTGAAGGAACAAAACAGCAGCAGAGTCACAGAACTCAAGAATTGACTAACAGTTACCAAAGGGAAAGGGACTGGGGAGGATGAGTGGGAAGGGAAGGAAAGGGGAGAAAAGGGGTATTACGATAGGCACACATAATGCAGTGGCGGGGGACACAGGAAAGGCAGTATTTATAGAGAAGACAAGTAATGATTCTATAGCATCTTACTACGCTGATGGACAGTGACTGTAGTGTGGGGGACTTGATAATAGGGGGTCTAGTAACCATAATGTTGTTCAAGTGATTCTAC
Organism: Smutsia gigantea; assembly: GCA_032199065.1. Taxonomy (NCBI): domain Eukaryota; kingdom Metazoa; phylum Chordata; class Mammalia; order Pholidota; family Manidae; genus Smutsia; species Smutsia gigantea. Next base: position 17,066 of record JAVSCE010019209.1, read on the forward strand.
ATTAATGATACAATATATATATATATATATATATATATATATATATATATATGATGAAAGAAATCAAAGATATAGTGGGAGATATTCCATGTTCATTGAGAGGAAGACTCAATAATTTTGCTAAGAAATAAGTTCTTCCCAACTGGATCTGTAGATTCAATGAAAATCCCAGCAGATTCTAAGTTGCTCATTGGCCTTCTTCAGCATAGATGCAGTACAAGCATCTCAAAGAACATATTTTTGGACTACTTGGACAAACTTTTTTTGTCTTCCCTATCTTGTTTTCTCTTGAGAATGGGGAAGAATTTGGAGGGGCATTGCAAAATTTGTTTAAACACATACAATTTTTTACCCTACAATTTAATAGTTGAAGTTATTGTTTTGCCTACACTTAGCTATTCCATGTACTTTATACAGTCAGCCATATAAAATATAATTTTAATTCACATCAAAATGAGTAGTCCATGTGGCCAGCGAATACTTACATAATAGTATTACTTCAATAACACAATCTTCTCAGGACCTGATTGGAAGGTGATTCAGCAGAAACTGGGAGCTAGAGAGGCAAAGTACTAGTGAGGGATACCACGGCTGTTCACTCCCCAGGAAAGGAAAAGCTGGGGGAAACACACACACATACATGCTAACTTTCTTTACATGAAGCAGAGAGAAAGCAGGATAAATACTATTGTCCATTCCATGATCATGCTACCTTCAACTTGTAGAATGTCCTACAATCCAAGTGAAATCTGGCAGAGGAAAGGATGTTGCCTTTTACGGCTCATTTTGAACTCCTGCCAGCAATGGTTACCTGTACATAGGAAAGATTTTTTTTCCAAATTCAATTTCCACTCAGTTATCAAAAAGACACTTTAAGAAAAAATAGGATGCAGGGGTAAAGGTCAGAAGAAGGTGGAATGAAGGAGTCTAATTTGCACTGTACTTCTGTTTTCATTCTTTCCTTCAAAGGGAAACATTAATGCAAATGAGATACTCAGCCTCCATGTTAATATTCTTCAGAATCCATTGCCTGGGTTAATTTTCCTATGTCCTATTATCCACTACACACACATATATGCAGCAGAACAAAATACATACTGAAGAATTGAATAACAAAGATTTTCAGGTGTTAATTAAATGTGTAGCTTCTACATAGATGAAAATTTCATATTGATATATGTGCCACAGACTCTTAGTATATTAGATTTAAATTAAATATTGAACTAAATCATTATATGTGGGAATGGTAAAGTATACATTTATTTATTTATTTTTAGTCCTAACAATAATACATTTAAAAATATTCACAAATACTATTAGTGTGAACATATCTTACTTTTGAATCAAATTAACACTTGCCACAATAAAGGACATTTCTTGATCTAACACAGAAATCAAAATAAAACAAACTGCAGTCATCAGTACTTTGGTATAATTATATTATTTCAACAAAATTAATAATATAAAATAACATAATAATCAGGAAAAAGATTTTGATGACAGCTAACATCACTTCCATTCAGTACTCTACTAGACATCCTAGCATTTGAAATAAGAGATATGAAGTAAAGATATGGTGCAAAATTTGGAAAGGAAGGAAAATACTGCCACTATTCAAAGCTAATATGATCATTTACATTAAAAATAATCTGTAAGATAAATTGTTTAATTTTAAGAGTTTTACTTATTATTAAGTTAAAGATTGATATGAAAATTTAATTACACTTTATATACACAATATAAATACAATATTAGTCCCTAATAGAAACTATCAGGAATAACTTGCCCAAAAGTTACCAAGGTCTTTATGTAAAGTTCTATAAAATTACTTTAAAACATATTAAGGGAGGCCTATATAAATATATATTATTGTTATTTATAGTTATATTATATATTTACATATTTTTAATAAATAGGAAGATTCCATATATTTGCAAATTAGTTCTGCCCAGATTTTTTTAAATCAATGCACTTCAAATTAAGAAGGATAGTTTTGTGAATTTGTTAAGCTTATACTAAAATTGATATCAGGAAACTAAGGTCTGAGAACAGTGAAAATATTTCTATTATAGAAGAGACAGAAAGACAACCTCTTCTTGATTTCCAGAATTATTACAAAACTGAATTGATAAAAATCTGTCTGACCTTGGCAAAGATACAGACAAAGGACCAGAGAACAGCAAAGAAGTCCCAGAAAGAGACCTACATAAATTTGGAAGTGTAATATATAAATAATTGATATTGAACAATAGTGACTGAATTCTGGAACATTTAATAATGCTGGAACAATCCATTTTCTATACAGAAATAAGTTTTTAAAAATCCCTTGTTCATATCAATAACAAAAATCAATTCTAAATGGAACAAAAAGACAAATGTAAAAGAAAAAAACTTAGAATTAAGTATAAAGAACATACTTTATAGGATCGTATTGTTGGGATGAGTTTTTTTAAAGCATTATACAAAGAGTAGAAACTGGAGAAGAGATGTTTGATAAATAAACTGAAAAACTTCTGATTTAATGAAACTTATGATAAATAGCATAATGTATGTAAAGACGAGCCCTAAGCTGGGAGATGAGGTTTGCAAGACATAATATCAGTGAAAAGATTGAGTTTGAAATAGGTAAAGAAATCCTATAAATCAATATGAATAAAGTCAATCTGCACCAAAAATGAGCAAGTGGTTCACAAATATGGAAAAAGAAATGGACAATTACAAAAGAAAGAAACTGCTCTATTTTATTACTAATCAGGGAAATGCAAATTAAAACTACTTTTAATTTTATTTCACACACAAAATATTGGAAAAATTTTTAAAGTCTAACAATAGCAAGAATTGGCAAGAGTATATATGGCACAATCATAACTCTCATCTACTGGTAGAGAATAAGAAAGTTGGTAGAAAAATCTAGAAAATGATCTGTCATAGTTTAATAATGTATCTTTTTGTAATCTATCCATTTCACTTCTAGAAATAAACTTTTTAGAAATTCTTTCACACAGGCACTAAGACACATACACAGGAATGATTGTAGCACCATTGTTCATAACACTTATAAACTTAAAATCATTCAAATGACTAGCAACATTTGAGAGGATAAATATACTATGGGTATATTCATATACCAGAACACTATACAGCAGTGAAAATGAACTACAGCTATATACAATAATATGGAGAATCTCTTAAATATAGTATTGTGAAAATACACAAGTATTCTTCCATTTATACTTAAGTTATAGAGACCAAGTATACTTAAATGTATGTTAAAAGTATTAAAAAAAGGGCTCAGGAACACAAATACCAGGATGACAATCCATTTACATAAAGAGAAATGCAATCAGGAGGGGGCATATGAAGCTGTTAGGATATTTTTTATTTCTCAAGCTAGATGATAGGTACATTGATATTTATTACAAATCTCATTTCTCTTCTTTAAACTGCAAATATCATTTTTATATACTCCAAAATACAAAAACGTAAAGAAAAACCTAATTGCAGCCCATTTATAGATTTCAAATTTAAATATGCTAAAAGATTTTTCTGAATAATTTAAGTAGCTACAACGTGCTCAAAGAAATGGAGTTTAACCCCACACCTTGTAAGCGTTAAGCTGTACTTAGCGACTTGCTTCCAGAGAGTGGAGTATGGTAAAGAAAGGGAAAGACTAAATTTACAGTGGAGACACCTGGCAAAGATAGCCTTTTTTTCTTTGCCAGGTGAACCAGGCCAACATCATCAGTGAACATGAGTGTGGGCTATCGACAGCATGGCCCCTTGGTGTGATGTGACGAGGATAACACTTCACAGTTGTGGTCTTCCGGCCCAAAACCTGTAAATCCTGTCTGAACACAACAAAAATATCAGACAAACTCCAATCGAATGACCTTCTACAAACACCTGAGCAGTACTCCTCAAAGTTGGGTCAGGGCCATCAAAAATAAGGGAAGTCTGATTAACTGTCAGGGCCCAGAGCAGCTTACGAAAACATGAGGACCAAATGCAATGTGGTAATGGGATCTGGGAAAGGGAAAGACATTAAGGGTATTTTAATAAAATCTAAATATGGAGTTTGGTTAATAGTAATATATCAGTATTGGTTTATTAGTTGTAAGAAATGTACCATGTTGATGTAAGATCTTAACAAAAGAGGAAATTTGGTGTAGTGTATATATATATATATATATATATATATTGAGCACTCTCAGTACCATCATTATAGCTTTCCTATGAATCTAAAAACTATTACAACATATTTTTAAAACAAAAAATAAAGAAGTCAACCTTCAGGACATGATGTTTTCCCTTTTTTATGCTCTTTTTATTGAACATAATTCCTACCCAGTCTCACATCACAGTTCAAACTATCACTTTCTCAGGGAAGCCTTTTCTGATCTAGGATGATTTCCTTATATTTTCTATTTTTACTATGCTCTCACAATACCCTTTCAATCTCTCATTTATTTCAATAGTCAGTTAATTAATATTTGTTTTCTCCAGTAGAGGGTAAGCTCCATGAAATCAGACACAGTACCTGCTTTTAATTAACCATGAAAGCTTCAGGATCTGGCACAGAACCTGCTTATTAAATATTTGTGAATGAATAATAAGGATCTAAAAGGGAAGTGAAGTAATTTTAAAAGCACAGGTTTTTGTCCTGTTAATTCAGACAACTAGCAGCCAATGTTATTAGGGAAGAATAACAGAGTGTAAAGAACTACAAAAAGAAAGTTTATAACTGTGCCACATGAGGTAGGGTAAACACTAAAATGATTCTCACAATCCTTTTTACTTTTGTAACTTAATAGATTTTTGGTATAGTCACTTTTATTATCCTAAGACTAAAAGGTTGGATTGAGAAATTCCAGGCTTCAGTTTGCCCCATGGCCCCTGGTCCCTGACATGGGAAACAAGCAAATAAGAAACAGGTCTGCATTATATTGCTGAATAGATATACTTAATATGCCAGAACCTATTACCCTGTGACATATTGTCATCTCAGAGCTAGAGGCTGTCAAACGTAAAGCAGCGAGGCCATCTCAGTGCCATCATTGCCATAACCTCTAAGGACCCTTAGGAAGCACAGTATCTATTTATAGGAAGCTTCATGCCAACATTCTAAAACCTCATAGGCTAATTTTGGACTTAAAAATTTTTTAAATCTCAGCACTGTGTATAAGATTTTAAGAAAATTCTTCATGGTGGAACTTAGGATACAAACAGCTGGAAAAGTAAAAATAGTGTGTAACAAAACAATATTATATTTTTCTGGTAGAAATTATTTCTTCCACAAGCATGTTCACAATGAAGTTATATTTGAAGTCATCCTGGTGACTCTCCTTGCCATTTATGGCTTTTAGGGTAATTCCACACATAAATACATCCCCTCAACAGTACTTAACAATCCTTAGTATGCATTTTCACTCTCTTACTCATACAGAATGGAACACAAACAGCTACATTTTTATAATTTACAGTAACTACACAACTCTAGTATGCCACTAAATTTCATCAGGATTCGCTTCCTCCAGAACTTCCTTGTTGGAAGCCAAGGAATTTGCATGTTCAGAGATGATAAATTGTGCTAGAAACAGGCAGGGATGCTGTATGCCAGAAAATCATTCCAGAAGTGAAACATTACAGGCATTTGAGTCTATAGTAGGAGCCACTGACTGATATATTTTAATTTTCAAGACCCTGTTTTAAAGTTGGGCAGGAAGTGGGCATTGATTTTTCTTTCTTCTAATATTCTTGGACTTCAAAATCAATTTGGCTTCTTTGGGGTCTACTGAATTTGGAACTGCACAATGTCCACTGGGCAAGCCTCAATTCCTGAAGTGCCTGACATGCATGCATGTGTGCGCGAGTGTAACTGTTACCACAGAAGAGTTTGAAGATTTCTACTACTCATGAGAGTAGAAATCCAGGTCAACTATGCTTTCAAATATTCACATGTAATCTTTTGAACAGGCATTGTTATTTAAGCATCACTGACTAAGAAAACATCAGTTGAATGTTGCTGCAAAGCAAATCTTAATGCTTTCTGTGTCCATCAACCAAGAATGATTAGTTCTCTAGGTTCACAGACTCTTAGAAATATGATACAAATCCAAGAAGTAGGAATCATCCTTTGAAATATCAGCATTGTCAAAAATCCATCTCTCCAGATAGTGTTCAGTTCAGTGGGGGTCTGTTAAACTTAAATCTAGCTATGTCTGCAAGGTTGTAGTTCTGCTGCTTTGAAAGAATTCCAATTAGCATTGATTTTTAATAACCTGAAAATCTCTGCCACCTTGCAGGCTCAAGTTGAGGGTGGCACACCTTGGCTGGCTTTTGTGCACCTACTTTTTTAGAACCTAGAAAGGCACATATCCTAAAGGGGGAAGAAAGCCAAATGCACATTAAGCAAGTCAGAGGTAAGACTTACTGTTTCCAGAGGATTGATAATGTTCTCTGACCTGAAAATGAAAATCAAAATAACACTGAAGCATCCTCATTCATTTGCTAGTAACACACAGGTAGTCTTTGATAGAACTGGGTCATTGCCTTAAGGATTATGCTTTCTAAACTGAAAACAATATATATTCAAAGGAGCTGCAAATCTGTGTTTGTTTATTTGTTTTATTTGTTTTGGGGGATGTTCTTTCAGTGAAATTGAAGAAACTGTGATAAAGTTTTACTTTCTTCTTGTGCTTTCTAATCTAAACTCATTCATTATAAGAGGAGCTGTTCAAAGCTCCAAAAACTGACAAGATTCTAAGAAAGTGAATGCAGAGAAAACACCTCTCTTAATGCAGGCTTCCCCAAGGTAGAGGCAATGAATCGATAACACCTAAATTTAAAAGCTTTCTAAACAATGAGTGGGATGTACAATTTATCTTTCTAGTAAACTTGAGGTGCTATTTAATCCTTTTGCCAGCTCAAAAAAAGATCCATCCAAATAGGATAAAAAGAAGTTCTTGTCCTTATATATATTTTATTTCCTTTCAACTGTTTATTTTCCTTAAGAAAATGTCTTGTGTTTCATCAGTGAATGTATTTTTGCCTTCCATGCTCTAACAACACATTAACAATGAATTTATGACATATGGATAAACCCTGACTTTTTTGCCATTGAAGGCTTTAAGTCATTTCATTTCAAAGGCCATAATATTTTGATAACAAACTAGAAAAGTAGTATTAAAACTTTAACAAAGAAAGATTTATAAAAATACATTCAGAAAATGTCTTCTTGATCTTACTCTAAACTGTAATATTATGTCCTGTCCACTGAAATCCAGACTCATTTTTTCCAACTTCCAACTTGAATCTCCACATAGATGCAATATATCGTGTCCACACAGATCTGATATCCAAACACAAACCTGTCCTTCAACAACCATTTCCAGCTTAGCAAATGGAACCGACATTCTGTTTCCAAATCCTGAGAGCTGCTCTTGATTTCTCTTTATGTTACTCTTTGTCAATCCAAACCACTACCAAGTATGTCAAGTCTATTTCCACAAGGCACCATGCACTTCTCTCCTTTTCTATTGCTATGACCCTGTGGTTCAAGGCACAATTATCCCTCTGAGGTCCTCTCTGACAATTCTCTCTCACTTCGTATTTCTGCTTCTAATCTTTAAAATCCCTCTTGCAATCCATTAAATCTGCAGAAGCCAGGTACCATTTAAAAATAAAAGTATAAATCAGATTATTCCTTGCCCCTAATTGAAATTTTACCCTGTCTTCCACTGTATTTGGTATGAAGTCCACAGTCCTTAATCTGGACACTACCAATCTCTGAGTTTGTATTTTGCTACAGTCTCCTGCTCTGTTGTTACAGTCACACTGACACTCTGATGTTCCTGAATAGCAGTTTCGTTCTCACCTGCAGGATTTTCTTCTGTTGCTGTGTGCCTGGAGATTTCTTAGCCCAAGATCTGCCCTGACTGCTATGTAATTCACTCCACATAAAGCAGCCCTAACCCCTAATTCTCTGACCCCTCAATCACATTGCTCTGTCATATTTTCCTCATCACATTCATCAATTACACTCTGAAATTATCTTGTTGCTTTGCTATATGTTTATGTTTGCTGTTTCCCTTCAGCGCTTGGAATGTAAGTTCCATTAGAACAGAGTTCATTCTGGTCCACTGTGAGTACCATGTGCTAGCACAGTGCCTGGCACATATATTAAATAATAAAAACCTATTGATAAATAAATGATGAACTAATAAGATACCTTACTTTTAGTACCAAGGACAATGCTACACATAAGGTCCCTTAAATATTTTCAGAATTCACAAATCCTCTTTGGGAAAATTCATAGTGACTTAAGACTTAATTTTCAATTAGCTTGAGGGTGAATATTTTCTCAAATACTCTCTCTCCTGTTAAAAACACAAATAAGTTTGAGTTCTTCAAAATACCTCCTCCCCCCAAAAAAGGAAATTGAAATAACCAAGCATTACAGTGCTTATGTAGTTTTACAAAACAAAGCTGGCATTACACACTGAGCTCTGCTTACAAACCAAGAACGTCAGGTACTTGATTTAACAAATCCATTTGATTTAATGACCACATTTTTCTCCTGTTGGTATTTTTACTTTATGTTTTGGATTTTCACCACACCAAATAAATGAAAACATGTTTTATTGTCTGAAAACAAACTTCATATGGAAAATAGTTTGCAGCAGAGAAAACTGTTCTTTTTTTTATTTGGTTTAAATATTACCAAAAAAGCTTTTTAAAGCTCCTTAAAGAAGTCAACAGAAAGTGACACAAGCCAGAAGCTTCGTGGTTCTAGAAGGTTATATCTTATTCTTTGTTTCATCCAAGGAGTCCATTGATTCAGGATTCACAGGTCAAAGTTCCTAAGTTCTTGAGTGCATGTGGAGACACAGACATTCATGCTTCAGTGGATAAGATGTTGATAGTGAGAAACTTGTGTGAGTGTGAGTGCAGGAGGTATATGAGAACTCTGTACTTTCCACTCAATTTTGCTGTGACTCCACCACTTCTCTAAAAAAATAAGTGATTTAAAAAAATCTTTGCAGGTGGGTTATGATTTGAAGATACACCTTAGAACATACTGGAGAAGACCAATGCTATATGCATAACACACACACACACACACACACACACACACACACACACACACACACAGATATCTCTAATGATTATCTGTAATTTTCATGTAATGAAATCGAATCTCAGTAAGGCCACTAAATTCTTATAGAACAATCAGGAATCAGGTTCCAAATTTCAACTGATTGCTACAATCTACTTTCTCTGCACCATTTATACTAGGGATGTTTGTCTCAGTTTCATTTATACTTGTGTTTTATACTTGATGATTATTACTTCTGTTCACCCTTCCTAAATTGAACCAATATGATTCATCATTGTCTCTTTTACTATTAAAAGACCATTCTGGAAAATATTTTCTTATATCCTTTTTAAAAATTATTGACAAAAAATATCAAAGGATTCATTTCATAATACAATTTTTTTCAAGTAGGCCTCTTCTAACATTTACTGGTCCTAAAGCCCCCAATAAGTACTATTCAGTGTAACCTTTTCTTTTCTTTTTCCTTTAAAAAATAAGATACTAACCTTATAATGACCCATTTAGCTTGCCCAGAGAAAATACTGGAATTTAAACTGTTGGACAAAAAGTAGCTTTTCAGACAATATTATGTAACATTATTTATGTTTGATGACCAAGGTAGTTTTCTTAGGATTTTCATACATGTATAAAGATGCTATGATAAAATAGTTTTCCCAAACAAAAAGTTAAAGGGTGAAAATATTTTATAAGGAAATGCTATAAAATCTACTTCTATGTTGAGAACAAAAGAATAAAGCTTTACATAAAGAAAATACGTTCAGTGTTTTAAATTCATTAAATTCATATCATACCTATTTTAATCAGGCCAAGAAGGAAACTCAGATGTTCCCTTGAGATGATTGATTTTCCTATGATATTTAAATGAATGGGTGGTGTAGTATAGTCATAAATAACATCAAAGTATACTATTCATGTACTGGGATTAAAGTTCCACTGTTAGTATGAAGTTAATCATCATCACAATTATACAATCAAATGAAGAACTTTGAGTATTTTTTAAGAGGGAGAAGAAAAACCCTAAGGCTCTTTTTCTTCACATTTGCAAAAAGAACGTCTGTGAAGAAAAGAAAAGGAACTTTTTAACTACACATCCATAGGGGACCCTTTAGACACCATGGGCATTTAAGAACCACAGTGAAAATATAAAAATTAAAATACTCTGGATTGCAGACATGGGTTTTTCTTGAGGATAAAATTGATAAAGATAAAACCAAAGACAAGTAAAAATTAATTAGAAAAACAAAAGCTTACCTTCCACAATATATCAATCACCCAAAGAAAACATATTTATCTTTTTCTGATTTAAAAAATTATTACCAAAAGGAAAAAATAATCCTTCATTTTTCCTTACCTTTTGGATGAGAAAGGGAAAAATAAAGCATAAGTTAACTTAAAAGATTATTTCCCATTCATGATTAATTCATTATTCAGGTAAGGAAAAAAACACTTTCATATTTAGTCCATAAAGTAAATGTCCTGGTGATACCGATTGAAAGGAGGTATACTGGATACTATGAATTATTCACAGAACATTGTAGAGAGATGGAGAACATACTATTAATTCAGCTTTAATATTATAATATAATTGCAGTAAATAGGCCTCCTTTTTATCTCAAACGAAAGAATTTTCTTATTTAAAACTATTTCAAAAATTGAGAATTAGATTAAATTTTCTAAATATTTAAAAAATGGAAAAAAAAAACAAATTACCAATCTGCTTGAAGCATGTATTGTTTTCTAATTTCATGCACATTATGTTTACCACAGCAGGTAACAAACATGGCCCTTATCAAACATATTTAAAAGTGGAGAATCTGAAACTCTGAACAATTTAGCATGCCTACATAAAAACAATGTCTTGAAATTTTTCATTTCCATGCATTCACCTTTTAAAGACTATTTGCTTCATTAAAATTTAAAAAATTGGGTAGAAAGAGCAGTTACATAAGTATTCTAAACATTGTTTTTGTTGTTAACTAATTATTTTTGGCCAGATTTATTTGAAGCGGGCTGAGGTCCAAGATGCCCAATGCAGGCTGTTTGACCATTTGCATGCAGCACCACCTCCACATCTCCCTTGTTCTCTATAGAGTCTGAGGCACCTGCTAACTGATCTGCAACCCAAAGAGAAGGGAGTAAGTAAGGAACCGTGAAGAAATGTATCACTGACAACAGAGTAACCAGGAAGCAACGAAATACAAAAACTGCTTGCAAAGTTAACACCATGCGCAGGGAAGACAGCTCACCTTGTAGCCCAGAGCTGTTTGGCCCCTTTTTTCCATCTGATGAAAGCATCCTGTCCAGCATAAGGTGGGGAAATTGCCCAGGACTTCAAAAGAGACCTGTCCTTCCAGAGTGCAGATTGGGGTGCTGTGCAAGAGCCGGGAGAGGCCTGCTGGTAGGCCGCTTTGAAAACAAGCCTGGGTGCTACCAAAGCGAATCTTGAAAGGGTCACCCCTCAGACCTTCAGCTAGAGAATGTGCTTAAGATCCACCATGACAGGAAGATTCCATTATCAAAATAATACAAAGTAAACGGGAAACTGAAAAAAATGTCCTCCTGTATCAGTAAGATATTTGTTGTTGTTCATGGGGTCAGAAGACAACCAAATGTATGATTCCAAATAGGAAAAATATGATTCCAAATAGACAGAATCATCCATTATGATTTTTTTCACTTATATGTGAATTTTAACATAAATATGGAGCCACAGAGCAGTATTTTGTATTTTGTGCAAGCTCTGTGTTTGAAGTGAATAAGATTAATTCTACCTCATTATAATTTCAAATAAACATGTTCAATCTTTTGGGCAACAACAGCATGTGGATTTTTAAAAACAACTTAAATTTCTTATTGATGGCAATTAAATGATGTTTGTAGTATTTTTGTCATATAATAGATTCCATTCACTCGTTCTACTTTTCTGGGTTGTCCTACACAGAAGCACAAGTTTTTGAGGTCGTCTATTTTTTATGTTCTTCCATAAAGTTCACTATTAAAATATATTGGACTACCAAAATATTTATTCCACACAATACCACATCAGGACAATATAAAATGTACAACTGCGATGCATTCATGGTTGATTTACCTTTCCTCCACTCAACAAGTATGATTCCCAGGATTTAATTTGCCATACATCTACACAAGTCAGAAAGCACAGATATGGGGTAGCTGGTGCCTTATTCATTTAATATTAATTTAAAACTGTGTGAATACTATGTTAAATCTGCAGTTGTAACAAAGAAATATACATATTTGTAACATATATATAAAACAGAGAAATATTTTTCAATATAACATAAGGAAAAATATGTATTTTGAAATATAAAATGACTTGTAGAGAAAATACTGGGCACTTTGCTTAGCACAACAGTTTTGTTCACAAGAGGTTCTTTTTTAGCATATATTAAGGGTATAAATCAACAATTATATAAACATACAGTAATATAGTGTTAAGAACCAAGTGAAGTCGGAACTTCCGGGAAGATGGCGGCATGAGCAGGGCGGGAGAAATCTCCTCCCAACACTATATTTATCTATGAAAATACAGCAAATACAACTATTCCTGAAAGAGACACCAGAATACACAGGAAAGCACACAGCGTGCAGCTACACCCAAGAGGACTTGGCACCCCGCGAGGTGGGTAAGATACGGAGTCGTGACCTGGTGGGACCCGAGCACTCCCCCACTCCAGCCCACTGGTGGGAGGAGAGGATTCAGAGCCGGGAGGGAGTGGAAGGACACCCCCCAAAATAACCAGCCCCGGTGATCTGCGTAGGAAGTGCTGACACACATCACGTGGTGTAGCAGAGATTGGAGAAAGAGAGGGGTAGGATCTGAGCGGGGAACGCGCCAGGGTGCTTGCACCCAGCTACTGGGAAGGAAAAAAAAAAAGAAAAGGGCGCGCTTTCCTCAGCGGTCTTAAAGGGACAGGAGCCCAGCGGAGGAGCCGGATCGCCCCGGCACACTCAGCCCAGCAGGCTGGGAGTCCTGGGGGGTTTCGGACCCCTTAGCTGGCGAATGGGAAAGGGTGGCTGCACATCAACTTCCTACAGGGATCAACACCCTCCCATTCGTTCCCACCCCAGCCAGAGCTATAAAGGGCCCTGCGGAGCGGCGCGGCCATGGCTGGAAAATAGTGGGGCAACAGTGCCACCTACAGCATCCACACAAAATCTACTCCTGATGGGATTTTGTTTGTTTGTTTGTTTGTTTTTCTTTTCTTTTTTTTTCTCTTTTTTTTCTTTCTTTCTTTCTTCTTTTTTCTCTTTTTAAAGTCTTAAAGAGCCCAGCTGACATACGAGGCAACTACCAGTGACCACTTCTATAGCCATGAAAAGACAGAGGAATATGGTCCAGACTAAAATCAACCAGACAACCCCAGAGAGGGAGACTGAAGGGATGTAAATGCACAGACTTCCTGAAAAATAATTCAGAATAAAAGTCATAACCATGCTGATGGATCTACACAGAAATGTGCAAGAGCTGAGGGAGGAAGTGGGGAAGTGAGGAAAGAATGCAGAAATCAGACAAGTGATCGACAGGCTTAACAGCAGACTGGATGAGATGCAAGAGACTGTTAATGGAATAGAAATAAGAGAACAGGTATACAGAGAAGCTGAGGCAGAGAAATAAAAGGATTTCTAGGAATGAAAGAATATTAATAGAACTCTGTGACCAATCCAAATGGAACAATATTCGCATTATAGGAGTACCAGAGGAAGAAGAGAGAGAAAAAGGGATAGAAAGTGTCTTTGAAGAAATAATTGCTGAAAACGTTCCCTTGCTGGGAAAGGAAATAGTCTTGCAGTCCACGGAAGCCCACAGATCTCCCAACACAAGGGACCCAAGGAAGACAACACCAAGACACATAATAATTAAGATGGCAAAGATCAAAGATAAAGACAGAGTATTAAAGGCAGCTAGAGAGAGAAAAAAGATCACCTACAAAGGAAAACCCATCTGATTATCATCAGACTTCTCAACAGAAACCTTACAGGCCAGAAGAGAACGGCATGATATATTTAACGTTATGAAACAGAAGAACCTCGAACCAAGAATATGTATCCAGCATGATTATCATTTAAATATGATGGAGGGATTAAACAATTTCCAGACAAATGAAAATTGAGTTTGCCTCTCATAAACCACCACTACAGGATATCTTAAACAGACTGCTCTAGAGGGAAGCACTCCTAAGGCTAAAAAGATGTCACCAGAGAAAATAAAATCATAGCAAAGAAAGCACACCATCCAAATACTAACTAAAGGCAAAGAATAAAACACCTAGTATGTAAAGAATGGAGGAGGAAGAATAAGAAGGGAGAGAAACAAAGAAACATCAGACGGTGTTTACAATAACATAACAAGAAAGTTAAGTTAGATTGTTAGATAGAAAAGAAGCAACCCTTGAACCTTTGGTAACAAAGAATCTAAAGCCAGCAATGACAATAAGTACATATCTATCGATAATCACCCTAAATGTAAATAGACTGAATGCACCAATCAAAAGACAGAGTAACAGAATGGATAAAAAAGCAAGACCCATCTATATGCTGCCTACAAGAAACTCACCTCAAACCCAAAGATATACACAGACTAAAAGTGAAGGGATGGAAAAAGACATTTCATGCAAACAACAAGGAGAAAAAAGCACGTGTACCAACCAGTACTTGTATCAGACAAAATAGACTTCAAAACGAAGAAAGTAGCAAGCGATAAAGAAGGACATTACATAATGATAAAGGGGTCAGTCCAACAAGAAGATACAACGATTATAAATATATATGCACCCAATACAAGAGCGCCACCATATGTGAAACAAATACTAACAGAATTGAAGGAGGAAATAGACAGCAATGCATTCATTTCAGGAGACTTCAACACACCACTCACTGGAAAGGACAGATCAACCAGACAGAAAATAAGTAAAGACACAGAGGCACTGAACAACACACTAGAACAGATGGACCTAACAGACATATACAGAACTCTGCAGCCAAAAGCAGCAGGATACACATTCTTCTCAAGTGCACATGGAACATTTTCCAGAATAGACAACATACTAGGCCACAAAAAGAACCTCAGTAAAGTCAAAAATATTGAAATCATACCACTACCAACCAACTTCTCAGATCACAAAGGTATAAAACTAGAAAGAAATTTTAGAAAGAAATCAAAAAGGCTCACAAATACATGGAGACGTAACAACATTCTCCTAATTAATCAATGGGGTAATGACCAAATCAAAACAGAAATCAAAGAATATATGGAGAATAATGACAACAACAACACAAAGCCACAACTTCTGTGGGACGCAGCAAAGGCAGTTCTAAGAGGAAAGTATATTGCAATCCAGGCCTATTTAAAGAAGGAAGAACATTCCCAAATGAATAGTCTAAAGACACAATTACTGAAATTGGAAAAAGAAGAACAAATGAGGCCCAAAGTCACCAGAAGGAGGGACATAATAAAGATTAGAGAAGAAATAAATAAAATTGAGAAGAATAAAACAATAGAAAAAATCAATGAAACCAAGAGCTGGTTCTTTGAAAAAATAAACAAAATAGATAAACCCCTAGCCAGACTCATTAAGAGAAAAAGAGAATCTACACACATAAACAGAATCAGAAATGAGAAAGGAAAATCACGACAGACCCCACAGAAATACAAAGAATTATAAGAAAATACTATGAGAATCAATATGCTAACAAGCTGGAAAACCTAGAAGAAATGGACAACTTCTTAGAAAAATACAACCTCCCAAGATTGACCAAGCAAGAAACAGAAAAACTAAACAGACCATCACCAGCAATGAAATTGATTCGGTAATCAAAAAACTACCCAAGAACAAAACCCCTGGAGCAGAAGGATTCACCTCTGAATTCTCCCAGACATATAGAGAAGAATTAACACCCCTTCTCCTTAAAGTTTTCCAAAAAATAGAAGAGGAGGGAATTCCAAACTCATTCTATGAAGCCAGCATCACTCTAATACCAAAACTTGGCAAAGACCACACCAAAAAAGAAAACTACAGACCAATATCCCTGATGAATGTAGATGCAAAAATACTCAACAAAATATTAGCAAACCAAATTCAAAAATATATCAAGAGGATCATACACCATGATCAAGTGGGATTCATCCCAGGGATGCAAGGATGGTACAACATTCAAAAACCCATCAACATCATCCACCACATCAATAAAAAGAAGAACAAAAGCCACATGATGATCTCCATAGATGCTGAAAAAGCATTTGACAAAATTCAGCTTCCATTCATGATTAAAACCCTCAACAAAATGGGTATAGACGGCAAGTACCTCAACATCATAAAGGCCATATATGACAAACCCATAGCTAACATCATACTTAACAGTGAGAGGCTAAAAGCTTTTCATCTAAGATTGGGAACAAGACAGGGATGCCCACTCTCTCCACTGTTATTCAATATAGTTCTGGAGGTCCTAGCCATGGCAATCAGACAAAACAGACACATACAAGGCATCCAGATTGGTAAAGAAGAAGTTAAATTGTCACTATTTGCAGATGACATGATATTGTACATAAAAAACCCTAAAGACTCCAGTCCAAAACTACTAGAACTAATATCTGAATTCAGCAAAGATGCAGGATACAAAATTAACACACAGAAATCTGTTGCTTTCCTATACACTAACAATGAACTAACAGAAAGAGAAATCAGAAAAATAATTCCATTCACAATTGCATCAAAAAGAACAAAATACCTAGGAATAAACCTAACGAAGGAGGTGAAAGACCTGTACTCTGAAAACTACAAGACACTCCTAAGAGAAATTGAAGAGGACACTACCAAATGGAAATTCATCCCATGCTCTTCGCTACGAAGAATAAATATTGTCAAAATGGCTATACTACCTAAAACAATATACAGATTCAATGCAATCCCGATCAAAATACCAACAGCATTCTTCAATTAACTGGAACAAATAATTCTAAAATTCATATGGAACCACAAAAGACCCCGAATAGCCAAAGGGATCCTGAGAAGGAGGAATAAAACAGGGGGAATTATGCTCCCTGACTTCAAGCTCCACTACAAAAACACAGTAATTAAGACAATTTGGTACTGGCACAAAAACAGACCCACAGCCCAGCGGAATAGAATAGAAAATCCAAACATCAACACAAACATATACAGTCAATTAATATTTGATAAGGGAGCCTTGGATATACAATGGGGAGATGACCGCCTCTTCAGCAGCTGGTGCTGGAAAAACTGGACAGCTACATGTAAGAGAATGAAACTGGACTACTGTCTAGCCCCATACACAAAGGTAAACTCAAGGTGGATCAAAGATCTGAATGTAAGTCATGAAACCATAAAACTCTTAGAAAAAAACAAAGGCAAAATCTCTTGGACATAAACATGAGCAACTTCTTCATGAACATATCTCCCCGGGCAAGGGAAACAAAAGCAAACCTGAAGAAGTGGGACTATATCAAGCTGAAAAGCTTCTGTACAGCAAAGGACACCATCAGTAGAACAAAAAGACATCATACAGTATGGGAGAATATATTCATAAATGACG
Source organism: Smutsia gigantea (assembly GCA_032199065.1). Classification (NCBI taxonomy): domain Eukaryota; kingdom Metazoa; phylum Chordata; class Mammalia; order Pholidota; family Manidae; genus Smutsia; species Smutsia gigantea. The sequence goes on from JAVSCE010019209.1 coordinate 34,758, forward strand.
TATCCGATAAGGGGTTGACATCCAAAATATATAAAGAACTCATGCACCTTAACAAACAAAAAAAGCAAATAATCCAATTAAGAAATGGGCAGAGGACATGAGTAGACACTTCTCTAAAGGAGAAATACAGATGGCCAACAGGCACATGAAAAGATGCTCCACATCACTAATCGTCAGAGAAATGCAGATTAAAACCACAATATCACCTCACACCAGTGAGGATGGCCAACATCCAAAACACAAACAACAACAAATGTTGGTGAGGATGTGGAGAAAAGGGAACTCTCCTACACTGCTGGTGGGACTGCAAATTAGTTCAACCATTGTGGAAAGTAGTATGAAGGTTCCTCAAAAAGCTCAAAATAGAAATACCATTTGACCCAGGAATTCCACTCCTAGGAATTTACCCTAAGACTGCAGCAGCCCAGTTCGAAAAAGACAGATGCACCCCTATGTTTATCACAGCACTATTTACAATAACCAAGAAATGGAAGCAACCTAAGTGTCCATAAGTAGATGAATGGATAAAGAAGAGGTGGTACATATACACAATGGAATATTATTCAGCTATAAGAAGAAAACAAATCCTACCATTTGCAACCACATGGATGGAGCTAGAGGGTATTATGCTCAGTGAAATAAGCAAAGCCCAAAAAGACAAGTATCAAATGATTTCACTCATATGTGGAGTATAAGAACAAAGAAAAAAAAACTGAAGGAACAAAACAGCAGCAGACTCACAGAACCCCAAAACGGACTAATAGTTACCAAAGGGAAAGGGACTGGGGAAGATGGGTGGGAAGCGAGGGATAAGAAGGAAAAAGGGGCATTACGATTAGGAGACGTAATGTTGTGGGGGCACGGGGAGGGCTGTACAACTCAGAGAAGACAAGTAGTGATTCTATGGCATCTCACTATGCTGATGGACAGTGAGTGTAATGGGCTTGGTGGGGGGTACCTGATGAAGGGGTAGTTTAATCACCATAATATTGCACATGTAATTGTAGATTAATGATACCAAAATAAATTATATATAAAAAAAGAACTGAGTGAATTATACATACATGGTATTCAGAAGTGAGAGCTATTTTCCTATAATAAGGAATAGAAAGGAAACTTTTTTTAACCAAGAGATGAAGTACAAAAAGAGTTAAAAGTAAAGCACAAATAAAAGAATTAGAAAGATGTATCAAGACAAAGGTTCTTATAATTCTTAATGGAAAGGCCAGCTCATCTTAGGGAATGATCAAGCATTGGTTAATGCTGTTAATATAATGGAACATTGGTTAAAGGGGAAGTTGATGATGTATTTTAGTATGGCCTGAAATCAGTTTAAAGGAATTTAATTTTATTTGTACAGTTTTTATTTATATCCTTTACATACAGAAAAGTGATGTCTTAAAGTTAATCTGGGATGTTCTACACAATAGATTGTGAGGACAGAGACTCTGCGGTCAAAAAATACTATAAAATTAACTTTATCCATGCCAAAGTCCTGGGTAAGGTTCTCAACTGCAACACGTTATCACGGATATGATAAAAGATGAATGAAAGAAGTTTTGCCAAGGGACAATTGACCAGACTGAAGACCAGTTAGATATGAGAAACAAAAGAGAAAATGAGCCAGTGATGGTGCTGACGTCTCACGCATGTATGATGACCTGTGAGAAGATCTATTGGCAGATGGGAAGCCATCTGAAGCCAGATAAAAAAGGAACATGATGAATTATGTTTAAGTTATGCTTGGCATGAAAGAACAATGGAAAATCCAAAGGGATCATAGAAAATATTATATCCAAGTTGCAACAGACTTTAAAAACTAGAAGACTCTATCCTTATCTGATGCATTAATCCCTTTAAACATCATCCCTAACAAATTGTCATTCAACTTGTGTTTGACATTCCTTTTATGACAGAATTCCCTATTTTCCTATCAATTCAATGCTTTTTGCCAATCTAATTTTTATAAGTGCCCTTCTTTACAGTGATCCAAAAATATGCCTCCTTATAATTCTAGGCTTCGGTGCCAGCTGTTCCCTGTGGAAACACAAAATAAATTTAATCCTTCTTTCACAAAGTGGCCTTTCAAATAATTGAAGTCACTTTTCATGTCCCACTGAACTTTCTCTTCTCTAGGTTAAACATCATAAGATGTGCTTTCAATCCTTTCACTGTGTCTTTAAAGTGTAGTGTGTAGAACTAAACTGAGATTTCAGAGAAAGAATAGGATTAAGTTAAAAAAAATTAGAACTGATCATTATGAAGATTGCTAAGGCGATGGCAGAGGGAAGACAGCTCAAGGGGAAAACAACAAACAAACAAACAAACAAACATTGCAGCACAGCAGGAGGTAGGAAATGAAACCTTATTAGATGACACACTATATTAACATAAGAGAGAATGAACAGTCTGGGCAAAGAACAGGTTAGATGGAAAGAAGAAAGCAGGCAGGGTAGGGCCAGCAAAATTAAAGATGACTGGCATGTTAGAAAAATATAAAATGCTATAGAGCAATTGCTGTTTAATAAAAAAAGCTGAGCAAAGGTCTTTGGGTCACTTATTAATGAACCTATGAGTGGCGGCTTTTAGGAGAGGTGTGTCCATGGAAGCCAGATTGTGGAACTTTGTTAGTATAGGCAAAATTTGGGGCAGTAAAAGGAATGAGAAATATAATGCAACTGCTAGAATAATGCTGTTCATACTTCCAGAACCAGATTAAGGGGCACTTCTTCAGAGAAATCTTCCCTAAGATTCTTCCCATAGTCAACAGGACCCTATTTGGGCTTCTAGAACTCTTGCACAATGACCTGCTACAGCATTGCTTGTCTTTCAGAACCAGTTTTCCTCCTCCCCTGTCCCCACCAGATCATAAATTTCTCAGTGACAAGTGTTCTTAACCATTGTAACCTGTTCCTAACCATCACTGTCCTCAGCAGTCTAATGCCAAAAACAGCAGTCAATAAATATGTGTTGAATCAGAAAATGAATGATCTCTGATGCAAGAAGTTCAAGGGAAGTTTCAGTGGCTTCTGTGATGTTCTGCCCGGTTTTGCTTGGATCTCATGTCCTGTTCCTTTGCGACCTTTCCCCATTTTCTGCATGCTCTGGCTTTCAACTCCTTGAACACCATTTTCAAAGACTGTTTCAGTATTAACCAATCCACTCCACTCATGCTTGGAAGGAATGTGATGAAAAATGCCCTTTCTCTTGAATGGTTTGGAAGAATTTGTGAAGTATAAATGCTATTTTTAAAAGTGTTTGGTAAAATTCACTAGTTAAGCCATCTATCTGGGCCTAGATTTTTCTTAGTGGGAAGGGTTTTGACTAATTGAATCTCATCACTTCTTACGGGTTTAGGCAAATTTTCAATTCCTTCTTGACTCAGTTTCAGTACTTTGTGACTTTCCAGGAATTTGCCCATTTCACCTAATTTATATAATTTTTTGGCTTATAATTGTTCACAGTATTCCCTTGTAGTTATGTTTGTTTCTATAAAGTAAGTAAATAATGGCTTATCTTTCATTTCTGATTCTGGTAATGTGAATTCTCTCTCCCTCCCTCAAGGCCAGTCTAGCTAAAGGTTTATCATTTATGCCAATTTCTTCTAAGAACTGTTTTATTGATTTTCTCTATTTTTATCTTCTTTATTTCATTAGTTTCCACTCTGATCATTATTATTTCTTCCATTCAGCTTGCTTTAATTTGTTCTTTTTTCCTTAGGTTGTTGATTTGAAACTTCTTTTTTAATGTAGGGGTTTGGAGATCTGTGTTTCCCTGTGAGCACTGCTTCAACTGTATTCCATATATTTTGGTATGCTGTGCCTTCATTTTTATTCATTTCAAAGTGTTTTCTAATTTCCTTTATGACTTATTTTCTAACTCACCAATTAGTTAATGTTTTCAGTAATACCCACATATTTGTGACTTTCCCAACTTTCTAATTTCATTCCATTATAATTAGAGAACACACTTTGCCTGACTTCAATCTTTTTAAAATTTATTGAGGAATTTTAATGGCCTAGCAGACCATCTATGCTGAAAAATGTTCCATATTTGCTTGAGAAGAATGTATATTCTGCCATTTTTGTGTAGAGTGTTTCTTCAGAGGTCTGTTATCTTTTTTCTGTATGGTGTTGCTTAAGTATTGTTGACCTTGCTAGTTGTTCTATCGATAATTTAAAGTGGGGTATTTAAGTCTCAAACAATTATTGTAAATTGTACATTTCTCCCTTTAATTATGTCCTTTTTTTTGACTCATGTATTTGGGGACTTTAAGGTGCACATGTTTTAAAATGTTATAACTTCCTCATGCATATTACATTTCTCCATCCTTTTACTTTCAAACTGTTTGTATTTTTGACTCTAAATTGTATCATTTGAGAAGATAATATAGTTGAATTTTAATCTTTATCCAGTCTGACAGTCTCTGACTTTTGTTTAGGTGTTGAACCTATTCATTTTTAATGTTACAATTGGCATAGATGGGAGTAGGTCTGTCATTTCATATTTTGTTTTCTATTTGTCTCATGACTTTGTGTTCCTCTGTTACTCCTTTGCTGCTTTTTTGGAAAGAAATGAATTATTTCTAGTGTAACATTTTAATTCTCTCAATTTTTTTCAATCCATTAATTATCTTAGTGGATGCTCTAAGGCTTACCATTTCATCTTAACGTATAGACTCTACATAAAATACATACTTAACTAAACTCCAGGAAGATATGGAAATTTTATACCTCTATAGGTTTATTCTTTCATATAGTTTTGCACTTGTTATATATATTATACCTTATATATATATTTCACCTTAAAATCACGTTGCTTGCTAATACAATGGTTAGAAGAAGCATTTCTTTATGTAGCTAACCAAAGTCATTCAAAACCACCTTTTCAAAATTACATATCTACAACTTTAAATTATCACTACCTTTTGCAGAATGTCTCCATCTATTTATTTCTCAGTCCTATTCCCAATATAATCTATTTATTGTAGGCTAGCCAACTGTATCAAAAATTGGAGGGCATTTCCTTCTAAGTACAGGCTGTCTTGTCAGTTTCCTTGGTTTTCATCATGGTAAGCCATTCCAAACACACTAAAACACTGGAGCGCTGACATATTATCTTCTCAGGCCAAATCTATTTTATCTTCACATGTGGTAAATAATGCCAAAGAAAGTGAGCCATGAATTCTTATTTCTTTATTTCTCATGCAAGCATCAATATTATTCTAATCCTACCTAATTAGTTTCAATTTATCACTCAAGATAAAGGCATTATAAACATTCATTTAGAGGTAATTATGCTTCCTACAAAAAAACAGGCAATGATATGCTTAATTTTATGAAATAAGGGCTGAATTCACAGACATCTCATTTTTATGAAATATTTACTGTTACCACTACTGCTACTATGACTATAGTACTACTGAGAAGTGACATGCATGTACAAGATCATGTTTACAATCATCTAGACTGTTTTGCCAACTCAGTATATCAACATATCCCTAGACAGTTCCCGTGAGATATGTTATTAATGTACTAGAGTGACCAAAACTGATCAAGAAAATTTTAGATTTCCTGTAGATGATTTTAGTGCCTAGAAAAAATATAAGCCACTTTTATGGAAAATAAACATTCTTATCAGGATTAATATTGGAAATAAATGAATAAAAGGCTATCCTAATACTAAACAAATTCACCCCACAATATTCATGGAATATCATAAATATTGTTCTTCTCCCAAAAATAAAACAAAAAGCAATTTGATGATCAAGGGAAAAAGGATGATGCCAAATGAGGAAAAAAATAATATATGACACCCTTAACACTGATAAAGTGGAGAGGGTAAATTCTCAAAATCCATACCATATATGATTATGATTTTTTAAAAAAGCTATTGAATTATTAGTGTTTAGATTTGTATCCCTATTGTTTTTTGACTCACTCTCTGAACCTTAATTTCCTCATCTGGAAATTGAGGATTAAATTAAGATAAGCCATTAAGAGTTGTTAGCTTAATGTCTGTCATACAGCGAACTTTCGTGAAATATTTTGTAATATAATTTATTGATTTATAACTTATAATTGATCAATATATGTATTGTATTTTTCTCTCAAATAGAATATACTGAAGCTGGCACATTTTCTTTTAGATAAAAGTGATTATATGAAGACAAACTATATATAACATTATATAGTGAGAAATTCATAGAAGCTCAAGATCACAAATGTAGTTGAAAAAGTCTAGAGGAAATGTTTAGACTTTGTTCCTAAACAACTTGATTAAGGTCATGGAAAAATCCACTTCTAAAAAATCCACTTTGTTTCATTGTTAATTGAAATATTTAGATAAATAGATCATCTCTTGCTTTAACTACTTCAATGGCTCCCCAATAAATACAGGGCGAAATAAAACTTTTTAAGTAACAAAGCCCTTCACAACCTGGCTTTATTCACCTACTTTGGTGAATCCACAGGCAATGTCCCAATTATTAAGAACTATTTACCTGGCTAAGTTCCATCCTTATTACCTGAAGCTCACCTTCATAATTGCCATGTGAAAAATCCCTTCTTAGCTTTCTCCTTGTCTATTTAGTGAGCTCAAATCTTCAAGACCCTTCCAGGCATTTTATCAGTTTATTTAAAAATGTATAATATTTTTACTATATAAGGAATGCATTCTGTGTAGAAAATATGAACCATACATACATCAAAATGATAAAATGTATAAAAACATTCATTCCCAATCGTACCATCCAGAGATAACCACTTCAAATTTTGGGGGTGACATTTCCTACTTTCACCATTTTTGTTTTACACTTTTTTACTTCACTCTTTTGCAACTTGTAATCTCTATTTTGACTTTTAAATGTTATCTTTAAATTTTAAGTTGTATAGTCAACCCAACGTTATTCATGAATACACTCTCCTTAATATGAGAATTGGAATAATAAAATGTGATCAATTTTTCCAAATTGTACAGGTTTATAATTTTAAAATGCTTTTGCCCTCAAAATTAGACATTTTTTCTATTTTTTCTATTACATAGTCAATGTTTGCTTAAGTTTATCTACATATTTGCCAATTTCATCGCTCATCATTCCATCACACCCTGGATAATTTTCTTTTTTTCCCAAGGACATACTGTTGAAGTTCATTTAATAAAGAACAATTGGTAATAAAATCTCTCTCTGCTTTCATCTGAAAATGTCTATACATCACCTTTGTTCTTTTAAAATGTGTTTTTTGTATTTACGATTGAAGCTAATATTTTTAGCTTCTTACAACAAAGGCAACCATTAACAAAATGAAAAGACAACCTACTGACTAGGAGAAAATACTTGCAAATTATTATAAGGTGTCAATAGCTAAAGTATATAAAGAACTCAAACAATGCAACACCAAAACAAAAAATCTGACTTAAAAAATGGAAAAAGGACACAAATATACATTTTTTTCCAAAGTAGACATACAGATGGCCAATGTGCACATGAAATTTCAAGACTCTAAGCATTACTAATAATCAGGGACATGTAAATCAAAAAACCACAATGAGATACACCTTATATTTATTAGAATGACCATTATCAAAAAGAGAGGACACAAATGTTGGCAAGGATATGGAGAAAAGGGAACCCTTGTGCACTCTCGTGGAAATATAAATTAGTGCAGCCACTATGGAAAACAGTATGGAAGTTCCTCAAAAAATTAAAAACAGAACTATATATGTTCCAGCAATGCCACTTCTGGGTATTATTCTGGAGAAAATAAAAACACTAACTTGAAAGGATTTCTGTACACTCATGTTCATTGCAGCATTATTAATAATAGACAAGACATGGAGACAACCTAGGTGTCCATCAATGAATGAATGGATAAAGAAAATGTGATATACATATACAGGGAGAGAGAGAGAGAGAGAATTATTCAGCCATAGAAAGAATGAAATTTTGCCATTTGCAACAGCACAAATGTAGGGCATTATGCTACGTAAAATAAGTCATACAGAAAAGACAAATACCATGTGATATCACTTATATGTGAAATCTAAAGAAATAGAAATTAAAAAAAAACACAGATACAGAGAACAGATTGGTGGTTGCTGGAGGTGGGTGGTGAGGGTTGGGCAAAATGGGTGAAAGAAGTTAAAAGGTACAAATACGGAGTTATAAAATGAGTAAGTCCTGGGGATATAATAATGTACAACATGGTGACTATAATTAATAATATTGTGTATTTGAAATGCTAAGAGAGTAGATCATAAAAGTCCCTTCACAAGAAAAAATTCTGTAACTATGTATGGTATTGGGTATTAGACTTAATATAATGATCATTTTATCATATCCAAATATCAAATCATTATGCTGTAAATACCTGAAACTAACATAATGTTGTATGTCAATTGCACCTCAATAAAAAATAAAGTAACCTTTCTGTTAGGCCTTTGAAGGTATTATTTTATTGATCTGGCTTCTTTTGTTCTTTAGAAATCACCTGGAAATCTAATTGTCACTCACTACTAGGTACTACATGCATTTCATTTATGTGGTCAGATCCTTGTAAAATGGACCATTAATGGGTGATGTGCCACTTCTTTTTCCAAATTATCCAAATGGAGTATTTATTTGGAGCTTGTAAAGGGGCAGGAGCCCAATTCCTTTCTCCAAAGAAAACAACTCTTGAGGTTTCTCCCAACATTATCAACTCATCAGCAAGGGTACCACTCTCTTGCCCAAAGGTGCTCTCATGGAAATACTACCATGTAGTCCAAGTCCCCTGGTGAAGGTGCTTTTCTTATGTTACATCCCCAACACCATTTTTATTTATCACCCATTTGGCCCACATCCTTCCCTCCAAGTTGGGGTTACCCACTCAGATGTACTGCTTAGGGCTGCTAGTAATAGCATTCTTGCTAATGTTTCTTGTTAACCAAAACTCCAGAGAGATACCATAGGATTTGACAGGTAAAGAATAACAAGACTCATACCACAGTCTCATCAGCACTCATCTGATTCTTTGAAGTTAAAACCTAACCCAATACCTTGAGCAAGCTTACTGTCCCATATAATGGTATTGTACAAGGCATTTTGTTTACACAAGAAAATTATTTAGCCCATGGCCTAAGAACATCAGGTCAGAAAAATTGAAAGGAAAAACTTTTAAATCAGTAGAAATGCACAGCTGTTTATTTGCACTCTCACCTAAATCCTTCCATCTCCTGATCCTAGAAAACTTTCCAGTAGAGTCCTCCCATAATCAATTTGAGGACACATGTTATTTAAACCCCTAAACCATCCTCAAGAACTTCTTTACCCGATGTTTTGAATAACGAGCATTTTCATGGCCCACTTCTCTTGAAGGGGGATAAGGAATGGGGCAAGGCTGTGCAGTATCCCCTGCCCGTTCTGCACGTTAGTAGCAATGAAATGCCCGGCTTGATCAGGAGTATTAGGTCCAGAATAACTGAATGATAGAGAATCCACTGTTCCAAACTTCTCACTGTGTTCTTCAAAGTTGCTTCTGTTACAAGACAAGTGAATCAGAGCACATAATCCTAGGTAACACCCATTTGTAGCTTCCTGGGGTCCTTATAATACACTTGCAAATTTTGTGCAGGCTCTTGTCCTTGAGAAATTTTATGCCATTTCTAAGAGATTTCTTTCCTGTTACCATTGGATACAGTTTTTTATCCCTTCAGCCATTCCATCAGGTGTAACAAAGATATGCTATGACTCTGCTCGTTTGTGCATGGCTGAGTACCCACGAGCCTGCTCATTTCAAGAAATTAAGTAACCAGCTCTGGGGATCTACCTAGGGCATCTGCCCTGCATTCCTGTTCCCCTGAGTCCTCACTACACATATTTTGTGGGCATCTACATGATCCACTTTATTCTTCCTCTAAATTCACAAAGGAATTTCTGTAAATAAGGGCTTTATTCAAGGCTGTTCTTTATTGTCTAGTTATTTAGGGCTCATTTGCCTGACAAAATAGCAAGGCAACTGCCAAAGAGTAATTTTTCTAGATGACGAAAATGACCTTCTAGTCTTCGAACAACTCACTCTTTGGCAGGGTCTGTGACATGTAGCAACTTATTTTACACCTTTTCAGGAATGCTCCCAAATGCAGCAGCCCACATAATTCTCAGAAATTTCAAAGACTGGGCTCAGCTTTGGATCTCTTTGCCATATGGGTAACTATGTTTTTAATTCCTTTGCCCTTTATCCTCTGAGAAGGCAGATCTCTTGATATCCTCATATATTTCACTCAGTTACTCATAATGGTTGTTAAATTCTAGTCCCATTTAACTTGATCATGGAAATAGGCTGGTGAATTACGATATCCTTCTGGCAAAACAGTAAAGTATACTGGATCCCATTACATGAGAATGTAAATTGTCCCAGTTTGATTTAGACATTGGGATAGAAAGTCAGTTTCCTGTTGGGTCTGTAAGAATACGCAACCCCTCTTTGGCCCACTGCACTTCCTGTATAGCCTTTATCGTATCAGGCACGGACAGCTGAAGCAGTCAGAGAAACCACCTAGTTTGCTCCTACAGTATCAACTGTTAACCTCCAGGAACCATCTGCCTTAACAACTGGCCAGAAAGGAGATTATGGATTACAGGACTGATGCTTAATCATTTACTTCCTAACAGTCAAATTATATCCTCATATTCATGGAATTGGAGCACACATGCTCATATTCAAGTTGTCAGTCTCAAACCAAGCATTATATTGATATCAGGCTACCCACTTACATCAGAAGGATTTGAAAGACTTTGGTGCATAAGCAAGATATGGTACAAATTGAAAAAAGTCTCTTTTTTAACTCTTACATACTTTCTACATAAAATGAGGCATTATCTCCGTAGCCAGGAATAGGTTGCTCATTTTCATAAAAAATAATTCTTAATCTATATTTCATTAAAGTATTATCTTTGTCCAGGCTAGATAAAAGTTTCAGTCCTCTTCATGACCTTCTTACATTAGCAAATTCATTACTAAAAAGTAAAGCATTTTATTTTATTCTATTTTTAAATCCTACTTAAAATATGGCTTGACAAACACGACCATTTCTTGGCTCTACTAAGAACAAAGACTAATTCTAAAAGGAAAATGCTTTATTTTCTAGCAGAAGAAAGAAATGCGCTTCCATATCCAAACACACCTATTGATTAAAAAGGCTGGCAAGTTTATGAGACTAATGTGATCTAATATTCTAGGCCCCTTGCAGCTTAATGAATTGACTGAAGACAAAAACCCGACACCAGATCTTTACTGCTCCAGGTGCCCAGGAAGTATTTCAGGGCCAGATGTTTGTAAGTAATGTGATTTTGTAGTTATTATCTCTGGGGTTGGGAAGAGGTAAATTCAGTTTGGCTCATTTTTGTTTCAATGCTCTTTTACTTTTCACTCTTCTCCACGGTGTCAATATAGTTCACATTTCTTAAGGAGCGGTAAAATAAGATCTCATCCACTTGTGTCTTTGGTTTCAGCCTTTCTTTTTATAGATCCACGTTTCCATTCGGGAGCATTAAACTTAAAGAAGTATACTCTATTGCATCATAAAAAAAACAGTCAAGTGGGAGAGCCCATTTTAAATACCTATGCTGTCAGGCCATTTTCCCATAAATAAATTTTCACAGAAGAGAGTTAGACATTTGTTTGGCATAACCAATTTTATCTTGAAGTGGGAGGTTGGCAGGGCCCAAAGCATATTTGCACTCTATTCTTTAAAAGCAGTAGACTGTGATGCCCTTTCATTCAATGCTTTTGCTTCCGTGTGATCAGTTCCTAATTGTTCTATTATAGAAAAAATAGAATCTGATCAAAGAATGATTGAAGGTGATTTTCATTTAATTTTTATTATCTTTCAGTCTCTTAGTTTTGGCTATGATTTAAAATGTAATCCTTTATTGAATTTCGGGGTATTCCAATGAAAAAAATTACAATGTATGTATATATCTAAAGAAAGTAATTTATTTTAATCCAACCTATAAAGAGAATTTTTCCAAAGCACCTAAGAAATCCTGAGAATAAAGAGATTGCTTTTTCAAATATTATTTAAACTTCTTTAAAACCATAATTATACTAGAAGAAAAGATGTTGCTGATATTGGGTGTGGCTGCTTTACTCTGATGTCTACATTTGAAAATTAACACATGTGTACAGAGATAGTATTTTGCTCCCACTTATGATCTCAGGGGTCTAGCGTCAAGGTCCATACTTGCACTAAATAGAAAATCTAAGGCATGTGTGATTTAGGTGAATTTGGAGTTTGACTGATATTACAATAATGCTTCAATGATTTGATCGCCTTGGTGTAGCCTACAAGGTGAATTTTACTAGTTTCCATAGTAAGCAGTATAAAAGGAAGATAGCCATCCTAATTTGGGTTTTTTGATAGAAAACAGCATCTGGGAAAACAAATTAGACAACCAACATAAACTACCGTATTATTATTATTAGAATGATCTACATCTCCACATTTTCCATATTATTTTCATCATAATTATGTTCTCCTTTTTGCAACTGTTTTCTGGGCTTAAGTAATGAAATAGGCAAGGACAATTTAGGATGTCTATGTAGGCAATTACTCTAAGCTTTGCCCAGTAGGTCAAATATTGCTGTTGGAATAGATCTTTAATAATAAACATGTGTCCATCCCATGTACTTTAAGAACAATTTTAATTTTTAGGGTATAATATTATGGATACACTATGCTGTTAAGTTGAAATCAAAATACATTTACTAAATGTCCATGAGACTAAATTGGGGGGATTTTATGACCATACTTTAATCTACTTCAGCTATTTACATGAGAGGAATTTTTTTTAAATAGTGGAAAGACTTCTTGAGAAAAGAGAGTATATGAAAATGACTGGATGAGCAATTTATCTGATCATTCTGACTGCCTAACAGAAAAAAAAACACTATTGATTCACTCCCAAATTACTAGTTTTTGCAAAATTTCATGTATAGTTTTGTTTGAAAAGCAAAATTGATTCCTCATACTCTATGATGCCTTAACATTTCTTTGCCTAAATATTAAGATGCTTTGATTTGCTCTGATGTCCAGGAGATAATAGCATTAAGGCAATTTTGGTTTTCACTGAGGAATTGAAATAATGATCCTTTGTAAAGTTTACAAGTGACCAGTATATGAACTTGGGAAAATGGGTGCAACACTGATAAACGTTACCTAAAATCTTAGTTGCTACTTGTCCACCCTTATTTCACCTGGGTCATGAACCTTGCTCAGTGTGAAACTGCAGGGACTCCCAAATGCTTGAGCTTCTGTTCTCCAGTATCTTCAAGATATTCAGAAATCACAATTAATAGTCAGCTCAGAAAAAGGCCACCTTACTACTTTCTTCCTAAACCAAGAATGAAAACTTTCAAATGCTGTGGGTAAAGAAACGCCATTCTCTTGGAGGCTGACCAGGATTTAGAACTCTAGATCTTATGTAGCTTGCCCCTTGTCTGATCTTCTGGCACTCTGAAAGGTGTTTTTGTATCCATACTAGTCTAGGACTTTCATGTACTTACCTCTAAACAGGAGGAAAATCTCTTTTCCATTAAAAGACCAATTTTTCTTTGAAGTACAGCTCCAGTCAAACCATGTATATTAAAAAAAAAACACATCAAAGCATCAGCCAGGATTGATATGGAATGGCTAGTTTGATATTGAAGAGCTAGTATGAATTTAAAAAACCCAGAAAACAGACAGTGCAGGTTTAACTCCGTCTATATTTTAAGTAATGCATAAATAACATGGACATGTATTTTTCAATGTATAACCTTTCTACCCACCAAGAAATGTGAATAGTGTGATAACCCGTGATTAACATCTTCCTATAATTTCCTTTTAGCTTGTAAGTTTTCACTAGATTACTATTTGAACAGCTATCCATTTTTCCTCTTTCTCCCTTTCCAGCTTATATTTCCAGTCAAATTTTTACCAGAAATGGGAATAAATATGATTATTCAACAAGTTAGAAAATAATTCGATCAATCAAGACAGAGTTTGATGCTTTGTTTGTAAGACTAGACTTACACTATGAAGGTTAGTGCTATGCAAGTATGTAGAATCACTCCTTGCTACTGGATTCAGCAATAACATACTTTTCTGACTATCCTCTTAATTAATTCTCTTTCTCCTTCTCATCCAGTGCTTGTCTTCTCACTGATAGAGTTCCTCAAGATTCCACTCTGAGCTGGTAGTATTCTTCAGGAAACTCTTCTAGGTGATCTTATCCATTTCCATGCCTCTAACGGAATCTCCATGCCAAGGACTCCAAACATAAACTGTAGTCCAGGAGTCTCATTTGAACTTCAGACTTACATACTTAACTTCCTTTGAATGATTCACTTTGATATGTAAAAGAAGAAAAAAAAACACAGAAAAGAGAAAGGGAAAGAAAACAGACATAACAAAGCATATCTCAATCTGCTGCTTCATCTTCTTGAGCAAATATATCTCTAGTCTTTACCTTCTCAATAAGTGGCACTATTATCTGACCAGTTACTTAACTTAGACACTCGGAAGTTATTGCTGATATTTCTCATTCCTTTGCCACCACAATAATCCATCACTGAGCTCCCTCAAGTCAATTCTACAATTTGGTTCATGTCACCATCTCTACCGCCACCACCTGGTACAACTACCAGTGTCTGCCATCTGGGCTGCAATCACTTCCTGCCTCCCTGCTTTCACTCTTACTTCCTTTCAAACCATTGTTCACTGATCCTTTTAAAAGCATCATGCTATTTATTATTTTGTATGATGTCCTTACAATTACTCTTAGGATAGGACTCTGTGTGACGCCGGCGTGATCTGGCCCTTTCTGACCTCCCTACCTCTCCTTACAATTTCCTATTGTTTCCTCACCAAGCTCCAGACACGACAGCCATCTTTCCATTCCTTAATTTCAACATGGGCTTTCTCACCTTTCATATTCTCAGGCATGAGTGCCTGAAGTGCATTTCCTGGCATCCTTCAGGAGGAGACCTACAACTCATGGTTGACTCTCAGCTCTCAGCTTAAAAGTCACTTGGCAAAGAGCACTTTCCAAATACAGTTCTAAAGATGGATCTCCTTATACTGTGTTCTCACTGAACCAGCACCTTTAAAAAATAATCTTTCCTTATCTCTAGCTCTCATCTTTCTATCTAAACCTATCTATGCTTTAACTTACTATGATTTCAACACAGAATATCCTTCTCTGCTATTAGTAGAGAACAGAGGGGAAGGCATTTTTTTCCCTAAAGATTTATATTGCCTCTTTCAAGAAGATGACTTACTGTGAGGAAAAAAAAATGAGATTGGAAGTCATTTTCAATAATCTATGTTCTTTATAAGGGAACAAGGCAAAAGCAATTCTTCTGGAGATTAAACATAGAAGGAAATGAGCTTAATCAGAAGGTCCTCACAATGAAGTAGCTGGGAGCTCTGCATACAGAAACACTATCCTAGTCTAGTGAATTACAGAACAAGAAGGGCCTTGTGCAATTCCCATTACCAAAGATATTATTCTCAATTTCAGGAGCCAAAACACTTTATATTCTTCTATTGTAAATTCATTTTCTTGTTAAATAATGTAGAAAGTAATCCATGAAGTAAATATATATCTCGATAGCTAAGGAACAAAATTAGCACAAAAAAAGACATAATAAAAGTAGAATTTAAAAAATTAAAAGTGAAAATTTTCATTCAAATTAAGTAGCAAAAGAGTACATTGGAAAATATTAATGAAATAGACAACTGACAAAGGTGTTAAAAGTGTAACTACAAAAGAGAAAAAAGGCACAGCAACGTACACAAAAGTCGTTTTAAAAATACTATTAAAGGAAGTTCATGTGAATGCAGGGTCTCTCAGCCTCATGCAGCTGACATTGTGAGCTGGATAATTGTTTACAGTTGAGCAACAGAGAGAGACTGGCCTGTGCATTGTATAGGATATTTAGCAGCATCCCTGGCCTTAGATGCCCATTAGTGCCAGTATCAATCCTGCCACAGCTATGACGACCAAAATCATTTCCGAATATTGTCAAATGTCTTAAGGCGAACAATATTACTCCCCCTCTCCCCTTCCCACTGAGAACCCCTGACTTCATGTGACTTTATGGAGGGAAATATGACTTTGTATGAAAATATCCAGGTTTAATTCTCAGCTAACAGTGAAATCTCAGGAAAGTCACTTAATCAATATCTATTAACAATTTTTCTCAGGAAAATGGAGATATGTACACTGTCTACTTCACAGATTATATTATTCAAATGCTTTCAAGAAACTAATAATAAAGTAGAAAAAGAAAAATCAAAACCAGGGAATAGAAGATTTTATAAATGCAGATAAAAATATCAAACATAATTATTATACCACAGTTCCAAATTTTTCACTCTCATCTTCTTGGCAACCAAAGTGAAAATAAAGATGATTATTTCCACAATTGCGGAACAAGCAGGAGACAGAAAGACAGTTTCTCCAGGAAGCATGGATTTTTTTCAGCCCTTTCCTATTAGACATCCCTGACTTTATAAAGAAGACAAGGAAGGACATAGAGGACAGAGCCCGTAACACTTTTATGGCAAGTACATTTGTGATTTTGATACAGTTGTTTAGATATAGCATTCTTCAATAAAAGCTCAGGAAATAACATTATAACATAATCCAGTGAAGGCAACTCTGTGATCAACTCGGGTACTAAAGTCCAGCTTGAACTAAGGTTATAATTTAAAGTGTCAAGATCAGCGATTTGGCTGTACAGCCTTCAAGATTTTTAATAAGTATTACTTCTTTCACTCTGGATTTTTATAAGAGCTTGACATAAATTATTCTGAGGTTATACCTATGGCTAAAGACTTGCTATGTAAATAAACTGCAATATAGGGCAATTACAATTATTTTCCCCTTTTCCTACCCTAGAATGTGAAGCCTTTGCCATGTGAAGTACAAATGTCTTTTTGTAATTGGTGCAGGGTATCTGTCTGGTGGAGCTAAACAATGGGGGTTGGGCACACAGTTGGTAGAAAAAGGGTGAGGAAAAACACAAAATGTAATCCAGCGACCCAGACTATTACCTTAAAAGTTATTTGATAAATTTCTTTAACTCCATATTACCATTATACTCCATGATTTTTGCCAATTTTATCTTTCTTCAGTGTTCTCTTTGAATATAATCATAATATTTTAATTACTGTATTTCTCCAATACCTCACCTTCCTGAGCTAATCTTTTTATATCAGGAAGTCAAACAACAAACTAGAAGAGAAATTTCTGAGTGTTGAGTTTGAAAACAAGGATGCCCTCTTCACAGTACACATTAAAGCGTCAGTCCATTGAAAGGTAGAAAATAATTCTTTGTTTTGTCATTTTAGTTAGTAATTACCTCTAACGCTATTTGTGAAATTATTCAAATAATGCCTACTGGGCCATTAGCATTATCTAGTGAACACCTGAGGCATGACTAGCTAGCAGTCAAGCTTCCTCGCTCCTGATGGAAGATAGTCGCTTCTTCCTGTCCAAACCATCAATAAACAGAAAACAGTCTTTTTTTCAATATAGAGAGTCTCAAGGGTCCCTGTATAAACAGCTAATTTAAAGACTATGTGTTGGTGCAAATCTACAAAGGAAGCAAAGGAATTGGCCAAGCAAAGGGGCAACTCCAGAGAATCTCCTGGAAATATAATGCTCAGGTATAAAACATACCTGAGGCTCACTAAATAAATATTAAATAAAGGAGAAGAATGTCATGTGGTATACTGGCTGTCAGCCAGGGAGAAATATATTCACAATAAAGAAGTAACCACCTGCCTAAAGGGATTGACAGAAGTTATTTAATTATTTGAGGATAAAAAGCATGTTGCAATGTATTTTTTTCAGAGTAATAAAATTTTATTTGTGTTCTTTTAAACACTTGAAGAACTGATATTGCATAACTATTAAATTTCCACAATTAATTACTCCTTCCTGGTGCACATGTAATTCCTATGTGTTATCTGGTTATCTGATTACATATTTTCACATGCAATTTAAGATGCTGGCCAGAAATCCTCATGGCAAATTTTAGCCAAAGAAGGTGAAAAAGTTGAAAAGTAAAGATCTTCCAGCATTTGGGTTTCTCTTTTTATAAAGGCTGATGTGGCTGGCTTGGCATCTAGTGAAGCAAGTCACTGCTAATTGCTAACACTTTAGCAAATTAAAGAGGCATGGGTGGGCAGTGTACAGTCTGGCAGAGAGGCCACAGTTCTGGAAGTGCCGACTAACTAAAACCTCACAGGTCCAGCTCAGCCTAGTCATAATGAGGGAGAGTCTCCTGTCTCTGAGAAAGCCAGTAAAGAAAGCAATTTCTAAGAGCACTTTGCAAGGAAGGAATTGAACAAAATACTCCTGAGAACTCTTGGAGTGTTATGTTTTTTTGCACAAGATCAAATCCATCCTACTGCCACAAAAGGAAGTTTGAGCAGAAGCTAAACTAACAGGATTGCCATGAGCCCACTGGATTATTAAGACAAATGAGTGATGCTTAAATAGATAGGAAAGATGTGTAAGAATAAATTCAAAGCAGGAAAATAATTGCCAATTCTCTAAAATAATATAAGTAGATTCAAGATGAGCATTCAGAGTTCCTTTTGCCACCCAACCGCAGTTTTTACAAGCAAAAAATGAAAGAGAAGTTAGATATGTGCAAAGTCACATAACACAGAGACAGAGTGCAGCTAGACTCATCATTTCTCAGCTTACTCTTTCCACTGGATCTTGACACAGCCATATGCTGGTAAATGCAACATCTGTGCATCAGAACAGAGAGAACTAGTCAGTGCATATGATGTACTTTATGCCCAGCTCAATAAACTACTCTCAGATATGTTTAGGTACAGAGAAGACAGAAGAGCTCTGTAGATGTTGGTTTTCAGAATGCAGTTGGAAATGCAGGCATCAAGTTTTGGAGGATGACTGGGGTTGAAAGAGATGTTTTAGGTCTTCTACAAAGCAATTTTCTGCATCCAATTAGATGAGTAAAACTTTCATGGAAGAAGGGTACACTGGTAATCATTACATGCTTAGGCCCAGAAGAGAAGGGGAAAAGGAGATAGACAGGAGTTTTAGAGGAGAGTGGGGGAAGAGCAGTGCTGTGGACTCTACAGCCAACTGTACAGTCTGGCAAAGAAGTTATGAAATATAAGAGCATAAAAGTCAATGCTTAGCTGATGAAGACTTCACGTAGACCTTGAGGGGACATGTTCCATAGAACTGAGGTCTCAGAACCCCAAGTAAGATAGCTTTGGAGGTGAGTTGGAAGCAATCACTGAGCATCAGTGATTCTTTGACTTGAAAACTGACAGTTCCAGAAGACTGTGTGTGTGTGTGTGTGTGTGTGTGTGTGTGTGTGTGTGTGTGTGATTTTAAATTGAGAGGGAAAAGGATAATTACAAAAGGGTACATCAACATTTTTTTAAGAAAGATCTTAAACCCTAACAAAACACAAAACCAAAATTATTATTATTTATCCTCATATTATTGAGAGAGCCTCCCCTTTGTACTCTAAAAGGCACCACTCACCCAGAAAATGATATAAACAGTGTTACCTGGAATTTTGCAAAGTGGCTGCCCTGATTATTCCATTAAAATAGTATCAAAAAAGTAGAAATGCATCAGAGTAATTAATAAAGAACAGTAGTATATGTATATAAACACACATGTATAAACCATGTTATCATTTCACTAAATTCTTATGAAAATGTAGTCAAATCAATATTAGGGTACTAAGTGTTACTATTACAGCTTTTTCAAAATAATAAGGAAAGGCTATGCCAGAGTTTCAACAGCAATATAGGGCCCTTACTTTACTATTAGTCCATGCATATTTATTTTCCAAAGCCAAATTTGCAAATGAATATAATAAGTAAACAGCAAAATAAACAAAAACCTTAGCATTTAGAAAATCTGATGAGCACTCAACTTTTATTATGTGTATTTCACATTTTAACCTCTTTATAAAAGTAAATTTAAGAGATGAAGATTAGTTGGTTTTTAACTTTCACTATATGAGAGGGGAATCCTGTTAATAATAACTATTTAAGATCTAGTAATATTTATTCAAAGTCAGTATTTCTCACACTTGGCTGTATACTGGAATTACTGGGGTGTTTTAGAAATACTGGGTTCTATCCCCAGGGACGGGTTGAATTGTAATGAATGGATCAGTATTGCTGAAAGCTCCTTGGAGTTATTTTAATGGGTAGCCAAGTTTGAGAACCACTGATCTAGGCCAAAATATCATCTGGTAGACAG
The DNA here is from genome assembly GCA_032199065.1 of Smutsia gigantea. Taxonomy (NCBI): domain Eukaryota; kingdom Metazoa; phylum Chordata; class Mammalia; order Pholidota; family Manidae; genus Smutsia; species Smutsia gigantea. The sequence goes on from JAVSCE010019209.1 coordinate 55,051, forward strand.
CTTCTTTTATGAAAATGATTAGGCTGTTCAAGAGAGCTGGCAAATGACTTTCCAATACATGACTTAAATTGAAATTTTGGGTAGAAAGCAGGCTTGGGAATGTACTGGATGATCTCTGGAGCTCTACTCAACCCTGGAACAAGAACCTAAACCAAAATTATATTTTCCAAATGCTCTTTTGCTGTTATTTTTTTACAAGATTAGAAACACGTCCTATTGCACCAATAACCTGAGGAACATCAAAAGCCAGGAGATATGGCCCCTACATGATCAAGGTTTCACAAAGGGAAGGATTGTAGTTGAGTTACCAGGCATCAGAAAGCAAACTCCTCTGCTCAGATCCGGAAACTTGGTTTCACACATTCCCTTGGGGCGGTCAGCACAAAAATATATATATACAATAGGATTATCTGTAAGCCAGTGTGTCAATTTATTCTCAACCAAAAGTAGCTATCTACATAGGTCACTCTCTATTTTGAGGCATATCCAGTTTGGAGACCAACTTGCATATGAAAGTGACAGGGCAAGCAGGCAATTAGAAAAGATATTCTTGGTAGAAGGGCCCGTGAGCATCTGGTAATCTGAAAAAAAGCCACTTTCCACTCTAGCGACACTTAGCCCAAAGAAGCCTTTGCTGCCTCTAGTCATGTAGAATCAGAGAATTATCTCTCTAAAACGTTGTCTAAATACCACTAAAACCTTGCTCTGTGTCTTTCCTGCTCCTAGATGCTATGCTGACAGCTGCAATGTTTACTACAAAAGTGTTCGTACAATGTTACTAAAACTGGTACCTTAATCTCACCCTCATCCACCTGGTCATAACCTCAACACAAGACACCTCAACATCTTTAGTACACACGTCAGGCTCTTTGCCATAGTGGTTAACAGCATGTGCTCAGAAACCTGACTGCCTAGGATTAAATTCTGATACAACCCTTCACCAACTTGATTAATTAAATTCTCTAACCTTTAGTTGTCTCATCTATAAATGCAAACAATAATGATACCAATCTTATATATCACTTGTGAGGCCTAAATAATGCATTCATTGCAAATAACACGGTGTTTGGCACTGGTAGTAAAACTATTCATTATGACTATTAATTATTTTGCCAAATTATCATCAGCAACATATTTTATTCCACTCCTACCACATGTTACTTAATTGGAAGAGTGAGAATAGCACATTTTAAAAATGACAATGGGTGAGGGGCAGTAGCATCTGTGAAAGGCAGTCCCTCAACCACAGAAACAAAAATTCAAAGAACCTCTTTCTTACAGGTCCAATTACTTCTGACTAAGATTTAAACATAACTATTTGTGGCTCACTATATTTTTCTATTATATGGTATTGTTCTCTTTGTTTTAGTCAAATAACTGGTGCTGTTATATTGCTAGTAACCATCAAAAGGATTGCAAAGCATGTAATCCAAAGAAGAATACTTTTTTAAATTAAAGATATCCCAAATAGTCACCAGCTGGAACACACATAAAAATAATACAATGACAAAGCATTAGTATAAATAATTGCAGATCATAAATAATCAGCATGCTGTGCATATTAATAAACATTACATATATATGAACCTGCAAAATGACTTTAATTTTGCAATACAGTAACCAACTGCAAGTTACTGTAGAATAGAAACACACCTGACAAACAGAAAAAAACATCAGCTTCCCAGCAAAGGAAAAGGTTCGACATGGTTTTAATCAGAGGTATAATTAATGAAAGATTAATAACATCTGAAAGTGAAGAATTTTCTTTAATCTCCTTTTGCCTTCCAATCCTTTAATATAGGTGTTAAGGAGCATTGAAATGCACAAAGGAAAGAAAAGGTATAAGGAAAACAGACAAACTGGATCTTCATCCTTGAATAATCTGACTTGGTCTTCACAACCTTCCCCATTTGAACACATCAGAAAACTGATATTCTGTGACAAGAATTTACCATGGCTATTTCTGCACAACAGTAAATATTCACAGAATAATATCACTTAGGCATTTTATGATTCCTAGGAAAAGTCAAAAATTTTATGCATCATACCGTGTGAGAAGAAAAAACTGTTCTCAGTACAATAAGCACTGCTGGTAGCAAAACCATATCTGTCCTTCATTTCTCACTACTCCCCATCCCATCTTCAATTTTCCAGAAGAAACACGTTTCATCAGTAACCAAAGGAATGGTTTTATTTCCTCTCATCACTGTTTTTTGACCAAGTATCTCAACTTAAATGTCTGTTTAGAGTCCATAAATTTGCTGTATTTGCTAAAAGCGGAACCCCGCCTTCTATCATTGTATGAGCAGACACTCTGAGATGATGGATCACACAGCATGAGAGGGAGATGTCACAAACAAATATGGCACGAACACAGGCTGGTCCCAGTGGCTGTAACATTGCTTAATAGCAAATCATTTTTTATCTGTTCATTGAACGTAAAATAAAGGTTCACATAAGACCAGATGGTGTAGTTTTGTTGAGCTACACATCTTATTTCTCTGGGGTTAATATTTTAGTAGCCATGTGTGGCCAAACTCAAGGTCTCAGTGCTTCTTCTGGTCCTACCTTGACATCCATGTCAGTCCTCTCAGCGGGGGTAACGGGGCTCCCTCAGTCTTGCCTGGAACTCCCTGCCTGTGACTCTTCCAAATGCAGATCGCTGCGACCCCTTCTGTTGCTCTTGTGACATTGATTTCTTGTCCCCCAACGTATGTTACAGAATCTTTAACTTTTAACTGCTGCTGATATCCTGTTATCATCTCCACTAGTGTGCAGATTGTATGTTTCCTCTGGCCACCTTCCTGCCTAAGAACATATTTCACATCTTCTAGGACTCTAGATACTTTAACTGCATTCTGTGGTAATCAGCATCACTAACTGGAGGTAATATCCTCGGTCTTCTGAATGGCTCATCCTGGGCCATGAACACATCAGCATCTCAGTGGCTGCACCCTCCCCTCAGGGTGTGCCGGCCACTCTGGCTGCACTAGCTGTCTAGCTAGTGACCAGTTTGAGCAGTTTAGACGTGAGGCCTCAGAGTCCATGGTGATGCTAATCTTGCAATTATCCCATTAGAACCTACTCCTAGAATACTTTGCAGAGCTTGTTATTTCACTCAGTGGTTTCAGGTAAGAGGGAATAGATTTTCCAGTTAAATGTCACTGGATATTCTGAGATTGGGAATAATATGATAGAAAAGCCAAAGCTCAGGGGTCTGACCCACCTGCTTTGAGTTTACTCTTGTTATCTGTGACCCTGGATAACCACATGATTCCTCAGATAACAGATGCCCACTTCACCAAGCTTCCGTGACAGTTACATGAGGTCAGGAAAGCAGAGTGCCTAATTAGTGCCTAAACCTGTAATGGATGCTAATTAATGTTAGCAGTGGCTGTTAACATCTTCTATTATCATTCCCCTCACAACTATGCCCTCTGTATTCTTCACCTTTCTACACAAAATGAAGTGATAAGTATTTTTTGTGTTTTTCTTTTTACTTTTTATTTCATCAAAACATTTTCTGACTATCATACTTAGCTATGGCAATATAATCAAATTCTGTCCATGAAATCTACACCCATTTTTTTAAAAAATTAACTCTATATACATATCTGGGTCTCACCAGCAGAAATAAATTAATACCTAAATGTAAGTAAGTAGAAAATGAATTATGTTAAACATTATCAGTCCCAAATGGCACCCTTTAAAGCTACACCATACTAGCTGGAGTGAGAACCAGAACTCTTCTGAAATCAAGTTTAAATTAAGACATCAGAAGATATAATGCAAATACTCAGATGGAATTCCACTGCCCTCAGTAGAGCCAAAAATACATTTTGCTATGATCTTCAATTATGGAACATAAAAATTGAAATATTTATAAGCAATCATAATCAAACTAAAGACCAAGCATAATTTTAAACCCATGTTTATGGGCAATGCCTTTCATCCCTTCTCCCCCCAAAACAACAAGCCTCAAATCTCTTACATTTCTTAAATTTCATTCCTGGTTAACCCACATCCCAGTGCAAATTTCACAAGGACAACTGAATCACCCTAACTTTGGAGACAACCCTGGGCTTTGGGGGATGAAAAATAGTAAAGGAATGATGCACTTGGACTTAGTCATGTGATGAGACTCCCTGGGAACTAAGGCACCCTGAAAGGAAAACACGTTAGACACTTAAAAGTTTGTTTATATCTGTGGTAGTTATTACTGCTGTTTCCCAAATACTCCTGTCTCTCTACCTTCTGAGTCCCCTTGTGGATGGGTAAGCCATGTGGCTCCTTCTGTCCAATGAGTTAGCCATGTGAAAGAGCCTTTTAAAGCCAATATATTTCATTGCCAATACAAGAACCTGTAGGGATTTACCTTGGGAACAGTGACTGTCATGATGTCTGCTCTTTGAATCTGGGTCTCTTTGATCTACATGGAGTGGATCCACCCCAGCTGACCAGGCGTGGGCATGTGTGAATAGAAGACAAGCCTTTACCACTGAGAACTGGAGAGAGGAGGGATCTCTCTCAGATATAGATAGATAGATAGATAGATAGATAGATAGATAGATAGATAGATAGACCAGTCTATCTACATATATAGATAGATATTATCTCCCTCTTTCTCAAAAGAGAAAGAGAGAGGTGGACATGTCTGCTTGTTTTATTAACTGGAAATCTGGAGAACAATCATTCTCTTCCCATTGCTCATCTCCCACCCTTCACAATAGACTGTTACCAAAGAAATAAAGAGGTCTGGCTCTGAAACCCAGTCCTGAGAAATTTGTCAAAAAAGGTACAGAGGTACAAAGAATTCTATGGACTGATATAAAAGCAAGAATTAGCCAAGAAAGAAACACCAGAAAGAAAATCAGTAAATCAAGGCAAACAGAGAAACAGGAAACACACTATTGCACTTTAGGAGAAAAACATCTAGAACATACCATACTCAACAGTTTATTAGCTTTAAAACTTGTAAGGCAAGCAACAAACTGTTAAATAAAATGCATTACATCTTCCTGCCTTGACAAATACAGATTCCATTGGACAAAATGTACAAAGCTATGTTAATTATTTTATTAAAATTTGGAAAAATAGCAGAGTTGACTGCCTCTACTCTGAACATTTCTTGGTTCTGTTAATGGGATAGCTATATTTGGATGACTAATAAAGAAAACACAAAGATAATTCATAAAAAATTATATATTTATTCTATAACATTTATTTTTACTGATTTCAATTCTTCAAAATCAGCCATTTTGTTATTGTAATAAAAGTTTTTACATAAATGATGTTATACTGAGAATAATAATCTAGGAAAGTGTTCAATCAAATCTGACCCATAACATTTGTTTTTGCACAGCTTTCAAGGTAAGAATGTTTCCGTATGTTTTAAATGGTTGAAAATAATTAAAAGAAGAGTAATTTTTCATGATACCCAAAAACTGTATGGTATTCAAATTTTAGTGTCCAAAAGTTAAATTTTTTTAGAACCAGTCAAGCCCACTCATTCATATACAATCTGTGGCTATTTTCCTACTAAAATGGCAGCAGAGTTTAATAGTTGCAACTGAGGATGGCATGGCCCACAACTTAAAAACAAATTCTATCTGGTACTTGATAGAAAAGTTTGCTAACCCTTGACCTAGAGTATCAAAAAATAAAATTAACCATATACAAATATAAAAATGGTTTGGTTATTTCTTAAAAGCTGTACATGAATGAAACTACTTAAAAATGAGTGTCATCAAAAATATTTTCTTAAATTACCTATTAAAATTAAATGGTTGTTTTTTGTGTTTTTGTTTTCTAAGATGGCAGCATGAGAGGTGAGACAGAGAGCTCCTCCCAAAATCACAAACAGTACAAATATAGTTAGTAAATACAACTAACCTTCAGACAGAAACAAGAAAGAAGGCTGAACCAGACTGCATACAGACCTCACAAACAGAGCAGACCTCAAGAAACAGGGTAACGTACGAAAGCCTTAATCCAGCGGGACACAAGCCCTTCCCCACCCCAGCTCACAGGTGGGAGGAAGAGAAAAGGAGTGCGGAGGGAGTGAAAGCCTGGGACTGCTGGACACCTAGCCTGGGACATCTGCTTTGTGAGCAGAATCCTACAGTGTGTGGTGCTCTGGATCTTGGGGAGCTCGTACAGGCAGAGTGCTTGAGAAAATTGACATTCCGGCCGTTAGTGGAGGAGAGGATACACACCTGGCCGCTCTGTGTCGGAGGAAAGGCAGGGAGTTTGAGACGCTTCCTAGCAGTGATAGGGCTGCTGAAGGGGCAGGGTTTGCATGGAGGTTGCTGTGCAGGAGAAGGGAGAGCTGGACAAGGTAGACTGGGTGCACTCTGCCCAGCTGGTTGGGAACAATGAGGATTTTTGGATGCTCCATCCCCCTGACGGCCTACTCAGCTCTGAGGTCCCCCACTGTAATACACAGCCTACTGGCCTGCAGGCACCTGCTCACAAACCCGCAGTCACTGCGCAGGCACCGGGCCAGCCAGCCAGTGGGAGGCCCCGCCTATACCAGCTGAGACTCAAAGCACAGAAGTTGACCCATGTGTGCTTGGCCCACTGCCTCTGACAATGGAGACAGGCACCGCAGGCGGGAAGCAGGAACAGATCTTTCCTCCCCACAGGCACCAGCTTCACTCCCCTACGACCCCCAACCTCACTCTAGGGGCTGAGCAGCTCCAGAGACTGGAGTTTCTGCACACTAGTGGGCACCACACAGAAAAATGAAACTTCAAAAGAATATGGTTCAGACAAAAATCTCATAAACCCCAGAAAGAGGGCCAAATGAAACCGAACTCACCAATCTTACTGAAAGAGAGTTCAAAATAAAAATCATAAACATGTTTATGAGGTACACAAAAATATTGAAGACCTCAGGAATGAATTTAGGATGGAGATTCAGTCATTAAGAAATACCATATCTGAAATGAAACATACAATGGAGGGATTTAAAAGCAGATTAGATGTAGTAAAAGAGATGGTAAATGGAATAGAAATTAGAGAAGAGGAATACAAAGAAGCTGAGGTACAGAAAGAAAAAAGGATCTATAAGAATGAAAGAATATTGAGAACTGTGTGACCAATCCAAATGGAACAATATTCACATTATAGGGGTATCAGAAGAAGAGAGAGAAAAAGGGATAAAAAATATCATTGAGGAGGTAATAGCTGAAAATTTCCCCAATCTGGGGAAGGAGATAGTCTCTCAACCCATGCAGGTACACAGATCTCCCAACACAAGAACCCAAGGAAGACAACATCAAGACATATAATAATTAAAATGGCAAAGATCAACGATAAAGACAGACTTTTAAAAGAAGCTAGAGAGAGAAAAAAGATCACATACAAAGGAAAACCCATCAGGCATTCATCAGACTTCTCAACAGAAACCTTACAGGCCAGAAGGGAGTGGCATGATATATTTAATGCAATGAAGCAGAAGGGCCTTGAACCAAGAATACTCTACCCAGCAAGGTTATCATTTAAATTTGAAGGAGAGATTGAATCATTTTCAGATAAGCAAAAGCTGAGAGAATTTACCGCCCACAGACCACATCTACAGTGCATTTTGTAGGGACTCCTATAGATGGCAGTATTCCTAAGGCTAAACAGATGTCATCGAAGGGAAGACAAAGAGTACAGAATATGATTCATAACATACAAAGAATGGAGGAGGAGGAAAAAAAAAAGAATCTTTAGGTAGTTTTGGAATAGTATAGGAAGTAAGTTAAATTACACAGTTAGACAGTAAAGGAATTTCCCTTGAACATTTGGTAACCACAAATCTAAAGCCTGCAATGGCAATAACTACATACCTATCAATAATCATGCTAAATATAAATGGTGTGAATGCACCAATCAAAGGATATAGAGTTACTGAATGGATAAAAAAACAAGACCCATCTATATGCTACCTACAAGAGACTCACTTCAAACCCAAAGACATACACAGACTGAAAGTGAAGGGATGGAAAAAGATATTTCATGCACCTAAGAGGGAGAAAAAATCAGGACTTGCAGTACTTGTATCAGACAAAACAGACTTCAAAACAAAAAAAGTCACAAGAGACAAAGAAGGATATTACATAATGATTCATTTTAGGAGACTTCAACACACCACTCACTCCAAAGGACAGATCAACCAGACAGAAAATAAGTAAAGAGACAGAGGCACTGAACAACGTATTAGAACAGATGGACCTAATGGACATCTACAGAGCACTCCATCCAAAAGCAGCAGGAAACACATTCTTCTCAAGTGCACATGGAACATTTTCAAGAATTGCTCATATATTAGGCCACAAAAAGAACCTCAGCAAATTGAAAAAGACTGAAATTGTACCAACCAGCTTCTCAGATCACAAAGGTATGAAACTAGAAATTAAATTACACAAAGAAAACAAAAAAGCCCACAAACACATGGAGGCTTAATAACATGCTTCTAAATAATCAATGGATTAATGACCAAATAAAAACAGAGATCAAGCAATATATGGAGACTAATGACAACAATAATTCAACACCACAAAATCTGTGGGATACAGCGAAAGCTGTGCTAAGAGGGAAATATATTACAATACAGGCCTACCTCAGGAAAGAAGAACAATTCCAAATGAACAATCTAAACTCACAATTAATGAAACTAGAAAAGGAAGAACAGATGAGGCCCAAGATCAATAGAAGGAGGGACATAATAAAGATTAAAGCAGAAATAAATAAAATTGAGAAAAAACAATAGAAAGAATCAATGAAAGCAGGAGCTGGTTCTTTGAGAAAATAAACAAAATAGATAAACCCCTAGCCTGACTTAGCAAGAAAAAAAGAGAGTCTACACACAAAAACAGAATCAGAAATGAGAAGGGAAAAATCACTACGATACCACAGAAATACAAACAATTATGAGAGAATACTATGAAAAATTATATGCTAACAAACTGGATAACCTAGAAGAAATGGACAACTTTCTAGAAAAATACAACCTTTCATGGCTGATGCAGGAAGAAACAGAAAATCTGAATGGACCAATTACCAGCAAAGAAATTGTACTGGTAATCAAAAAACTACCTAAGAACAAAACTCCTGCACAAGATGGTTTAACTGCTGAATTTTATCAAACATTTAGTGAAGACCTAGTACCCATCCTCATTAAAGTTTTCCAAAAAGTAGAAGAGGAGGGAATACTCCCAAACTCACTCTATGAGACCAACATCACTCTAATACCAAAACCAGGCAAAACACCACAAAAAAAGAAAATTACAGACCAATATCCCTGATGAACATAAAATGCAAAAATACTCAACAAAATATTAACAAACCGAATTTAAAAATACATCAAAAAGATCATCCATCATGATCAAGTGGGATTCATCCCAGGGATGCAAGGATGGTACAACATTCGAAAATCCATCAACATCATCCACTACATCAACAAAAAGAAGGGCAAAAACCACATGGTCATCTCCATAGACGCTGAAAAAGCATTCGACAAAATTCAACATTCATTCATGATAAAAACTCTCAACAAAATGGGTATAGAAGGCAAGTACCTCAACATAATAAAGGCCATATATGACAAACCCACAGCCAACATTATACTTAACAGCAAGAAGCTGAAAGCTTTTCCTTTAATATCGGGAACAAGACAAGGATGCCCACTCTCCCCACTTTTATTCAACATAGTTCTGGAGGTCCTAGCCACAGCAATCACACAACACAAAGAAATAATAGCCATCCAGATCAGCAAGGAAGAACTCAAACTGTCCTTGTTTGCAGATGATATGATACTGTACATAAAAAACCCTAAAAAATTCACTCCAAAACTACTAGATCTAATATCTGAATTCAGCAAAGTTGCAGGATACAAAATTAATACACAGAAATCTTTTGTATTCCTATACACTAACAATGAACTAACAGAAAGAGAAATCAGGAAAACAATTCCATTCACAATCACATCAAAAAGAATATAATACCTAGGAATAAACCTAACCAAGGAAGTGCTGAAAACTACAAGACACTCTTAAGAGAAATTAAAGTGGGCACTAATAAATGGAAATTCATCCCATGCTCTTGGCTAGGAAGAATTAATATTGTCAAAATGGCCATCCTGCCTAAAGCAATCTACAGATTCAATGCAATCCCTATCAAAATACCAACAGCATTCTTCAATGAACTAGAGAAAATCGTTCTAAAATTCATATGGAACCACAAAAGACCCCGAATAGCCAATGCAATCCTGAGAAGGAAGAATAAAAGCAGGGGGGATTACGCTCCCCGACTTCAAGCCCTACTACAAAGCTACAGTAATCAAGACAATTTGGTACTGGCACAAGAACTGACCGATAGACCAGTGGAACAGAATAGAGAGTCCAGATACTAACCCAAGCATATATGGTCAATAAATATATGATAAAGGAGCCATGGATATACAATGGGGAAATGACAGCCTCTTCAACAGCTGGTGTTGGCAAAACTGGACAGCTACATGCAAGAGAATGAAACTGGATTACTGTCTAACCCCATACACAAAAATGAACTCAAAATGGATCAAAGACCTGAATGTAAGTCATGAAACCATAAAACTCTTAGAAAAAAACATAGGCAAAAATCCCCTGGATATAAACATGAGCAACTTTTTCATGAACATGTCTCCCCAGGCGGCAAGGGAAACAAAAGCAAAAATGAACGAATGGGACTATATCAAACTAAAAAGTTTCTGTACAACAAGGGATACCATCAGTAGAACAAAAAGATATCCTACAGTATGGGAGAATATATTCATAAATGACATATCTGATAAGGGGTTGACATCCAAATTATATAAAGAGCTCACACACCTCAACAAACAAAAAGCAAATAAGCCAGTTAAAAAATGTGCAGAGGAGCTAAACAGTCATTTCTCCAAAGAAGAAATTCAGATGGCCAACAGGCACATGAAAAGATGCTCCACATCACTAGTCATCAGAGAAATGCAAATTAAAACCACAATGAGATATCACCTCACACCAGTGACAATGGCCAACATCCAAAACACAAACAACAAAAAATATTGGCAAGGATGTGGAGAAAGGGGAACCCTCTTACTCTGCTGGTAGGAATGTAAATTAGTACAACCATTGTGGAAAGCAGTATGGAGGTTCCTCAAAAAACTCAAAATAGAAATACATTTTGACCCAGGAATTCCACTCCTAGGAATTTACCCTAAGAGTGCAGCAGCCCAGTTTGAAAAAGATATATGCACCCCTATGTTTATTGCAGCACTATTTACAATAACCAAGAAATGGAAGCAACCTAAGTGTCCATCAGTAGATGAATGGATAAAGAAGAAGTGGTACATATACACAATGGAATATTATTCAGCCATAAGAAGAAAACAAATTCTACCATTTGACAACAACATGGATGGAGCTAGAGGGTATTATGCTCAGTGCAATAAGCCAGACAGAGAAGAACAAGTACCAAATGATTTCCCTCTTATGTGGAGTATAAGAACAAAGAAATAACTGAAGGGAGAAAACAGCACCAGATTCACAGAACCTAAGAATGGACTAACAGTTACCAAAGGGAAAGGGACTGGGGAAGATGGGTGTGAAGGTAGGGATAAGGAGGAAAAAGGGCTATTACAATTAGCACACATAATGTAGATGGGGTGGGGGTGGGGTAGGGGGATACGGGGATAGCAGTATAATACAGAAAAGACAAGTAGTGATTCTACAACATCCTTCTACGCTGATGGCCAGTGACTGAAATGGGGGTATGTGGTGGGGACTTGATAATAGGGGGAGTCCAGTAATCATAATGTTGCTCATGTAATTGTATATTAATAACAGAAAAATTTAAAAAATAGTACACACACACAAAAAAATTGGTTAAGCACAAATCATGCAAATGTGTATCAAAATCCAATAAAAATTTTAATGTGGCTGAATGTTATGTTTTCTCAAGAATACTTAAATTATATTAAATATTTCCTTTAAAATGCAACTCTAGTATTTAATATGCATCGAGTTGTCAAGATAAACAATCAGTAACATGTTTCCATCACATCATGTCTGGACCTATATTAAGGTGAATCCTGCCCTAAAAATCTGTACCTCCAAAAAAAATTAGAGCACAAAGAAAAAGAAGTAAATGGACTTGAAAAGTTCCTGATTACAGAAAAATGTTTGCATCCCTGCTATTAAAGAGAAATGATTTGAGACATTAATACTTTGTCTTTCATCTTACCTGAACATATCCACCATACAAACTCTTCTCTTGCTCTGAGTCAAAAGATGGCAGTTGCATACATCGTCAACACTCAGAACATTCCTACCAGGTTGCCTACTGTAAAGATAAAAGGCAACCTGTAGTCTACAGTGTCAGTAATGTGAACAGGGGTTTAAGGATAGATTAAGTGAGAAGGAGATCCCTATGTTCTATGGTACATTTGTCTTTGCTGTTTGTGGTGTGTGGGGCATGGCATCTGTGCTTGTGTCCAAGGTGTTAGAGCTGTTCAAGTCAGTTAGGGCCAGAGGAAATCCAAGTCTGGGGTTTTATCCTTCACTTCTGCAACAGATGAGGGCATTTACATTTTATTATCACTTACTCTAGAAACTGAGAAGGCTCAAATGAGGCTGGGAGGAGTGGCATGCAAATGAGGGGGAGGTATTTAAACTGGAGAAGTGAAAACTACCTAGAAGAATTTTGCCTTGATGCCAGAAAGCATGAACTTGATTCCAAATTTACAACTTTGTTGTGTAACCTTCTATAGTTTATATAATTTCTCTGAACTTTATTTCTTCATTTTAACAATGAATATGCTAATGTACACTTTTAAGTAATATTCATAAGAATTCAAGATTATGCACCAATTTTTCCAATAAGGTCTCTGATAAAGAGTAGGCTGTTTTTTCTAGCAACTTATTGAGGTTTAATAAACCACATGCATTTGAAGTATATATTTAATAAGTTTTATCAATATATAAACTCTATGACCATCATATCAATTATGTTAATGAAGATATCCATCATACCCAAAGGATTCCTTTTTTCCTTTTGTGTAGCCTTCCTCCCACCCCTCCACTAATGTCTCATGCAATTGTCTCAACAGTCGTTAATCTAGTCAATGATATCACAGACTTTTATATATTTAGAAGCATTCAGCATGTAAGCTTTTTCTTGATATTTTCTTTTGCTCAAAATAATTATTTTTAGACACATCTAATTGGTTTCTTAATCACAATGTATCTTTTCACCTGTTTATAGATAGACATTTAGATTGTTTCTAGTTTGAGTGAGGCTATAACAAGTAAAGCAGTAATAAATATATTTATATAAGCCTTTGTATGGACATATGATTTCATTTTACTTTGGTAAATATACAGTAGTGGAATGGCTGAATCAAGAAGTGGGTATATGGTTAAATTTTAAGAAACTGACAAACTGTTTTCCAAAATAATTATTACTTCTTTCATTCCCATCAGGAATGCATGAGAGTTCAAGTTCCTCCACATCCCCAACAACACTTGATATGATCTGTCTTTAAATTTAGCCATTCTAATAGGCATCTTATTATATCAGAATATGGTGTTAATTTGCATTTCTTTCACATTAATGATGCTTAATATTTTATAATTACCTTTCCTTTTCCATGTGTGTTTTTTGTGTGAAGTGTTTATTCAAATACATAGCCTTTTTTTTTTAAATATGCTTGTTTGGTTTCTGTTGAGTTTTGAAAGTTCCTTATATATTCTGAATATAATACCTTTATCAGATATATACTTTGCAAATATTTTCTCCCAGCCTGTGGTCTGTGTTACCATTCTCTTAACAGTGTCTTCCTAAGATCAGAATTTTAAAATTTGAGGAAGTCCGACTTATGTTTTTGTTTCTTTTATAGATTGCAATTTCACATTGTAGCTAAGAAATCTTAGACTGTTCCAAGGTGAAAAGATTTTTTTCCTGCACTTTCTTCTAGAATTTTTATAGTTTCAGCTTTCACATTTTGCTCTATGATCTATTTTGAGTTAAATTTTGTACAGGATTTGAGGTATTACAATCTACTTGAGGTATTACATGCACATAAAAACCTCCTCAAATAAAGAATTATCTGAACCAAAAGGTCAATAATGCCAAAATTGGGAAACACTGATTTAGGAGATTACCAGTAGTTCAACATAGCAGGCATACCAGGCACATGTGAGAGAATGTAGCAACACAAAGTTCAAATGATAGGTATGATTTAGATTGAGATTATCAAGGGTCTTTCATAATATGCAAAAGAATTGTGTACAAAAGGGTGGAAGAAAAGGCTAAAGACTTAAATTGAGAGAAAACTACCACTGGAGATAGAGGCCATAGTGATTAATAGTATTAGGTCAGATCATATGAAGTTTCTACACTAAAGTTAGTCCCTCTTCAATTCACTTTTGATTTTCTTAAATGTCTTAGAGTAAATGTTCTAGTTGTTAGTGACATACCTTTTAATGCCTCACTAATATTTGCTATTTTTTTTAATAATCTTGTATGTCAACACACAAGATTTCCCACCTAGAATTTAATATTGTCACTGTCAATAATATTTTAATATAATTTAATAATATTGACAATTTAATAACATTAATACAGTTTTCATTGCTCTTCTTTTAAAAGCTGCATTGTGTTAATGTAAGTGAAAATATTTTCTACTCATAGTACTTCCAGAAAGTAGTAGTTCCATTTTTTTTAATTAGTTTAAGTGAAAAAGAGGAGTTCCTCTAAAGAAAAATATTAAGTAAATTAGTAAAGACGGTAGGGTATGCAGTCATGGGAAAAACTATAAGATGTTGTGCAAATGAGTTTTGGAAAATAATACTTTTTAATTTAAGCAGGGAAGTAATAGGATTAATTGCCATTTTAGAAAAATTATCTTAAATGTGAAGTAAAGTATCTATGAACAGGAGGAGCAGTCAATACAGGCAAGGAGATGATGCTGTAACTCATGGAGGCTACCTGAACATGCACATACTCAAAATATTTTCGGAGGTGAAAAAGATCAAGTATCATAATTCAGAGGGTGTAAAAAAAAGAAGTTTCTTTGGGGGAAAAAAAGGAATCCACTGCCTGAAAATAACCATTGCTGGGAGTATTTGATTAGAGGCAGAATGACCATCTGCCAGGGATAGCATTGGACTTCTGAGTTAAGGCATGCCGTATATACCTCTTTAAATAAGAGTTTTTGATTATTTAAATGTCTGATTTTTTTATTCACCCAATAAATAATATCTTTTGAGCACCTTCTATATATGAAACTAACTACATCTACAACAGTGAAGAAAGTGGTAGAATCTCTGCTCTTTCATAGCCAAGGAGACAATCCATTGAACAGATAATTAGAATGATGTGTGGTAAGCTCACTGGAAGCAGATAGGAGGTCAAAACAGAGGGATCAGCGTTCTTAATTCTTTAAAGAATAAAGGTTCTTACTCTTTAAAACCTGTATTCAGCACCCAAGACCACAGAGCTAATCTGTGCACTTCTAACTTAACAAACTAATATCATTCAATTTACCTTTGATCTGTTTAATTTTCAATAGATGTTGACTGTATTTTGCATCTTGTCTCTCAAGATAGAAACCATCTCCCTAAACAACTGCTCTGAATTTGAAGATGACGGAGAAGAAAGAGTGACTCCTGAATGGTAATTCTGCAATAACCACATAGAAATCAACTATGGAGTGAGTTACAAGTTCTCTAGTTTCACAGCTTTTCAAAAGTTAGGCCTGCTATCTCCACAAAGGCATAACACTGGCTCTTAAAGTTAAAGAAAAACAAATATCTTGGTAGAGACAGGAAAAAATTTACAGAAAAAATAAAGGTAGAGATAGGGAAAAGTAAAGAAGGGAAGAAAGGGAAATATTCAACTAAGAAGAATCCAGTGTGTGAACCGGCACCAAATGAGGCTACTAGGGAAGCTGGGTCTAGCGGTAATTCAAGAAATGTGTTCTCAATGCCAATCATGGGCCCTGCCCTTAAATCATGACAAACTCTAAGAACTTGATAGTCTAATTGGGAAGATATAATATAGACCTAACATAAGGCAAAACTGCTTCTCAAGAGCAGTCAGTGAACCATGAACAGCAGAATTAGGAGGGCTGCTTATTTACAATGCGAATCAGATCCCCAGTGCCCACTCCTGATCTACTGAATTCTAATCTGAACACCTCCCCAAGCCCCACTGCAAATAGGCATTGTACTTAAATGCCCAAGTTCTTATAGATGATGCATGTGAAAGTCTGAAAAGTCCTCTGGAAGAAGAGATGAAGTAACCTGAGGAAGGTACAGGAAAACGCCTCCGAGGTCAAAGACAAGTGACTCCAATGAAAGAGAATCACAGGAGCCCCCAAAGCTGCAGGAGGTACATCCAGGGGCCCTGGAACACCACAGTAATTCATTTCAACAAGGACGTTTCAAATTAAGCAAAGTTCTTTAGAAAAACATTATCACTAATATCTAGTGATATATAAATATCACTATTGTGATATATCACACTATATCACATATATATCACTGCATACAGTGATACATCACAATCACCTCATAATACTATCTTGCTAAAGACAGTATCACTAGATCTACCTCAGTTCAAGCTCATAAAAGGTTATTTCATGCACTCAGTCTTCAGAATTTTTCCAAAGAAAACAAAAGATTATTAAGTCTCATTAAAGAAAGTCTTCCTACAGTTTGTGAATTATACAGGTTCCAGAGATCTTCTTTCAGGGGGCTGAGGATATTTTTTTCAGACTATATATCTACTAAATCCCCAAAATGATCTTATTGCTAAAGGTAATCTCCATACCATGGGCTCTACTAATCCTTTTTCAAAAAGGGATCCCTATTCTCAGAATACTATCCTGTTATCCACAAGACTGTTGGGATTTGAAATAGGATCAAATTATTAAATTTTGTAAATTAATTTCAGAATATACTAGTTGCATATAGAAATATGTCAGGGAATTCTTATTTATGTTCCATATTTGAAAATGTGCTGGGAACCTGGACTAGGAATAAAACCTACACATGGAAAGGTGTCTTGAATCAACTAAACCAGAAACACTATTTTTGGCAATTGAGAATACACATATATTCTTAAATATATGTTTCTTTCTATATTTATGGTAAGTAACACAAAACTGAATGGGATTGGATTGGTCCTATAAATGGTGATGTTCATTTTTCAAGGAGATGAATACTAATCAGCAAACAAGCGTTCTTTATATAGATTAAATTATCTATTGCCTTAACTCTAACCAAAAAAAAGCACATATTAAAATTGCAAAAAAAACTAACAAATGAAGTAAAAAGCTGATCCAATTAACACTCAAATAATATTACAAATCAAAGAATGCCCCTCCAGTGGGACAATTCTAGAAGAAATGGCTGACCTGTGTACAACAGACAAATAAATCCTACCTGATAGCAATGCCAGGATTTATCTTGCATTTTTTTTTAAACAACTGATTTGTTTTCTTAAAGACTGGCTCACTAGCCCTCCAAGTGAAAATAGTTTCCAAAGCCTTCAACCTTTTGATAACAGAAGTTGTTTTTTATCTACATATCATGGGAAAATGCCAATTGCTCATTATGGTTCATATTGTCAATAAAACAATGTTGTGCCAACAGCAGCAGTCAGTTTCTTGACAATCCAAAAAAGGTTCGTGTGAAAAAAAAATCTAGTAAACTAAGATCATTCAAGCAGAAAACCAGCATATTATTGAAGACAAGTTCACTAGCACATAGAGAAACAGCCCAGTGTCTCAGAACATTCCTTCTCTTTGTGACTGGGATTAGGTCCTGTATGTGACATGCCTCCTCCAAGTTCATCTAGTATTCCTCTTGAAATACTGTGGACCAGACAAATAAAGAAGAGAATAAATCTCGCTTTGTATGTTGGTTTTTATAATTCTCATCTCTTCCTATCGTGAAATATGTTGAAGGAATGCATTAATTCCCTAAAGGGCAAATGAGGTAACTTCCACTGACTCTTCCACTTTAATTTTTTCTACTTCAAAATAATCTATGATCTAATGATTTGAAACATGATTTGCAAAGTTTTCCCTGACCTCTTAATTTAAAAAGTTCTCCCTAAGCTCCAGTCTTTCCAAATCTCAATAATCACAAATTTAATGCTAAACGAAGTACAGATTTACAATCTGAATAGTTCTCAATATCTATACACATATTCACTCTTCATTATTGTTCATTATCAATTTGGGGGATCATTTTCTAGACTAATAAGAGGGTAAAAATAATAAAATTGTCTCCACTTAAACAAAAAACTATTAATATGTTCTGTATCTCATAGTTTATTTTTCTCAAAAGCCTTAAATAAAATAATCTACCTATCCCGTAATGGGAATATGCCTAAATAAATTACAATACATTCATAAAGTTCAATATTATATAGTCTTTAGATTTTTACCTAAATAATTTTAATGGCATAGGTTAATGCTTACAAAATAATGTAAATATGAACTACATTGTAATAATGCATATTTTTATTCTGTATATGGAAAAAAAGAAAAAGAAAAAGAGGTAAGAGAGAAAAGACTACTTAATAGGCATGGTGCTTAATTTAGGATGATGAGAATATTGTACACCTAGACTGTGATTGTGGTTGTGCAACTGTAATATACTTAAAAACTACTGAATTGTATGCTTATAAAAGATGGATATTAATAGCATGTGAATGGTATTTCCATAAAGATGGTAAAAATGTCTGATAAGATTATTTTTAATAATTTATCAAAGCATAATTTACATAAAATATCTTTTTTAGGTACAGTTTGATACATAGGAACAAATGTTTACACTAACAAAATATGATATAGGAGATTTCCCTTAGCTCCAAGTATTGTCATATATTCCATTCTAGTCAATTTCTTCTTGAACCTCAGCTTCAGGAAAGCACTGGACAGACTTGTCACTATGGATCATTTTTCTACAGTTTCACACAAGTGGAATCACACAATATACACTCCTTTGTTTGGCCCAGTATCGTATTTTTGAAATTCCACATATTAGTTTTCTGCTTTTTTACATTGAGAGCTCATATTCCAATCAGCTCTCAATGAATTTGGGGATGTTTGCAGATTTCTAGTATTTGGCTATGATGAACAAAGTCACTATAAACATTCATAAACATGTATGGCTGGGTATTTTATTTCTCTTGAGTAGTGTACTAAAAAGTGGAATTGTTAGGCTATATAGTAGTTTGTTTTTCTTTTTTAACTTTTTGTGAAACTGTCAAACTATTTTCCAAACTATTTGTACCATTTCAAATCTTATCAGCCATATATATGAGCATTCTTTTTAATCTGTATCTTCTCTAACTCTTGGAAGTTGTCATTATTTGTAGTATTAGCCATCCAGGCAACTGTTAATGACCTTGTGTGTGCGTGTAGTTTTAGTTTACATTCTCCCAATGAATAATGTATCTGCAAATGTATTCTCTCTTACAGTGATGTACATAATCATCACTACTTGGACAGTCTTGTATTTTCATTTGTGAAGTACCTTGTCACATGTTTTCATTGGGTTATATCTTATAATTTAATAGGCTAGGACTTGCTCTGCAGCTGTGCGTTACCTGGTCAACAGACAGCATCCGAACACCAGCAACCTTGGGATCTGCCTTAGCCACAAAGCCACCTTGCCTGAAACCACACCATCCTGTTAAGTCCATCTGCCATGACTGAGCAAGGTGAGGGCCTAAGGGCCTACCTATGTTAGTCTGATGTAAAACACTTCAATGGCAATATACCTTTGAGAATCCACCAAGTGAGCTAAAATTTTGCTAGATCTGTATTGCAACTGGACTTCTTTCTTTATAAATCTTGTTTTCCTTTCTTCCTTTCAATGGAATTGAACTCTGATTAACATTCCAACCCCCACATCAGCATCTGCTTCTAGAAAACCCAATCTACAACATGGCCTAAATGCTCTTCCTGTTTTATTTAGTTTCTCTTGTGGTTCTTTAAAAAAAAAGTTTTCACTTACAATTACATGAATAACAAAACTAAGTGTTGTTTTTCTTCATAACTGGTTGTTGAAAATCATAAACCACCAAGAACATTGGGTAACCTTGGTATTCCAGACCCTCATTGAAAATATGATCTTTACCCATAAATAACAGGACTTTTTAACCAGCTGTGAACTTTTCTTTATTAAGAATTCCAGTTTTCAAAACTTAAATAGCATAAACATTATGTTAGCCTCTTGGTTAACACTTTGAAAACCCTGATTTTTTTTTCTTTCAAGTACTACTCATAGAATTCCTTCATTGGCATGGGTTTCCTGCCCAGACAAGTAGATAAATATGAGCTTAGCTATAACAAAAAAAAAAAGCTTTGTTGTTCTTTGCTTTTTGTTTTCACAAAGCTCAAGCTTGGACCCTGCATGAGGCCTATACCCAGACCCTATTTCTCTCTGTGGTGAGAACTCAGCTTGTCAGTCTAACCTTTACTCCCAAGCATTCTTCTCTTGCCTAACTTCCACCTCTGGATATTGCTATACCCTTTTGTCCTTTTTAACCCCTTGGTTCAGTTACTGGGCTCAGTACTGGTTCAGACTCCAGTTTTGTGGCCTTCCATAATGTGGTGGCTATGTCATGCATGTGAAATGTAGTGATTATTTGTACTAATAAAAATTATGATCTCCTTATGCCATTTGAAGTTACAGTGATATGCAGAAAGATCTGAAAGAACTTAGTCAATGAAGATTATACATAGTATATGCAGTAATGCTATTAAGTAAATGTTCTTCTACCTTGAGTGTTATTTAATCTTTCTAAACTCACTTTAACTGGTTCTCTAGCTCCAATCACATTCTCTGCTTTATAATTAATGTCCAGTCTCTAGATCTCGGCTAAATCCAGGCCATAAACCACCAAGAGCAGGGCAGTGAAGGTCAAAGATTCCAGAGCCCAAGAGGCAAAAAGAAAGAACCTAAGACAATTATCAGAATTCCAATGACAATAAAAAGAAAGTAGATAAAACCTCAAGTGTTCCCAAGCTTCCTGATCACAATTACACCCACAAATACATCCACACAAGCATACATGTGTGCATACACACACACAGAGACAAGCAGAGGTAAAAATACATGTGCATTCTCTACATTTCTTTAACGTTAAGAAAGCAAGTTTCCTGAATTAGCTGGAGAGAAAATAGAATATTCAGAGGTGCCAAGGAGAATGATAAACAAGAGAAATATGTGTCTTGCATCTAAAATACACCTTTTGTTCCTTCTGGTGGGATATCAAAAAAAAAAAGAGAGAGAGAGAAACAGAAACCCCTGTGCAATGACCTTTTAGAAGAGCATAAAGCGTTCTCTGCACCACCATTATTCCCTGAGTGCTGTTCTTTTGCACTAAATTACTACCTGAAATTCTCCTTTCCTTTATCCTCCCTCTGCCGAACCTCAGAGGTGAATCTGGGTACTGCTGACATGGCAGGTATAATGCAGTCAGTAAAAATGCTTCACAACAAGCACTCTTACCCACTGACCTTCATCCCCCTCCTTTGAAGGAGAAGCATCTGGCAGCTTGCATTCCAATATGGGCAAAGCATTGTGCAAAGCCCTAGGACTTATCTTCTTCATGTCAGAAAACCCTCTTAGCAAAAATTAATGAAGGAGGAAATGGGGCATGAGACCCAACTACACTGTTCTCCCTCAAATTGAGGATTTAAGGCTTTGAGTCATATTAAGCAGAAGCATGTTAAAGAGACCTTTCCTGTCATGTATCATCATTTTAGTGAAACCGATTTTCACAGGGAATACAATCTGATTAGCCTGTCAAAATTGAGTTTCTTTATGTATATGCCACAATATGGACTAGATGGTGTTTTAAAAGAAACAGTGTCCTTTTTTTATTGTCATTTGCATAGATACCAAGTATTCCATTTCCTTGACTTTTGAGTTGTTACTCATGAGCACTTACAGCATGCCTTCGCTATGTACATTTCTAAAATTTGGTATTTTACATTTAAAAAGTTCCCCCAATATTGGAACCATGTGAACTCAAGTTATGAAAACTCCAGCCTCCCAAATGCCCATCTGCACGAACTGAGGGGACCCCACATGGAGGCCAGTCAACCTGAAGACAAAATGCATCTGTGAAACCTGCAGGTTTTGAGCTACTGCTGAAGCTTAGAACCTGGGAAGACACAAAGTAATGTGATCAAACTAATAAATTTTGCTTTGATGATTCCCCTCCCTCTTTCAGAAGCATTATTTAATCTTACCAACTCACCTGAATTGTTTTTTTTTTCATTTGCCTTTATGTTATATATTTTTATTTTGGTATCATTAATATAAAATCACATGAGCAACATTGTGGTTACTAGATTCTCCCCATTATCAAGTCCCCACCACATACCCCAGTGAAGTGTTTTTTAATTAATTATTCACTGTTGGGTCTCTTGCATTGCTGCAAGTCTTGCAAGCCAGGCACTGACTGCTCTTTGTTCCAGACTCTCTTCATAAGGTTGTTTGTACAATGAACAGCCTTTGAAACTAAAGATAGAATACCCTTCCTCTAGTATAATAAGGATAATCTCTCCCTCCAGAGCTAAGAGCAGTCATGCTTATACTATTTATAAAAGATCTGAAATCCCAAACCTCAGGGTTCTTTCCAGTAATGCAATTTAATAAAGCCAGACAAAAGTCAGGGCCTACTATCGAGTTTCTTGGGACTATGTGCATAGATGCAAAGTACTTAATCCGTCTGGCAGTCAAGGGAAATCTGCTATATTATCAGCAGTTGTACAACTGGTCCTAAAAGGTGTTGTAGATGAGCAGAAGGTTCTTCCTTTGGACAAGAGTTACAAAGATGTGCTTCCACACAGACCATAATAGGGGGGAAATTTGGGACCACTGAGAGCAGAAACCAAGTGAATCCTCAGAATTTTGTCTGGGTCACTGGTGCGATGAGCAGGCAGGGCACATAATGCTCGTTAAGGAAGAATGGAAATAGCTGGGCTGTCCTAAAGCTCTCATATCTCTGACATCTGTTATAGCAATCTCGCAGATATTCAGAGAAGACAGTGAACAGTGTCAGAGCTTTTTTGCAGTGGGTCTCGCCATAAAGGAGCTTTCATCCCTATCTGGAACAGACAGACTCCTGTGGGAAACCACAGATGAGGCAGTGACTAATATTCAGAGGCTTTTATTGCTCCAGACTGAGTTTTTGACACTGATGAAGGTGACCCACTTTAGAATGAGAAACAGACCCAAAGAAATCTAGATAAATTCTTGAAGTCATCCTTAACAACCTGGAAACTTTTCTTGCCCACAGAAATAACTTAAGCAATGTTTTCTTCATCAAAGTGCAGCCGTTGCTTTGACTAAGGTTGACTCCTCAGAGAAAGTTACCTACAGTGCGCCAAACCCATGTTAGCCAGAGGCGGAAACCCTGTGACCCTCCCCAAAAAGCACTGTGGCTGCATATGCTGGGTCAAAGCCTTCTAAGGATGAAATGGTGTCATCCAGGAAGATGTCTCTGTCCAATACAGAGTATGGGGCAGGGCCATATACTGAGTTATGTTGAGCTATGAGCTGCCACCATGCTGCTCAAAATGAAAAGTAAATGCAAAGCCTTGTTTAATGGCATAGTGCCTTTTCTTTTTATGTGTCAGCAACCCCTCCCGTGCTGTCTACCTTGATCTCTATTGTTTTAAGGAGAATAAAGATGATTAGAGGAGGGGCCGATATCTCCATTACCCTGAGAGGGATCAACGAGCATACACACCCTTCTAAATATGTTGGGGGACTTAGGGGAGGGGAGAGAATCAAATTTTTATGGCGTTGATGGATTTGTATGCCCAAATCAGAATACCCTTCAGGCCATGGAAGGAAGAGGCACCCAGATTCAACAAATAGGGTTTCAACACAGTGGGGAAGAGAAGCAAACGTGACCTCATGGTGGGACGCTTTGGGCCAATTAAATGTAACATTTTTTCATCTAAAAGTAGAGGAAGAATTGATGTTATATGCATGTACTTCCCCAGAACATAAACACAAGAGTAGATTCTCCAGATCAGGAGATGCCCAGGAAAAGTGCAACATGTAATCACTTCCCTAAATCCCCCTTCCATTTGTGACCTATGGTTGGTCAGCATTCAGCATGAGGCTCCATCCAGTGTTCAAAGCTTTCACTATATACATGATGTCTTGTTGGCTGGCAAGTCAGAATCATCAGTCTCAACAGCCCTAACCATGACGTTATCACATTCACACACATACAAGGCCACTAATAAACACTGACAAATTTCAGGTCCTTGCCTGACAACGTAAATGTCTTGGAACTAAATGAATGGATTCGAAGCACTTAATCCTTCTGGCAGTCAAGGAAAAACTGCTGTCTCATTAGCCCCCTACCCCCACATAGCAGGCCCAGTGACTTCTTAGACTCTGGGTACTATGTACAATCTGTGCATAATGTTGATGTTCTCCCCGGTTTTTTACATTGAGCAATGCACAAATCACCACTGGAAGCAATTCAGGGAACTGTGGCAAGGTTTCTATCTTTTTGCCTCCATAGCACTAATAACTTATGAGTTATGACTCTATGACTGATGACTTTGCCAACTGGACCTTTGTTAAAAGTAGTCAGACTCAATGTAGAGGCAACTCCTGCGGGTACTGGCCTCATCCCCTCTATGGCACGACTGTCAGGATTACTCCTTTTGAAAAGTGGTTATTAGCTTGCAACTGGGTTATTGTTGAGATTGAATGCCTGATTTTGGTGTTAGTTACCTTGGACTTAACAATAAACAAGGTAGGAAGGACCCAAAATGCCTCACTTATAAATGTTACATTCACTAAGGCCACCGGCCTGGCAACAGTCACGTATCTCCACTCTACTTGAAAAGCAGCAACAAATGCCTTGGGAGCGATTCCACCTCCCACACCACTGCCTGACAAGAAAGCTGCTGTGCCCATAGAGCCCTGGATTCATGCAAGTTCCCCTACATGTCAGGGCCTGGTTCATAGACAGTTTGCCTAAGCTGAAAACTGATGGCATCCACTGGGTTTCTGCATCCATTCAGCCTCAGTGCTAGGGGTGAAGAACAGAAGATGGGAACTGTCACTGTGCTCAGTGGACAGAATTCACAGCATGTTCACAGCTCTGGCCAGCACTCACCTTGACAAAACTTCGTACAATTTCATTGAAGCTTGGGTGCTTGCCAGTGGCCTAGTATTTGCCACTTGGAAAACTACAGACTGGCAGATTAATACCCTCCTCTTTGGGGCCGTGAACTATAGAAACTAATCACGGCTACTGATCAAACCATCTGGATTCTTCATGTAAATGCCCAAGTTAAATGCCCTTTTTCTGATGAACTCAACTGCTGTTTGAGCCTGTGTCATACAAACTGCCACCGTTTCTCCCTGAGCACAGCCACACATCCTCAGTCACAGACTTTCTGATGCAAAGATGCTGCTCCATGCCAGGCTCTTGACTTTTGGAAACGGTTGACCCCTTGTCTCACAGCGCCTGGGGTATTGCTCCTGCGTGATCCTAGCAGACTTAACACATCACACTTTAGTCTTCGTCTCAGTATTATCAGCACTGTCCTACAGCAGTTGACACTTCCAGAGGTTAAGGTGTTGCTGGCGGGTCTGATCTGCCAACTTGGGTCATGCCACTGTGGCCCAAGAAACTGACCTGTGTCTTGTGTCTAGCATAACAAAACACTTGCAATCTGATAATGGTGCAAATTTTATCACAAAATCCATGCTGCAATGGACTTTCCATGTTCCCAACCATCAACAGGTTATCTCTGCATCTCTTCAGGCATTTTGTGGTATCATTTTCATTCTAGTCATTCTAGTATTTGTGTAAGAATGTATCACTTTGGTTTCAGTTTGCATTTCCCTAATGGCTTGATAATGAACATCACGTGGAGTGTTTATTTGTCATCTGTATATCCTCATAAGTGATATGTCTGTTCATGATTTTTGCCCCTTTTCTAAATGAAGTACTTGCATTTTTGCTCTTGAGTTCTGAGCTCTTTATATATCTTAGATACAAATACTTTATCAGATGTGTTTTAAATTATTTTCTCCCATTGCAGCTTGTATGTTCATCCTTTTCACTAGATCTTTTTGAGACAAGAAGTTCTAAATTTTGGATACATTCATTTTTATCATTTTTTCCCTTTTTTGGGGTCATGTTCTTGATGTCAAGTCTAAGAGCTTTCTACATAGTCTTAGATCCTCAAGGTTTTCTGTATTTTTTACCTAAATTTTATAATTTTGGATTTTACATATTAGTCCATGATCTATTTTTCACTAAAGTTGAGGTTGTGGTTCACTTTTTATCTATGGATATCCAATTATTTGAACACCATTTACTGAATAGGCTCTCCTCATATTGAATTGCTTTTGCACCTTCGTCAAAAATCATTTAAGCATATTTGTGTGGGTGTATTTGGGGGTTCACTATTTTTTTTTCTTCATATATTTTTAGGCTATGTTGTGGTGCCTACACATTTAGACTTATTATATATCTTCCTAGTGGGTTAATCCTTTTACAGTTATGTCTCTCAAGTCTCTAGTAATTTGCTCTCAAGTATACTGTGACCATAATTTGACTGTCATTCCTCTTAAACTTGCCTTATAGCTGCTACTCTCCTGTATACCCTTTAATCTCATGTCAATATACCTATATACAAAGTAAATATATTGTAATTTATAATTGTACAAGTCAATATTTGTGTAACATGGATCTGTATTTTCTTGTATAATACATGTCTACTATTGCTTGGCAAAATTTCAAATAATTAAAGAAATAAATGTGTGTATATATAGTGATTCATAAAGAATCTGTATTTTCTCAACAGAACCACTGCATTACTGACATACACTACTACCTGATCTAGTTATTTTGCCTTAGTCCTACATGAGAATATCTTATGCTAGACAGGTCTATGTTGAAAAAGAATGTTTAATGATACTGAAATATTTGGCATCTTACTATGATAACATGGGAGCACACCAAAAATGACTAGTCTGCTCTCAGTAATTGAACAATTAAGATAGAAGCTACATAGGCTATAGTTGGGAAAGCCAAAGGTAGTACTCAATATTCCAATTAGTAGTAATGAGTAATACAGGATCCAAGAGAAATAATAATAATTAGTGTTTACATAATAATTTAGAGTTTGGAAATCATGTTCATAAATTAATTTCTGAAGTCTTCCCAATAAATCTTTTATTATTGGCATTTTACAGATCAAGGAAATTAATCTTAGAGAAATTGAATGACCTGTTATAATACATAAGATCATAACCCAAGCCCCAAATTGGAATGCAGATCTACTGAATGCCCAATATATTTTGGTATATGAGAAAAAAGAGAATTTCCTGTCTTTGGCCTCTTCTCTCC
The DNA here is from genome assembly GCA_032199065.1 of Smutsia gigantea. Lineage (NCBI taxonomy): Eukaryota > Metazoa > Chordata > Mammalia > Pholidota > Manidae > Smutsia > Smutsia gigantea. Next base: position 82,480 of record JAVSCE010019209.1, read on the forward strand.
ACTTGGCTGAGTTTATTGCCTCATGAGGGGCAAGAGTTGTCACTAAATTAATAAATATCTTCCTTAAAACAGGGTGAGCAAATATATTGGCACATCATTCTTAGTATTACTAAATATGTAAATAATCAAAGGTCAAAATAAAAGGTGATGAGAATTATTTGTGAATAAATTCTGGAAGTAACCAGCTTTATCTATCTTAACAGCTTCAACTTGAAGGTGGTGGTAAAAAAGGTTTATTTAAAATGTTTCAGCCTAATCCTTAAGCCTCACATTGCTTGGCTTATGTCCCTTCCCAGAAAGAGAAGGGACAATTGCAAGTATTCAGAAATGAAAATTTACACTCTTGATCAGGAACGGGGTGGATCTGTACACTCCCACATGACGGTCTTAATTATTAACAGGTTAAAAAAGGAAAATAACTTAAAATGTTTTTAAAGAGAACCATATATAGAAATTATACTTTTTAGCTTTTTAAAAAGTTCTTAATTATTTTGCTTATATAAATTAGTGAATCTCATTGAAGTGGTGTATTATCTAATATTTACATACAGCCTGATGAAAAGTCTTTACTAGATAAAGAAGAAGTTTAAGAATGTCCTAAAGTATTACTTATTTTATGAAGGCATGATTCCATCCCCAAAAAAACACATCAATATTTTTACATCATATATTAACAGAATTTTTCCCAGTAGTAATGGTTTGACATGTGCACAAATTCTACCAATGTGCAATACATTTAAAATTCAGTTGTATGTTCATGGAATGTTACTATATTAAACAAGAATGCGTTAATTTTCAGTGCATTTGCCCTTCAAAGTAGAATGTGAACATTCTCAAAGTTATAACAATTCAAATGTTAGCACGAGGCAGTGTTTTTCCATCTTAGAGCAATAGTTTAGATGAGGATGTCTTACCACTATTAACAAAACATCTGTTGGAGGCTCAGCAATTAAGACAAACAGTTTCCTCTCTAACTGCTTGAATGTGAAATGAACATTGGGTTATTAAGTGAAGTTCAGGCCATGACAGATACAAAGTTGAGAGAGGAAGAAGCTGAGCATGGGCAAGAGCACACTTCTGCTATGAGCTGCTCGGAAGGGACCCTCCTGTCATCCACAGGGAAATAAGGGTCCCAGCAAAGCCAATCCAGGCAGCACCATGGGATTGCTACTTTAGACAATAAGGAAACAATTCTCTCTGCTAAAAGGAAAATGAGCTGATGTAACATTTTCCCTGTTCCTCAGTAAACTCTGAGTAACCCCAAGATGATGGATATACTGGTGATGACATAAATTCTGCTGGATTTAATGTCCTGTTTGAGGTGATCCTCTTTCAGGATTAACGATCCAAAAATTTATTTCACACTTTTCAGCCTGGGTTGCCATTTTATTAAATTTTATCAATGATGTCATTCAATTATCTCAAATGATTTAAATCTTTTTTCTAATAATTTAATATACAATGGTTTTAAAGATAATCGCCCCTAAAATGCCTCATTTAAATCTTTGTCCAAGAGCTGCTCTATTAGCACAATGAAAACTAGGACTTATTCTGCAATCTCATGATAGACAGAAATGAGCCAGATTTTTCAGCATATCCATACCAAATTATTAAAAGTCTTTGGAAGTTTTAATGCGGATCTAAGTTGGCAGTTTAAAATCTTCTGACCTCTTTGTGACTCTCCTGAAGTGAGCTCTTTCAATGAGACCAACGACAAGAGAAATGGTCCATGCTGGATTGATATTAAGGCTCACCTCTTTTCAATTCTTCTTTCAGTAGTCTCAGAGGAGGGAAAAGATCAGACATGCTCCCTTAATTTTGTTTCCTGGCAATTAACTCCCAGAATAACATCAAATAATTACAACCATAACATTGCAGAGAAAGTTAGAGCAGCAGTAAATGTTGCTAAGCTCTGAACTTTGACAAACAAGCCCCTGTAAATGGTGCAAGGCTGACTGCTGGGCACCTGGTACCATGCTCTGCACTCAGAAGGTTTGGGGAAGAAGACAGCTCATTACACTGAGGGAAAGTATGTTTGAAGGATGAGACCATGTTTTGGGGATTAAGGGACAGTAGAAAAAACGCAAAATTCATTAAGAGTGAAACCAGCAGCACCTCACCTTAAATATCTGCATGTACCTCTCTATTTCCCTATTAATTTTAAATTCTTTTAAGGATAGAGAGAGAAAAAAATGAACAGTAATCTTCCTGTGTGGTTCTCCTCAAGGGTACGCAGTAAACGGGCCCTGAGTCTGGCATCTGTTAGTAAGTAGAAAGTGAAGCATTTGTTTACCAGACTAAGGGCTTAGTATCTCTAGGTTCCTGGTGGCCCTCTGAATGCCTCGGACATTGTCAGTCAGAGGAACCAACAACCCACACCCTGTGTGCATTCTGTGTTTCTTATTGGTGAGAATCTAGTTTGTTGAGTGCTTTGACTTCGTTCAGTCTTGTCTTGCTCCCTTCCCTTTCGATTACTCCTCTTTGTTTCTTCAGTTTCTTCAGTGCATGATCCTCCTTTGACCCACAATTTCCCGACCCCAGCAAAGCTGGCCAGGCTGCAAGCCACTTGAAGAATTGGACTTTGCAGGCTTGAGTACTCTGTTACCAAGGCCTCTCTGAGTTCTGCCAGTATTCACATCCCATTTCATCCTATAAAGCCGTAAATAAAACAATTCATTGACAAAATGTGAGTTAAGCTTTTAAAAGTTCATATAGTGCTTCCTCCAATTAATCTTTGCATTTTCATAGGCAGCTACACAACCTTAATCCACAATACTGAATAACATGGAACTCTCCAGGGTGAAGATGAAGAGACTCTGGAAAAGTACTATTTTTCCTAGGGATCTTTGTGTCTTTGAAAAAAAAAATCAAAATGATTCTATTTAAAAGATTTTTCTGTTAAAAGGTTTTTATTTGTTTGTTTAAATTACCTTCTAGTAAAAGTAGGCTCCTTCTAAATCCTAAAACTTTAAAAACAGCTTAGGATCTAATAGCCTCATGGTAGTTTGAGCACAGCTATTCAGTAACATAGTCCCAAAAGCTTTAGACAAGAAGAGAGTAAAAGCATTGGTCACATAGGAGAAAAAGTCCTGTTGTCTCCTAATTGGGAGGCAATAGTATCTGGGTCTCATTTGGCAAATGTAATACATACGTAGGTGTGTTCTTCCTCTACATTTCTAATCATTGAAGAAACATGATGGTATAAATCTGATTATTCAGGCCCCTGTCCTGTCATTCAAAAGAGACATTTAAAAAAAAACAGGAAGCAGAGATTCAATAACCCACCATAACTGGAAAACAGTTTAATAACTTAAAAATCAGATGATTAGAGAGAGAGGAAATCAAGAAACTTAGGATTTATCCTGGCATAAGCAAAAAGTAAATTAATCAGAAATGAATCTACAAGTATAAGGGTGTGATACATATTCCCAGGATCTTTTAAATGATGAGCCATAAATTGGAAAAAAAGGTAAATGCTATGGAGATGTTAGGAAAATAATTACTTGACATATGCTCAAGAATGTAACCTAGTTTTAAAGATATTAGCTAATTACAGCCATTTTCTTTTTCTTTTTGTTTTGATACAGTGTTTAGCTATTGATAGTGAAAACATTATTAAGTAAATAAATACTGTGACCTTTGACAGTTGACACGCCTATGAGAAATTAAATTTTATGACATGAAGCTAAATCCAAAGACATCAATTGGCATGTATTCAGTAAATTATATAAATATAGAGATTTAAGATTAAAATCTCAGACAATACCAGCCTCTAGTGTCATTAAATATCAGTGTCTCTTCAAACATGATGTAACATCACAGTGCATTTACCTAAATCCCACAACATGCTTCTTAATCAAAATGTCCACAAGAGTTGTTTTTAAAGTCGATAAAGACCTTAGTTATGAAAAAAGTACCAGAAGAGCTAATTTTGGTTTATAATGGATGAGATACAAACTAACTTAGGAATGACTCCTTGGACATGTTGCTGAATTCATGACCCAAAAAGTATGGGATTAAAACAAACAAATAAAATAAAACATTAAATCATAGTAAGTCAGTCATTTGACCCGACATTCTTCTAATTCCATAGTGTCACTATATATATTCCATAGTGTAAGCTATTGTAGCTTCATGGTACAGGCATGGTATGTAGTCACAAATACCAGAAACACCAGTCTGATATTGAGGATACTTAAAAAGCAATTAAAGAACTCAATCTTTAATAAACTTTACCCCCCAAAATTCATAAGTTTAAGCTATAAACTCAAACTTCTCAAAATTTGTATTTCCCATTCTCTTTCTAAATATGTATGTGTATGTGTGTATATGAGTGTGGGTATATATATATTTTGAATGTATTTCTGATACATCTATGATCTATACAAATGCTACTGATTTTTGTATGTTAGTTTTGTATCCTGCAACTTTACTGATTTCACAGATTAGTTCTAACAATTTTGTGGTTGAGCCATTCAGATTTTCTAAATATAAAACCATGTCATCTGCAAATAGAGACAATTTTACTTCTTCCTTTATAATTCTGATACCTTTCATTTATTTTTCTTGCCTGATTGCTGTAGATAGGACTTCAAGTACTATGCCGAATAGCGAGAGTGGGCACCCTTGTCTTGTTCCTGTTCTTAGAGGAAAAGTTTTCAACCTTTCACCATTGAGTACAAGGTTAGCTATGGGCTCATCATATATGGTCTTTATTATATTGAGATATATTCCCTCTACCCCTAGTTTTCAAAGAGTTTTTATCATGAATGGATGTTGAGTTGTCAAATTCTGCTTCTGTAACTATTGACATATTTTTTTTCTTTCATTCTATTTATGTGATGCACCATATCGATTTGAGTATTTTGAATAAACTTTGCCATCACAAAGATAACCCGCATGATAATGGTAAATATTCATTTTCATGTGCTGCTGAATTCAGTTTGCTAGCATTTTACTTGACAGTTTTCATGGCTATGTTCATCAGGGATATTGGCCTATGGTTTTCTTTTCTAGTAGTGTCTTTTTCTGGTTTTGGTATCAGGATAATGTTGGCCTGGTAAAGTGGTTTGGGAGCATTTCCTCCACTTAGATTTTTTGGGAGAGTGAAAAACCTTTTATAAATATGTTTGTTCCATGTCTATAAAGGTAAACAAGAATTTAAAGTATTTGCTATATGATAAGATAGCTATTCAACTCTAATTTTTTGTCTAAATTTAAATTATTTAATAAAAATGATGAATATTTAAACTACATTCACTATTATAAATTGTGTTAAGGGCCAAAGTATATATAAATGCAGTAAAATCCTGTGAAAATACTCATGATAATTAATACTAAGAGTTAAAATTTAAAATAACTACAACTGGCCCCCAAACCTGAGAAATGTAGGCAGGCCAGCTATACCACCATACCTGAATCATTTAATTAAAGTCACAATAATATCATCCTACATTTTAAGCAAGTGAATTGTTTCAGACTCTATGTGTTACATGCTATGGTGTTTTACAGTAATACACGGTGTTGGGGTTGTGCATGTGTGTGTGTAAGTATGATATTTTCATTGTACATAAGTGCTTTTAATAGTGAATTACTTTCCTAATTTTTTCTCAAGACATTTATACAGCTGATAAAGGGCCATTTGAGGCGGTAGGTATTTAAAGAAGAATTCACGTTATATAAGGAAGCTGTTACATTTGCTGATTTCCTCACATTTATTTTTTTTAAGCTTCACATCAGTTTATGCACTTCAGTTACTTTATTCACCTTTAATGTTTCACATAGAGTGAATCTTCTGTAATTTATTTCCCTGATATTATCCTCTCTCCTTTTACCTAACTGCATATAGGTCTCAAATGATCTGGAATTTACTTCATGAAAGGCAACATGGAGGAGGATAAAGATATAATGTGGGAGTTTTTAATCCCCACTTTAATGCTTAATGCTAGTTTGTCTTTGAATTTCCTGAGATTTGATATTCACCTTTGTAAAAACCAAATAATAAATCTCACTTAATTCAACTGAGTTAATGTAAATGAAAAAATTACTGAGTAAGCAAATATGAGATACCAGTTTTTGTTTAAACTACAAAAATTTTATCTATCAAAACAATCATCCAACTAAGCTTTTTTAAGCACCTGCTTAAGTTCAAAACATGGTTTTCTGTGTTGTGCCCATAAGTTAATACGGAGCATGCAGAATCTGCCTTACAAAGTTTGTAAGCTGGTGGCCAATGTCACTCAGGCCCATACTTAATACTGAGCCCAGAGGAAATATAGATTAATTATGTTATATTTGGAGCTATGGTCTGTTCTGATAAAACATGTTTCTATTACAAGAATTAGCTCTTACGTGATTGTTAAACAGGATAATTTTATCAGTTTAAGTTGAGCACTAGGCTAGTCCATATGCAATTTGAAACCAGAATAGTTGGCATAAAATTGTAACCTTCTGCAGGAAAAGAGGAGACCCTTAGTGTGGCTGCTACACAGGCAGAGGCACTTTCAGCTGCACAGAGGCTCTGTCCACACAAAAGCACACCTTGATGTCACCTCTGGCAGCTGGCACTTTCTCCTGTGTGCAGAGCCCTATGTCCATCTGTATTCTCTCATAGCTCAGACCCTACCATTTTAATACTATTTTTAATGCATTGTAAAGCCCCTGAGACAGCATTCAGCCACACTGAGGTGTCTGGCTGGCTAGACTATTCAAGTTACCTGTTAACAAGAAAATAATTTCTTTCAGTGATATTCTAAATATAGGACAGATTTTAAGTTATCTGGCCTAACCCTATTTTTCCCATGGGACCTGTTAGTACAGAATGTGTGATTTATTTTTTTCAGGAAAGCATGTACTCTTTCATAGCAGAACTCTTTTTTTTTGATGTATTCTTTTTTTTTAATATAATTTATTTTATTATCATTAATTTACAATTACATGTGCAATATTACGATTATTAAACTACCCCTTCATCAGGTCCCCCCAACCAACCCCATTACAGTCACTGTCCATCAGCATAGTGAGATGCTATAGAATCACTACTTGTCTTCTCTGAGTTGTACTGCCCTCCCTGTGACCCCCCAACATTACATCTGCTAATCGTAATGCCCCTTTTTCCCTCTTATCCCTCCCTTCCCGCCCATTTTCCCCAGTCCCTTTCCCTTTGGTAACCATTAGCACAACTCTTATATTCTCAATTTGGAGTACCCTGATTAGAAAATATTTTTAAGTGTACTAGCTAGAATGTAATTAAATTTATTCTTGAAACAATCAAGAAATATCATTTAAATAACACAAAAACTGGTATTTGCTGTCCTTAAGCACAGATTTGTGAAGAGCTATGCTCTAGGTCTTTGGGTTGGGCACCCACTAAAAGGAAATATGGCCTACCTAAGGCCTGTTCACAGTGGAAACAACTTAGTAGCAGTATGTGGGTGTGATATAATGAGTCACAAGAAATGCATATGACCAAATATATATTCCCCAGGTATATTTGGTTCTTTAACCACAGTTGTAAAAACACTGCAGAGACATAAGGTCAAATGAGTGTTTGTCATGTTAATGAGAGACTTTTGGAGCCCCCTTACCCCTACCCCCCACCCCCACCAAGGGCAGGAGCTGGAGGTTGAGTCAGTCAATGGCCAATAATTTAGTCTACCATGACTTTTAAACGAAGCCCTCACAAAAACCCCTGAGAAGAGCTTACACTCTTCACTTTCTTGGATCCTGCTTCTCAGTTGGAGAGAGCCTCCACGCTTGGGGTGCCAGAATGCTTCCATGTGCCACCAAGCCAAGCCCCAAGCTCCACGAGGATAGAAGCTATTTTATTTGGGACCTTGCCCAGTGTATCTCTTCATGTGGCTGTTAACTTGTATCCTTTACTGTATCCTTTATTAAACTGGTAAATGTAAGTTATTTCCAGAGTTCTGTGAGCTGCTCTAGCAAATTAATCAAACCCAAGAGGGTGAATCGCTGAACCTCCAATCTGTAGCTGGCAGGTCAGAAGCACAGGTTAACTGTCTGGGTCTTGTGACCAGCATTTGGAGTGGGGGGTAGAGGGCAGTCTTGTAGGATGAAGTCTTTAACCTGGGGATCTGGTGCTGCATCTGGGCAGCTAGTATCAGAATTGAGTTGAGTTCTTGGACACACCTTGCTAGTGTTCGAGAATTGTTCAGTGTTATATGTGGGAAGACCCCCTTGGAATCAGGTTCAGGAACCCAAACAGAGCTATACTACTATTACTGCTGTGTATGATACTAATATATTGTTTTATACAGGAAAGAAAAAACACACCAAAACAGTGGGTGAGGGTCAAGTCACTGTGGATTATTTCAAAGGTCAAAAACAAATAGGAAAAATGGGAGCATGAGCCTCTAGAATGGAGGTACATTGTGGGCTGATTAGGAACAAAAACTGAAGCCCAAGCAAGTTATTCTGTAAATCTCTCTTAAGGTTTAAATAAATACACACACATGTACACACAAAACACCTAGAGAGGTGCTTTAAGGTTGCAACAGGAATCCATGGAAATAAAACAAGTTTAGAGACTTGCAAGAAGGCGGCGTGAGAGGTGAGATGGAGAGCTCCTCCCAAAACCACAAATTGTACAAAAATATAGCTAATAAAACTAACTTTAAACAGCAACAAGAAAGAAGGCTGAACCAGACTGCAAACACACCTCATGAATAGAGCAGACCTCAGGAAACAGGGTAGCATAGGAAAGCCTTAATCTGGTGGGACCCAAGCCCTTCCCCCACCCCAGCTCACGGGCAGGAGGAAGAGAACTGGAGTGGGGGAGGGGGTGGAAGACTGGGACTGTTGAACACCTAGCTCTGGAGGTCTGCTTTCTGAGCAGAATCCTATACTGTGTGGTACTCTGGACGTTGGGGAGCTCTGACAGAGAATTTGAGAAATTGACATTCTGGCCAGTTGTGGAGGAGAGGATCCACACCCGGCCGCTCCGTGTCAGAGGAAAGGCAGGTAGTCTGAGAGGCTTCCTAGCAGCCAGAGGGCTCCTAAAGGAGCGAGGTTTGCACGGAGCTTGCTGTGTGGGAGAAGGGAGAGCTAGACAAGGTTGCATGGGTGTGCTCTGCCCATCTGGTTGGGAACTTTGCGGAGCTTCAAGTACTCCATCCCCTGGCTGCCTACTCAGCTCCAAGGCCCCACTGTGAGACACATCCTGCCAAACCTTCCCACTGGACTGTAGGCACCTGCTCGCAAACGGCAGGCACTGCGCAGGTGTCAGGCCAGCCAGAGGGAGGCCCCACCTACAACAGCTAGAGACACAAAGCACAGAAGTTAACCCATGTGTGCTTGGCCCACTGCGTCTGACACTGGAGACAGGCACCGCAGATGGGAATAAAGAAACAGATCTTTCCTCCCACCAGGCACCAGCTCCGCTCCCCTACAACCCCCAATCTCACTCTAGCGGCTGAGCAACTCCAGGGACTGGAGTTTCTGCACACTAGTGGGCACCACACAGAAATATGAAATGGCAAAAGAACATGGTTCAGCCCAAAATCTCACAAACCCCAGAAACAGGGCCAAATGAAACCGAACTCACCAATCTTACTGAAAGAGAGTTCAAAATAAAAATTATAAACATGTTTATGAGGTACACAAAAATATTCAAGAACTCAGGAACAAATTTAAGTTGGAGATTGAATCATTAAGAAATTCCATATCTGAAATGAAACATACAATGGAGGGATTTAAAAGCAGATTAGATGTACTAGAAGAGACAGTAAATGGAATAGAAATTAGAAAAGAGGAATACAAAGAAGCTGAGGCACAGAAAGAAAAAAGGATCTCTAAGAATGAAAGAATATTGAGAGAACTGTGTGACCAATCCAAATGGAACAATATTTACATTATAGGGGTGCCAGAAGAAGAAGAGAGAGAAACAGGGATAGAAAGTGTCATTGAAGAGGTAATTCCTGAAAACTTCCCCAATCTGGGGAAGGAGATAGTCTCTCAACCCATGCAGGTGCACAGATCTCCCAACACAAGGGACCCAAGGAAGACAACATCAAGACATATAAAAATTAAAATGGCAAAGATCAAGGATAAAGACAGACTTTTAAAAGCAGCTAGAGGGAGAAAAAACATCACATACAAAGGAAAACCCATCAGGCATTTATCAGATTTCACAACAGAAACCTTACAGGCCGGAAGGGAGTGGCATGATATATTTAATGCAATGAAGCAGAAGGGCCTTGAACCAAGAATACTTTACCCAGCAAGGTTATCGTTTAAATTTAAAGGAGGGATTAAACAATTTACAGATAAGCAAAAGCTGAGAGAATTTACCTCCCACAAACCACATCTACAGTGCATTTTGTAGGGACTCCTATAGATGGAAGTATTCCTAAGGCTAAAAAGATGTCACCCAAAGGAAGACAATGAGTACAGAATATGATTCAGAACATATAAAGAATGGATTAGGAAGAACAAGGAGAAGAAAAAAAAGAGCCTTTAGGTAGTGTTTGGAATAGTATACGAAGTAAGTTAAATTACACAGTTAGACAGTAAGGGAATTTCTCTTGAACCTTTGGTAACCACAAATCTAAAGCCTGCAATGGCAATAACTACATACCTATCGATAATCACCCTAAATATAAATGGTGTGAATGCACCAATCAAAGGATATAGAGTTACTGAATGGATAAAAACACAAGACCCATCTATATGCTGCCTACAAGAGACTCACTTCAAACCCAAAGACATACACAGACTGAAAGTGAAGGGATGGAAAAAGATATTTCATGCAACTAATAGTGAGAAAAAAGCAGGAGTTGCAGTACTAGTATCAGACAAAATAGACTTCAAAACAAAGAAAGTCACAAGAGACAAAGAAGGACATTACATAATGATTAAAGGGTAGGTCCAACAAGAGAATATAACTATTATAAATATCTATGCACCCAACACAGGATCAGCTACATATGTGAAACAAATACTAACAGAGTTAAAGGGGGAAATAGAATGCAATGCATTCATTTTAGGAGACTTCAACACACCACTCACTCCAAAGGACAGATCAACCAGACAGAAAATAAGAGACAGAGGCACTGAACAACATATTAGAACAGATGGACCTAACGGACATCTACAGAACACTCTATCCAAAAGCAACAGGATACACACTCTTCTCAAGTGCACATGGAACATTTCTAAGAATTGATCATATCTTAGGCCACAAAAAGAACCTCAGTAAATTCAAAAAGACTGAAATTGTACCAACCAGCTTCTCAGATCACAAACGTATGAAACTAGAAATAAATTACACAAAGAAAATGAAAAAGCTCACAAACACATGCAGGCTTAATAACATGGTCCTAATAATCAAAGGATCAATGACCAAATAAAACAGAGATCAAACAATATATGGAGACAAATGACAACAATAATTCAACACCACAAAATCTGTGGGATGCAGCGAAAGCTGTACTAAGATGGAAATATATTACAACACAGGCCTACCTCAGGAAAGAAGAACAATCCTAAATGAACAGTCTAATCTCACAATTAATAAAACTAGAAAAGGAAGAACAGATGAGGGCCAAGGTCAATAGGAGAGACATAATAAAGATTAAAGCAGAAATAAATAATATTAAGAAGAATAAAACAATAGAGAGAATCAATGAAAGCAGGAGCTGGTTCTTTGAGAAAATAAACAAAATAGATAAACCCCAAGCCAGACTTATCAAGAAAAAAAGAGAGTCTACACACATAAACAGAATCAGAAATGAGAAAGGAAAAATCACTATGGACACCACAGAAATACAAAGAATTATGAGAGAATATTATAAAAAATTATATGCTAACAACCTGGATGATCTAGAAGAAATAGACAACTTTCTAGAAAAATACAACCTTCCAAGTCTGATGCAGGGAGAAAGAGAAAATCTGAATAGACCAATTACCAGCAAAGAAATTGAGCTGGTAATCAAAAAACTACCTAAGAACAAAACGCTTGGACCAGATGATTTCACTGCTGAATTTTACCAAACATTTAGTGAAGGCCTAATACCCATCCTCCTTAAAGTTTTCCAAAAAGTAGAAGAGGAGGGAATACTCCCAAACTCTTTCTATGAGGCCAACATCACTCTAACACCAAAACCAGGCTGGGACACCACAAAAAAACAAAATTACAGAACAACATCCCTGATGAAGATACATGCAAAAATACCTAACAAAATATTAGCAAACCGAATTAAAAAATACATCAAAAAGATCATCCATCATGATCAAGTGGGATTCATCCCAGGGATGCAAGATGGTTCAACATTCAAAAATATATCAATATCATCCACTACATCAACAAAAAGAAAGACAAAAACCACATGGTCATCTCCATAGATGCTGAAAAAGCATTTGACAAAATTCAACATTCATTCATGATAAAAACTGTCAACAAAATGGGTATAGAGGGCAAGTACCTCAACATAATCAAGGCCATATATGACAAACCCACAGCCAACATTATACTTAAGAGCAAGAAGCTGAAAGCTTTCTCCTTTAAAATCACGAACAAGACAAGGATGCCCACTCTCCCCACTTTTATTCAACATAGTTCTGGAGGTCGTTGCCATGGCAGTCAGACAACACAAAGAAATAAAAGGCATCCAGATTGGTAAAGAAGAAGTCAAATTGTCACTATTTGCAGATGATATGATAGTGTACATAAAAAAACCTAAAGAATCCACTCTAAAACTACTAGATCTAATATCTGAATTGAGCAAAGTTGTGGGATACAAAATTAATACACAGAAATCTGTTGCATTCCTATACACTAACAGTGAACTAGAAGAAAGAGAAATCGGGAAAACAATTCCATTCACAATCGCATCAAAAAGAATAAAATATCTAGGAATAAACCTAATGAAGGAAGTGAAAGACCTATACCCTGAAAACTACAAGACACTCTTAGGAGAAATTAAAGAGGACACTAATAAATGGAAATTCATCCCATCCTCTTGGCTAGGAAGAACTAATATTGTCAAAATGGTCATCCTGCCTAAAGCAATCCACAGATTCAATGCAATACCTATCAAAATACCAACAGCATTGTTCAATGAACTAGAGGAAATAGTTCTAAAATTCATATGGAATCATAAAAGACCCCGAATAGCCAAAGCTACCCCAAGAAGGAAGAATAAAGCAGGGGGAATTACACTCCCTGACTTCAAACTCTACGACAAAACCACAGTAATCAAGACAATATGGTACTGGCACAAGAGCAGACTCATAGACCAGTGGAACAGCATAGAGAGCCCAGATATAAACCCAAGAATAAGGTCAATTAATATACAATAAAGGAGCCATGGATATACAATGGGGAAATGACAGCCTCTTCAACAGCTGCTGTTGGCAAAACTGGACAGCTACATGTAAGAGAATGAAACTGGATTACTGTCTAACCCCATACACAAAAGTAAACTCAAAATGGATCAAAGACCTGAATGTAAGTCATGAAACCATAAAACTCTTAAAATAAAATATAGGCAAAAATCTCTTGAACATAAACATGAGCAACTTCTTCATGAATATATCTCCCAGATAAGGGAAACAAAAAGCAAAAATGAACAAGTGGGACTATATCAAACTAAAAAGCTTCTGTACAGCAAAGGATACCATCAGTAGAATAAAAAGACATCCTGCAGTATGGGAGAATATATTCATAAATGACATATCCGATAAGGGGTTGACATTCAAATTATAAAAAGAGCTCATGCACCTCATCAAACAAAAATCAAATAAGCCAATTTAAAAATGGGCAGAGGAGCTGAACAGACATTTCTCCAAAGAAGAAATTCAGATGGCCAACAGGCACATGAAAAGATGCTCCACATCACCAGTCATCAGAGAAATGCAAATTAAAACCACAATGAGATATCACCTCACACCAGTTAGGATGGCTGCTATCCAAAACACAAACAACAACAAATGTTGGCAAGGATGTGGAGAAAGGGGAACCCACCTAGACTGCTGGTGGGAATGTAAATTAGTACAACCATTGTGGACAGCAGTATGGAGGTTCCTTAAAAAATTCAAAATAGAAATACCATTTGACCCAGGAATCCCACTCCTAGGAATTTACCCTAAGAATGCAGGAGACCAGTTTGAAAAAGACATATGAATCCCTATGTTTATCACAGCACTACTTACAATAGCCAAGAAACAGAAGCAACCTAAGTGTCCATCAGTAGATGAATGGATAAAGAAAATGGGGTATATATACACAATGGAATATTATTCAGCCATAAGAAGAAAACAAATCCTTCCATTTGCAACAACATGGATGGAGGTAGTGGGTATTATGATTAGAGAAATAAGCCAGGCAGAGAAAGACAAGTATCAAATGATTTCACTCATCTGTGGAGTATAAGAACCAAGAAAAAATGGAAGGAACAAAACAGCAGCAGACTCACAGAACCCAAGAATGGACTAACAGTTACCAAAGGGAAAGGGACTGGGAAGATGGGTGGGAAGGGAGGGATAAGGGGGAAAAAGGGCTATTACAATTAGTACACATAATGTACCAGGGGTGGGGGGATACAGGGAAGGCAGTATAACACAGAGAAGACAAGTAGTTATTCTATAACATCCTACTATGCTGATGGACAGTGACTGCAACGGGGTATGTGGTGGGGACTTGATAATAGGGGTAGTCTAGTAACCATGATGTTGCTCATGTAATTGTATATTAATAATCGCAAAATAAAATTTTTAAAAAAGAAATAAAAGGGAGAAGATTAAAAAAAACAAGTTTAGTGGATAGCATTTGCCATGTAATACTTTGTCTGGACTTTCTCTAAGAAAACCTATTTCTCTTGTCTTAGGGCAGACAATACTGAATCTGTACTAGATTCCACCACCTACAGGCAGACACTGAGATCCACTAGGGTCTACTGCTTCCAAGGAGACAAATCACCCCAGCCAATTTCACTGGCCAACACTTCTTCCTATAGGACCTTACCCCTTGCTCATAAGTACTGCCAAATCTCACTGACCACTGCTGATTCTGTGATGTGGGGGAGACCTATAACTGCTATAGTTTTTTTCCCTCTCAATCTTCAATCCAAATCATAAGTCACATGTTAATATGGGGCCATAGACCTGAAGTAGGTACTACAATGTACCTCACAGACACTCGGCTTCAGGGCTAAAACATTCATTCGCTGAGTGGCTGGGAATGTTGTGTTCCTATGAGATTCCATGTGTAAGACGAGATCAAGAACCTTATATTTTACTTGAATTCTAAGTACATAGCTTACTGTTCTAGATTTCTTCCATGTTTTACCAAGCCTTGGAGAATCAGCATTTGGGAAGGCTGCTCTGGGTCCTACCTCTAGATTTCCACTTGTTCCTGCTATACTTGGTAATGGTAATGGAACCCAAGAACCTTTACAGCCAAGAAAAAAGCTGAGTGGACTTACAAAAAGAAAATGCTAACTACATGTTTAGAACACAGGGTGCCACACTGGCCTCAAAATCTCAGATGAGTGAACAGCAATGTGGCACCTCAGGTTTGGAACTGTAAAAGCATTTGCACTGATTCCTGTTCTTATATGTCACACCCTTCCACCCTCATAAGCTGTTATTTCCACAATTACGGAAGCACTTTCCAGGATTCTGAAGTAAAGAACAAGTTAACTCTAGACAGTGCATTTGCTTCCACATTCTTTATTCCTCTGGAGTCTTCAGAATACTCCCTAGGACGGTTCCTATCACCACTCTGGCTAGAACTGGGAGAGTGCCTACTATATCGAGACTTAAGATTTGGACAAGAGTAATTCTACTTTCAACCCTGACACCAATGCATGTCTTCCAAAGGGACAGCCCTTGAAGCAGTATCTGTAGATAAGAGTCCATGAAGAACTGGCTATCAATCTGACCGTGGGGCAGGACAATGGACGAGTTCTCTTTCTCTGAACCTAACAGCATACTTTTTGGACAAAGATTCTCTCTAAATTAGATTTCTCTAAATAGCATCTGATCTCTTTGGAAGAATATAGAACTTCCTGGTAGAATTTTAAAATTTTGGAAAAGTATTCATTCCCCTCATTTGGTCTGACTTCAGGTGATGGTTTCTTCTTTTTCAGAAATTTATATTTTCATTTTAAGAATTAAAAAAGGTGGGAATAGACATAAACTTTGGTGTTTATTTTTCTCAATTCTCCATCTTTACAGAAATCTCTTAGCAGTGTGCAAATAAGTCATTTTACCTGTAGCACCAGTAGAGCTGAATACTCCAACACAAGTCATTATGCTAAGTTTAATTTTGCATCCATTTTAAAAGCAGAGTACACAGCTTGGAACTCTCTTGAGGGCATCTGTAACACAAACTGCATCCTTCTCCCTGTAGACTCATCATGTCAAAGCTAAGACTCATGGCCTATGGCTGCCACAAAAGCTATGAATATATAAGACAAACTGAAGTTCAAGTGCCCCCAGTGAATTATACTATGAAACAATTTATTGTGCCTATCCAAAGATTCACTGTAAAGAAATAGAGACCAGGTCATTACTGGTTTTTTCCCTCTACTGATACTGACTCAATATTTCAAGTGGGAAAAAAAATGTATACAATGATTGTTTCATTCTTGATAAATGACGAAATGCTGTGAAACTGTTCCACCTGACACCAGAATTTGGGGAGTCTATAGCAACAGTAGAACACCTCCCATTCCATAACTAAGCATTATGAACCTTCAGATATCAGACACAAACTCTCAAACTTTTGTACTCCCTCTCAGATTTCCAAAACAAAGGCAGGCTATATAGAGTACACACAGTTGCTGACTTTCAACAGTTTGTCTTGCGATTTTTCAACTTTATGATGGTGCAAAAGTCATACAAATTCAGTAGAAACCATACTTTGAATTGTGAATTTAGATCTTTTCCTGGGCTAGCAACTGGCAGGACAATCCTTTCTTTGATGCTGGGCAGGGCAGCCAACTGCAGCTCCCAGTCAGCTATGTGATCATGAGGGTCAACAACCATTCTGTTTTTCACTTTCAGTAAAGTATTCAGTAAATTACATGAGACATTCAGCTCCTTATTATAAAACAGACTTTGTGTTAGATGATTTTTCCCAAATGTATGTTAATGTATAAGTGTTCTGAGCACCGTTAAGGTAGGCTAGGCTGAACTGTGATGTTCAATAGGTATTAAACGCATTTTTGACTTGCAATATTTTCAGCTTACAATAGGGTTATCAGGACATAACCCCACTGTAAGTCAAGGAAGATATGTACCGTTTGTTAGAAGCTGACAGCTGTTTTCGGTGTGGGTTGTTTTTTTTTTTTGGTTTTGGTTTTCCATCATTCTGACTTTTTGCTCTACCCCTAAGTGTATGCTTCAGTGAGATATCATTAATTGACCGAAATGAACCTGCTGGGCCCAGGCATTCTGACTGCTATCATCATACCTAAAACCTATGGACAGTATCTTATTTCATTACACACACTAGTAACAATGTCTACAAACAAACAGCAGTCAGATAAAAAACAGTAACTAAATTGCATTCAACCTGACTTAACTAATCCTTTGACCAACAGACATAGGGTGGTAAGCAGTTTTAATCTATTTTTTATGTATTATTGTGAACTTAAATTGATCAGGCTAACGAGGAATCAACAAACACACAGACATAATTTCAATTAACACTCATTAAATCATATTATCTAGATGAACTATTGTCAGAAATTATTAATTATTCAGATCTCCAGAATACCAAATCAAGAAACATCTTCTAATTAACTACTGAACATCACTGTGTTAGTTCTACATTGCTTTGTATTATGAATAAATTATATGAACATATTTGTTTTCCCCCATTAAGTTAAATCAATATGTATTACCATCCTGATTTTAATTATGAATCATGTAGGATAAGTCCCATAAAATCAAGTTGTGCAAAAACACTTAACTAAACAGAAGACCTATGGTTCTCGACTCAGGATTATACCACCTGTTGCGTATCACATTAGTGAGTAGTCATGTTCCTTTTTTACCTGATTTATCAGATGTCTCTCTTCTGCACTGACTAAGACACTTGCCAAGATCCTTTTTCCACCCTAAGATATTTCATTGTGAGGCTTCATTTCTCCAGTGACATTTTGACATTTCCTGGGTCATAACAGAGCTGGCATCCTCATACTTCATACTGGAGTTGACATCTTCATTCTTCCACCCTCAAACAAGAGTACAGTTTCCCCTGATTCCCCATCAGGTCAGGTTAACTCATGGAAGCAGCCAGTGGAACTTTGAAAAAGTCAACACAGTGGCCTCCCGTATCCACAGTTTCAGTTATCCATGGTCAACCATGGTCTAGAAGCAGATGACCCTCCTTCTGACATCACCAGAAGATCAGTATTAGCCTAATGCTATGTCACTGAAATAGAACTGTCTGCCAAAATATTAAGAAGGGATAGCCCTAGATTATAGAAGTGTAAAGATAGTCTTTTCTTTCTCTTCTTCTTTCCTTAATTCTAAATTTTCCACAATGATATGCATTATAAAAATGGAGAGTGAAAGGAATAATACAAGGAATGTCTTGTTCCTGAAGTTCACGCATGTCCTTCCTTCATTGTGGTATCTCTATAGATTAAAGAGGCACAATGTTTCAATCCCACGTGTAATGCCAGTACAAACTTATGCTTACTATTCTAACAGCACTTATCTTAATGTGCTCTTTGGCATTTCTGTAAAGCCGGAATTTTTCTGGAACTTGCAACATGTTTATTTTTGGGGGGTTTTCCCTTTGCTTTCACACACGTATCCTTAGAGCAATTAGGATACTGTATGACTGAATTTATCAGTTCTCGTTGTTGCCCCATTATTGAGATAAAGCTATCTGTTCAACAATGGAAAACCTTAACTTTGCAGATGAAAGAATGTCACTTTGACAAGAGTGTTGGACCGAAAATTAAACACATGCACCAAAAGCTATTTTGGGGTGTTAACTGTTCTATAAACATATCCAGGATTTTAATACAGTAGTAAGTGACTAAAATTTTCTGAACCAATGATGCTATTTAAACAGCTGGGTCTTTAAAGTAAAAAGCAAAATTACAAGATGGGTCCAACTATACCTGTTATAAGTTCTACAGTTCACCTTGATGATGTGGCAAGAAACTGAACAATATGAATCAATTAATATTCAAACAGAAATTAATATTTACATGTAAACTTTGGAAAATTCTCTGTCATTTTCACACATTAATATAAATAGAAGAATGGAGAGAACAAGAGCCAGAATATTTAAGGAAGGCAAGAACTCTGAGTTGAAAAAAACAAAAACAAAAAATGAATGTTGACAACACTGGTGATATTCAACTGACAGCAATGTTTTGATTCCTGCTGTTTCTAATATTGTTGCATTAAGCCAGATAAAGCAATTGAATGGAGAAAAATGCTTTGGTCCAAAGACCCAGCCTCAGAGACGTCACCTGCGTGAACAGCCTTGGGTGAAGCTGGCTCCACTTCTGCCCATCCACTTAATGGAAAAGCACTAAGAGAACTGGATCTTGGTCATGCTGTGGAGCTGCCCTGGCACACATACTTTCCTGGATGATGATTTGTAGTTCCATCTCTTTCCTGAGATCAGTGACTGAATTTGGGGACGTTATATTTCAAGCCATTTTTCCAAGAAGAGTCACACAGTTTGAATCTATCCTCAACCATCTTGAAGGACAGCACTGGGGCCAGGATACCAGGCTGCCCCCAATGGATCCAAGAGTGGCAGGAAGAACAGTTTCTCTATGCCCTGAATTCATTCACAGCACTCTAATAAGTAATTTTAGTTTTAGGAGACTGATTCTCAGTGCTTAATTCTCAAGGCCTATATTATTTATTAGGTTAGAGATAAATTGAGTAAGTTATATCCTTTATCTAGTATTTCCCCAGTTTAGATTACTCATTGGGCAGCCCAACAGCACCTACTAATTATCATTTAATGATCAAAATAACTCTAAGCAATGAGAATAAGCATTAAGTCCCCAGAATGATGACATAAGGGGAGACATACAGGTTTCTTCAAACTGAAACACATGAGCGTTACCGAAGCTGGGATCTGAACACAAGCTTGTTAGACTCTTGGCCTTTATTTTCATTATTATTCTTTTGAAGCCCCCTTTTCTATTCTCATATACACTTTTCATATATATAGAATGATGAGTAAAGTTATCCCTACTTGTTCCAAATAATTAAATCTTAAATCATGAAATAAACACTTGTAATATATGTTTTATTTTTAATATTTGTATTTGTTCTATATACAGGTGATTTATGTTTCATGTTTAATAAGATGGATAAAATTAAATGATTATTTGTATTTCATATTATATAGATTTTTTTAAATCTATAAAATAGACAATTTTAAGTGAATCATATTCTCCAAACTTTATGGGTCAACTGCCCCATAAATTGGTCTATTCCTACAGCAACTGACTGAAACCCTATGCCTTCTAAGATTCTTGTATTTTCTTTTTATAGGTTTCTCTTTTGGCTATTAAGCTATTCATTGCTATTCTATGTGAGCAACCTGTATGTCTCCCCTTTCTAATTTGCTCTTTCTAATTGCCTATAGTCTGAGATCTCGTATCATATTGATTGTTAGACTTCTGTGCAAACTGAGATAAAACAATATATGTGTAAAGATCTGAGAGGTTCTTCTACTACAATAGAAGAGAGTTCCATTCTGCAAGAATATTATTGCCTTCTATTTTTGGCTTCTTCTGATACTTGACTTTGTTAGTAATGTAGGGAAGTAAGAGAGAATGGAAAGAAATGAAAGTAAATTGCAAAAGAGAAGTTTGAAAAGAAAACTGTTGGAAGTTCTCAGAAATTTCATTAAGAATACAAACACTCAAGTATATGTGCAATTTAAAAATCTCCAGAAGCTACTTCCCATCAATGAGCAAAGTACACCATACAAAATGCAAACCTTGACTATATTACCATGATTCTAAAGAAAGAATAACAAAAGATTTCCTTTGAATATCAGTCTAACCTGGTAGAGTTTGTTTCTACAGGAGGACAGGGGAGGCTCTCTGCTCCAGCAAAATATCTCTCCTTCTGCCTCTGCTACTCCCCTCCCTTTCCTCCATTGTCTCAAAAGCGAAAACATTCATCTATTTTTTCAGAATGTACACAATTATTTGAGCACACATATACCCATGTATGCAAACCACATGAACTTACTGGCCTCCTTCTAAGACATGACTCCATTTACTGTCTCTCTGTTATGAGAAGACTGAAGAAAGACCCCTTAATTCAGGAAGCCCTGTTCTCTTTCCCCTCCTCTCCTATAGGAAACAGAGAGATAAGCTCACCCAAACCTACCATTCTAAGACAGATATTTTTTAGTTATATATTCCTCCATTTGAACACTTAAGTATGCTGGCAATTCCTTCAGGTTCCAAGATTGTGCAGGCCACCAGAGAACTGAGCTTTCTCAAAATTAATATTTAAACCTTAATGGAAATAGTGGCCTATGTAGGCCTCCAAACTAAGGCAGGTGCCCCAAACTGCTCACTAGAATTTTGTACCTACCCAATTGACAATAAAATGACAGGTTGTCTCACTCGCTCTTGTTCCTTTTACACATTTCCCTTGAGGATTTTATTAGAAGAGAGGTGATCAGCAGGACAGGACTTAACGTATTCATTCTTGAAACAAGTACCATCAAACATATCATGACATATTGAAACCCCAACCCTGCTTCAAAAACCTCTATCTGTACAAATAAATTGTTTCCTGAGTACCCCCCACTGTGCTAGTCAAAACAATGATGAGTCTGGAGAGGGGTAGAGTGAAAATAATGAAAAAAATGTATATTTAGAAAGATATATTTATATTTGTCAATCTCATTTACAGAAATGATAACATTTTACTAATCTCTGCTTTAAGGATTCATGAAAGGAACACATAAACTAATCTCTGAATGAGACACACTATGCCTTCTAATGAAACTTGCTCAATCCCTCTGCTTGTTCAATTTCCCTCAGTCTGTTATGAAAAATAACATTTCATCAACCTACTTCACAGCAAGTTGGAATACCTTCTGGCTTAATATGTTTTTAGTTAAATAATAGTATTCATTAAAATTCAAGTTCCCAGAGGGCAGAAACTTTGTACTCTACTTGGGCTATATTATACTTAACACATTTTTCTTTTACAGTACTAGTGATTATGATGATAATGCACAGTGTCCATCAGCAAAACAGACTATGTCATAGTGAGGTGGCTTGAAAACTCACAGTTGTGAGACTGTAAGAGCTGCCCGTGGACTGGTGGAAACCTCCAAAGGGAGATAAAAATGATTTGCATATGTCTTCCCCACAGTGATGGGATTACGACAGGAAAGAGTAAGTAATGTTTTAGATTCCAGTCACACTTGATGAAAGAGAACATAAAAATGGGAGCTTACATGTTGTTAAAGCAAGGGGAGTCCTAAAAGGGGCTTCTCGCCACAAGAAAAATATGTTACTGCAGAGAACCTTGGTGTCCGCTAAAAAAATCTTTTGCCTTAACTGGAACTACGACCTGAGGCAGGGAGAAGGTACCAAAGCACAGATACTAGCCAAGTGCTCTCTGTGCAAGCAGCACTGCACAGGGATGCACAGTTCTCGAAAACACATTTCTCAGCTACAGAGAAGCCTGAATTCACTGGTGGCCAAGAAAGCTTTCTACTTCATTTGAATGATTTTGTGAATGGGAGAACAGACAGTGTCTTCTCCAATCCAAAAGGCTAGGGGAAAAACCAAACTTACCTGAGATGGCAGCAGAGACCGGAAGAGAGAAATACCTACTCCTGGGACTGCTGCAAACTGACGTAAGATCTAGGACATATCATTTCAACTGTCTACCTCTCAATTCTCTAATACATACCTTAGCAGATTAATCATTCCAACTTCAGATTTTAAAATTCTAGCAATATAATGTGAACAGATACCTAAAATATTTAATATTTAATAAATTTATACCCCTTCACGCAATGTCCATGCAATGAATAAGGTGACTGATGGATCAGCGTTCATGGACAGACAGCTTAATGGCAAGAAGGCAGACAATCTATCCAAACCCAAGGATTTCACTTTGGAAGAACATTAATAAATTTGTTCACATGGAGAATTAAAATTACTGAAAGGAGAAGTGTAAGTAGAGAAACAAAGCAAAAATAAACCATAGTGCCAAGTCTCCATGGAAACTGGAGGGTAAGCCTATATGCTATAAGCTTCACACTGAGAAAAAGTGTTATAAGCATACATTTTGCTAGAATTTAAAAGAATTTTAAAGATTCTAGCTGCTATATGTTGGATTGTAGCCCTCTCTGAAAATGATTGTCCCATCAGCATTATCATTGGATGATGCTGTCTCTTGTTTGAGATCCTGCTGATTGCTGAGCATCATCTAGTCCTAGAAAGGGAAGGACATTAAGCAGCCTATAGCCCATGCCACCTGATACTTAGCACCCGTACCAATGAGCCATTCTATGCCCCCTCTGTGTTTAATTGTACAGGGCATGCGTGATACTCATGCATGTTCAAAGTCTGAGATAGTGATTTGCCTGAAAAAGGAAGCAATGATGCTCAAAATAAAGAGATGGGATCTTACCAAAAACCTTGTCTCATATTTGTCATGAAACTTTTGTTATGTGATATGGAAATTCCCTGAGACAAGAAAAGTCATTTACATCATGTCCCTCTCCCAAAAAAGGAAACTCTCAGAATCATTTCACATTCATGAGATGGCCACGTCCCTGTGGTGACCCCTCTGAAAAGAACTACTACACTGTCTGCAGGTCAGCAAAGAACCAGTGTGAGACAGCTATTCCGATGCATGTGAGAGACAATTGCTTTTAAATTATTTTAAAATGGGAAGAAGAAACAGTTTAACCCCAAAATAGATTAAAGTTAACAGAACAGATGAAAGACCCATGTTAACCAATTGAACTTCTTTTCTGATAGGAAAAAGGTGATGAACTCCAATAAAAGGCATGTGTTAGACACAAACTCCAAGCAACTCATTTGTTTTGATTCACAAGGCATGCTTTCTACGAGCTCCAAGCGTGGATTGTTTTCCATGTTATCCTAAATCAGTTTTAAGGAACTATAGATAGTATTAATGAAATGTGCATGATCATTTGCCCTGTTTCTCCCATTTAGGGTTCATAGTAATGAGTTGTAGGTAGTTTCTTTCTTTGTGTTTTATCTTTTTAAATCTTCTTTCTTATACTCTTCCTTTCAATTGGCAGTTAATCACTGAAGAGTAACAATGTGCAGTCATAGTACTAGTTAGATACTAGATAAATAGATTTAAATAAGACATCATCCCTGCCCCAGTTAGTTTTACGGTGGCAGAAACAGACAACGTTAAGTAAAACATTCAATAAATTGTTTAAGGTGCAATGATAAAAGTATGATACTGTAAAATTAAGGAATGCAAAGTAATGAGCAGGCATTGTAGTCAATGGGAGGAGTGGAGGTCAGAAACCCATTAGTGGCAAAGTGGCATACCTAGAGATGGACTAGATGTAGTAGTAAGCACTCTAGGCAGGCAACACAATAGTTCTTATACTAGTTACACTGAAAAATTAACTGTCTGTAATACCTGAAACAAGTATTTTGTTTGTTTGTTTTCTTCTGATCCTTTTTTTCTTTTTTCTGCCTCTCCTTTTGAACTCCAATTACATACACATTAATTAGCTTGGTCCTATCCCACAGCTAAGACAATTGTCTTTCTTGTTTTCTTTATACGCTTTAGTCTGGACAAACACAATCAATTTGCCTTCAAGTTCTTGGGACCTGTATTTTGTTGTATCCAAGTTGCTTCTAATTTCATCAGATAAGTTTGTAGTTCAATAATTTCCACTTGGCAAATTTTTTAAGGCTGTGAATAAATTTCATTATACTGAAACCCAAGCGAGGGACAACAGAATTAGAAACTTTCTGAAAAGCCAAGTACTTATTTTTGTTATTTTCTTTGAAAATGAACTATCTACTGTAATTTCTAATGTCAACTATCCAATACTTTTCTTCTTTTTAAGGACAATGATATTATACCTCCTCCACAACAAAAAAAAATCAGCAATTTATGTTTCCAAGCTTAAACTTTGCATTTCTAATATGAACAATAGAGGCACTGCCAGCTTTAAAACAACATTACTGCGAAGATCAGTGAGATACATGCCTGATGTAAAAGTACCCACAATTCCTTCTGCTATCTCGTCTCCAAAAGGAGAACAAGAAGGGTAGGAAGGCAGCATTTCGTTTTTTAATGAATCATAGTTTTTAAGAGGTCAACCCAGGAAATCATGGTTTTCTGTGGTAGTCCTTAATGTTTGCAGTTCAGGAAATAAAATATCCCATCATTACACAGACAGCTTATTTATTAACCAATCTATACAAATAGTGAAATTACTTACACTGTGAGGCCTAGAACATGCTCCATCCCCTGTTGTTCCGATTTGCAAAAGCAAAGGTGTACAGTTCTGAGGCCAGCCTTCAAGAATGAACGATGGGTTCGTTTGAACAACCAGAAGGGTTTATTTAATGACATGGAGCCGTTTTATAATGTAGAGGATTCTTTTTTCCTATTTTAATTAATGAAAGTCAATTCTTAAGAATATGTTGTCCAACAACTAAACCACTCTCAGGACTTGTTACTTGTTCATCATTCAAACTGACTCCACCTTCTGTCACCACCCAGCACCCTCCGGGGCCATCTGGAATGGCATTTGCTTTGCAGCCTATCTAGGATCCTTGTTCCAGAGTCAAGAACTCATTCAGGAAAAGACACTTCTTTGAACAACTATTTTAACTCTTGATCAGACATGATCTCCAGTGCATTGCTGCGGCTATGACAAAGGGCTTGTGTTCACCTTTTCACAGAATCCAGCCCTTCTTGTTCATGAACAAGCTTTGTTACTTCTGCAGCAAGTCATTTCTGAAGCCCCTGCTTCTCCAGCTCTGTGACATAAAGCTGCATTATGTAGTCAGTTTCTGAAGGGGCAGAAAAATGAAGACCTTCAAGTACCTTTCTACTGAATCATGTTGGTGCGTGCAAAGCACTGACATAATTCAGATGGAGACGTCTTAACTCTAGCCACACAGCACTGCCAGCAGCGTCTCCCAGTTTGGGTCCAGTTATAACAGGAACAGATTCCAAAGTACGTTTCCTCCAGGCAACTTGCAGATGAATTTGTGTGGGCCCTGGTGTTGCCCAGGAGGTCAGATCCATTTAGCTGGACCAGATAACGCTGGAACCCGCAGGGGAAGTCACAGGCCTGGAGCACGTGGCGGGGGCCCCAGCTCAGGCCTGCAGGTCCCGAGCAGAATCTGGCCGGCGGCCGCCCACCGCCGCTAGGTTGCCCACCAGGTGCTACTTCGGGTACCAGGCCCCGAGTTGCCCCGCCCCGGGAGGCCGCCCCGGGCCCGCCTGTCAGGAAGCGCTCCTGAAGCGGGCCTTGGACTTCAGCGCCCGCTCTGCGCGCAGCACGCCTGGGCCGTGGGTTCTGCGCTCGGCTCTCCCAGGCGGCTTCAATCCCCGGCGCAACCACGCTGTCCCGCTCGCGGCAAGAAGGACAGGCCCTGCGGCGCCAGCAGGCCGTCGCACGGAGTCAGTGGCCGTGGGGCCGCAGCCGCTGCGGACTGTCCGGGGAGAGCGGCTGCCGCGCCACAGCCCAGGCGCTCTGGGGGCTCGACCTTCGCAGCTGTCCCGGGGAAAGAACTCCTGGAAGAGAGCCCAAGGCCGGCCCCGCCGGCAACCCCCGAGCGCCTGGAGAGCCGGCCGGGCTACCACACCACCAGGCCGGGAACAGCCCCGCCAGCCGCGCGCCGCCCTCCCGGTGGAGCCGAAGGGAATGCTGGGAGCTTAGAGCCGCTCCCGTCACCCCGTCCTCGCCCCCCGCCCAACACCCCCCACCCACACACACTCACACACACACACACACACACACACACACACACACACACAGTACCAGCTCCTACCCCACTTGGTCCATTTTTTTGTAAAGTTTTACTATAGTGTATTTGAAGTACAAAATACTGTACAGTTTCATCAGTGTGTGTATATGTGTACCGATCACCGCAATCAAGACAGCAAACGTTTCTACCACCTCAAAAGCTTATTTGTACACCATCCCTTCTTCCACTAATATCACCAGGAAAGCAGTGACATGCTTTGTCACTATAGATTAGCTTCCATTTTCAGGAACCATCTGCAAACGGAATCGTCTTGTCCATAGTTTGTTTGTTTATTATTTGGCCTGTCTTCTTTCAGTCAGAATAACTATTTTGCAATGCATCCATATTTATCAAGAGTTTGCCCCAACCCCCCAACCCCTACTCCGGGCATTTTAATAATTTGGTGTAAGTTTACCACAATTTGTTCACCCATTCTTCATAGACACTTTGATTTTTGAACTATTATAAATAAAGATGGGATGAACTTTGATGTACACGTGTTTGCATACCTCTTTTTTAGCTTCTCCTGGGTAACTACTAAAGTCACAGGATGTGTATATTGAACTTCGTGAGAAAACACCAAGTATCTTCCAGTGTGGTCGTACACTTGGCATTTCTACCCGTAGTTTGAGAGTTCAAGCTGGTTCACGTCCTTGACAACACAGAGCATGGGAGGATTCCTTAAAATTAATTTTAGTAAGTCTAATTGGTTTGTAGTACAATGTCATCGAGATTTTAATTTGTAGTTTCTCTCATAAGAATAATACTGAAATAATTTTTTCATGTGCTACTGGCTGTTTACATATTTTGTGAAGTGGCTGAGGTTTTGTTGTTTTAAAATAACAGTTTGTAGTATCAATGCGGAATTGTAGATCTTTATATATTCTGCATGCATGTTCTTTGTCTAATTCCTGTCTTAGGGTTATGGAACTGTTCTGTATGAACTGGAGTGTTGGGTAAATGACTCTGCATTTGTCAAAGCCCACAGCGTGAACTTCACTGTATGCAAAATTTAAACTATCAGCCAAATATCAAGGGATCCTAGCATGGAGTACAGATGGTGACATGTAACTCCAAATGTATTAAAAATGAATGATAAGACCTCAGTGAAGGAAGTTGGGGGGTGGGAGGAAAGGAACTGATATGAGTAGTTTTGGAAACAATGTTGTCATTGAATAACATAAGGCTCCAGACAAAAAGAACCATACATAATCATTGTATTCTGGTTATTAATTTCCCACAAGAGTATGTGTTAGCAATTCTGAAACTACTTTACATTATCCTAGGGTTAAACAAATAGGTAAATAAATTACAGGTAATGGCAACCAGATTTTTAAAAGTTACTGTCAGATTTTTTTAAAGTTAAAAAAATAAGCAAGAGAGGAGGTTTAGAATGAGCCCTATCATGCTGGATTAGCATCAGAGATACTTTAGATGTATGCATATGCATGGCATATGTATACACGTGTTTCTTAGCTCTGTCACTGAGAGTGTCTACTATGACACCTCAATAGCAATGAGCACGCCCAGAACTCCTATTTTGGTTTCCAAACACAATTCTCCAATCAGAGAAATGGTCCTTTACAAAAGTTATTTTAGCCAGAATCATGGGGATGAAAAAAATGAAGATGATTTAGGAGATCTTGCAGTGCCAGAAGGGAATTCAAAGAAAACAAAGCAAGGCAAAGCTGAGGACTTGTGAAAAGGCCACAGAAGCCAATTAAAAGTAACTCCCAATGGCCACAGTTGGAAAGAATTTGGGCAATAAACTAAATGCTAATATTTTTTACAACCCAAAATACAAAATAAGTACATGCATCCATATTGATAAAAATAAATGGTTAAATGAATAAATAAATGGGGAAGAAGTAATGCATGTAGCCAGTCCCTCTTTCAGGAGGTAGAAATTAATTACAATCAGTCTGGGTATAAACTAGAATTAACTACTCATTTGCAAAATGTAGTGTATTATAGGGAAAAATAGAAACTTTACAGAAGAGGAACGTGGCAGACCCCAACTAAACTAAGTGATCAGATTAACATCACCATTCATAAGTCATAGTGATATTATATACCTCCTGCTATCATGCAATGAAAGTATCATTATTGTCCAGAGAAGTAGGAACAATAGTAGAGTAATAAGTAGGTTGATAGATAGATATAGAGATACAGATATAGAGATGTATTTAAAGAAATTGGATTGTGTGATTGTTGGGACTGGCATTCTGAAATGTGTAGGCAGGTCAAGCAGGCTAGGAACTCTGGCAGTATTTGATTCCGCAAGCTTAAGGCAAAATTCCTTCTTGTTAAATTTCAGGAAACCTGTTTTTGCTCCTAAAGCTTTCAACTGATATGGTAATGCCCACCCATATTTTCAAGGATGATCACTTTTACTTAATACCAATTGATTATACATGTTAATCATATATATAAAATACTGCCACGGTCCTGCTCCAGCGGATCCAGGGGTCCCCAAAGGATGAAGGGTGTCGGCGAGTGAGTGAGGACACAGACACTAGCAGAGCTGCTAAGCTGGCCTGTTTACCGACAGAAACTTCAAGCATTATATCGGGACTGGTTGCACAAAGTCATCATAAAATCATCATAAAGCATGCATCATTAGGTAATTTATGGCATAATCTACTTCTCGGAATGTTCCCCTACTTTCCCAACTGTGAAAGGTCATCATGGTCTTTTTCCTCAAGATTTTTCTGCTGCCCTTTTACTTAGATTCTAATCTCGGGTTAAATTTCTGTAAGGCAACACAATGTCTTTTAATGCGTCTTAAAAACTTGTTTCTCCTAGGAAAAGTCATTTTAAAATTGGTCTTTCACCTAGACTCACTGTGGGGTATGTCTTTTCCATAGTTGCCTGAAACCTACTTACAACCGAAGGAGCAGCACTCCTTCCGTTGACCGCGAAACGACGCCTACCGTAATCCCTATAGTAGTGGTTCACAAGGAGACCCCACCAGGATATTTGGTTTCTAAAAAAACAAGGCTCCCATCTGCTCTCTTGACCCATACCTCATGATGGTCATCTCTTATTTCTTCTGGGGGCCAAGTTGGCCTGGGGGTTGTACCCTGAATTCACCTGAACCTTCTTTTATTTCCCAATCCAGGGATAATAACCCACTGGCCTGGGGGGAATGTGCAGGGTTTTATTTTCTCTTTAGATAAGGGGACAAGCTGGGATTTTATGATTGCTCTATGGTTCTTAACAGCCCTTGCCCCGGGGGGTCCCTTCATTGGCTCATTCTAAGGCCTTTCCTTAGGAATGGCCCCCGGGGGCATTTTCTGATTCATGGAGGCTGTTCGGACTTGGGGAATGGTCAAATTAAGCAATAGAAGAGATACCACTAACCTCCCCTTTGGAGGCCCGCTGTGCGGTATTCATCCATTAGCCTCCTGGGCTGTGCCATCAGGCAGGCGGTGTAGATCGGCTCCCAGTAAAATACCTTCACAGAAACACCAAAATTACTGTTTGATTAAAACCTGGGTAACAGAGCCGAGCCAAGTTGATATATAAGACGAACCAGCATACAGCTGCACCCTGCCTTTGTGCCATTCTCCCAAACCTATAATAACCCCAATCTAATCATGAGAAAATATCAGGGAAGCACAAGTTGAACACCATTCTTCAAAATATCTTAGCAGTAGTCTTCAAAACTTTCACAGTTACAAAAAACAAGACAAGATCACAGACTGAAAAACACTAAAGGACAAGATAACAAAGGAAATGGGGTATCCAGAATTAGATTCTGGAACAGAAGGGCGCTAGTGGGAAAACTGGTGAAGTCTGAATAAAGTCTACAGTTTGGTTAATAGTATTGTACCAATGTGAAATTCTTAGTTCTTTTTTTTTTTAGGGAATTTATTTTTATTTTATTTATTTTATCAAAATATCATTGGTATACACTCTTACGAAGGTTTCACAAGAAAAACAATGTGGTTATTACATTCACCCTTATTATCGAGTCCCTCCCCATACCCTATTGCCGTCACTGTCCATCAGTGTAGTAAGATGCCACAGAGTCTCTACTTAGTTCTTTTTTTCCAAGCTCTGTGATGATGGAGGGAAGGAAAACACTCTCAAACTTTATAAAAATATCCCAGTAGAGTTAATAGCATTACCTTTTGGATGAAAGAAATACCTATGCAGAAAAAAAAAATAGTTACATACCCAAATGCACACAGATTACCTCTGGATTCTAAATATTAAAATGAATTCTTTTTTATGTGTATCAGTATATTCTAGTTTGCTAAAAAAAAACAAATATTTATTTTTTAGTACTTTCCCATAGGTAAAACAATTCTTAGGCCACTCCCTTCAAAAATATCATTCAATTACTCTCAGAGAATTTTTCATCCTGGAGAACTCAAAGATTTTTTCCAGAGCTGTGTTGCAAGCTTTCTAATTGTTTTAGAATTGATTGCTATAGGAAATAGGTTTATGTGTTCTGACAGTGTGTTAATACAATAAAAGGACTTTTTAGTAGCAAAGGAGTTACAATTTTTCATTGGTTGTAATAAGTTTTTCACCCCTTTTCATTGCTGTCTCTTTGTAGATAAAATGGGATTTCATAAGTTCTTGTTTTCAACATTGGTTTCTAGGAAATGTTTTCATCAGGATGCCTTGTTCAAGGCTAAATACAGCTCAAAGAAAAATACATCCAAAAAAGCCTTAAAAAGATTTATTGTGTTGTGCTTAATGGGAAATATTGTTACTGTAAAAATACATTTTAAGTTGTAACCTTGAATGTTTGTTTACCAGGATACTTGAAAGTAAATGTAACATCCTTATTTTCCAAAATAGATAAGCTGCTTTTCATCTGGTATCTATGCAATATTTTCAAAACAATTTTCTCAGGCATTAAGTACCCGTTTTAGTATCAGTAAAATGTTTTTAATTTATATTTATCATTCCAATGTAAGCTATGTTGTTTGGAATATTCATTGTCTGGTACTAGAAATTATTTTATTAGTTTTATATGAACTATGCGGTTTACACTTTTCCAGACTGGCTATCATTGGTTTTTTCCTCACTTTTAATTCAGTGTTAAGTGCAAAAGTTTCTATTTGTAAAATGTTATAAATACGCAAATGTGCACACCAGCAGAAACTGGAAATAACCAACTAGAGGTAAATAGCTATGGCTTATCCAATGACATTTTATACTTATAAACTTGGACATGGGAACAAACTTAGGAGTGAAGCCAATATGTAAATGGAAAACTTTCTATACACAATTGCTTTGCTACTGGAAAATGGTAAAGAAATAGGAAGTCTTGTGTTTGCAGTCAAAACCTTGTAAATATTTTGCAACTGATGAAATAAAACCTGGCACAGGGCAGGCCAGGACAATATAAATTTCTCAAGTTCAATTCCCTACTCCACACCTGCTGACCAGGTAACCTGAAAAAGACATATCCTTCTGTAGGTCTCTGCTTCTTGGTCTAGTCCTGGATACCAGCTAGTTCAAGGACTTTCACCACAGGCCAGGGAGAGAAGCCTAGCAGGACTCCGACATTCAACATCACTGCAATGCCAGTCACTGTACAGGCACTGGGTATAACATCTTTGAACAAAATCATATACAGCCCTTGTCTAAAGGATCATATAATCTAGTGAGGGAGATAATACAGAATTAATAGTAGTTAATATTTATTAATTACTATTTACAATATAAGAATGATTAATATTCATATAATGTTAAAATTAATCATTATTTTACACAGCCAACTTGTACTGAGTTATTTTCCAGAAAATTTTCAAAAGACTTTAATTCATTCAATTCTCCCACAAACCTGTGTGGTAAGTACCATCATTATCTTTTCCTCTCAGAGAACCTGGGGCACATGTATTTCCAGCAGCATTGACAAAATCCAGAAGCCAGTAACTGGGATTCAAACCCAGCATAACTCACATTACCTTTCAGTGAGTAAACAAGTGCATACATAGTTAACAACTTGAGATTGGTTCTAAAAAGGAAAGGAATCTGTTGCAGTGAAAGGGTGTTACAGGGGTGGGATGTTCAGTATATACATAATTAGTTAACCCAGGGTGCCCCTCTGCAACTTGAAGGCTGAGATGGAAGAAGAAAAATGAAGAACAGAGGGAGGGTTGTTTGAGGCAGAAATAATAGCAGATGAAAAGATTCAGAGGCAGGAGAAAAACATTGCCTGTGAGAGTAATTCAAATGAGGCGTTTGGCTGTGAGAAAGTATGCATGAGAAAGAGTGATTAGATTTGAGTACAAATTGGACAGGCAGTCAAGTCCTGGGACCAATTTCCTTTACACTCACCAAAACCTCTCCAATCTACACTGAAAACTCATTAGATATGCTATCCTGATGGAAGTGTGTTACACATTTGAATCACGTGGAAGCAAAACGAAATTTGAGACCAGTTCACTATTGGAGTATATAATTCCTAAGGCTTTTCAAGCCTTAGAAGCCTTTGAGTTTTGGGAACCTCAAATGTTTTCATGATAATTAACTGACTCTACATATGTTGAAGGAAAGTAGGATTGTATCCACATCAAATTGCTACCTATACCCATAGTCTATTCTGCCTTTAACTAAGCCATTCTGGTTTCCCTTAAATACATCTACTTATTCCCAAATCCATACTTTTATTCATCCAAATATACTTATTGGTGCCAACCTTAAGCCACTCTACAAATTGTAGGGCTACAAAGATGATCAGAATAGGTTTGATTGCTATTCTACTGGAATTTAAAAGCTAATGGGGTAACAGGCAGTTAAATACATAATTAAAATAAAATGTAATGTGAAAAATAAAGTATTTGGAGCACATACAAAGGGGGAACAGAGACAGAAATTGCTAGAGAGAGGTCATATCTAAAATGAGATCTGAAGAAAGAGTAGAAGTTGGGAAAAAGGTTTGGGAGGAATGGTGATTTAGCTCAGGCATTGGTAAACAAAGGAAATCTGCCCTACATTTTGTTTCTTTTTTTAATAAAGTTTTATTGAGGTACATTCATGACCATTCATTTTTGTATTGTCTAAGGTTGCTTTCAGGCTACAATGGCAGAATGGAGGAGTTTGCAGCAGTGACTGTATGTCTCACAAAACCTAAAATATTTACTATCTGGTCTGTTACAGGAAAAGTTTGCTGACCCCCTGGTCCAAATAAGCAGGAAGAAGTGGAGATGAATAAAAATGGAGAGAATATAGAAGTGTAATAGAGTGATAGCCTGAACTAGAGTTAGAGAGATGGGGATCCTTACACACCCAAAAAAGAAACATGTTAGAACACAAAAATATTTTTGAAGTAGAATCAAGAAGACAATGATTCACTGAATGTTGGGGGCACAAATGAGAGGTGTAGACCACTGTGGTCATTCAGATATAAAGCCAGTAGAGTTCCATTTTTGGATGTTGATTTCAAGAGAACAATGTTGGCTTGAAAATGTAGTTTTGTGATTTGTCAGCATGTGGATGGTAATTAAAACCATGGAAATGAATGAGATCCATTAACTCATGCCTAGGGAGATAGGCAAAGATGAGGATATAGGGAAAATCCTAAAACAGAGCAACATTTAAGAGTCAGATGAAAGAAGATGAGTCTGAAGGAAATCAGGGGAGCGTATTCATTTCCAAGACTAAGGGACAGACTTCCAAACGCCGGCAATGTTAACCTTTCTATGCACGGGGTGCTCAGATGATCTACAGCTTTGGGAAAGAGGGGAAGGGAGCATTACTGGATAGAAAGAGAAAGAAGACTACAATGCAAGTTTTAAGACAGCCTTGGCTGATCCCATAGGGAGTTCTGATCCTAAAATGGCCATTCAGATTGTCCCAGGTCTATACAATCGTACTACACCCAGTCCCTGGATTTGTGATGCCCAAGCAAAGGAGGGACATTGGCAAGGAGGCTCTCTGCAGCTGAGGCCAACTCTGAAGGGATTTTTCAGCTGAAGACTGTCTAGTAACAGCACATCCTGCAGCTTACGTATCAGTTCCTTTCTTGGAAGGGACTATGGGAATCATTGTGTATGTACTTAAGTTTGCAGGTATTTTGAGAGAAAGTTCAGGGAATCTTTTTCTTATTGGCTTTGATTTGTTTTTTCCTGCAAAGGAGTAGGTAAATGCCACTTCTTCCATTTACATCAAAAGAAGAAGTAGAGTCTTAGATTTGTGGCAAATGGATTTTAAATGATCTTTTTTAAACTTCCAGTTATAATGTCAAATCTTTCAAAGCGTGGTTTGGAAGAGACTATTCTATAAATGTCTACCCCTCATGCCTTGAATGCAATTCAAACCACATCTTTAATTTGAACCTTTCTCATCCTTAGAAAACCTTTTTCTATAATCATATGTCAATACATTATATGTTGTTTTAAA
This sequence comes from Smutsia gigantea, assembly GCA_032199065.1. Lineage (NCBI taxonomy): Eukaryota > Metazoa > Chordata > Mammalia > Pholidota > Manidae > Smutsia > Smutsia gigantea. Next base: position 117,822 of record JAVSCE010019209.1, read on the forward strand.
TGTTTTCTAAATGTCTAAATCCACTAACATCACAAAACTACAAAATGTCTCCTTTCTATTTATAAGACCATTTGTTTCACACACACAAAAAATACAGCCCTTTATTTATTCCTGGAGAAGAGTAAAGCAACGTAATTAGATCCAGGTTGTAACCAACTTTCTAAACGGTTGATAGGGTAGCATCAAATGTTGATGATCCAAATTATTATGGCTTTGCATGAAAGTAAAGTTGTAAGACAGTCCCTTTCACAAAAATTAACAACTGCTATGTTGTATGTTATGAACATTCATTCAACAACCCTTTTTGAGCACCACTACGCATAGGCACTATTCTAAGTGTTCGGAAACCTACAATAAATGAGGCATAGGGCAACAATGCAATTGTTTAGGTGAGAGAATGGAAAAGACCTGTCTAAAAAAGAAAAAGAGGAGCAAATGCTGTGATAAATACAACATTAAAACCATCTATAAAATGTAGAGGAACCATGACGCTGAAACTGCCTTACTTTAGATTATGGTTCCATCAGGTTCGGTGGGTAAATTAACACCAGAGAAAAGCAGAGGTCACTGCTAGCTGCATTTTGGGGAATAATGTTTTTAGATCTTTGTTGTTCTGATGTGGACTTGCAGCACTCATGTCTACCTGTGGAAAATGTGTAGTGTTCTATGACAGCCTTCCTTCAGAGGGATTTCTGCGTCCTGCCAGTCACATCATTCAAACCCCAGGCTTTGGGAGTGAAAGTTGTAGTAACCATATCATGAGCACATACATTTCAACACTGCACCTTATAGTGAAAAATTGGAGACATTCTGATATACTCATATTAAGCATTACAATAGAGATATTAAAAATTATAAGCTAAAAATAATAGACTTTATGTACTGACATGGAAATAAGGCAAGGGCATGTTTTAAGGAGGAAAAAAGGCAACTTTTGGGAAAACTAACTAAAATAAAACATGATTTTATTTAGTGATTTCATTTATGTGTGCATATATGTGTATGTGTATAACATCCAGTATAAATGTAAATAAATGAATGCAAAATTGTTTTTGTGATAGTAAAACCACAGAAAGAGGTTGAAAGGATTTACACCAAATTGTTATGACTGGTTTCCTCCATGATAGAGAGTGTCTTTAAGAGACAGGGGAAAAGAAAGGAAACTGAAATATTTTACATAGTTCTAATTTTTTTGTAAACTATAAGTAATTAAAATAAGCTTTATATATTAATTATAAACAATTATCAAAATATGTATTATCTTTCATAAATGCCTGGCCACCTAGGTATTCAGCAAGTATTAGATGATTTTAAAATACAACTATTTATAATATGTATACCATCTTTTTCTGTTACTACTATTTGGTGACGGCCTGGCCTGTCTCCTCTTAGAGTTACTAGGTTAAATTTAACCTGGGGAAATTTTGAGCACTATTAGGGGAAGGGAAAACTTAGGATGCAATTTGATACCCCAAACAGCTGTTATGCTTTTTCTTAGTTCTTAAAACATGATGTTAGTAAATTTACAATATTAGCAAAATAATTTCACAAAATCTAGTAGAATAGTGTATAATAGACAGTATTGGGTCCCTATAATGAAATTTGGTAGAGTTCTTATTTTATTCCATCACAACATAAAATACTCAAGGGAAAGCAATTATTGTTCCTATATGCAGTTTCCATTTGCTAGTGTCATTTATAATATGTGGAATCGTTTTTGAAAGCACTACCTTAAAAGAAGACAATTTTCAAATGTTTCATTTCTTCAATTATAAGTAAACATGCAATAAACCTCTTAATAAATTAAATGGGAATATATATAATTATGAATGATTAGAGTTAAAATTAAACCAACAAATTAGGAAATTCAAAAGCTAGTATCTAAGAAACAAGGCTAATTTTGAACTTGCAATAAAATAATACACATAATTTTAAAGGTTAATATACTCTGAAGTATGTGTAGGCATAAAAAACAATATAGTATATCATAACAGTAAAAATGCTTGAGTAATTCTGGGACTCTGCCTCATTATTAGATATCAGTTCAAAGGAATAAAGACTTCAAGTTATAGCATTTTCTCTATTCCTAAAAATCAGAAATAAATAAAGATTTTTATAGCAGGACATCCAAAATGATTAAATCATTTTGTTTCCAATCAAAGGAAATAACTGCTACAGGAAAGAATATGAAATCATATAAGTCAAATAGAGGACAAGAATCACAGAAACCCAGAATGGATTCATAAATTCAAATATAAATAAAATGATATTACTTGGTCAAGAGTAGGTGGGCAAGTGATGTCAGGGGATTCATATTTCGAGTCTACTTGTTTTGACTCTGTGATATCTATTATTCTTCATCATGAATCCATAATTTACTAGAAACATATTAGAAAAACTTCTGATCATTACCTTGTTATTTTTGTAGATGACTACTTAAGTATTTGTCTCTTTCAAACATCTAACACTGCAAATGCAAGTCTCTCATATGAATCAAAAGTAAGCCAGCAAAAGACATTTCTAGAATAATATCTGATTGTAAAGTGGTGGTAGCTTAGCTTATGATCCTTGATAAATAATATTTGGCCCTGAGGTTTTAGTTTTTATAGGAAGTAAGGGAATAATTTGCATACATACAATTGATTTTTAACTAAAATAAAAATATTAATTTCATAATTGTTAGACATAGGGTAAATAGCTTTATATATAGCACCATCTGTAGTATTTAAAATGGGCAAATTGGGAATATTAAGAGTTTGCATTCCCACTGATATCATATATGTGCATGCAAAATATTTGTTACAGATGTTTATACTTTAAAAAATATACAAAGGTAACTTTGAAAATAGAAAAAGTTCCTAAATAGTAAAAAAAAAAAAATTTAAATCATCTATAGGTATTACCATTCTTTCTGCAAGCTCCTGGAAATATAAATTAAATATACTAATATAACAATGCTGCTCTTTCCTCCATTAATTCTTGTAATGGGCAACAGTTATTTCTGTAAACTACTTTTGACTATTATAGATACTTTGCATTATTATATAAATTTTAGAATCATCTTGTCATTGTCTACTCCCTTCCTCCACAAATAAAGAGTAAATAAATAAATAAATACATTAAGACTTTCCATCCAAGAATATATATCATTGCATTTGTTTAGGTCCTCTTTTATTTATCTCAACAATATCGTGTCGTTTTTATTACACAGATCTTGCACATGTAGTTGTTACTTGTACTTATACCTAATTTAAGTTTTCCATCAAATTTTGAAAAATTTAATCCCTATTTATTCACTTTTGTTTCTATACTCCTTATTTTCTGGGACCTTACTTCTATCTCTCTTGATATAATTACACATATCTCAGGGCTTCTGTTTATACATTTCAGCCATTTCCTCTCAGTTGGATAGTTCAGTTTAGACAGTTTCTTTTTCAATGTCTTCCCGTTTACTGATCTTTTAAGTTGTTTTAAAGTTTTGTCTTTGCTAATTCCATCATTCTGTCATTTCTGAATCTATTTCTATTTGTAATTTTTCTCTAAATTTTGCCAAGATTTAACTTTCTTCACATATCTAGTAATTTTTATAGGATGTCGGACATTGTGATAATTACATTATCAATAGTCTGAGTTTTACATTCTTACTTAAAGAAGTAGAATAGAATTGTCTTATACCAGGTACTTGAGTTGATTGGTTGATAGATTTATTCATTTTAGACTTTGCCAGAATTTGTCTACAGCTACAATAGTCTTTATTCCAGGGATGATTTGTCCCTCCCACTAAAGTGTTACACTTCTGGTCTCTCTGCTTAATGCCAGTGTTTAACAAAGTTCTTCCATTATAGCTTTCTTAGCACTTGACTTTCTCTAAGCGCTTTGAAATCTGGGAATGATTTATCTTACAGTTCCCTGATAATTGCCCTATTCCAGTTCTCCTAGAACTATCTTGCTGCTAAAATAGAGTCAAGTTTAAAAGGTTCTTCTAGAACCAATGTTTGTGCAGCTTAGTATTCAGCAGATTCCAGATAATAACAATAAATATTTGTTGATCTCTTTCTCTGCATACAGAGCTCCATTCTCCATGTCACTGTGTCCCACTTCAGTTTCCTCAATATCTGATATTTATTTATTATGAAATATTTCTGTGACCTAATTGGATTCCCCCTCCTGTGCTAGAATTCAGAAAATAGACTCAGTCTGGAAACCAGGGCCATCAGAGGGTTCACTTTGTTTCCCTCCTCTCAGGGTCACATCTTGTTCTGTCTCTTTTTCAGTATTTGAAAACAATTATTTAATACATTTCACTCAGTTTTCTAATTGTTGCTATGAGATAGACATTCCAATATCAGTTATTCCATCATTAAATTTTGAAGGTGATAAGAAAGGAATTGATAGTTCAGAAGAAATCTATTCCCAAAATGAAAGAAATATATGTAACGTCATAATTGGAGAGAGTAGGGATGAAGTGTATGGGAGTAATTTTGTTAAGTCTGGGCTTGACTTAATTTTCCAAATCTCCATGTTCATACTCACATCTGCTTCTTAGGAAAACTGTCCTTAATAAGGCTACCTGTAAAATGGGAAGGTCTCAAATACCATGGAAGAGTAATATAATAAATGGAATCAACAAATACTGAGAACAATAAAGAGAATGTTCAAATAAACAGAAAAGGCAAATGCAGTGTTTATAATAAGTAAGGCCTAGATAATGTTTAGCAGTATAGGGAAAAATAGGAGAAATTGAAAAGTATCTTTGATTTGGTAATACAAATCAATACAAGAATGCTGTCATTCAATTGAAAGTAGACATTTCTGAGTACAATCTTTATAGAGCTTTAAGATTTGACTCCTCCCTTCATATCTCTATATTGTAAGAAAGGCTCAATTAATTTTTTTCTATTCAAAGTCAGAAACACAATAATTTATTGGAGAATCTAGATCTTTCTACAACATCCTTCCATGGAATTCTTTAAAATTATTGTTTTATTTAACGTGCATTGCAGTGTCCTTCACTATAAAATTACTAAATACATGAGAAATAAAATACATTAGTCATTAAAATATTTAAGTATACAAAATGAAAATCATATAAGATTTGAAACTCAGCAGACAGAGTTGTTTTTGTGGGGAACATTCTCTGCAGAACTTACTTATGTGATTATCAATGGCTACAATCTTTGTTGCAACGGCCAGATGAAAAGCTAAAGTTCTTAAAATATGGCCCCTTCAGCTGAAGATTTTCAGTTCTTCCAACCCTTTCCATGTGACGGTCATTTGTTAATATTTCTGAAAATTAAGAGCTGCCGAAGGCTGAACAGCACAGGAGGATATTTTCGTGAAAGGCGTTCGTGATTTTCACCCATTATCACCTCAAAAAAGCATGATTTTTAAAACACAAAACATGTACAACATACTTTCCTTAGCTTCCAACAGTTTAGTATCTACTGTAGAACTTTATAATGAATATATATGAACAAATAAAAAATGTCTGCTAAAAAAATGAATAACAATATGAGAAAGGAAACTTTCAGTGAGGAAGACTGGCAGAGGGAACAACACAGACGGAGTAGTGAGAAGAACTTTTAAATGTTGAAAGAGGAAAAAAGAGGGACGAGAAAATAAAGGCCTGCTAACAACTAGGGAGGCACATAAAAATCAGTGAGCCATTGATAATGGGTTTTTATGGCTCTATTTTTTAAAGAGAAAAATGAAGAGAAGAAATTTGGGAAATTGGGAAATAATGACAGCCTGGTTAAAGTTGTTATTGATGAAATGGAGGTAAGAGGATGCTGGTCTCAGGGTCTAAATCACTGTACAGTTGGAGAGGAGTGTCTAATGAGGTCTTATCAGGATGGAACATCATCCTGTTCTAATTCAACATCATTCTTAATGACATAAAAGGAGTGAATAATACATGATTGAAGATTGCATAGGAATTGAGTTTACAATTGCTTCTGAAAACATTGCAAATAGAAAAGAACATTAAAGTCAAAGGATTTAATATAGGCAAATATAGATATATAAGCCAAAATAAAATCCTTTGCCAAATCAATAAGGCAGCCAAGAATATTAATAGAAGGAGAAGGAAAGTAAATATAACCTCAAATTGATATTGGCAGGCAATTTAACTAGTTATGTACATATTTCCTTATCCTTAGACTCTCATACAGAGTGGAATCCTTAAAGAAACTACACATGGTATCAACTGAAGTCAAAATAATGATACCTCTGCAGACAGGCTATCTAGACAAGAGAAATGAAGTTCCAGTCCTCAGCTCTGTAGATCTGGATCATATACTTAGTTGTTATTAAATAAAGTTTCAAATTATTCAAGGGAATCCTAAAGCTCTATATCCTGTAGCATTCTTTAAGGAGTGTAAGGAGGAAGAAAAATTACCTAAGGAAAACTTCCACATGACAATCTAGAAATGGGGACAGTTAGAGAAAGTGAGCAAGAAAGTAAACAGATGACAGAATTTCAAGAAGGAAGTGGTAACCTGTACCAAATGATACAGAAAGGTCAAATAAGATAGGAAAGAAATGTTGCTATTGAATCTGGCAATTAGGATGTTATCTATGAGAACTGACGGATAGCGTCTGTGCAGTGGCTGGGCCATGATCTGGATAGCTGTGATGGATGAGTGAGCAGTTGTTAAGAAAATAGAAAAAGCAGATACAAACTATTTTTCTAAGAAGGTGAGTCCTGATGACAAAAAGTGAAACAGGGGTACCAGGAGAAAGACAGAGAGGATAAAATTTGATGTTTTAAAATTGAAGATATTCATTGAAAGTAAAGAGTAGACAGGAAGAAAGGACCTTTCTATTAAACTCCTACTAATTTTTCATAACCCAGATCAAAATTCACTCCCTTTATAAAGCTTTCTGATCTCTCTCCCGACTCTACCCCTGGCTAACTTGAGTAATTTTCTTCTTGGTGGGTCATCTCTGTGGTTACATACCTGCTGGTCCACATTGCAATCACTCTCCATATTATACCTTAATATTTTTGTCTACTCCACTAGATTAGGTCCTTTAGAGTAGAGCTTATGACAGCCTCCTCAGTTTCTATCGTAGTGGATGTCACATCATGTTTGATTAATAAAGGTGTCTTAATAAGTGAAAGTAATGCAGAGTTGATATGGTCTTTTAGACTCTACAGAACTTGTGACTGAAATCTCATCTCAAAACCGGATATGGATTCTGGCAAACCAATAACAAGAAAGAAGCTAAAGAAGCAATAAGGCATACGATCAGAAAAATAAAACACAAAATGTGAATCAAGATTTAGAATGGAGCCACAGTGATGAGTAGACTAAAGCAAACACCAGAAAAATTAGTGTATAAATTGCTGAAAATCAAGGATCCAGAGAATAGAAGTTAAAGCACAAGAAGAACTTTTGAAATTCTGAGCTTTCCTTTCCTCCTTACATCAAAACTCCCAAAATATATAAGGGAATGGTTCATAGGCCAACAATTGATATAATTTCATTTCAGTCTAAAGAGCTAAAAGAATTTGCTTCTTTAAATATGGATGCAAGTTGAAAGAGGAGTAGGGATTTTTTGAGAACCTCTTTCCAGTGGTTTTAAAAGGTGAGAGCTAGTGAAAAGTCATATGGAGAACATAAATGGGAGATGCTTTTATTTGAAAAGATAAAGTTGGTAACACCAGGAACAAAAAAGAAATCTATAAAGTGGTTAAGGTCAAGATGTTCAATAATGGACTTACTGTAAAATCTCATGGTCCTTTCACTGTATTTTATGTTAAATAGTAGGCAGTGAGGATGTCAAGGTCTTTGCTGGCATCAGAATGCTTGACAGACTCTAGAGTCATCAACATCACATGTTTATGGCCCTAAAATCATATGCAGAACAGCTCCAAGTTCTTTAGGCTTTTACCATACTCACAGCACAGAACACAATTTGAAAAGTAATGGTGCCAAAGTGCAAATCAGCTGTTCCCCCAACTGAGCTGATGATCAAAATCATCCATAGTTAAGGGATGTATGCAATTGACTTACAAAAGAGTTCCTGCAACATGCTACTTAAATTATTAGCAAAAAAGGTAGTCATAGCTCTTGTTGGTCACTATGCTAACACAGAAAATTTTCTGGCAAAAATTGTAGATATGGGGTGCCTTTATGAAAATATAACCTTGGAACTTTGATTTTTAACTCATTACTTGTATACAACAAGCTAGATATCTCTGTCCATTCGGGCTGTTCTAACAAATTACCATAGACTGGGAGCCTTAAACAATAGAAACTTATTTCTCACACTTCTCGACACTGGAAGGCAGAGATCAGGATGCCAGCGTATTGGATTTGAGGGAGGCCTTTCTCAGAGTTGCAGACTGATGACTTCTCCCTGTATCCTCTCATGGAGGAAAGGAAAAGAGAGCTCTCTCCAGTCTCTCTTATAAAGGATTAATCCCATTCATGAGAGCTCCACCCTCATGACCTAACCATCTCCCAAAGGCCCCACCTCCTCACACCAGCACACCAGAGGTTCACTAACATTCAGTTCCTAACACCAGGTATCCTCTATGTGAAGGAATACTCAAATAAAAGTTTGTTTAGCCAGTAAGTAATGAAGGATTACATCTCTGCAGTTTGAACAATGAGCAAGATTCTTCTTTCCCTATAATTTAACAGAAACAAAGTTAATCCTTGCATTTTCATTAGCAATTAACTTTTTAGCCATGAGGTGCTATTCATTATGCTTGCCCACATTTTTTAATACAGTCTTAAAATTATTGACATGTACATGATCAATTTAATAAGGTGCCATGTGGTATGGGAATTTTGAGAACGTGGTAGGATCTATGTAAGCCTTGTTTTAAAGAGGACTCTTCTTTCCTTAAGTCCTCATCCCATAGTGCTTGCGGGGGACAAACGTTACTGGAGATAAGAGACTACACCACAGGACCCCGCAGGATACATGAAGTTGTCACCTGTCTCTTTATGATTTCCACCCCCACCCAAAAAAAAAAAAACAATTACAGAGAACTTCTGTGTAACTAGAAAACAACAAGGGAAAATTTTATCTACAGGAAACCAGGCCCTCACCATAACTTAAGACAGAGAATACCCAGACTTTACATAATGGTACCAAAATAAAATGAAAACCCCTTAAACCCAGCATGTGCTTGCACCTGCTCACACCCCATCCTCACAGCACTCTCAGGCTTTGCAATGAACAAAGGCAAACAGAGAAAAACTATGTGGACATGAGAAGAGAGAAGAAACCAAGGGCCAGCAGATGATCTAAAACCACTGCCAGAAATACTGAATCCACCCCAAGTTTGCAAATACAAAACCAAGTGACCAGGTGAAATCAAATATAGAAAAGGGAAGGCACTTAAACTCTGCATGGTTTGAAAGGTATGTCTTCAAAACAATTGGTTCTGGGAGAGACAAAAGCAGGCAGGCAGGAAGAAGCCCCTTTTTGATTTGGGTCATCAAGAGACAAGTTTGGGCCCTGAAAGTAAAAATGAACCACCAAATCAGAGACTCACTACCCTTCTCCCGTAGGCAGAAAATAATACCAAACAAAAATATGTTACCCTTTCTGGAGCTTGTTTATGCTGATCATGGGAAACTGATAAAATCTAAATCCGCTCTGTAGATGAGTTAACAGTATTGCATTTTTATTCACTTACTGGTTTCAGTCATTGCATTGTGGTCTTGTAAGGTGCTAGCATTAGGGGAAGCTGGATGAGTGATATATACACGTTGCAACTCTCCAGGCCTAAACTATGTCAAAATAAAACATTAAAATGAATATTGCACACACAAAAAGTTAATTCTGCAATTACTGATAGTCTAGGGTTGGGAAAACAGTACAGCCCGTGTGCTTGTCTGGAAGCGAAAAAGGTAAGAGAGACATAGCCATGAACCCAACAGATGAGCCAGAACCCCAGAAACGACCACATTTGCACACTCAAACATATCCGGGGCCTCCTTTCTGGCTGAACCCCCTAATTCTCATATGTTCCACTCTCTTCTTTTGGCCACTATTCCCTTTTGTCTGGATTTTGCCACTATCTCAAGTAGGCCAGAAGTATAATCACTAGGTGATCTGCTTCAGTAATTAACAAACCCACAGCACTCTAGGAGCCAGCTGAGAGATGCAAGGATTCTTTTATTTCATCAACACAAATACAATTTGGCTTGGAGTCCGTGGATTAATTAAAATGAAGTAATCAGAATAAAAATAGCAAAGTTTTTACTTTGTGTCAGGCTATGGAGCCTCCCCTACGCTACCTATGAGTACCGCCATCCTCATTCCGGAAACAGGGACACTGCGGCATGGAGACCTGTCCGCAGCCCACACAGCCATGAAGTTAGAGATGCTGCAGGATTTGAGCTTTGGCAGGCTGACTTTAGAGTCTATGTGCTATTCTGTTTCGGTAGGCCAATACCTTATACTGTTTCTGAAGTAGAATCAAAATATATGTTCCTTTAAAAATGGCTGCCAGCCTCCTGTTGAGTTGCTGAGCATCTACAATAATATAAAGGAAAAAATGCTGAATGTTTGCAGCATGGAGGCACACCTAAGGAGCACCATCTTTTTCACAATACTATGGATTTGAGGTTTTTATTGAAAGATATAAACTGGGTCAAGGATAGGAAAGCACTGGATGTGTTAGGAGATGAGAGGAAGGGATACTTTCTGAGCCAGAAGTTGTGGACCTCTGGCCCTTGAAGGATGGAAAGCATAAAAATAATAAAATTAAGCCCTGGAACTTGTGAATTCCAGGAAAAGGCAGCCCCACCCTCTCTCATCCCACCCCAGAGAACATCTGAAGGAGGAGCTGTGGGAGCACTGGTCTCATGGAGCATGTGCTCCTCAGAGGCATGCATGACAGGTGCAAGTCAAGGTGAGATTTTGCACCTGAAGGAATTGAGTTTGCAGCAAAAGACTGCAGCCTCCTGCGCAGTGGCTCACAGTCCATCGATACCCGAGGAAGAGGGTTCAGGGGATAAACCTGGCTTGCCACTCTAGGGCGTGGATTTCCATCCAGAGGCAAAGAAGCCATGGTCAGGCAGCCTCTGACGGACACTCGACTGGACATGGTGTGTGGCACCTCTACACGGACCCTGACCACATGCTTTGTGCTCATCTCTCGTGGAATGAGTGTTGCTATATTTAAATTTGTTTGTTTTTCCTTGATCCACTTTTTGCATAAATTCTTCACAGGGGGGTTACTCTGAGAAACTGTGACGGAGGAAGTTGTTACCGCTAATGGCGCTGAAAGTTGTTAACTTTAATGGATTAGAACTGGAGGCATTTTAAACTCACTGATTTCAGGTAGCACGAGAATGGAGCCAAAGACGTTTGGGGCTCTGGCTGGAAAATTTCAGAGTTCGAATCACATTAATGCCTTCTGATCAAATCTACTGAAGGAGCAGTCCAAGCACACATCCTGTCATTGCCCTGCGCCCGGGATTCACTGGCAGGGTGACTCATCTGTTTTTAAATCGGGTCAGATTTGGGTAGCTCCGACTGAAAATCAGAGTGAGTTTGTTCCATTGCATGAACACTGCATATATTAGTTCACATTCTTTTCAAAAAGTATTAATAACAGAATGGATTTTTCTATATGCACACTTTTCCACCCAAGCCCATGGATGCCCAGAGGGGAACTGTCCACACACAGCCAGGCCTTGTTCTATGGGCAGTTCCCACTTTCTCTCATGATTGTGTCTACGAGTCCTCAGGTCACCTCGCCCAGCCAGCTGTGCTTGACTTTTATTCCCCAATAAAGGGTTCTCTAGGATTGTGTCACCTTTGCAAAGGAAAATGCATTTTCCTGGTGGAGAGTATAAAAAAGTATAACAAGGTCTTTCCTGAAAAGAACTGCCCCTCATCCTGAAGTAGGAAAGTGGGTGGCTTTGGGGGAGAGGAGGAGGCATTTGCTCTAGTCCTAGGATTGTTGGGATGCATAGATTAGGAAGAGGGCCATTTTTAGGGCCAGTGTTTGGCTAAGACTCCAGACGCATCAAATCCAGCTGAATATGTTCAGTTATGCAGCTGTCTGGGCAGTCCTCACGGCCCTGCCTCTCTTCCTCTGAGAAGGTAAGCACACAGGTGGAAAGGGGAGACCCCTGCGCCTGGGCATGCAGAGCGTGGGTAGGTAGAGATGAGGCTGAGGGCTCTGAAGTCCCAACCCCCCTGATCCTCAGCTGCCCGCAGAGCCAGCCCATGTAGCCCTGTCTGCAGAAAGAAGCGTCTGCGGTGTAAGCCCCCCACTCTGCGGTGCTTTGTTCTGACAGCCCTAGTGAGCTAGTACAACAGCGCTCAGGGTGATAATAAATTCCAGCAGAGTGAAACCAGAAGGTTTTTACACAAGTCCTTTCTGAATCTGTTCCACAAGCACAAAAGTTGAATTGATTCCCGCCGTTATTGCTTCAAGTGTGCTAAGAGGTCTCCTCGGGGCGAAAAGAGCAAAAAGCAAGATCTAAAGCAGTCCGCTAACTCACTCTCAGGGACTGTCAGCCCGCAGCGGCCCTGGCACAAATGGCTTTCCTTCCTCCAGGGACTGGAGAGGCTGTGGAGTTTCGCCAGGGCCCCCAAACAGGCCCCTCAGAGGCGTCCTTTGTTGCTTTTGTTGTTTTCCTTTTTTAAGTCGTTGCCTTGGGAATCGAGTCTTTACTTTGAACTTTTACTTTACACTTACTGCTTTTTAAAAGCTGTGGACAGATCAGAAAGTTTGTCGCAAAAATGTTACATGGAGCCCCACTGGTATCAGGAAAAGAGTGATGTATCATAAATATCAGTTTAAAAAATACCCCCTTGTAAAGATTCTTGGTAATTTTGTGGTACAGTAGTGACACATTAAAATTGTCACTATTTAAGATTAAATACAAAAAGTAAGTGATATTAGCTGACTTCATCACTAATACCATAAAGTAAATGTACTTGCATAGGAAAGAGCCCTTGGATAGTAAGTTAGGAAACCATGACTTTCATCTTAATTCTACTGCAATTTTCTTTGAAACTTAGGCAAGTTAACTTGACCTTTTTCATCCTCGGGAGCCTCTTTTATATAAAAGATAAGTTGTAAATCAGAAAGAGAACTGCATACTGGGAAGATTTTCACCTGAGGAGTGGCCCGTACTAGGAGCGCCCATCTCAGGACAATTGCAACTGACTCGTGTCTCTACTGAGCCCTTATCATTCATTCATTCATCCAAGTGCCATTTATTGAACACCTATTGTCTACTAATTCAAATAATCAGTGCCCTGGGTAGAGACTGAAGGACTTAAAGATGCTGTTCCTGACCATAAAAACTAACAGAATAGTAAAGGGTAAAAAACTAGAGAAAGGATCAACTGAGTAACCATATCAGAATAACTGGTAAAGAGTTACGTGGTGTTTCAGTATGAAACAGAACATATCAGTGGCCATTTTGGACAGGTATAATGCCTTAAATACATTAAGCCCCAAGGTTGGTTTGTTCAAACTAGTCCTGGGTACTGGGACGAGACTGCACATCTAGTGGAGATTAACCATCCTAGATGTGTGAGAAGAAGGATGTTGGAGTTGGCAGCCGAACAATGAAGGTGGCGTTGGGGGACCCAACAGTGGCCAGAATCATGTGTAGGATGTTTCAGTGAAACTTATATAATTTAAGAAGGAAAGCAACCAGAGTAACCTGGGAATAAAGGGTTATACACATCCATAGGCACAAAAGAAAAGACTGATTCCTCCTGGTTATTTAGAACTTCCTATGAAGAGTGACATTTTCCTGGGACTTGACCTGAGTAGGTATTGGCAAGTGAAGGAAAGGGAAGAGGTCGTCCCTCCCAACATAAGCATGTGCGTGGGGCAGGGGCAGTCACGGTAGCTCAGAGTGAGGTCTCTGGAACAATTAATAGACTGACTTACTGAGGGGGCAGGACTCATGTTAGATACGGCTCGTAGCACAGGCTTAATGAAGACATCAGAAAATGATTACACAGTGTATTGTTCTATAAGCCAGTCAGAAAGAGTGTCAATGCTGATAATGTCTAATAATAATATAAAATACCAGAAAGTAATCGAATAGGTTAAGAACTGAGTCTAAATCACACCCTTCATTTCAAGAAGCATGTCTCTTTAGATAATCTGTTCATTTTCATTTGTTGGAAAATGACAATTACTTAATCATATTATGTCAGGTAATACTTCCACCACAGTTCCCATGATATTTAAAGGCGATATTATTGAATTATAGTTTTTACTTCAACTTTTCTGCATAATGGTATTTCTGTTTTCTATTCTTCTTAATAGGCTTCCATTCTAGCTTTGTACTTAATCAACTGTTGCTCCAGGACCAAGCCCCTGCCTACCTCCAGCTTAGTCTTAGCTTTGCCTCAATCCCTACATCACACACATGCTATGTTCCATTAATTTAAAATTAGTTGTTATTCCCCAAACATATTTTTCCCTTTCATATCTCCATGCTCCCTCCACTTGGATTGTATCTCCCAAATTCAAAGTCTACATCAACCTGAGGATCACCTTCCTCAAATACCTTTATCAATTCATATGTCTTAAATATTTAAATAAATATGCTACTTTAAACATTTAGTACAAAGTATTATTATTTCCATGATTCAGGTTTAGTATCTATTGTGTTTTCAAACACAGAGGCTTAAAGCTACTTGCTAATCAATATATAATATTATATAATACCTAGTAATGGGATTGGAGTTCAGCTGTATCAGCCAACATTTATTACTGACTCAGTAAATTATATTACTCATGCTATTATTATACAAGAGTACATCCCTGCCTACAAAGAGTCAAAGTATGCTGAACCCAGTTCATGCGACAATTGATTTTACAGAATTAGTCACAATCATTTGGCATGTGCTTATGAATTACCTTCTGTAGGAGGTGAAGAGGCAATTGTATTTGTCTCCTGAATGCTAACTAAAAAACCATTGTGAAAGTCAGCTCAGTGAGTTGTGGCACCTGTTCTATGTTCTCTACAGAGACAAGGCACCAGTTGTCCAAGTGGTAATAATGCATACGAATTTGTGCATAGCATCATTTGTTAATACTGATTCTAAATTAGACTTTTTTTTTACAAGAGACAAATAATCACATCAGTACACCAGCTCTTCAATTCTAAAATAACTAAGTCAACACGGGTGATATCGTGGAGGAAATAGGTACAGGAATGCTACAAAAATACACATGACTCAACTTACAAATTTAAGATGTCTTGCTTTTTAAATAATACATGAATCAGGTTTTCTCTTTACCAGTATTTGAAAGTAATAAAAGACAATGATAAATTCCATCTAAATCCCTAATCAACCTTACAACCTCCCTTCTCCATAAGGTGTGTATGCAAACAGAGAGAAGGATTGGGGGACAGGGAATTTTTATTACTGAGAAGTGTAGAATGAATTCATGAGCAAAAGAAAAGCAGATTTTCACTTCCTCCCATTGCTTATTTTTCTTAAGACATATTGTTCACAAAGATCCCACTGCTTACTTCAAGCACTTCTTGACTCATAAATTCCAAGGAAGAAGGCATCAGAAGATATCGACGTACTCTCCAATATTAGATAATAAGACTCAGTACTACACCCAAACAAATTAAAGAAACTATCCTATTTTTTACAAGATCCTATCAAAAGGGTCTTAACTCTGATCCAGATTGTTCCACTAAGTAGCTATGTGTCCTCAAACAAGTATTTCTCTCTCAGCTTCCTTATCTAAAAATTAAACTAGGGTATTTCTATATTCTCTTTTGGTTCCAAAATCCTACCTTTCTCAAATGCATGGGCATCCTTAAGTCTCACAGAATGTACCCTTTTTCTTATCAGACAATTCTCTGAGGGTGAATCATCTGGAACAAAAACACCTGAGAAATTCTGCTCCAGTAACCTTTCCGATCTGATCATCTCATCCTTGCAATTCTCCCATGATTCAATACACACCATTTCTACTCTTTGGTTGCAAGAAACCTAAAGATTCTTGAATCCTCCTTTTTTTTCCCCCTAATCCGTAAGGTCTTGGCTGGGCTCCTTGCCTCCGAGTCCCTCCTAAGACACACAATTGATCTCATCAGTTCCATTTCTTTCCCCTCAGGTCACTCCATTCCCTTGTAATTTTAATTTTACTACACTTTCCTGGTAAAACTCTTAACTCAGAGTCAATGCCAGTGCCTGCCTTATCATTTGCAAATGCAGATGGCTGAGGATCGCTGGAGGATAACATACAACCATGCGGGTTGAATCCCCAAGAAATTTGTGGCTTCCTTCTGTTCTAGGCTATGAGTCTCTTCCATTCCCTCCAATGAGTGTTGTGTTTTCACAGATGTCTTATACTTCATATTCAAATCCTCTGCCTGCAATTATCAGCAGAAAACTTCCCTCCGGTATTAAATTTTTAAAAATGAGACTATCAGTATTGATTTACATCAGCTATCCAGTGTCCATCCTCCAGGCCAATCTGTATCCACACCCAAGTTCACCATCAGGCTTCGGGTCTCTGTTGACCACCCCCCCATTCAGCTCTTTATCCAACCCTTATCATGGCGCCCAGGACGCTTCCCCCTTGGTCAGTTACTCTCTCTACGGCATCCTACCCTTATCCTCTACATGGACCCAAGCCTCTCCTCGCCAGCTCCCACCAGCTAGGGCTCCATTTATGGCTCCGACATTTGTCTGCGATTAACAAAATGAAGGATAAGGATAAAAACAGGTGTAATGGAGAAAAAAAATTAAGAAATGGATTGTAAGAAATGTCGTGGAGGGTGGTTGCCCTTTTAAATATTCTAGACACAGTATGTTTCTTTGAAATTTGATTAAAAAAATTAAATAAGATGAGGGAGCAGACCCAGCTATGCAAATATTCAAGAGATGTTGTGGGGGAGAGAATACAAAGTACTATGACCCTGGTAATGGAGTTTTTCCAGTGACTTTGAGGATGAGGGAGACCACTGTGGCTGGAGCAGATTCCGTGAGTTGACAGATCTGTGGCCGAAGCGGTACGACTTTATATCAATGTGACAGAGGTTTAGGACCAGAGAGAGATTTCTGTCTGAAAGTGGCAGTGAGGAATGAAGAAAACACCTACGCAGATTCAGGCCCCGTGGGATGAGGGCTGAGGGAGAAAACAGCTTCTGCCTGAGTGTCTGCAGAGGAAGCAACATCCTTGAGGGAGATTTGAGTTTCATTTAGAGTCAATTGGAGGTAATTTTTAGAGAAGCAAGCAAGGAGTTTTATTTATGATGGACCATAAATTCCAGAGGGCTCACTGGAGAGGATTTAGGAGTGAAGATGGAAGGAAGAGATATAATAAAGGATATGCAGAGATGTACAGTGATTAAAACGTGCAGAGAGGGAAATCCTAGAAGCCTGAGACTCCTTGTGGTGATTGACAAAAACAGGTAATGGGCTTAATGAGATTAGTTTTGGCTGGTCTCAAAGTAGATAGTGGCAGCGAGGCTGTGACTGGGAATAGGTCCCACTTTTCGCCTCCGACAGAGCTGGGGAGGCCTAAACGGAAGGCCTCATCCTCATGTGTGGTTTTATCCTTATGAACTCCTATTGCTTTGTTGTTGTTAATGATAACTTTGGTAGAAAAAAATACATATTTAGTTTAAGTATAAAGGGTTGTCCTTGTGATCAGAATAAAGTTTTATGGAACTTTATTTTCAAACACTTAAATACTTATTTGGAAACTTCAAATACACTTTTATTATATTCATGTTGTGCTGGTTATAAATTTGCATTGTTTTCATGGTTTTAGGTTCTTTAAAGTATATATTCCCCTTTGTCTGCTAGAATTCCCACTCTTGAATCCAAACTTTCAATGGACATCATATCATACTGAGACAAGCAAAAACCGCTATCATTCACGCATGAGGAAGTGGTCCAGTTCCTCCAGGACGGTGTCAAGATGTTTGTATGTGCAAGAGAGCATTGGGAGAAATGCCTGGGAGGTAAAAGGGGAGGCAGCCAGCAGAGGTGGGAATCCTA
Source organism: Smutsia gigantea (assembly GCA_032199065.1). Classification (NCBI taxonomy): domain Eukaryota; kingdom Metazoa; phylum Chordata; class Mammalia; order Pholidota; family Manidae; genus Smutsia; species Smutsia gigantea. The sequence continues at coordinate 135,807 of JAVSCE010019209.1, forward strand.
ACATGCAGGTCTGGGCCCTGTGAGGGAGAAGGATAGAAAGTAAGCTCCTAGAAGGCAGTTTGAGGAGACTGATGGGGGCTCCTCAAACATAAGTCTCCAGCCAGATGTGTACTCTGTCTCCTAGGAAGGAGCATGCCTCAGCTTCACCGGCAGGGAGCGGCCGAGGGGAGTGTCACCTTGGTGCAGGTGCCACAAAGGGTTCAGAGCACCGCAGCTGAGGCCGTTAGTCCGACATGCTGGTCCTCTCATCAGCTGCAGTCAATCAGCAGGCATTTTCAAAGAAGTTCAGTTAAATAGCATGTAGCAAAGGCATGGGGTATTGCAAAGACAAATACAGAGACAGAAGAGGGTATTGAGCTGTGGGGATCCAGAAACCAGAAAATATCCTTTGGGCAAATATGGGGTTATGAGTTGAATTGTGTCCCTCAATATTCATATTTTGAAGCCTGAAGCCCCCAAGACCTCAGAATGTGGCTGTATGTGGAGATATGGTCTTTAAAGAGGTGATTAAGTTAAAATGAGGCCTTTAGGGTGGGTTGGGCCCTTGTCCAATGCGACTGGTGTCCTTATGAAGAGAGGACATTGGACACACATGGGACACCAGGGAGGTGTGTGTACAGGGAAGAGCATGTGTGGGCAGAGTGAGAAGGCACCATCTGCAAGTCAGGCAGAGGGGGCCCCAGGAGGTGCCAAACCTGCCAGCACCTTGATCTCAGGTGCTGAGCCTCCGAACTCTGCGAAAACAAATTGCTTTTGTTTAAGCTCCCACCTTACAGCAGCCCTATCAGAGTCATACAAACGGTCTTCTGGACGGCATTGTCTCAACAACTACTGATGGGAGGGCTAACCACACGCATAACGTGCCACTGTTGTTGTGAGCTGCTTTACTTTTCTTCCATTGTCTCACTTATCTCCATGCTATTTCTGTGATACCTCTGGCCTTACAATGGTGTAAGGTCACAGTTATTCCAAGCAGAGGGAGACACAAGGGCAGAGGCCCCAAGTGGGGAAGAAAGACTGGATAGGCAGCTATCACAGATGTTGCAGGAAGGAGGCCTACAGTAAGTGAGGGGCTCGAAGGGCCTCTGCAACAGCTGAGTCACCATTAATGGCCAGGTCTGCTAGTGCCGCAGAGGGTAGCCACAGGGGGTGTCGTTTCCTCAGACCTGTCCACTATGGGTGCATGTTGGAGCTGTAAAACATGACCTCTTTATGTGTGCCCAGATGATCTTCAGAGGCCTTTTGTAATTGTATTTTGCAGAGTTTGATTAAAATGCAATTTAGTGGGATTTTAGTGGTCTGGCAATTTCTAATAATCCTCTTATGCAAAAATAAAAAGGGTGGAAGAATGTAATTTGTGACATACCTGGAAGCTATGCAGAACTGTAACACATTCTTAAAAAGCATCTGATTCTTTCCAACTTTGCTCAGGAAGCAGTGCCCTTAATCTTCCAAACTTATTAAAGCTGGTATAAATACAAGATAATATACTTGAAAGGGTTCTTATACCTAATTTACTAAAAGCAAAAGAGATTTAGTTTTTCCTTTTTACGATGCAAATTCTGTATGAGTCTAATTAAAGACAAAGTTTGTTCTTCTTACCACAAGCTGAGAATTATAAAAATTAACACCTAAGGCCCATGTTAAGTAGAAATAAGTGCAGGTCAGAAATAGAAACAATAATAAGGACAAGTTTAGAAATTAATGAAGTGAGGGTACGTGTGTAGCTTCATCCACTCCCATCCAAGGATTACAAGGTTTTCAGTTTTCCAGTACCAGAGAACATACTGGGCACTGACATCTTACAAAGTCAAACCGCAGACCTTTATGGGTGCATTCTGCCTCCAGGTAAGAGTACTCAAACACATGTTGAGGGGAAATGCCTACTGGGAACCAGTAAGTCTACCACCCCTTCAAAGAGCAGTGACTGTCAAACATAAATTGTCTGCAGGGGAGGGGTGGGGACATAAGAAAATAGGGGGAATTACCCAAGAACAGCACCAAGTGGGTCCTGTAAGCACTGCCCACAGTGCTTCCAGTAGTACAACACGGCCAGCAGAAAAGCCAGATGGCTCGTAGCAATAACCATGGACTTCCGAGAATCGCATAAGGCAGTGCCCCTGATCCAAGTGGCTGTGCTCAACATTGCCACCATCATAGATACCATGGCCACAGTCCTGGTGATGGAGCCAGCCGTCAGCAGTCGAAAGATTCCTGAAATGGGGGGGCTAGGATGTATTTACAAAGATCACAGGAGGACAATCCATCTTGTGCAGAATGCCGACGTCTTTATTTAGGGGCCTATATTTATACATCAGCAAGGAGGAGGCGAGAAGCTTAAAGGTTAAATTCTCAGGCTATTGGCGTTACAACAAAAGCACTTCCTTATCATACAAAGAGTTGTTTTCTTAAACAATTTTCCCGTTCCATGGGTCAAGGAACGATCACTCTATTCTAAGGTCATCACGTCTTCAAAACAACTTGTATAAGGACAGAAGCTATGGAATAAACAGTTCTCTCTACAATATGGAGGAAGTTCATAAAAGGGCTTCACTTATGTCAAGCAGTAACCAAACACAGCTCCCCACATCCTGGGAATGTCCCATCTGTGCTGGACTTAGCGTGGCACTGGACTCAAACTCACTGTGACTAGGCTGTGTGTCTGTTAGCACCCTGTCCGCCAGCCCACCATCTCCAGAAATGCAGAGGCTACTAAGCCCTGCAGGGGATGTAGATCCTCCAGATGCCCCACCCCTGTTCCGTGGTGGCCCCTGTGGCCTGTAGGAAGAGAATGGGGGACATTCCCACTGGTGCCTGGTGTACAGATGGTTTAGTGAGGGCACCCTGCCCACATGGATGGACCACAGTCACTATTCGACTCGACCCAACTCTGGATGGAAATAGAAATGAACCGCAGCAGCCAGTACTCAGAACTCAGAGCAGTTTGGCTGGTGATCATTCAGCAGGCGCTGACACCCCCGGGGATCAGGAAGCTGACACCCTAGCCCAGCTGGGTATACTCCCTAGCAACTGAGTTTTCGGTAGGTACAGCAGACTGTGAGCCTAAGAAGAGTGGCCACTGTAGCGCCCTGGTAGGATGGCCTGTTGCAATGGGTGCCAGATTGTCCTTGAAATACAATGACTTGGTTAATGCAGTAACAGCACAGGTCATACATGTTTTAAAGAACGCACAAGGCAACTGCCAAAGCAATTTGGGGCCATCCAGCAGCATTCCCAACTGGTGAGTGATTGGTAAATTGATTATACTGCCCCCTTCCTGTGAGTGAGGGTTCTAAATATGCCCTGGTTTGTTTGGACGCTGCATCTGCCCTCACCCAAGCTTTCCCTTGTCACCGTGCAAACCAGGCTGCCACCACTAGGGGATTAGAGAAGCTGAGTACCATGTACAAATGTCCTTATCAAATAGACAGTGACAGCGGGCCACATTTGAACTGTCATGATGTGCAATACTGGGCAAAAGAACATGACAACGAATGGAGGTTCCATCTCCCCTGTAATAACCAAGCCCCAGGGTTGGTAAAAAGGCAAAATGGAATATTAAAGCAACAGATTAAATTACTAACAGGTAAAACCACCTTGAACAGGTTTCTGAAGTACTATTTCAGGCTTTAATACATTTGATTGATCAACCAGTAGGACCTATTGTCCCACATGCCAGACTGGGACTCCTGCCAACACACCCAACGCCACGAAGGTATGGAAGTTGAAAGGCACGACCATCACCCCAGCTCTCACTGGATCAACATGCTGTGCTGCTGAGAACACCCAGCCCCACCACACCTGGGAAAGATATTATCCACTGAAAGTTGTGATGGCATGTCCCTCTGGGATGGGTGTTACTTTAATGGGTAATGAGGAACTAGTCAGTCGCCACTGGGCTCCCAGTGTCCTGCTACAAGCTGGACCTGTGGAAATGGAACTCACACAACTGCAAAAGGGGAGAGAGTAGGGTCCTGTTCCAGCATATCCCACCCCCATCCCTTCACGTCTGACAGCGCTGCCTCTCCAGCCAACACATGTGTGCACAACCAGGCCAAGTTCCTAAAGCTGCAGCCACGTTAGCACCTCAGGATCAGGCCAAAAGTATAATTCTTATAGAGGAGGAAGACCTCCATACAAGTGCCCACTCAATACCTGTCTTCTCGCCCTCAGACTGTGGGTCCTCCATGGTGTCTGGTCACGGGACGGCCACTGATTGGAAATGCCTCTCCACAGTGGGCCCCTCGGCAAGCTGTCGGGTCTGTGGGGGGCTGCCCCTCTGTAGCTCATCAGGATTGCTGTGGTGGGTATCACCACTCCAGTGAGGGGGTCAGACTAGTTAGGACTAGTATTCTTAACCCATCTGATACCACCAATACCCACCCAGTAACCTGGCCCGTGGTACACACTCTCAAAAACGCTGTGCGGGCGGATTCTTTCTGTCAATCAGACTACACGGCCAGCCCATCAGGCTGCTGACCAAAAGGGTCCTAGAGATACCACAATCAGAACCATGGGTGGCAATGCGGATTGGGATAAATTCATGTGGCTTACTCAGTATTATGGACATGTGGGCACCCAGGTACCTCTAGATGGGAACAGAAAAGTCACTCTAAATAGAACCAAGCCAATTCTACCAGGAATATGGGATGGATGTCACTGGAACTGTGTAGTCATTTTGTCTCACTAAAGGATAGTAACTAGTTTGGCACTGATGGTTGTACCACCCAGATATTTACTGGGGAGACCTGAGTGGGGGTGGGGTGGGCAATCAATGGTCATGTGACACAAATCTTTGTCCATGGGTTCTACCTGGGTGGCTGGACTGCTGTACCCTGAGTTTTCCCTGGGCACAGAAATTCCCCCCCATGATCACAAAAATTTCCAATCTCCCTCTACTCAAAGCCAGATGGGCACATTCTGTTTCCACCGTACAATCATCTAGCCACTGTCTTTGTCCCCTCTGTTCTCCTGGAGGACGTTACAGCACACACATAAGTCCCTACTAAATTCCCCAGCAAGCTTTGAATGAGAGCCAGCAAAGCCTGTCCTTACCGAACACTGAAATGTCTCTTAATAAAAAAAGCTGTCCTCCTGAATAGGATGCCTTAGACATTATTACCGCCTGGTAAGGCGGCACCTGCGCCATTATCCAAATGAGAGCTGGGAGTTCACACCTGGTGAGTCTGCTAATGTACCTTCTTTATCAAACCACGTGAGGACACAAGTGAATGCCTGAGGGACCGACCCCCAGCTGCCGGCACTTAGTGAATCAATGATTCAGACCGTGGAGCTCCTGGTGGAAATGCTGGCTACTGCTCTGGGGGATCATGATCTATCTGAACCTGTTTTGTCTTGCCCGTACCTGTACTGCTGCTGCGGCATCCGCCTCCAGTGCAGCCGGACAGCCGCCCAAGGGGCCTCCGCCTTGCCTGCGGAAGCCCTGCTGACCCGCTGTGCACCGTGCACCCGGAGGACGGTGCGGCCGTCCCAGGGCTGCACGCCGGAGGGTCACCGGGAGGACGCGACCTCCTAGCCCGCGCGCCGGCCCCGTGCGCTCCGAGGCTCCTCAGCCCGCCCTGGCCTAGAATTCTCTGCTTCAGTTCCTGCAGGGGAGCCGCTTTCCAGGGCGAAGAGTAACAGAAAGGTGGTGTCCGGAGCGTGCAGGCCCGTACGTGACTGAACCGGTGAAGGTCTCGGGAAACTTCAAAGGTTCTGGCGGGCAGCGCGGACAGAGACCGCGCCCGGGACAAGCCCGGAAGGCAGGCGTCCTTGCTTCTGAAACCCGCCCCTCCTCATCCGCAGCCGGCCCCTAACTCCGGGCCTCCCCTGCCTCCCCGTACCCGGCCCCTGCACATTCCAGCCGGGAAGCTCTGGAGCTGCAACCAGCATCTGCTGCCAGAAGACCTCCGTCGCAGGAGAGTGAGAAGTTCTTTAGAGAGAAGGAAAGCAGGACAGGTCAGAACCGCGCGTCTCCATAATGAAAACAAGCGCATCAAAGGCTCTTAAGTGGAGATAGAATAAACGCTTTTATTTTTCTTATTCTTTTTTTTTCATACACAGTCACCAAGCTGTACATTATATCCTTGGGACTTTTTTCTCACTGGAAATTTGTACTTTCTGACCACCTTCTTATTTTCTTGTTTTTCTTATTCTTGATTGACCCAATAGGTAGCAGTTTGTTCAAAATAGCACTAGCAATGTACTCGATTAGTTGTGCTTAGTTCTGTATCTTTTCTATATAAAGATATAGTTATGTAGAAGTGAAGTGAATGACAGCAAAGGTACAAGAGACAGGAGGGAGAATTAGGATTATTTTGTTATTATAAGGAATGTATTTACTTATATATTTGGACAAATGCTTATCTCCTGTTTACATTTACACATTTTAGGAATAAGTATTCTGTGAAGTCATTCACTGAAACGTTTGTGCACATGAGTTTACGGACAGATGTATAACACTGCCAAGAGGCACTGAATCATTGGCGATCTAGGACCAGAGAAGACAAGTGACATCACACTGGATGTCAGAGTGGGCAGATGACATTAAGGATGGTGGCCTTTGTGCTCTGTACACCTCCTTCATGTCTTTGCACTCTGTGAGCCCCCAGGAAAAGGAGTGGGGAATCCTAAAATCGACTTAAGATTTTAAAAACACAGGTCTCGGAACAAAAATTAACAGAACAAAATACAGTTTAATTTTTTTTAAGTTGACAAATCAGGTAAAAGACAAAAGACATTTTAATTTTCTTGTGAGAATAAAAGCTCCATAATCAACATGTTCCTAGTGCAAAAGAATCCGCTTATGTCAAAGTAAGAGAAGGAAATACTGACATGGGGAGCTGAAGGTTAAATGTCATATCCGAGAACCAAAAGATGATCCCAGAAGAGGGAAGTGGTCACAGTCCAGTCAGTTAGTATTGTTGTTAGCTGGTGCCATGTTATCTCTGTGTTCTTGTGGCCCTGTGGCAAACAGTGAAACACTTGTGCAAATAAATATAGATAAGTGTATATGCATATAAGTCCTGTGAGATGTGTTTGAGGAAATAACCCATGTTGGAAGCAAAAAAAGAAGTCTTTAAACTTGTGAATTCAACATGTGTTTTTAACCTTTCTTGAAGATCCACATGTTCCATTATTTGAATAATACTCAGGGATGTTTTCGGGAGTTTTCAAGTGTTGGACTGTTCATTAAAAGCTATAGTTCTTTGTAAATACTTTAATAGAATTGCAGATAGATGATGTGAATGTTAGGTAATACTCTGATCTGAAAGCTAATATAAAATCTAATTTTCCCAAAAGCAATATTGATTTTAATAGCAAAAACAAATCAGGACAAGCACACAAATTACTTTCATCATTAAAAGGGGGAAATGAGCTTATAATGGAGCCAAATATACACCAGCACCAATTAGAAAGTGATTTTGGACTCACCTTAATAATGCAATCAACAAAATCCTAAAATGAAAAAATTTTCTTCATCTGTAATATCATGAAACAAATATTACACATAGAGCAATTATATTCTTTTTTGTATTTAAAACTTCAAACTAAAGGTGACAACTTTTAAATATTAAATATTTGTTGTATTTTTTAAATTATTAAATAATTTTATTTAGTGTTTATTTTGCATCAGTATTTTCTTTAATGGTTCCTATAAAAAATGTATTTATCAACTAGAAATTATTTTACATTTTATTTGTGATGGTTAGTTTTTTGTGTCAAGTTGGCTAGGCTCTTGTACGCAGCTGTTTAATTAAACACTAATCTAGGTATTCCTATGAATGTGTATTGTAGATGTGGTTAAAACCCACAATAAATTGACTTCAAAAAGATTGACCATAGTATAGGTGAATCTCATCCAATCAGTTGAATGCTTTAAGAGCAAAAACTGAAATTTCCTGAAAAAGAAGAAATTCTGCCTCAAGTCTGAAACCTCAAGTCCTCCCCCCTACAGACCTGTCCTACAGATTTCAGACTTGCCAGCCCCAGTGATCACATGAATCAATTCCTCAAAATAAATCTCCTTATATATATATGTGTGATTATATCCATATAAATACATAATTTATAATATATAAATTACATATGAATAGATAAAAAAATATATAATATATAAATATAAATTAATATAAAATATTATATTCATATGTATCTGTATATATAAATCACTTTATACACATACACACATCCTACTGATTTTCCTTAGAGAGCCCTGACTTATACAGTATTTAAATGTATCATCTTCCCACAGTATATGTACATAGTATTAACACATATTATTTATTATTATATTTTTTACCAAAAATCCTTTAAAACTTCTAATTAACCCTGTAACAGAAAAAAAGATGTATTGCTTAGTATTATGGTTATTTATTTTCATTCCTGAAGATTAATATGTGTCAGGAGTTTGGAAACATGAATAGGCATTTGACCATAGATAATGAAATAGAATGGAATCCAAAAAAAAACCCAGTTAACAGTACGGTTGGGGAACATTATTCCAATGTTTTTTTTGTAGACACCCAGGGAATGCTGAGGAGGAGGTAGTGGAAGTCATTGGAAGTGGACTTTATTTCCTACTCCCAACTCCAGTCCACAACCCCACTGGCTGACCTTCCACTTGATTGACATATCACATCTCTATACACAACGTTATTTGGATGTGGGATTTCACTGCTAAAACTTGAAAACCACTGCCTTGCTGTGTAAGTTGTCATCAGCTTAGGTAGCAGGTATATGGACAATAAAAGTGAGGAAATGCATAGAGCATAAATGCCTCTCCTTCCTTGCTTTGACGAAAATATCACAGAGTGCCTTAAGTCTGAGTTTTGGAGACTTTTTTTCTTTTCTGAAAATTATTTTGAATGGAAACGTTTTCCCAAGTCAGAAACTTCCTTCAGCATTGTTATGAAATATAGGTTCACAAGGAGAATTATTAAAATTAATTGTACAAAAGGAAAATATAATCATTTTAGTAAGAAATCAATATGAATAAACATGAAATTATCTATAATGAATGCTTTCTTCCCTCTGTTGTACTAATGTTTTCTTCCCTCTATTGATTGCCTAAGAGTCATACGGAGCTAGTATTCATCTCAGCCTTTGTAGCATTCTGCCTCTGTAGTTATGATTCTGTCAGGTTTGCCCTCTAATAAAAATCTCTGTTTGGGGATTTATAATTTCATTTCAAGCCTTCCATACAGAATGACACTTGGCAGACACCCTTTGCCTGGGAGATAGCTTCTTTACTGTCAGAGGAATGTGCCAAGTAGATTTTTCACTAATGCATGTATATTTTATCTTTCCATTTAATAGAATATTGTGTTTATTTTTTCATAATTCATCAAACTGATTTAATAGCTCTTTAGAAAATTTGAACCCAAGAACACAGAAAGTCATCACTCAACCATCATCAAAACAATGCACAGGGGTTTGGCTTTTTGATGCACTCAAGTCTTAAGTTTCTAAATAATTTAATGTGACCTTACATTCTTAGAGAATGGAGAAATTTCCTGAGGCTAAGCCAGTTAAAGTTGCTTGGCATTTGTGCTATTCTGGGAGGTAATAAGCTATTCCCTCCTTGTTCAGTGTCACAGACCCCAGTGTTTACACCATATTATAAAACCTGGTGACAGACAGCATAGCACCAACTGGCAATGTGACCTTTCTTTCCCTTAGTGATTCCATACAAAGCAGGCACTATCTTTTTACTCCATCTCTCTGCCCTTTCCCTACTTACTGTCCTTGCCTTAGCTTTTGTAGAATTAATGAATTAAATGAGAATATACATATGAGATGCTGTGAAGTACAAATCCAGGGTGTTTATATTATTAGATGGCTGCCTAAATGATAGGCTTCCTGTCCTGATGCTATTTATTTGCCTGACAGCAGGGTAGAGTGAAGTGTGTGCTATGATAACAGGTGACTCTGCATTTGAATTTGTGTCAGAACACCAGCTAGTGATGTACATGGGCGAAATGATTTGACCTCTCTGAGCTTCAAGTCCCTCATCTGTAAACTGAGCATTATAAAATCCACTTCCAATTTTACTTTTATGAGTGTCAGAAAGTGTTGTCATCCAGTAGGCATTCAATGCATTGTAGATGTAATAATAATGGTAAGGATTAATTTTAAGAAAAGTACTGGTGAAGGCTTTAATTTTGATCATTTCACTACTTGCTAAGAGAGTAATCGTCTAAACTTGAACTTTTTCTTTGTTGCATATAACTGCTGTAGGACAGGGAGGAAGCAATCACCAGGGATAACCTGGAATATGGCCAGATGGAGATCTGCCTCTTGAGAGGTCACTGGCAGGTACTCAGAGCTCCGTGTTATTTACACTTTTCTGCCTCTCTGTGGATAAATTTTATGTTTGTTCCTGCATTCATCAGAGTCTAATCAGTTGCAGAGAGAAAATGAGAGGAAAAATATTTTTATCAATCCCAGTTTTTTAAAAAAGTACCTTAGTAAAAAGAAAAATTCCTGAAAAAGAGTTTTAGATTAATAAATGGAATACAGTTGTGGTGTCTCAGTACTAGAAAAATCAGAGGATTAGCGTCAAACAGGCCTGGATTTAAATTTCAGCACTGTAATTCCTACTTCCCTTCCTTTATTTGAGCAATTATGGTGAAGGAGACGAACCTTACAAACATGGAAAGGGCCAGAGTTTCCGAGGGTGAAGGGCAATGGAACAATGTTTCATCAAATGTCAGATCTTAAAACCTGAACCTAGTCCTATAGACTTATTGCATGAAGTGTCTTCATATGTTGTGATATCACTGTAAGAATTACCTCTATCCATAATATCAATGCTTAAACACTTTGTGGGACAGCAAGGAAAACTATTACAGAATATGTTCTGAGTCCACTACAAACATAGGCTGTTTTGAAACAAAAAATTTTGAAATGAAACCCTAAATTCTGATTGATTCTCTCTCATAGCTTATAAATTTCAGAGTAATACAGCATAATATCTGTCTGCATCCTGCTTTTAAAACCCTCGGTGGCTTGTCTGCTCTCTCACCTGCCTAGGTTGAGGCAAAGAGGTATATTATCTTGATGGACTGTAAGCAACCTTGGCTTTTCATTCCAGAAGGAATAAATGATGGGGCAGGAATCTTCTGAGGAAGTTTTGTTCTCTTGAGACAAATACACCAATCATTGAAAAAGGTAGTGTTACTGTATTTAGTTTCAAGAAAGTAACTACCAGTGAACTTAATAATAATTAACATTATATCTGTAAACATTTCAATTTACAAAGCAATGTTTGTTTATATTTCATTGCTGACCTGCATAAGGGCAACAGAAACTTTTAGGACACAAAAAGATAAACCAAGCAGTGTGGTTAAAAAGTTTATTGCCACTAGGTTACATTACCATTAAGCAAAAAGAGGAGAAATGAGTCAATAATTACAAATTGAGTGTCTACCAAGGAAACCATTACGTTAGGTATGGTGAAAAAAAATAGGTCTTTACCAGCAAAACGCTTGCAATGTAGTAATTACCCTTTTACAACAAATACCATCTTGGATGTTACTCCTTTATCTGGAAAGGATGTATACCGTCATCTTAAAAGTGACACTGGTCACATTCTACCTTGTTAAAATTATGTAAGGACAACTGCACTGTATACCTGAAGTAATTAGTTTTTCTTAAAATTAAGTCTTCTAATGATAATTTCATCATCAATATTTAAAACATAAGAATACTACATCCAAAACAAATACCTAAAGAACAGCCTTTAAACCCAAACACCTGGAGATTTCATTATCTGCTTTGTGCATTCCTGCTACTTGATGTGCCTTTCATGCAAAAGAGTTTATTAAGAGCAGGGCAAACAAAAGGCTATTTTGCTAGGTGGAGAAAATTGTTCAGCATCTTTGGGAAATATCCAAGACTCTATTGTTTCCTCCTACACTGCATCAGGAGGAGTTTGGTGGGTTATCAAACATAACACCTTGCTTTCAGTCAAATCTCGCCTTTATACATACATAGTACCGATCATGTCAACTGCAGTGTTTCTGAGTAATATGTTGATGCACCATAATTCATATAGAAGTGAGGAAAGCCAAACTGCTGATAATGGAAGTTCATTGAGTTGGTTTTGTTTCTATGATGGCAAGGGTGGCTGTACATTTGTAAAAAGGAGGCAAGAAAAGAGCTCCTTTTGCTATAAATCGAAGTCAAACCGCAGTGTGGAGGGTTTAAAACAAAGAAAAGAAATAAAGAGGAGAGGCTAATCAATTACTTCTTATTTAAAAGATCATATACAACTAAATGTTTGGTAATAATTTTAGCAGAATAAACACCTATTTCAAAGTGACAGCACCGTTAAACCTATGTTAAATAAGGCATGTCCGTTGAAAATCAGACATTTAAAACAATGCTTAGTTTTATAATTATTCCATAATATTATGTAAATAAAGTTCAATACAATGAAATAAAACACAGAAATCAAAGACTTACATGCTAGAAATGAGCAGGTACAATTATTTGCACATTCTGATTATACAAAAAATATGCCACAAAATCAAGTAAAACACTGTTCAAATTCATGAAAATCAGAGAAAATCAACAGCATAAAATTAACACAAATCAACGGATATAAGATAATTCTAAACAGAACAAAGGGGACAGTGCATATTGATAGCAGGTGTCAGTGCCGGAGAAAGCACAATATACCAGTCTTGCATTTTTATGCAATGCCCAGTGTAGAATCCACCCAACGTATATATGCACAAATTAGAAATACAAAAAGAGTCTGATAACTCTTCATCATAATGGGAAATTTTAACACTTATTTTTTTCTGGATTTGACTGTTTGAAAATACACTGTCTAAATAATTAAGATATAAGGCAGAGGTTCTTAATAGTGGCCAATGGACATAAAGAAATCCATGATTTTCTTTCAGAGGGGCCAGGAACTCCTTGAATTTATATGTAAGATTTTATGCGTATGTTTTATGTGTCTTCTACAGAAGCATATTCACTACCTAATGTAGCCTGAGATTCAAAAATTGTTATTTTATTTATTTATATATATAAATATAAAACAATAAACATATATATTCAACCTCATTACCATAAAGAGAAAATGAAGCATATTGTGAGGAATTTATAAAAATCAATAATGATGCACTGTAGACACCTACATATGCAGACACAGATCATGACCTCAACTCATTCTCTAACATAGAAATTTGTAAGTCTACATCCTTTGACTGCAACTCAACAATAGAAGAAACTCAAAACAAAAGGATACTTCTAAAATCTAAACACTTGAGAAAACAAATAGGCTTTTTAAAAAATTATATCAAAAATAAACCATAGACTAAGAAATTATGAAATGTAACATAATAAAATATGTCCAAAGTTAGGATAATGTCTAGCTGTCCTCAAAATGTAAAGAATCAATAAGTATGCCATAGATCAGGAAAGGTTTGAATTCCCAACACTGGGCATTGCATAAAAATGCAAAACTGGTATATTGTGCTTTCTCTGGCACTGACACCTGCTATCCAAAACACCAAAACAGAGTTCTGGCTGCTACTGATCATTCTTGTATTTTTAAAATCTAATTGATATATGAGTCAGATTCTTTCTCATCTTTTCATATGACCATTAAAATGAAACTGTGACTAGGATAGCCTTATTAAAGGAACTGACAATAAAATACTAAATTAAAAAAAGAGTGATGTGATCTTAATTAAGACATTTATTTCATTCTACTACTGTACAGAGAATTCATGAGGAAACAGGTGCCAAGACCCAGCTTGGGGACCTATAGGAATCTGAGAATCTCATTGGATGGTCTGAGGAATAGTTCCATAATCACTGGTTTCTTTTTTTAAAAAATAACATTAATTTTTAGTGGTCTCAGCTAATACATTATTGAACAGTACTATTTAAGCAAATAAAGTAATTAAAAGCCAAAGATGACATGAATGTAATTGTGTGCCTATACTTAATACATACTTTTTCTTGGTAGTTATATCTGAGATAATCATAATTTAAATAATATTTTAGAATAGCTTTAAATTTAGAGAAAAATTATAGAAATAGTACAGAGAGTTTCCATATACTCCACCCCCTGTTTCTCCTATTGTTAAAAGGTTATAATAGAATGGCATATTTGTGACATCTAATGAACCAATACTGCTATATTATCATTAACTAAAGTCCATACCTTATTTCAGTTATTTTAGTTTTTGCCAGGGTCTCATTGAAGATACCACCTTATACTTATTCATTATGTTTCCTTAAGTTCCTTTTCACTGTGGACATTTTCTTAGAAATTTCTTGGTTTTGATGCCCTGCACAATTTTAACAAATACTGTAGAATCTCTTTCAACTTGGATTGGCCTGTTTTTCTCCTGATTAGCTTTGTTATGAATTTGGGAGAGGAAGACCACAGAGTTAATATGCCATCCTCACTACATCATATCAAAGGTATATACTATCAACATGCCTTATCACTGTAACACTAATGATATGAAGTAGAACTTGTCATATTTCTTCGCTGCAAAGTTATTTTTTATTCACCTTTTCCTACTGTACTCTTAGGAAGTCAGTATACATAGTCCACACTTAAGGAATGGGAAACTATGCTCTACCACCTTGAGAGGGAAGTGTCTACACAATTTATTTGGAATTCATATGCACAAAATACAGCACTATTCATGGACTTATATATGTTTTTTGATATGTATATATACACACACACCAATATATCAAATACATATATTTGGTTTATAATCCAATACTGCTTTATCTTATTGCTCAAATTGTTCCAGCTTTGGCCATTGGGGGAGCTCTTTACTTTCACTTGGTTTCTGTGTCTCCATCATTTTCTGGCACTACAAGATACTCCAGGCTCATCTTGTGTATGTTCTGCCCAAGTTCTCCAATCAGGCATTTCTCCAAGAAGCCCAGGTTTCTTTACTTGAGAATGGTAATAGAAACCAAGATTGGAGCACTAAGTGTGCTTATTGCTAATGAGTGACCATTTATTCTAGGCCCTAAGCAGGTAGATCAAGAAATACAGATGTATATACTAACTGTAATACACACATATCTATAAATATTTCTCTATGTCACCACTTTTATCTATATTAAGCTAAATATGAATTCAAACTGATGTCTCTAATCCATTACCATATGGACTTATTCTTTTTCACTGGTCATGTCTTTCATCAATATAACACTTGGTAATTGTAAGTTATAAATAAGTCTACCATTTAGGGTGAGTTCTCTGACTTTGCTATTATTCCTCAGTGTTGTGTTGAATATTCTATATTGTTTACCTTTTTATGTAAACTTTAGAATAACTACAACTAGTTAATTGCTATTTTATTTGATATTTTATTGAATCTGTACATAAAATTAGTAAAAAAAATTGACACTATAACAATAAATTCCAATGCATAAGAATGAAATAGCTCTGCATTTATTTAGGTCTTTGATTTCTTTTGTCAATGTTTTGAGGATTTTTACATAAAGACCCTGTATATATTCTGTTAAATTTCTATTTCTTTTCTTTTTTATTTGGTACTATTGTCAATGATACTTTCTGTTTCAAATTCCAGTTGTTCATTTCTAGTACACAGGAAAACAATTGGCTTTTATATATTGACCTTTTATCCTGCAACCTTGCTATAATCACTTTTTAGTAATAGGAGTTTTGTATATTTTTTGTATATTATCTGGGTTTTCTACAATTATCTCATCTGCAAGTAAAACATTAATAATATGTCTTGCTTTCAAATGTATATATCTTTTACCCCTTTTTCTTGTCTTATTACTCTAGAATAAGACTTCAGTAAAATGTTAAATAGAAATGGAAAGATGATATCTTTGCCTTGTTTCTGTTCATAAGGGGAAACCATCCAATTTCTCATCATTAAAGGTAATGTTAGCTATCTATTTTGCAGATGTTCTTCATCCAATTGAGGGAACCCCCCTCTGTGCTTAATTTCCTGAAAGCTTTTATTATGAATGTGTTGTATTCTGTCAAATTCTTTTTTGGTATCAGTTGATATAATTAATGAACAAGATAGTTCTTAATTATCCTGTAGATATGGTGGATTACATTGTTTTTTGAATATTGAGCCAATCATGCATACCTGGAATAAATCCCACTTGACTGTGATATATAATTTTTAAATATATTGCTGGAATTAATTTTGCTAACATTTTGTTCAGGATTTTTACACCAGTGCTTATGAGAGCTGATGATCTGTAGGTTTCCCTCCTCGTAAAGTCTTTATCTAGCTTTGGGATTGGAATAATGCTGGCCTTATTGAATGAGTAAGTGTTCCTTCTATTTTTCTGGAAGAGATTTATAATATATAATTTCTTCCTTAAATATGTAGCAGAAGTGAAGCTATCAGGGCCTGGTGTTTCATTTTTTATTTTTTGGAAGTTTATTAATAATCGATTCAATTTCTTTAAGAGATACAGAGCTATACAGATTACTTATTTCTTCTTGTGTGAGTTTGATACTTAATGTTTTTCAGTGAATTGTTCTAGTTTATGTAGGTTATCAAATTTGTGAGCATAGAGCTGTGTGTAGTATTCCTTTATTATCCTTTTAATGTTCATGGAACTAGTAATGATGACCCTCCTTCACTTCTGATATTGTTAAATTCTGAATTTTCCTTTTTTTCTGGGTTACTCTGACTATAGCTTTACCAATTTTATTGATCTTTTCAAAGAACCAACCTTAAAAAAGATGTCTATTGATTTCCTGGCTTCAATTTTATTGATCTTTGCTCTAATTTATTATTTCTTTTCTGCTACTTGATTTACACTTAAATTGTTTTTCCTCCTCCAGTTTTCTTTAGCCATTGCTTTTTTAGTTATTGATTTTTTGGTCATTCTTTTCTAATGTATGCATTTAATGCTGTGAATTTCCCTCCAAGTATTGCTTTCACTGGATTCCATAAATTTTTATTTTTTATTTTCATTTTCATTTAGTTCACAATATTTTTTTATTTTATTTCTCTTGAGACTTCCTCATTGACCCATGTGTCACTTAGAAGGATTTTGTTTAATTTTCTAATATTTGGAGGTTTTCCAACTATATTTCCACTATTGATTTCTAGTTTAATTTCACTGTAGTTTGAGAACATACATGGTATGATTTATATTTTTTTACATTTGTTAAGGTATATTTTATGGCTGAGAATTAATCTGTCTTCATGAATGTTCCATGTGAGCTTTAGAAAATGTGTATTCTTCTGTTGAGTAGAATATTATATAAATATCAATTAAAGAAATTTGATTGATGGTGTCATTCAGGCCATTTTTATACCTTAGTGATTTTCTGCCTCCACTCTTTTTATATTACTAAGAAAAGGATGTTGAAATTCAACTATTTTTGTCTATTTTTCCTTTCAGTTCTATAAGTTTTGGTGTCATATATTTTGAAACTTTTTTGCCACATACATAAATGGTAATTTCCTTGAAGTCTTCATATCTGAAAATAATAAAGCTACTCCATTTTGATTAATGTTAGCATGGTACAACTTTCACCACTTAAAAACATTTTAACCTATCTATTTCTTTTAAAATGAGTTTTTGTATACAACATAGGATTTGTTATTATTTATCCACTCTCACAATCTTTCTTTTTATAGGTATACTGTGTAACTCACAAAGTGATTATTAACACAGTTGGGTTAATAACTACCCTATTTGTAACTATTTCTATCATTGTAGTTATAATTGTTTCCCTACCCCACCCCCACTCTTCTGAATTTTCTTGATCTTTTCAAAGAACCAGCCTTAAAAAAGATGTCTATTGATTTCCTGGCTTCAATTTTATTGATTTTTAATTTTATTGATTTTGGTTTTAAATGAGCAGTTGTTCTCGTTTTATCAACACCTAGCATTTGAAGTATACTTTAAAAATTTTAGTTGTTTCCCTACAGTTTGCAATATGCAATTTTTAACTAATCTAAGCCCACTTTCAAATAATACTAGAACATTTCACTTCCATGTACCTTAAAATAAAATACCCGATTCTCCCATTCTTCCTCCCATCCCTTCTTTTGTATTGCTGCAATTTTTTTCAATTACCCATGCAATACAATCATCCAATATATTATCAGTATTACTATGAACAGCTTGTTACTATGTTTATATTACCACATATTACTTTTTATATTACTAAAGATAAACAGTAATCTAAAATTACTTTTGGATCAATTTAGAATAAGAAAAATAAAGTGTTTTATTTTTCCTTTGTTGACCCCTTCACTGATAGCTCATCTTTTCTTTATGTACATTAGAATTTCTGACATATCAGCTGCCTGATGAACTTATATTAAACATTCTTGCACGACAGATGTGCTATTACTGAACTTCCTCTGGTTTTGTTTTTGTTTTTACCTCAGTATTTGCCTGAGAAGGTGTTTTTGCCTTTTAATTTTGAAGAAAAATTTCATTGGATATAGATTTCTAAGTTGGCACGTTATTTCTTTAAACACATTAGGTATTTCACGCCACTGTCTTCTTATTTGAATGGTTCCTGATGAGAAGTCTGTGCTAATTGTAAGCATGTTTCTCTCTAGGTAAGCTACACTGCTGCTCAGTCTCAGACACAGTGGTAGAAAGTTGGAGAAGAACAAGACATCCCTTTATTGTATTTACAACAGGTCAGCAGGACTCCCCTAGTAAATTAATTCTTCAGCAGATAGTTATTTAATGCCTGCTCTCTGCTTGTCACTGGTGATACAGGACTAAGTAGGACAAAAAAGGATTTTTTTATTTTGATCATTTCTCATATTTCCAATTTAGTGATTATAGTGTTGGGTTATGGCAAGGACTATATAAATAAATGTTGTCATTACTTAACAGCTGAGCCTGATTTATTACCCCACATCCAACTTTTTCACGTTTCTCATCTTTGTAAGGCTTTAATTGGGGGAATAAATGGTTTACAGTGAATAAGGAACACTATCTCCTTCAGTGTGTTCGTTATACTCTTGATCAGAAATCA
This sequence comes from Smutsia gigantea, assembly GCA_032199065.1. NCBI lineage: Eukaryota > Metazoa > Chordata > Mammalia > Pholidota > Manidae > Smutsia > Smutsia gigantea. Next base: position 154,810 of record JAVSCE010019209.1, read on the forward strand.
GAGAACCCAAATGGGAATTAAAAAATAATAATAAAGTGTTCATTCTTATTATTTCTATGACCCAAAATATTCTTTTAAACTCTTTAACAATAATGTGTTTGAGTAAGAGAATATGAATGCATTCCAAAATTTCAGGAAAAGGTATAAATCACGGTATCTCTTTTGGTCTCTTGCCCTATTCAGTAAGTTAAAACACACTCTGAGAGTCCTACGGCCACATATATTGAAAGGTGGCCCACAAGAAGCAAGAAAGACTGGGTGTGAATCTGAGGGACTATAAATACTCCTTTCGGTTCTGAAGGCTCTCTTCAGTTTAGTCGTTTTGGTTTCACATGATTGCTTCCGTACCATTAGCAGTGAGTCTATTCGAATAAAAATAAAAACTAGCACTTAAAAATGCTCTTTGGCACTTCAAAAGGCCATATATTAGAGAGCTAATTGGTATAGCTTTTACAACTTTCACATTGATTTTTCTCCCATTGATTTTTTTTCCCCTCCTTTGAGTTGTCTTTTCATCCTGCTGCTCCTGTGAATTCTGCTTCTCAGTTCTGGAGTAGATTACACGCAAGAGAAGACAGTCAGTCAAAGTGACAAGCTTTCCAAGAACTTTCGTTTCTATTATGCCATATTTTAATTTCCAACATGTAGAACTAGTTGAGAGTAGACTGACTGGGCTATGAGGAAATTTCTTCTTTGGAGGCTAAGACATCTCCATGAAAATGAGATACTCTGGCAGTTCAGCCCTGAGTTTCTGTATTGCAGAGAAAGTCTCCCACCTTAAAAACATGTGTTTGAGAAATGACAAGATTTACTTTTAAAAGCTAATGTCCTTCTACACATAGAGTCATGAGCTAAATGAGAAATATATCTTAATGTTTCAGAAATTGTTAATCTATTCTATTTTCTACCATCATCAAAGAACACTTTAAGAACATGGAAGGTTAGCTTGAGGATACCCAGGGCGGAAGATCTTGCAGACAATTTGAAAGATATACGTAAGAAATCTTTCTGAAACGGGGAACTGCTTCATACTTGATGTAAAATTTGTTGTGCTTTCCTCAGTGGTGGCCTAAGGCCTGCTCACTTCCCTCTGCTCCCAGATGGTTTCTGAGTCCCTTTCCTTTCCCATTACCCTTGATTCGATATCCTTACGTTAATTTTTGTTGTTATTTGCCTTTCAATTTCTAAGTTGGCAGGTTATTTCTTTAAACACATTAGCTATTTCATGCCACTGTCTTCTTATTTGAATGGTTCCTGATGAGAAGTCTGTGCTACTTTTACATGCTGGAAATAAGGTAGGGGTAACATATATAGGGGAAACAGAACCGTTGAAGAGATATTTAAAAGTGAAAATCAACAGATCTTGGTGATTGATGATGAGGAGAAAGGGAGAGTGATTTGGCGAAGAGTGTGGGTACAGCGCAGTTGGAGACGCCATCCACTAAGAATTGAAACATTTGAGGAAGATGTGGTGGGAGCCTGCGTGCTTTGAGTTTGGTTTTGGACGTGATCATTCTGATGTACCTTGGAGGCATCCAAATAATGATGCCAAATGGACAGTTGTTTGCAAAAGGACAGAACCTAGAGGAGGGTCTAAACTGGAGTTCTCATTTTGTCAGCCTCATAGCTATCGTTCATGCTCTAAGTGTGGGTGAGGACCCTTCAGCAGAGGGCTTGCAATAAAAACAGAACAGAGTACAGTACTAAAATTTGAGAGACTTTAATATTAAAGTTTGGGTGGAGACCAGAATAAAGATCTAGTGAAGGATACTGGGCCAAAGGCATGCCATCAGACTCAGATGTGCACATCACAGTGTGTGCTCCCATATAAGACAACTACAGGGACTACAATGTAAACTCTACTGTCACTGTCTCTTTTTCAATTTTTGCAATAATTCTTCTTTCACCACTATAGAAATTTCCAGATCTTTAGAATGCCTTCTTTTTACTCCCAGTGTATGTCCTACAATTCTTGAATCATCAATTTATGCAAAGTATATTAATACATTTTTGAAAACTTGCTTATTTTAATGAAAGTTCACTTTTGTTGCATAATGCAAGTATATTTTCAAAGCACGAAATATGTCATATGAAAAGTAGTAGTTTCCTTCTTCATCTTTCTGCATCCCCAAGTCTGACACCCAGAGGCAGCATATTCAACTACTTTGGTTTTTCTAAATCATATACACATCCTGATATTTCTTTGTTTACAAAATTCAGATCGCATCTCCTGAATTTCTTTTCTTGTAGTTGAGGATTTGTCTCTGTTGATTATTACCCCCATATACTTCCCTGAGTTCTACCTTTCCAGTATTTTAAATCTCTTGTTGAAATCTTTTTTTATATTTCGATTCTTTAAAATGTCTAGTAGTTCTCTTTTTGTTCTCTTTTGGTTTCTTATTACCCTGATTTCAGGGATCTGATATCTTTACTTACCTGAAATTAGTAATTAAATATTTTCAAAGGTTTTGGTCTGTTCCCTGAACATCTTATTTTCCCCCCACAAACCTTGGATGGATGGTTGTTTTTATTGTTGGTTTGTTTGGACTTGATTCTCTCTTCAGTATAGAAGCTTCTTTAAAAAAAACCTGTTGATTTTTGGCCATCTATGCATGTATAATAACAAGACTCCTAAAAAGCTGACTGAAACTCTGTATGGAAATCAGCCTGTAGACGGGTCACTTTTACATTAAGTTGATCAAAGGTGTGCTGCCAGTACAAGGAAGTCTTTTCTTTGGGGAGTCAAAGGATAAGACTTCACTCTTTGTTGTTTGTTTGTGTGTGTGTGCAGTATTTTTCCCAGGATCTCACCATGTTCAAGGCATAAAAGGGCTTGGCTAGCTAACATATGGGCTATCTCCAAATCTTCCTGTTTCTGTTCTTGGAGCACCTCCTTGTACTGCACTGTCTGGGGTCCTCCATCTGGAATGTTGCTGATTCTCACTAGGGTGTCCCTCTGCAGCTGCTTACCGTGTATCTTACATATACAGTCAGCTGCCTCTCCTCTACCTGATTTCTACCTGTAAAACCTGTGCAAATTTGTCAATCACTATTGCTTTGAATCCCATTTTCTTTCCTATTTTAGAGGTGTTCTGATAGAAGAGAGAAATGCACCTTGTCAACACACTTTGTGTCTCTGGATGTTTCCTTCTCTGTTTGGCTGTAAAATCATTGTTCTATCTCCAAAGCCTAGTATATTGTGTGGTTTATAAAAGGCAACACATGAAATGAAACCTGAACTGAACAGAACTCACATTGGTTTTGATAAAATTAATGGATATTTTCTTTTATGGGAAAAAAATATTATCTCCCATTACTACGTATATTACAACTGTGCCCTCTTCCTAGTTTAATTGTTCAATAATTTCCTGGCCTTTTGAACTTGTGGCACAAAAGAATAATTTTTTTCATCAAGTAATATGATGCTGCCTCTGTCTTGTAACAAACTCGCTGGTTCACTGAAGGGTCTTCCCCTATCCCAAATAGCACTAAGAGTGGGAAATCTTTTTATCCTATGTTTTTATATCAACTGAAGATCAATTTTACCATACATTATATGTCACAATGGATCTTTAAGGGAAGAAAATCTAAAATGTATCCTAAATAGAATTATTAGTATAGGCAAAAATACTTCCCAGTTCTGTGCAGATAAGCAAGGGACAATAATTATTTCATACAATTACATTAGTTTTGAATGGGAAATAATTTTTTTAAACCCTATTTCACATGTAAGCAAAAAAATCAGGTCCAAAGATACTGTAAATGTATCTACCTAATTAGTAGCTGAAAGATTCCATCTTCCAATTTCTGGTCCAGTATTTTTTCTACAATGTCATGTTACATCTAAAAATGCATCTGAAGGTCTTTTAGATACACCGTCCCATAGTTTTCTGAAAACATTTCCTGTATAAGACTGTTCTTGTCCCCACATTATGAGTAGTAACTCTGGCTTTGTGTAATGTTTTCCTTCTCATCATACCTTAGCATGATCCAGAATCACAGTTGTCGCTTTGAAAAAATTCCAGATTTCAGTCACATGTTGTTCGAATAGCATTATTAAAGCCATTTAAAACTTTTATGGTTTCACATTTCTTTTTGATACCATGTAATTACATTGAGATACAACTTTCCCCTCACAATACTCAATCTTTCTTTTTTCTTAGGTGAGATTTGCCACTGGTTGGTAGACACTACAAGCGTAAGTTTATATTTTTCTATTTTTATGTCTCCCAAAGAAATGTTTAACAAATTATTGGAAAAGTATAATAATTCATATTTTAAATAAGAAAATCTTCTGGCCAACCCAAGGTCAAAAAGTATCTTTTGATTATTGCATTTTTATGTCTACTTTAGTACCAAGCTCTCAGAATTGACTGGCAAGTTAATAAAGACACATAGCTTAAGTCATTAAAAATAGCATTCAGCAAGCTTTCTGACAGAAGCTGTTAAACTGATGTTGTAGTTTCACTAATCAGCTTGAAGCATCTCTCAAATATAAGGAAAACAAGATATCCTTGCAAGTAAAAATTGACTATCTAATCTTGGAAAAAATCAGTTAATCTCTGTCCTTCCATTTCTACTGCTTAAAAAACAGATGAGCAGCATAGCTTATTTGAAAAAGTTTGAAGGGTTATGTTCATATATCTGTCAAAATATTTAGGGGTTCTTATATTTAATATTATGTAAGATAATAATGTTATCTAATACTAACTGGGACATTTTGAATTCAAAAATATTTGCACTGTATATTCAAAACACATTGTATGTCATACAATAATGTGACATTATTTGAGGGGTGTTGATTGAAACCTGATCATTTGGGTAGCAATTATTATATATCATGTTCATTTTTGTACTATATCTGACAATATTTATACTAACCAATTATATTGCACATGAAAATAATATGGCACAGTGTATATACTTCACCTATACTAGATTGTTTTAAAGCATTCTTTTGATGATTACAATTGCAGCTTCTATTGATTGTATAAGGTTTGTACAATACAAAAAAGCATGCACAAAAAAACAGAAATCACATGAAATCCCACCAGGCCACCATGGGTGCTTTTCATTATTTTCTGTATTTCAAATTTCCCCCTCTTTCCAAAAGATGGAAATAATTATATAAATTTGTATACTTGATGCTATGCATTTAAAACCCTGTTTTACATATTAATTTGTACTGTTCTTGTCATCTTTAATAAAGGGCATAAATGTTTTCCCAAGATATTAAATGTTCTTTTATAATGGTTCTTCAGTATTTTGTTGCTTAAATATGCCACAATTTACTTCACCAACCTTGGGGATACTTTAGAAGCATTGCTTTATTTATAGGCAAACATGTTCATTACAAATAATAGTAATGTATTCATAAATGTTTCCTGAAGAATCTCAAAATAGGAAGGGGTATTTTTTTGTATGGTTTTTATATTTGAAGATTATTCAAACTATAGCAAATAGTTAAAATGAATTCAGCTGTTTTATTTTAAATATTTGCTTGAGTTAGTCATTAAATCACTTTGGATATGGCTTAGAAGACTTAGTCATTAAATTACTTTGGATATGGCTTAGAAAATTATCAATGTTTTATTGCTCTTAAGATAGAAAACAACTTGAGTGAAATTTTGATTTCATGAAGATTATGCCAAGAAAGATATCAAGAAACCTACATTTTTATACTAGTTCATGTGTGTTCACGTCTCTACATGAATATCGGAGAGACAATTATTCTTTCATTTCAAGCAGAAAACAAACATGGACCGGGAAAGAGACTATTTTCTTAGAATGAGAGATAATCCTCTATCTGTATCTCCAGATTTATACATAGACATTTCCATTTTTGTGGAATCTTCAGCAAGCACATTTGTTGGCAATAATTCTCAGAGCTTAAATGATTTACTTCATCAGGGAAAAGTCTCTTCATGTAACAGGAAGCCTGAGAGGAATCAGACCCTCTGTAGGGCAAACGGTACACAGGACATGTTTGAAAGGACAGGGAGTCTTTGGTTATGCTTGGTGGAGTAGACGTCACTTTTCATTTTAAAAACAGATCTTTCTTAGGGAGTCTTATTCTTTCTGCTAAGTAAAACAGCTTGACTTTTTGATGAGGATTCTTTAGAGGGTATTTCTCTTCTGCTGACACAGAGATCATGGGAATACTTGCCATTAACACAGACGGGAGCTACACACATCAATCACATCACGGGAAGATTAAAATGCCCCTCTTCCTTTGAACCCAATACATTATTGGTAATTACATTATGTGTCAATAATAATTACCCTTATTCTGTTTAACACTGCTGCTTAGAAACAGGCATCTTATCATCTTATTGCACCACAAGGGTCATAAAAAGGATGAAAAACATGGAGATATTTTCTGTCAGAGCTTTATGGGGCTTAACCTAATGACAGGAAGATTTATTAAAATCTTCTTTTGTTAATATTACCTGTATCTGTTGTCAGCTTATTAAAAACAGAATAAAATATTTAACACATTTATATAAAATGACATTTATAAGATTTGTATTTTTCTCCAGATAGGATTCTCTTCTACTATGTGCTAAAAACAATTCAAAGATGATAAAAGAATATTTTCAGTTTATATTCAAATATACTCAAATTTCAGATATATTCAAATACTGACTTCTAAAATAAGACCAATCTAAGCCTTTTCATGCTGTCTTTATTTTTTTTAATAATAATCATACTAATTACTTTATAATAAATGAAGGTAACTGTTTTTTCTAAAAATAATAATTTTTTTTCTGTCAATATTTTGCCATATCTCCCCTTTTTATGCATATCTCCTTGTGAGTTATTTTAAGAAATATACCTTGTTATGCTATATCTAATTGAATCCATGATGTCATCAATCTTAAGGCACATCTTCATAAGGTGTACCATTAAGAAAAAAATTGTTCCATGTTAACTATTAGACAATACTATCTTATCTCTTATTTTATACAACTGAAACATACTTTTAGAAATATGTAGAAATATTTTACCATTTACCATGCGAGAATGTATGTACTATGAAAATACAAGTACAATAAATGTATCAAAGTTTTCCTGAAATACTCTTCCTTCTAAATCAAGCTCTTCAGAATCTCTTTTTGACACAAAGACATCAAAGTTTGTCTTTTACCCTAAAATATCATACTGTACTATCAAGAACATTGATGATGTAGGATTTCTTACAAGAATGTTCCACTATTATCTCTGGCATTTTCTTCCAACCTCTTGACACCAATTTTGGGTTTTGATGCTGGTACTTTCTTACTCATACGAAAAGATTCAGTAGGAAGAGTTCCAGTCAACTTCTAGGACACACATGACTTTCTCATTTGCTCTACAATCATCTGTTAATTGAAATATCAAGGACTTGCCATTATCTCTTCATACCACAAAGAACAAACAGCTAATTTCACCATCTTAGTTAATGTAAACAAAGGTGTGTAGCTATCCTAATGAATGTAAAATGGTATCTCATGGTAGTTTTGATATGCATATTCCCAAACCATTTCCAAACAATGAGCCTACTTAATAAACCCTATGACATAGTGATTTCCCTTCTGGATATATGCCCAACCAAAATTTGCATAAGGTATGAAGAAGAATGGTTATAGATGTACTAATCATATTGCCAAAACTAAAAAATAAATATATCCATTAACAATAAAATAGGAAATATGTATTATGGTATATTCATCAATGTGGTATATTGATAAGAATGAATGTTCACATAACATGATTTCATAAACTTTATGTTTTTTCATGAATGTAAAGCTGGTTTCATAAAATATCATTGAGTGAAAGAAACCAGACATTCATGAATACATACTGTGATTCCACATCCATAAAGTTCAAGAACAGCCAAAATTAATGCATGGTATGAATAGTCGAAGTAATAGTTACTCTTGGCAAGACTATGAATATATGTCATGTAACTACATTCCCATAAAGTTCAGATACAGGCAAAATTTTCTTATGGTTTAGAAGTCAAGGTAACTAACCATTACTTTAGGAGGATGAAATGACTGGGAAAGAGCAGGTGGAGGGTTTTGTTTCTTGATGAAGATTCTGGTTACATGGATATGTTTGTTTTTGATACTTCATTAACTATATAGTTGTGGTTTATGTATTTTTCTATTGTGTTACATTTCAAAGCCAAAATTTTTAAATACTGTTACCCTTTTTTTCCACTATGGTACCTTCTTTCTCCAACACATATTAGTGATTATGGCAGTAAAACATATTAGACTGTGTATACAGTGGACTACAGATGGATGCTATGTAAGTCAAGGCAATGTCTAAATAGAAACCTCTTTTTTCTGTACTTCAGCAAAATAGACTCATTCAACAGCGAAGTTGGAAGACAGTTGGTTTATAAACCCACCCAAATAGCAGGAAAGGGAAAAATGGCGAGGCCAACTTCTAAGATGCTTTGTGTTAAAAATGAATTCCAAGTTAGAGAATGGAAACATTCAAACAACCATCATTGAATTAAGGTACTACAAAATTATTTATTCAGTGCTTTTATGTCAAAATGAATTTTGCTTTATTATTGCCAGTGAGGGTACTTGAGAGATCTTAAGGTTACTTCAGAACTAATGAGTCTTCTTAATTTTTGAAATTCAGAGTAGAAAGTAAACATTGAGAAATAACATATAAATACTTATAATAACTAAATAATTTTTCAATATTATGAGACAGAGAGAGAGCCATATTTCATCCATTTTAAATAATAACCAACCAACTCCTCTTTAGGGACCAAAATATTCACATTTACTAAATTAAGAAGTTTTTTTTCAATTCTCTCTCTTGTGTATATATATCAACACACACTCTCTCTCACCCCTTCCTTATACTGGGCAACCTCCTCTTTCAGTGTAGTCATTATTTCAGACAATGCAATGCCAGTTTGAGGTTTTTTTTGTTGTTATAACAAACTTAAGTCACCAATCCCTGGGATGAACCTCATATTGCCTGTTGGACTTGGTTGATATTATAGGCCAATCATATATTCACACTATCATGATTTATTTCTGTCACAAGCTAAACTCTTCACTCTTGGGTGGATTTTACTAGTTAAACTCCAGAACTATAACCTATTTCCATGTTTTATATTATGTTTTTATTATGCAAAAAAAATAAGAATAAGAAAACAGTTCCACGTGTACTTGTAGCGATCATTTGTATACAGTTCAAGGAAGTTTGCACACATCAGCTAAATGTTTTCTTCATATTTTTTATCTCTAATCAGAATTCATAATGGATAATTTCCCTCAGTCCCATCTAACTAGAGCTCACACTCCTTGCATGTGTTCCTCACCCTGTGAGCACACAGTTAAGGAGCCCAGGATCAGGACCTCTCCAGGCTGTAGCTCTGGGCTCTGAACAAGACATAACCTTGAACCGAGAGCTTTCTTGGGTTGGCTGACCTCTAGCACCCATGTACCTGTCCCTTAGTATTCATGGAAAACAATCCAATCACTTCCTATTTTCTTGCTTTTCTGTGTGATTTTTTTCCAGAGAGTGGGGTAACTAGTGAAGAATATATTATTTAAATAAAAACCCTGCAGAACTACTTGGAAAAGCAATGTGTGAGGTGTAAGCACTCTCTTTAAATGTTTGAAGTGGGCAGCAGAGGAAACATTGCTGAGCTAAACATGGTTGGACAGAGCCTAGGAGAGCCTAGTGGCAGAGGACTGCTTCTCAGGGTAAGCATCAGTCCCTTCCAGGCAACAGCAGGTCTGCCACAGCTTGGCCCCTGCCAACCTCTCTTCAGCCTGTTCAGATATGCTCACCGTGTATGTAACGAATACATCAGGGCCCTTTTATTTCCTCATGACGTTCCTTTCTTTGTACATAGGCTGTGGGCTCCCACATGCCTGGGACTCTTCTTGGCTCGGCCCTCATTGGCTCCTGCTCCAGGCCTTTGTCCTCTTTTTTGCATGTCAAGTAGAGACCTGTCCTGGCCCCCTGGCACCAGTACCTCTCACACAGGAGCATCGTGTTCGGGTTAGATGTCGGTTGCTGGTCTTCTCCAACAGGCACTCGCTCCATGAAGGCAGAACTCAGCCTTTCCTGTTCAGAGACACAGCTCCAGAGCCTGAGACATAATGTGCTTGTCACATAATCAAAGCATTTGGCAACAGAAGTAGGAATAGACTGGGAGGGAGATGTTTTAGTAAGATACAGCTATTGAGCACAGAGATGGAGCATTTGTATTGCATAAGGTGCAGAATGGACGTGCATTCCCTCAACATTCACCTTTCCCTGAATTATTTTTTTTAATAGTTAGGGACTTAACATGAACTGTCAAAAGTCTATGAACCAACTTAAAAACTGTGAAACATAGGCTGTGGCTGTATTTGTACTGTGATAGCACGGAAGTCTGTTAAATCAATGTCCCTCAATGAACATGCTTTCTACACTGTGGAGTCCCTACCACACTATCTCTGTGTGGAAAAAACAAACATAAAATTAAACAAGTAAATAAGCAAGTAAAGCTTTGCATGTGACTTTCCCTAGCCAGTGGGAAGTCAGTAAGTATGACACAAGGAGGCTTGATAGGTGCTTTCCCATTATAGCTTGCTCTCTGGAAGGCTCCTACCCACATGTTAGCAACTCAGCCTAACCTGCTTGAGGGGTACTGTGGAGGAAAGCTAAGGCTCCCCAGCCAAGACCCCAAGCTAACCAACAGACATGTGCATGAGACCACCTTGTTCTCCCAGTTCCCAACCTCCAGTGCCTAGAGTCACGTGAATGACCCCAGGCAAGACCAACAGTAGTCCCCCACAACTAGTTCCAACACAAACTGCAGAAATGCAAGCAAATAAATGGCTGTTGTGTTAAACAAACAGGGATGAGCAGTGGTGAGTGAAAAACTAAGAGGAAGAGAGCTATCTATCTAGAGAGGAAGAAGCTAAGCTTGGACTCTTCATGGAATAGGTTGGAAGATGCTTTAACAGGAAAGGAAAAGAATAATGATAATATAGAGAAATAAATCTTACCAACCTCACAGTTCTATCCAGAATTATTTCTGGTTGCTTGAGCAGAAAAATCTCCAAAGCAGTAAGACCCAGTGACATCCAATTGCCTATTGGACCAAATTTCCACCACCACAGACTGATTTTCTGATGGAACTGACTCGTTGCCTTAGCATAAAAAATTATCACTCCCTTTTCGAGAGTAATTGCAGACATCATGCCCTTTACCCCTAAATAATTCAGTGTTCCAATGTCTTTTCAAAAAAGAGCATTCTTGCTATAAAATAATTAAGTCAGGGAAGTTTAACATTGATAATACCATTTTCTAATATGGAATCTATATTTAAATTTCGTCTGATTATGTCTCCTAAGATAACCCTGTCACCTGCCTGCTTCAAGGTCAAATTCTCCTTTCATTTGGACAAGTCCCTTACCCTTTCTTTGCCTTTTGTTGACAGTTTTGAAGTCCACATGGTAGTTGTTCTTTAGAATGTCTCTCACATTGAATTTGTCTGGTGGATCCCTATGATGATATCCAGGTCACACGTATCTTGTAGGAACACATAGAGGCGGCATCTTTTCCTTCTTCATGCATCACATCAGAAGACTCTACTCATCCCATTATTGATGGTATTACCTTCAGTCCTGTGGTTAAGGTCTTGTCCAAAAAGTGTCTTTGGCAAGTATTAAACAGCACATGGAGAGGTACTGTGAAATTATATATTTTGTACCTCATCTAATTATATTCAATAATTTTAGCATCCATCAATGATCCTTGCCTAAAATAATTATTTCCATAATAGTTGTAAAATGCTAAGTGTCCAAATCTTTCATGTCTTGCATCATTTTATTGGTTTGTTTGCTTACTTGTTTCATTTTATGTCCGTTTTGTTCCACAAATTGGGTCAGTTGGAAGTTGTTGTTCATGCTGACTGATTTTTGTGTCTTTGGAAATACCTTCATCTCCTTTTTCTTTTTTAGCACTTTCTTTCTGGCACAACTCCCTGTCCCTAGTCGTATCACCAATAAGCCCTGGTGTTCTTTGGAGCAGAACAGTAGTTAGAAACCAGGCTCTCCAAGTAGCAATTTTTCTGCAATGCTGAGTTTAAGGTATATGGGAATTAAGAAGGAGGAAAAGTGGAAGAAAGGTATGGAAAGCCAACCAACACAGTTGTTCTATAAAGACTATTTCAAGTATCACTCCTGTTTGATCCTTGTTCCTACGTCTCCCAGTGGGAACCTTGACTCTGGGTTGAGAGCCTCTGAGTGGTTCATATGGTTGTTCAATTAGATCCTTCAGTGAAGCTCTTTCTATTTATTGAGTTGTTACCTCTATTTTCTATCATCGTTTGGTAGGTGTCTATCCAATTTCTATGTTTCAGATATCTGTTGAGATCTTCAGTGCACTGGTGTCTTCTGGACCACTGTCCCATTCTTTTTACTTTTATTGGGGCTTAGGAAAGAATGGAGAAAATACCACAAACTTACATGGTTATGAATTAGAAATGCTAAAAGTCCAATGTGAAATATATATATATACATATACATACATACCCACACATAGACCATAAACAGTGGCTCAATAAAATGCTCCAGTTAGAAATTACAGATATTGGTAATTTGGAAAGATGAGAAAACTGTTTTAAAAAATATTAGTTTTGTGTCTTTTCCATTATTTTAAATATGAAGTCATAAAATATTTAAATTAAACTAGTATCTGTAAAATTAAAATAGTTTAAATAGTATCTTAATAAAGTTAAGTGTGGTCAATACAGTGTCGAAAGACAAGCTGATATTATACAATTGAATCTGATTCTTTGTTTCTAAAGCAGACAAGGAATGGATAGATGAAAATGAGAATCAAAGCCACATATCAAACATTAATAATTGTCTAACTGCTGAAAATTAATGGATGAAAGTTGAGCTAATTTTGCATGCGTCTCAGTCCATTTGGGTGCTACAATCAAATACAAGGGTCTGGGCAACAACAGAAATTATATGCAACAGTAATTTATGCCTCACAATTCTGGAGACGGCGTGATCAAGACACCAGCACCGTCTAGCTCTGGAAAGGGCCTCTTCCTGGTTCGTAGCCAGTGGCTAGTGTCTTCTTGCTGAGTCCTCACATGGTGGAAGGGATTGATGTCTATATCCTCTTGTATAAGGCACTAATCCCTTTAAGGAAGGTGCCAACTTCATGATTTAAGCTTCTCCTCATACCACCATCTTGGGGGTTAGGATTTCAACATGTGGATTTGGGGAGACACAAATTTTTAAACCATAGCATTATGAAAAAACCCTTGTATAAGAACATCACATAATTACAAGACTTAAACTGGCTAGTGAGTTGATTCATTCACACATTTCATCAAAGCACTGGTTGTACAGCCATTCAGTTTGATCGTACAGTCCTGATCATCGGTTATAAGAAGCGAATCAGATCTTTAGATCTAGATAGTGTACAGTTGAGCTCATCAGAAAAAATCAGAGCCAATATATTCATTCCTAATTACCACTTTATTGAGATAAAGACATTTCTTAAAAACAAAAAATACTAAGATTCCTGGAATATTAAAGTTTGATCTCCCAAATGAAATTACTATAATTTAAAAAACATAGTAGTTAGGTTAACAAAATTTAGACTTCAGGTAATATAGTTTAAAGAGGAAAGTAAGAAGGAAAAATAAAGTATCTGTAGGCTTGCAGTAAATGTCAGTTCTTATAAATACAACTTAGAATAATGCAATTGATTATTTCCAGGTTGGCTATCTAACACAATATTGCTAAAGAAAATTACTGGATGTTTCTGCTAGTCTGCAATTAGATACAATCATGCTTATTAGTGTTTGACAGTAAAAGCTACAATTTACCAGTAGCTCTTCTGATAATAGCTGTTTACAAAAGGGTTTTGAACAGACCCCTATATATGATGGAACTTGCCAGGTTGGTTATACTAAGGGAAAATTGAATTGCATAGTTTTTTCTTATAAAGGGACTCTGCTAGTCCCAGTGTGATGGTATTTAGGTTCAGGGCCATAGGTCATGTGGATGGAAAATTATGTGATTAGTGCTGTTATAAGGAGAGAGCTTGCTTCTCTATCCCTCCCTCCCTTCTTTCCTCTCTCCTCTGTGAGGATACCACAGGAAGATGATCGTCTGCAAACCAGGAAGAGGACTCTCATGAGAACCGATGCTGGCCTTATCTCGAACCTTCCAGCCTGCAGAACTGTGAGAAATAGATTTCCATTGTTCAAGCCACCCAGTCTATGGTAATTTGTTGTAGCACCCTGAGAAGGCTAAGACAGACTTCTAGTTCTGTGAAGTGATGCACCACTCCAGACGGTAGGGCCTAGAGTAAGTACAGAAACAGGACTTGCTTTGCCCAGGATAGGGAAGTAGTAGACGTTCATGCTTGTTAGTTTTCTGCCGGGACCAACTGCCTACTCTACAGGTCTAGTCAAGAGCTAATCACAGACACACTTCATTGATCCAGCCATCCCCTAGCAGATACTATTTCCATTTTATAGACTGGGACAGTTAGGCACAGTTGGTAAGTCATGGAGCGGGATTCAGACAGCCCGGCTCCAAAATCCACATTAGTAGCCATTATTTGCCATATTGAAGTGGAACCTTTTTGAACATTTACTGTATTATGTGCCAGGTATTGTTCCAAGTGCTTTATGAGTACCGACTCATCAGCTCCTCACAACAATTCTATTAGATGTTAGGGTTATTCCTCAATCTACAAGTGAATATACTGAAGTTCAAATAGCATAAGAATACTGTCAGAAATTATCCAGATTATAAGTAGTAGAGGTAGATTCAAATCCAGGCAGGTAGTTCCAAATCCCTTTATCACCAAGCTAATACTGCTTCTACAAGATTGTTGCTGCAGGTGGGAATAAAATTTTATTTGATGTAACATGTATTCAGTAAAATTATTTTTCTCTATTCATTAAATTTGTTTGTAGAAAATATATGCTTTTTTATATAAGCTTGCTAAGTAAAAGAAAAGTTAAGATTGATAAATGGCAGGACATTTATCTTAAGTTTAAGGTATTGCTAGGGGATGGCTGGAGTATTGAAGTGTGTCTACTTGCTCTTGACTAGAGTTGCATTCTACCAACACTGTCTTTGGCTTACTGGTGACAAAGGAAACATTGAAAGAAATAAAAACTATGTGTTGCCCTATCTTTCCCTTTCCTTCTATGTAATCAATTTCAGCATGAGTAATACTAGTAAAAGAGGATATGATACCAGTTATACTAGTAGAAGAGTTCCTTGGTTGATTGGGTATTTTAGAACATGCTGGCTTCTTTGTGTTATAATTAGGCTATGAGTCTAACAGAAAGGGTAGCCTTGGGGGTGGTTCATTACACACACTTTATTCAGTTGTGGATGTAACACACTTATCTCAGGATCACTTTGAGTTTTGCTAGACCCCCATGCATCCAAAGTTCACCAGAATTCTGTGCTCATGGGGCATCAAAAATGCTATATGTGAGTGGGTGTTAAGGCACAGCACACATACATTGTGTGTATTTTATCAGCTCACATATGTTCTCCATTGCCCCATTGGGCATCACTTACAAAACACAAGTTCAAAGGTAAAATTTGTAAGAATTTCAATATCGCAACAACAAAGCGTTAAACCAAGCTTGGGGCCCTTCTGAGAATGGGGCCCCAAGCAACTGCACGGGCCTCATGGCCACGAAGCTGTCCCTGTGTCATCATGAGGCTGTGCACGCATATAAACACGTGAAACAGAATAGCTGAGTTAGTGTTGGGCCATGTTTCCACTGTTATGATAAGAACAAAGGACATATGCATATACAAACTACAAAATATAGATCGTGCAATTTCAGTGAGTAATCCAGTCAAATGTGCTTGTATTCACATTATAACTGGTGTTGTGTAATATGAAGATGAATGGCAAAATCCACACTAACGTAAAAGTTTAATTTTCTTTTACTATTTTTATTTTATTTTATTTATCTACTATTTTTACTATTTTTTTATTTTAAAGCTTTATTTCTGCAGAGCCAATCAAGAAGTGTGGAAGGAAAAAGTGTAAAAGTTATTCTTGCATATTTGGCAACAGCAAGCACTTAGGTTGAGAAAATGAGAAGTATTAATTAAATAGCAAATTAAAAAAAAAACACCATGATGAGTCAAGAGAGAGACTGTAGAAGGAAGGGAAATTCTTTTTATTTTAGTACCTTTAATGGTGCCTTTTCCCTATATTTTGAACAACATGGCCCTCATTTTTATTTCTCATGAAGTCCTGCAAATTATGTAGCAGTTTTATGTGAGATGATACATCTATAGTACTCAGCACAGTACCTGATATGTAATAGATGCTCAGTAATGATCAGCTATTGTAGTTTCTATTTTTATTGCAAATGTTACATTACTCAATTGATAGAATTATCCAATTGCTATTCTTTTGCCCACTAGCTTGACAATAAAGAAGAAACACAAATAACACACACGAGTGCACACATACACACAAACATTCCCCCTCCTTTTAAACAAAGGTGGAGATCCATCCTCCCTGGTATATAGTATTCAGGGTCTGAAGCAAGCACTGCTTTGTATTTTCTACCTGTCTGAACACATTCAGCCACAATATCTGTAACTCTAGGAGGTACAGGACCCCTCATTCTGTTTTTTTTCAGATCTCTAATACTTTTTTCTTAAGACCAACTCATCTAGTCTCAGAAATTTATGTGACCCAGTTTCCCCATTCAAGGAAGCTGGTAGGTTTGTGTCTCCTGAAACCTGGGCAAAAAGCTGTAAATGGAAACATGAGATTCACTTCTCCAATAGAGAACCCAGGCTACCCTCAGCAAGTAGAACTCTGTGATACCCAATACATAATATTCATCTTTTTTTTACATGCATTTATTTTATGTTTATAAATATTCTGTTATGTTATTGTTATCACCAATATTTTATAGATAAGAGAAATAAAGACACAAGAGGTTATTTATTTTTCCCTCTTACAGGGAAAGGTAGTAGAACTAGAGCTTCATTCCTAGGTGACTCAAAACTGCCCAGTAAACCATGTGCCTCATACCCATTAGATGTTAATGATTGCTGATAAGTTCTATTTCTTTTCCTCCAAACGTGTTATGTCTGAAACATATGTACATCAGATGAGGAATCTGGAGGCATAGAATACTATCCTAAAAGATGAAGCCTCACTGTTAGATTTTTAATAATTGGTTTTTCCCAAATTATTCATTTATCACCTAAGAGGTGCTAGGCTTTGTGTTCGGTACTACATTTTTTAAGGATGAAAGAATGTCATTCCTGCTTTCAAGTACTTTACAATTTAAGAGGACAACAGGTGCACAAACTTGAAATCGCAATCCGCTAAGGCAGTGTTTGTCAAACTCCAATTTGCATCAAAATCACCTTAGGGCTTATAAAAACGCAGCTTGTTGGACTCAACCACCAGAGATGATGATTCAGTAGATCTAGGCTTAAATCTCTAATAAACGCCTGCCTGATACTGACATCTCTTCTAGCCCAAGGAGCACTTGGAGAACCACCTCCCTGACATAACTGTTACAATGGGCATTTGTACACTGAAAGAGGTGGGAAAGGAGAGTTACTGCATCTATAGGGTGAAATCAGAAAAGGTTCACAAAAGAGGGAAAATGTTTAGAGACTTGAAGGGTCAGAGTTGACCTCGTGAGAGTGGGGAGAGATGAGATGAGAAAGTCATTACAAGTAGAATTTCGTAGGCCCTTTCTAAAGCTGCAGTGATTGAACACTCAAGGTATACTATTGATAACATATTAAGCTCACTTTGTTTGGACCAGAGATTACAAGATAATCAGTGACTGATTAGCATGCTGTAAGAAAAAATGCTTTGCTCCAAAATCATTCTTATGTATCTCTAGATAAAACTTGTCACACTGAATCCTACTGCTGTTTCGCTTGGGCATTTACCCAGAATATTCAGAGGTCCTCCATATCTCCAATGCCTGGTTCACAGCACACATTAACTGAATGTTTGCTTATTGAATAATCGACTGAATGAATGCATGAGGTAGCCGAAAGTAGAATCAACACCATGTACGAAACGATCTGGAGATGAGATCAACTGGGAACCTTTCATTTCGGGCACAAGAGCACCTTCTAATCCCTAACTTATGGATATTCTTCTCTCTAGTCTTAATAATTGTTAAAAAATTATGAAGGTATGAATCAATTTAATAACTCAAAATATACTTTGGCCTTCTAACTGCTTCTCCACTGTTACCACACTTGAAAATATGAAAGCACTGGATGGAATTAGGAAAAAGGAATATAAACAGCTTGAGACAGAATTCAAGGCAGCATGCTGGGCAATTACCAACCTACATCAAAAATGATGGCCCTGATGTCAGCACCCTCAGAGTCAGACTGTCGCAATCTGTCTGGAGCAAACCCGGAGCCGCACGCCTCTGAGCGCACACATGGCCCCACAGCATGCACAGCCTGAAGGCTCCTAGCAGGTCCCTGCAGATGCTTCGAGTGTTTTTTAGAATGATCTCTGTTTCAAAAGATTCAGAAGGATTTATTCAAAATTACGTTTATGGTAGAAAGGACAATATACCTACTATTCATCTTAGAAATGTGAAATGATAGTGTTCTCTTCTCTTTTTAACTCTGAAGCAATATTCACAATTTTTACACAGAATTTTTTTTTCCGGAGGTCTTAACAACCACTGAATTTCCTAGCTCCTGTTACTCCTAAGTATGTTGCTTCATTTATTTCTGTTTTAAAAATATGTTTGGGCTTGTGGCAAGAATGATCACAGAATTTTAGAGCCACTTTCCCCGGTCCAGATAAGGAAGTGGGTCGTTGTGTGGTGTTGTTTGTTGCCTTTTAAGAAGTGCTTTCCACTCTGAACATGAGAGCTCTGCTTCGGGTTTAGAGGAAAGGCTAGGCTTTTCTCAGTCAGCAGAGTCAGTCAGTCAGCATTAGTAACTCAGAGCAAAGCGGCATGACGGCAGATCGCCAAGAGCCTCCTTTTGAAAAAATGAGTAGCTTCATCTTCTTGACAAACATCTCCCAGTTTGTTTAATCCATCAGATAAACCTTCTTGCAAATGTAGCCATTTAATCCCTGTGATCTCAATGTTTGTATCTTAACTGTTTGAAAACCTTGAAAATATGTTCCCTTCCATTCTTACCCCCTTAGTTGAAAATGATGAGACTATCCATTGATGATAGATTTGGGCTGAAGGAGAACAGGCTTAGGTGTTAGGAAAGGAGCTAATAATTTGCTATCCTTCTCCTCCGCCAGACAGATCATATTACAGAAATGTGTGTTACTACTCTAACTGTCCTCTTTAGATATTGGATATTTTGTCTTCCACCCTCCTCAGGACATAACACCATTTCACTAAAAATTATAGTATCCACTCAAACTGTTACTTGCATTAAATTAGGACTCCATGGATCAGGTTGATGTGGCAAGTCCATTTCTTGGTTAGTTGGCTAGCATAAATAAGCAGAAGTGACTTAAAATAGAACATATTTCATATCATCAATAAAGGAAAAACAAAAGTAAAATCAAATAAAAATAAAGTCCCAATGAGTTCTTACAATATTGTAGTCATTTCAGGTGTCTGATATGTGCCAAAACTACAAAGTAATAGGATTCCTTAGGTACCCAGCCATAGAGAACTCTTCCCTAATTGAGAAGAGAAGGCTATCATTTTGGTCTGTTTTTTTTTTAAGACTAATTTTTTAGAGAAGTAAAATTGGAAGGGAAGGTACAGAGATTTCTCATATACTCCCTGTCCCCCCATTGCATACTCTCCCCCATTATCAACATCACTCACCAGTGATACATTTTTTACTAGAGTTAAACCCACTTTGACCCATCATTATCCCCCAAAGCCCATAGTTTGGCCTAGTGTGCATTCTGGGACCATACACTCTATGGGTTTAGACAAATGTATAATGACATGTATCCATCACTATGGTATCATACAGAGTATTTTTCTTGACCCCAAAATCCTCTGTGCTCTACATTCATCTCTTTCCACTACCCATCTGCCAATCACTCATCTTTTTACTGTCTCCATAGTTTTGCCTTTTCCAGAATGTTGCAGAGTTGGAACCATACAATAAGTAGCCATTTCAGAATGATCTCTTTCACCTAGTAATGTGCGTGTAAGCTTTCTCCATGTTTTTTTGTGGCTTGGTAGCTCATTTCTTTGAAGTTCTGAATAATATTCCATTGTCTGGATATACTACAGTTTATCCATTCACCTACAAAAGGACTTCTTGGTTGCTTCCAAGTTTTTAGCAATTGTGAATGAAGCTGCTATAAATATCCATGTGCAGGTTTTTGTGTGGACACAGGTTTTCAACTTCTTTAAGTAAATACCAGCCACAGAGCACTACTGTTGGATCATATGGTAATAATGTGTTTACTTTTGTAAGAAACCACTAAACTGCCTTTCCAAAGTGGTTGTACCATTTTGCATTTTCACCAGCAATGAATGAGAATTCCTTTCACTCCATATCCTCACCAGCATTTGGTGTTGCTAATGCTCTGAATTTTGGTAATTCTAATATGTATGTAGTGGTATCTCATTGTTTTAATTTACATTTCCCTGATAACATATGCAGACATCTTAGAGTTCTTTGTATATTTTGGATCACAATCCCTTATCAGATGTGTCTTCTGCAAATATTTTCTCCCAGTCTGTTAGCTTGCTTTTTAATTCTCTTGCTATTGCCTTCTGCAGAGCAGAAGTTTTCATAGTCATGAAATCCAACTATTTCTTTTATGGATTGTGTCTTTGATGTTGCATCTAAAAAGGCAACACCATTCACAAGATTATCTAGGTTTTCCTCTATGTTTATTCTAGGAGTTTTATATTTTTGTGTTTTAAATTTAGGTCTATGATACACGAGGGTTATCTTTTTATTGATGTTGGAGGGAGAAGTCCTCAGGCCACACTTTGCATATTCCCATCAAAAACAATGGTCGAAGCAGTTAAGACAGCTTGGAGGAATTTGGGGGAGTGAGTTCCCACTCTTTTTGCAACTCTGTCCTGACTCCAGGGAAGCAGGAACAGCCAGTCTAATTGATGAGAGCATGGGCTAGGTATGTTAGAAGCACAGGTCCAGAGTAGAAGCCTGAGTTCAATATCCAGTTCTACAGCTAACTCTTTTGTGAACCTGAATAATTTATCTAATGTCTCTATAGCAGTTTTCTTTGTAGCAAAGTAAGGTTCAACACTGGACGCATCTTATAGGTTTGTTGTAAGGATTTCATGAGTCATCAGATGCAAAGTACTTGGAATTATGCCAGGCTCATAGAAAGCACTCAATATGTGGGAACACTTGGGGCTTTTATTTGGCTATATTACTAGTGGTGGGCATTGTTATTGTGCTTCAGAATCTACGATCAGGACAAAAACAACCTTTTTGACTCTGTTAAGGTGCAACATGGTGCCTGATCATATCTTTTATTTTCTGAGGCCAGGGGAAGTTCTCCTGCTTCTGGTGTGCTCAGCACAAATATGCTACCACTCTGTCTGCTGTTCGAAAGATTGGTGTGGTGGGAAAACAAAAGTGAGTTTCAGGTGAAATGCTCTCTTTGAACAAATGTTTTATGAGAGGCATGTTTGGGATGTAACTATGTCCTGACTGAGCCATTCACATAATGCTTACCATTTGATTTTCATTTAACTGCTGATTCTTGTTCACATCCTATTGGTAAAAAGCAAGAGCAGAAAAGAAGGCTGGAGTAGGGAAAGAATTAGTCACCTGCCCCTGAGAAGGTCACATAACGCATCTTGAATATATAGAACACTAATTATCTCTAGCCATTTTTCCCTCAATCTTTGGAGAAATTAAGTGTCCTTTTATGGGACTTGAAAGGCATTGAAATGGTACAGATGGCCAAGATTGTTGTCATCAGCTGGCCTAGGGACTTCTCTCTCTTCTACCATGCACCTCAAGTTATGGACATCTTTACAGAATAATGTTTATAAATGCATAACACAAAATGTGTGGAATTATTTAAAAAATATATTGAAATAGGTTGTACTTTATCTTTACTACTGCATAAATGACAAGATATACCAGTAGGTCTAAAAAGCATTGAAATTTCAGTGATGATGAATTTAAATGATGCTTTGAAAGATCTATGGCTTGTTAATGTGATGTGAAAATATCTGTCGTTTCTATTATTGATAAAATCACAGGTACTGCTAATACCTCTGTGGTTTATTGTCTGTATTTAAAATTGAAAGGACTGCTAAATTTCAGTTAGAAGTTCACTAAAATGCATTAGTTGTAATTTTCTGTCTGGATCACATTCTCCTTTTCCTCAACCCCAAGACCTAACCATGGGCAGGCCTGGGGGTCTGAGGATCTTAGGTTAAGAATCTCTGGCATAGGTTAACATGATAACTTAGATGTGGAAACTGAGACTCAGAGAGTTACAACTTGCTCAAGTTCACACACTATTAATTTCAGGCAAAGCTGAATCCAGAAATAAAAGTCCCTGATTGCTAATCTGTTGCTCATTGTCCCATGCTGTTCTTTCTGCTGTGAAGCCATTTCAAATGAAGATGAGGAAAATCTCTTTTCATTATTTTCTCACTATCGAATTAACTTCATTATAAACTGAGCATACCACTGAAGGCCCTGTAAAAAAAAATGGGCAACTTCAGCAGATTAGGATCCAGTAGAAATCCAGTTAAAAAAAAAGAAAAGAAAATCTCAGGAAAAAAGGGGCCAACTCCTTAGAGGTTTTCAAATAATCCTGAATTTTCATTGTGCCGAGTTCAAATTAACTTTCTGTTTTAATTTGAAAACACTGAGCACAGCTAAATTCACCTCACTGAAAAGTTGCTTGAGCTTAGGGAAAAGAACTAGGTGGCACTCCTAATTAACATATTTAATTTTGAGATAATATTTCCCATCAGACCGTGATTTTTTCCTGTTTTTATTTTTCCTACTAATGCAGTCCTTTGCTTTATTCTCTTGGACTCGCTCCATTTGTCCTATTAACCTAGCCCAATAGTTATGTGAGTCGTTGAGTCCCCTTTATTATTAAACATATTAAATGAAAACCTCTGATTCAAAGCAGAATGTGAATTCTTATGTTCATGCAAGGAAAAGAGAGGGTGGCTGAGCTAAGCCTTCCAGAGCATTATAAATTAGCTAAAGGCTGCATATTAAACTTGATGTTTTAGCCTTAAGGATACGTTCTCCCACAGACCATATTGTTTTTTTCAACTGAACAATGTATAAAAAGGGGTCGTTTAAAGTGTTGTTTAGATGGTCACATCTAAGGTGTCTCCAGGTCATACTTGGTAGCAAAAGTCCCTTATGCCCTGATGATGGAGTCCTAGTACAAAATCCCAGGTCCTACGGGGTGTTCCCAATGGGAGCTAGGATGTTCATATTTTGATAAAATTAATGGTTGGGGGCAATGCTTATGTGATGTTGTTGGCAGAACAGCAGTATTGCTTTCTTTTAATGAATTATTTTTCTTTTAAATGCTAAGTAGCTTAACTCCTTGAATAAGCTATAGTGACTGGTGATAATTCTCAGGAAGCTCTTCTTTAAAACTGACATTTTTCTTTTGGCCTTGTGTATAAATTATACATTCTATATGACTAGACAGAATTGGAGAAGTTACTTGGAAAGACTGAGGGGATGAAAGAGCTGTGAGGCGAAAACCACAGCCAAGTGACAGGTCAACAGTCTGGACGAAAACAGTGTGAAGTGGGTGATAAGCAGTTGGTGAAGCAGGATGTAGAGTCATTGCCTAACTCCAGTTATTCATCTGGAAAATGTGTTGAGATGTCTAGGACTGCCAGGCAGCTCAGTCCACCATGAACTTAAGTGTTGCAAGTGTTGCAATAAAGGATGCTTTAGAAGCAGCATGGATTAAGGTAAAAAGAAGTATTGCATACGTAAAGATGGGTAAAGATGGGATGGCTGGAATGTAGTTGGTAGGCATGAATATTGTTTGAGTTTTTCTGTCTCTCATTTATTGTTTTCCTCTCTTTTATCCCTAAACACATACTTGTTCCCCTACCAACCTCCCAAGCAAAAGGCCACAATACTAATTTATGTGGGTGTGTGGGTGTGTGTATTTGTATATGTTCTTCTAAAATATGTGTTGTCTTTTGGTGAGCAAATGTCATTAGTTTTTGTTATTACTATTATATTGAATGCCTTATTAGTTTTTTTACTTTTTTTCAGTACCTATATTTTTAAGGTGTATCCCTGTTACTTTGTGTTCAGCTAATCCTCTCCTCCTTCTAGTTGTTGCATATTGCTCCATGGTGTACATCCAAAGCATTCTTCCTATCTCATCTCGTAGGAAGAACGTAATCCCAAATTGTTTCCAACTTCTTGCCACTCAAAGTGATGCCACAGCGAACATCCTTGTGTACGTGAGGATCCAGAACTTTATACACAGGTTTGGCCTCTGATATTTTGCATCTTAAGTGAGGGTGCTGGTGAGCATACCCTTTTTCATCACAGGTCTCTTTGTGATCCTGTTGGGACAAGGGCATGCCGGCAGGAGCCAAGCAGATCACCTGGGTTCAACTTGTCATCCAAACTCTAACATTGTTTAAAAGCCTTTCATCCTCTTGGTGACCTGGATCCTTTAGTTCTGTCACCTGTGTGACCCCTCCTCTTGCCTCTGGTGTCTGGACACAAGGAATCTGAAGGACCCTGGGGGCAGCCATAACTTATAATTCAATAGGAGCCTTGACGTGTCCCCGCAAATTCAGAGGTTGAAGCTTTAACTTCTAATGTGACTATTTGGAGACAGGGCCTTTAAGGAGGTAATTAAGGTCAATGACATCATCAGGGCAGGACCCTAACCTGGTAGGACTGGAGTCCTTATAAGAAGAGGAAGAGATACTAAATAATCCCATCTCTCCTCACACACACGCACCAAGAGGCCACCTGAGGGCACAACAAGAAGGCAGCCAAGGAAAGGCAAGAAATAAGCCTTCAAAAGCAACCAACACCGGCACCTCCATCTCGGACTTTAGCTTCCAGGACTGTGAGGAAACACAGCACCGTTGTTTAAGCCACCAGTCTGTGGTGTTTTCCCATGGCAATCTGAGAAGACTATATATACAGTAGGAGGGAAACCTACAGAGTCCCAAGCTGTGGGAACTGGAAGCACAAAACCCCTCAGAGGGTGACATGGAGTGATGGTAAGTGGGCCAGTCCAGTTACACCCAGTGGTCTCTGGGTCGTGTTGAAAACATCATGCCATGTAGAAATCTTAAATTTGAGATATGCCCTACATCCTGAAGGGTGACACCCATTCTTTCAAAGCATTGCCTCTGAGCTAGTGTCTCAGCTAAGCCATTATAAGGCCCTTTCAGCATTCTGTGAGACCAGGTACCTTCAGATGTTCACCATGTCAGTGGCCACCTTCTCCAGCAATGATAGGGCATTTGGCAAAGCAGCTGTAGTGGTAAGTTAAGTGAAGATACACTAGGAACTGGCAACCCTGCATCATTTGTGTTTTTAATGGTGGCTGTCCTCCATGGTTTGTTTTTTTAAATTTACATACTGGGCCTATTGTCAGTGGGCTCTCACTGTATGCACCCAAGGCCCCCACTCTACAGAAGGGCATCCATGATAATGTTTGGGAATCCAAGTCCCAGGTCTGGTGACCGGGTTTTGTAATCAGCCATCATCCAAGTATCCCAAATATCTGGTTAATCCCTTTCTCCACTGAGTGAATGGTTGTAGGGCCTCTGCAGCAAAACTGGGAAAACCATCACTTTCCATGGTCTCCGGGGTTCCTCTGCAGACCAGCAACCTCTTCTGGCAATGGATTCAGGATCTGAATATTGATTCAGGTCTCAGAATAAGGAAGGAGGATTTTTAATTCTTCACACTGGTCACCTGGGTGACCTCCTGCTCCTCCACTCTTATTTGTTTTATAAACATTAAGCAGCAGCCTTGATGATTCTCTGCCTATTTTACCCCTAAGGACACCATAATCTATTAAATATCTCCACAGCTTCATGCAGGTCAAACTCCTGGATTACCACTCCTATTTTGCCAGGTAACTGTGGTCTCCTGGCTTCTGGCACCTTGTCTCCATTACTTTTCAGGGGAGGGCATCAAGCCCAGCTCTGTGGCTGCTTCTCCTACTACAGGTCCTGGTCTTCATAATGAGGCCACCACTGAACTTACCAATGCTGCAGCTCCCTGTCAATTAACTCACTGCAGTCAAAGATCTGAGCAACTCATCCTCATGGCCATAATGCCTCCACAACCCTAAGCCATAAGGACACAATGAATCTTTCTCTTTAGTTCTTAGAATGAATAACTCAATATATATATGAAACATAAACATGAAAGCAATAATGCATGCCTTAAGGGAGAAGACAAAGGTTGGCAAATGTGTATACATTCTATCTATCTACATCTTAAGTTATTTGAAGCATAATATCAGCAAGTTCTAAAAATTCAGCTAGGTGTGGATTTGATGACAATGTGGGTAAAGCTGCATATTGGATAAAATGAATAAAAATTTGAGGAACTAAAGGGAAATCATAAAAGAATACTAGATGTGTAGACATGTATGTCAAGGGGAGTGAAGCACAAATATGAAAGGCAAATGGGGAGCAGAATATATGGAAATGGAGTGGGAGATGATGGGTAGACAGAGAGATGACAGAGAATCCCAAAGGTCACCATTAATAAAAGAGACAGTGGGAGCCTGTAGTCAGATTTGAAGGCTAGGGTCAGAGTAATAGAAGACTGAAATCTCTGCTGATGAAAGTTAATGTTATGTTAATTATGCTAGTTTGAGCTCTCTGAAGAAAGCAAAGTGTCCAAAACCAAAATGTTAAACTAAAATTAATTCATGCATACTTCACACATACAGTGGTTCTGGTATCACATGTATTAAAGTTGCTAGTGGTTGAAACCAGTGAGCAAGCAACACTGTTCCAGGGCCTTAATAAATGCATGGTATGTAGCCAGAGATTTGGAAGGCTACTAATTAGTAAATTATTTTTCACAGAATGCCTGCAAACTTCAAATCAAGCCCTTTTAATTCAAAAGAGTTATATTATTCAACCTGGACATTAAGAATGTTCTCTTATCACTGGTTTCCAATAATTTTTTCAACCAATTTCTATAATGCTCATTGCATCCTGGAAAATGTTCTAAGATGTGGGGCTGCAGTAATGGACACTACAGATACACCCCCAGTCCTCAGGCCTTCAAGGATCTACGAGCTTCCATGATCTATGATCTTCCATCTGTTTTTCACTACTGTATTAGAGATTAAATGTCCAGATTTACTTATATAAATAAAACATCATATATATTCAAATATACATGAGTAATATGCAAAATCCTTGAGTCACCCTTAACTCCTCTTATTTTTTTAATTCCACATCTTATCCTTCAGCAAACACTGTCACCTTCACCTTCCAGTTAGGTCACGCAATAAGGACTTTCTACTTCCAACACTAACATTGTGACCCAAATAGCTGTTATCTCCTATCCTAATTGCAGTAACTTTCCCTTTTTTCCACTCTGGCTAGCTCCCATCCCCACAGCCTTTACCTCTACACAGCAGGCAGAATTAAAAGTCAGACATCACTCTACTGATCACATTTCATCTCAATAGATATAAACACCTGCTATAATTTAAAAGATGGGTGCTGAGATCCTGTCCTTGGAAACTCCATTTATTTCACTTCATATAAATCTGCCCTTGTTCACCAGTCATTTTTGCTCTTCCTTAGACTCAAGCTTGCATTTATTTACCCCATGTGGCTATTTTCCTCACTTCATTCTGTCTCCATTTAGTGGAGGACACTTAGTAAAAGGCCTTTCTGACTATCTTGTTCTAAAAAGCTGTCTCCTCCTATACCATTATTTTCTATTTCATTATCCTGTTTAATTTTCCTTTATAGCACCATTTAATTATATACTTTATAGTTTGTTTATTGCCTCTCTTTTCCTAGTAAAATGTAAGCCCTATGTAGGCAAATATTTATTCATTTTTCTCCAGAGCTTGATACATACATAGTAGGTGCTTAATAAAGAATTGTTGAAGAAATGGAATAGAAGCTTTTATGAAACAGATGGACATAATTCAATTGTATCAGTTCCTAGATTCCAAGAAAGCAATCCTTCAACTACTTTATTCCTGATATCTTACCGCAAGCCCTAAAGAAAAAATAAAATCCCTTTCTACCTATTCTACTAGAATAGTGTGAAGGTTAGAGATCTGGGGAATAAATATTGAGAGTATATGATGTCTTACTCAATTCAGATTGTTCCCATCGTCTTTTTTCTTTATCTTCTCATGTTTATTGTGATTATAAACTAAATCATTTCTGTTTTATACT
Source organism: Smutsia gigantea (assembly GCA_032199065.1). Taxonomy (NCBI): domain Eukaryota; kingdom Metazoa; phylum Chordata; class Mammalia; order Pholidota; family Manidae; genus Smutsia; species Smutsia gigantea. The sequence goes on from JAVSCE010019209.1 coordinate 183,191, forward strand.
TTATTATAATATTTCTAAAATTTTTTCACATGTTTATAATAGATCAAAAGTATATCGACTAAAATAATTTAGTAAAAAATTCATATGAATGCCTTCTATCTGGCAGGCATGTTGTACCTCTAATATCTATACAACCCTTAATGTGTATAATAGTAATGAAAGGAAAATAATATTGTCCCATTTAACAGATGGTGACACTAATAGGATGGACTGGAGCTCACCTGACTATATACAGCTGGCAAGTCAAAATGTTGGCACCCAGAAAAGGTTTTCAGCCAAATACTTATAATTATTTTTTTTATCTATTAGAGATATGGTTACACATGAAAATTAATTTTGAAACTCACTGCACAATATACCACAATACATCCTACATTTTTACCTGTTCTCAAACATACTGGTATTAGTTGATGTCATGACTGTATAGTCCATATATTGGCTGGTTAACATTATAATACATATTGACCCAAGTGAAAAGTTTCCTTGCTCTGAAGTCTACTTTTTCTTAATGTAGTTACTCTAGCTTTCTTTGGGTTAGAGTAAGCATTGTGTATATTTCTCCTACTTTACTTTCATGTCTTTGAATTTTATTTTTAAAGTGGGTTTCCTGTAGACAACATATACTTGGGACTTGGGGTTCTTTTGTTTGCTTGTTTTTATCTTCCCTGATAATCTCTATCTTTTAGTGGATGTATTTATTCCATTTACATTTAAAATGATTATTGATATAGTTGGGTTATATTACTTCTATTTCTAGTAGTTTCTTTTTGTTGTATTCATTCTTTTTCCCTCTTTCTGCTTTCTGTGGTTTTAATTAAGCATTTTATGTTTCCTTTTTAACAGTTCTTTTGGCATATCATTTATAACTTTTAAAACATGCTTTTAGTTATCACTCTAGAGTTACCAATATTCATTTTCATCTAATATATCTCTACTGTCAAATAGCATTATACCATTTCTAGGGCCATACAGGTACCCTACAACAGAGTATTCCATATTTCCCTCCTATTCCTTATGGCATTGCTTATTCATTAAGAGATCCATATGCTTTTATCATACAATATATTGTTACTACTATCACTTCAATCAGTTATGCGTAACAACATTTAAGAATGAAAAATAAAATATGTTTATTTTTGTTTATGCCATCATTTATCCCTTCTTGGACACTCCTTCTTTTCTAGATCTGAGTTTTCTTCTCTCTGAAATATTTATTTTCACATTTCTCACAAAGCAAGCCTGCAGTTGATGAATTCCTCATGTTTTGTTTTTCTGAGAAGTCTCTATTTCTCTTTAGCTTCTGATAGACACAGTATGTATAATTCTAGGTTGGTGCTTGTTTTGTTACTGTTTTGACCATTTAAATATTCCACTTCATGTTTTTGTTTTGTTTTCTTTTGATATTTGCAAGGTTTATGATGAGAAATCCTCTGTAATTCATTTTTCCTCTCTAAGTAAAGTGTTTTTCTCAACTCTGGCTTCTTTCAATGTACCGACTTTATCTTTGGTTTTCTGTAGTTTGAATATCATATGCCAAGCTTTTGGTATTAACCTGCTTGATTGTTCTCTAAGCTTCCTGGATCTGTGTGGCATCTGTCATTAAATTTGGAATAATCTCAGCTATTATCACTGCAAGTAATTTTTTCTTCTCTGTTCTATTTTTTTTCTCTCTGGCATGCCAATTAAACATATATTACACCTTTTGAAATCACCCCACAATTTTTAGATATTCTACTCTTCTTTTTCTTTTCATTTATTTTTCTCTTTTTACTTTACATGGAACATTTCCACTTACATATTTTTGAGCTCACTCGTTCTTTCCTGGGCCATATTGAGTCTACTGGTGCATCCACTGAAGGCCTCCTCCATTTTGGTTGCAGTATATTTTATTTCTAGCATTTGTTTTTGATCTTTAGAGTTTCTATTTCTCTGTTTATAGTATATACCTCTTGTTGAATACATCTTTCAATACAGCACTTAACATTCTAATCATGGATATTTTAAATTTTGTCCGATAACTCTGATACCCATGTCATGCCTGACTCTGGTTCTGTTATTTTTCTCTTCAGAATAATTTTCTTCTTTCCTTCTGGCATTCTTTGTAGTTGTTTGGTTGAAAGCTGATAATTTTGTATTGAATACTAAGCACAGAGGTAAACAGCCTTTAGGGTAAAATCTATGCCAATCTGGCTGGGAACTGGGCTGTGTTTACTGTTTGCTGCAGCTGTAAGTGTCAGAAGTTTCAGGCTCCTGTGGTGTACATTTCTTTCAGTCTTCTTGAGTTTGGTTTTCCCAGAGTACCCCTCTTCAGAGAGAGTCTGTGTCTTGCAATAATGCGCACTTACCAGACTTGAGCCCTATGTGTCTGGCAGTAATGTGTGAGAGAGGGGAATAATCTTAGGATGAAATTTCAGTTTTCTGTGGGCCTCTGTCTCAGACCCATGACTTTTACAAATACCTCTACAATGGCAGGCCTCTTTCTCTCTTAGGTGAGACAGGAAAGCTAGACGTGTCTAAAATGGGAATGATACCCTTTAGGTAAGTATTATCCAGCTGGGATGAGGCCTTGGTAAAGTCTTTTCCCCCAGAAAATAGGCCTTTGTTATGGAGAATGCTTTGGTTGTATTCTACAATGACTTCTCACCCACTCCTCCCACCAAGTCCAGGAGGAGATATTACTTAGGCCTCCACCAACCGAACCCGATGGAGTTCTCAAGGCAAAACCCATGTGAGCTCCCTGCAACTCCAGCTCCCTGAGAGTTCTTACACTCAGCTCTGAGAAATTGGTCAAAATCACCATTAAGTTTTCCTACCAGTTTATGGCTCCAGCAGCTCCTGGTCCTGCTAAGTAGCTTTTGACTTTCACTCTCTGAATTTCTGCAGAAAATCTCTCCAGATTTTGAGGTGATGTCTTACCCTGAAAATTCAGTTCTCTGAAAGAATAAGAAAAGCCATTGATTTTCATTTTTCTTTAGCTTTTCTTTGTTTTAAGGACAAGAGTGATGACTTTCAAGCTTCTTACATGTCAAAACTGAAATCCGAAGTCCTCAAGATGTTTATGTACATTATTTCATTTTCACTCTTAAAGTTCCTGTAAGCTGTAGGACAAATTGCCTCACCTCGAGGACAGGCCACTTCTTATCACAGATGTGGGTCATTTAATTTCGAAGAACTTAGTGACTGTAAGTTTACGATAAAGAAAATACTACAATTAGGCTTTCCATATTCCATCTGTAATATATTTTTATTCAAGTCCTCTCTTTGAAGGTAAATAAACAAGCTCAAACAATTTTCTTGCAGTGAACTGTCCACTTATTCATTTATCAAATATTTATGAAGGATCTACTATGAGCTACCCATTGCATAAGATCCTGTCAATACCACAATAAGATATCATCTGTGTTCTGAGAGACCCCAGTGTCAAACAGGAGGGGCAGGAACTTAAACATGTAATTTAAATACTCTGGGATTAGCTGCAAAACAGATTTGTGCAGAGTGCAATTAGAGTTTAAGGAGGGAGGAAGTGATGAGAATTGCATTCCCAAAAGAATTAATGTCTCTCCCAGAAATAGTGCCTACGATATGTCTTTGATATTTTGGCACTTAGCTACTTTTTTTTTTTTCTGTTTGGCACTAAAAACTCAAAAATATTTTACGTCTTGGACTGTTAGTTGAAGAACCATTTTCGCTAGCAAGTTAGGGCCTGAACAATAAAAATCTAACTTTTTGTTAGAACTCAGAGGTCTATCCCATTTTAGAAACAGATTATTATGTTTTAAAGGGAGTGTGAGAGGTAGAGGTGCACTGACACTGATATTTTTAACAACTTTTTCAAAATGTATCTGCTCAGGTGACTTTCCCCTTTAACACTGTAGTCACCTTCTGAAGCCATTCTGTTATTTCAGTAATGTCACTGTTGACCAAAAAATTACTGGACTGTCTCTCTTAGAATTGCTTTCAGACTCCGTAGCACATTATTTTGTGTATCTGCAATGGTAGAAAAACCTTCATTCTCTGAGATTGAATGTGATTTATGCACAAACCAAAAGTTAAATGAAAGCTAAAAAAGTTAAGAGAATCTAAATGAATGGAACAAATTGTAGTCAAATTAAAGTTCACCTGAAAATAATAGTAATTTTAACATGTCTCATAAACACATTTGCCTAGTACAAAACAGAAAGGGGCATGGATCAAAATTCGTCATATAATATCTAAGAATTTTATAGGCAATATTATTTGAATATATTTTGAGATTTTTTTAAGTGCTTTTACTCTAGTGATATATCAAATATAAAACTACATCCAAATCAAAGTCCTAATGTTCATATTTAACAGATTGCATACACAAATCTGATAAATTATACCATCACCCACAAATTATAGGTTTTGATCAAAATTGGTGCAAGTCCTTGAAAATATCACTTTCTTCTTAACATTTGTTAATATCAGAGTCCTGAATCCCTCCTTTTTTTAAAATACTTATCACAATTTTTAAGAGTCACCTTGGTGTCTGTTGTGTCTATTGTGCAGAGCCACTGAATGAGAAAATAAAGAAGAAACATATATGAACATATGGGCAGATGATAAATACATATGGACCAAGGCAGAGGTGAAGGTGGACATGGGGAAGATTAAAAGACATACTTGTTCTCACAGCCATTTCTTTTCCCATGGAATAAAATTGCACTATGAAAAACCTGACATCGTGCACATTGCTTTGGAATTGTATCTTGTGGGTGTCTCCGTAGTTGAGGCAATAAAATGTGATGGATTTCCAGTCGCTATCACTTCAGGTAGAATAAATTTAGGAAACAATCGGGATGTAATTGAGATCAATACCAGGTGCTGAGAAACTACAGTGATCTCACTGACTGATGGGGAACAGCCCGCTGTGTAACCTGCCTCTGTGTCAAAATCTCTGCTTTTTTTTCTCACCTCTTGAAATTAGAGGAGAGCAGTGAGGGGAGGAAGCTGTGTCCTCTCAGCGACAGGAGCTGTCCGGGGCATGTGACTCTTAGTACACAGGATCCATTAGATGTAAACCACCACTAGTAGGTAACGTGCTCTGGAATTATACTTTAAACTGTACCTTCAGCTGAGGATGTTTGGGTAATGAAATATCTGTTGAACAGCTTTGTCTGTAACACTGCTGAAAAATGAAGTCATCCCAAAAGAGGATAATCTTGCTGCAGAATGTGATGAATACCTAATATTTATTGGGAGCTTACAATATGGCAAGCACTTCCCTCATTTAATCCTCACAACTACCTTTCAGCATCAGCCCTAATCCTATTAACCTTTTTTTATATCCGTGAGTAAATTTCAGGGCAGAAGGGTTAAATAAGTTGCCCAAGCTTTCACAGCTAATAAGCAGAGAAGCTGCAAGTCAAACCCAGGTAGATGGAGTGCTTAATATAATCCTGTGTCAAAAAGCCAGTATGGGGGCTGCGAGAATTGCAAGACATCCCCCCAGAAGCCATGATTTTGCCTCCATACAGGGCAGAAAGTGTATTTCAATCCAAAAATTGATTCCAGTGAGTTTCCAGGTATAAGCAGAAGTGTATCTGCATGAATCATGTTTCTCCTTCCTTGTGTGGAAGGTTGGTACACACAGCCCAGGCTCTCTGGTTATTAGCTTCACAATCGAAGGGATTCGGTTCAGTCTTACGAAATAAGTTGCTGAGTGCAAGGATCAGAAATGTAATGGCCGTGCCTTCAAAGGCGGAAGGGGTGTGTATTCCCCTCTATCCTCTGCTTCCCCTCCTTCCCGGAGTTTCTCTTTGATCTCAAGCTAAACATCAGAATCTGCCTTTTAAAAAGACTTGAAGTGTCTTTCATTTCCTCTCATCTGCCTGAGGAGCAACAACTTCTGCATCTCCCATAAAAAAATGTTTTTCCCCCTAAAAATAACTGTGGCTTCAAATGCCCCCTGCAAAGAGGCTGAACTAAGTTATCTTGAACTCTGAGGAGACAAAAGCAGGTAATTGCATGGGTGAGCCATTACCTACAGCAGGAGAGGCTGGCGAAGATGTCATGACCGATCCTGCCAAGCAGGAACGGAGCCCTTCCTGCTTGCAGCTGCGCGGGAGAAAGGTCAGGGCACGCAGGCTCCTGAGGGCCGTTCAACGCCTTTCGTGGATCATGAACACAGACCGCATCAACGTGCTCTGCTGGACGGGCTCTGGTGGTTTCCTTCTCCGGTGATAATCCCCTTCCTGCATTAATGTAAGTGCTAACAGGAGCGAGCGCCTCAACAATTAACTTCCTTGTTTCTTAGCGAAAAATAAACTTGTTCAAGGGAAAATGCATATGAAATTGTAAATGGAGTTTTAAATTCATCAGACAATATACGGCAGTTTTACAGACCACAAATGGAATATGTGGTATAATGCGCATTCCAGTGCACGTGTACCCGGATGTCCCTTGCCCATGGAATGCACTCACTATGAATTAAATTTAAATATGAGTTAATCAGTTCATTGGACCTACATTCTCTCTTGCTGCAAGAAGTCTGGAATGTATACAGGAACTCCATGTCTGAAAAAATGTATTTTTTGCAATGATTTGTTGTTCTCCCAAGAACTGTGTCAAGTCCAGGCCTTTTTAAAAAAACTTCTGTTACTCAGTCACTGAAAAACACCCTTGAGCTTCACCGTAGCCATGACACATTTACCAATCACTGTGATCATGCCCTCGTGAAATGCCCTTTTTCATCTCTGCATACTCTTCTAACTCTGCTTCAGCTCCTCACTCCTGATTTTATTCTGTTTGGGCATGAGGTTGTAGTGGGGTTTCTGAACTTACTACATATTTTGCTGCAAAAGCAATGATATAAACAATAGTTATATTCCCAAGCAAGCCCACAAAACCTCGTAATAAACCTGAAATACTACATATTTGCAATACTAATTTTTCTTGCTGTTCATTGAAAGTCACATAAGCAAGTCATTTAACCTCTGTGGGCCTCAATTTCCTCTTTTCTAAAATTAGGAGGCTGGACCGTAGATAGCTATCATCCTTTCATCCTCCATGGTCTGTGATGACATTTCTACTGTGTGAGGAATGAAGTGGCAGAATTAACTGACCACCTAACCATCATTTCCAGTATTGTTTTAAGATTCATTCTGTGAAACTCTAATTTGACAAAAGAGCCAGTTTACAAATTTGGCTCTTACAGCAATCTGTTTTTTGTTTTTTGTTTTTAAGTTGCCTTTTATTATATAAAACTAGGGTGAATGAGGTACAGATAGGTAGGTCAGAAGGCTCCTAAGCGCTCCCAGCTAGACGCCAATTTGAGTGAGAGTATGAAGAGCACAGTGCTGCTGTGAGCAAGGCCTCTGAGGTCATCCTGAGTTCAAGGTGATTAGCTCTGTGATCTTGAGTAAGTTATTCAGACTACTATGCCTCGATATGATAGCAAAGTTATGATTACAAACCATGACATACATGTCAGGTCCTTTAAGACAGGTCACATATGTCATCTCATTTAATCCTCAGAACAACTGAATCTCCAGCTTTGGGGTGAAGAAAATGTCACTCAAAGGAGTTAAATAATTTGGCCCAGTATTACTAGCTGTTAAATTATATAGGCAGAATTTAAATGTCCTTAAAGCCTGTGATTTCTCCTATGTATACATCAGACTAAGAAGTAAGCAAGAGGAGGCAATGAGTAATTATCACTGTAAAAAAGTTTTTGTAGTAAAGTATCCTGTATAAGGTGATCAATCCCAGGATCAGGACTTTTTTGTTAAGTTTCCAGCAATTATTGACTATCAAGTATGTGCTTCAACTTGGCTTATGTTCTTGGGAAAGAAAATGAGAAGACTCATTATTTTTAGGCTTTGTAGAGCTTACATTCTAAGTAGGCAAATAAAATGGTAACAAAGCATTGTTACAAAACTAGAGTCTACAGTATTAGATTCTATTACTACAGAATCATGGTGGGGAGAAATTTGAATTCTACTTGGCAGATCAGGAAATAATTTACTGGGGCGATATTTGACGTAAGCATTGAAGAATGACTGACAGTTTCAACAGATGTAGAAAGAAGATGATGAACTTAACATGGCAAGGTATTTCCTGAACAGAGTATTCGCTAGAAAAAGTAAGGTAGATAGGAAATCGAGAGAAGGTCAAAAATAAAATGGAAACAAGAAGTTGGAACTAGATGTAAGCAGTAGCCTTTCCTATCTGTGAAATGGGAAGAAGGGGCACACAGATCAGTTTGAAGTTTGCTTAAAGCATTTTTCTAAATTATGATAAAATCCTGAGTTAGGTAAATAATCATGGAAACTATGAGGAAGAGAGACATTTTAAAAGCAAAATTATCTGGGGTTGGGGACAGATTTAACTAGTGCATCTGAGGCAGAAACAAAGGTCAAGATGACTCTAAAGGTACTGAGAAGAGCAGTATGACCTGATTTAGGAAATAGGAGAAATAGCATCATTTGAATTTGGCACATTTGGCTGGAAGTTCCCTGCAGAAATTCTGAAACTGAGTTTGGAGCACAAGACTTGAAGTGAGGATTTTTCAACACAGTTGAATTTTTAAAGAACAGTCAAACCTAGGTTAAATTCAAGGACAGCATTCAAGTGATGCCATTCATATCCTCTGACTCATGTAGTAAGAGTGTAACTTGTGTAAGAGAATGTATGGACTTTATTTTTAGACAACAAAGTGTAAAAGCTGGTAAGGTCACATACAGACAAAAGTGGAAACAGAAGATTTAGTTTCAGAAATGAAGAGGGCTGTTCATTTTCATGTGGCAACAAGAAGGAAATTAGAGAAAGATGATGATGGATTGAGATACATGAATGATTGATAGATATAGGGAGATAGATAGGTGAGGGGAAAGAAGATCACAATTAAATCTTCTAAATTTAATAATAAAGGGAAATTCATGTAAACTCCACATTTGGGGCGATTATGATGTATCCATATAGGTTCATCAATTGTCACAGAGGTGACAGTATTAGGGGGGAGGTTGATAATAGGAGAGGCTGTTAATGTGTAGGGCCAGGGAATATGTGGAAAATCTCTGTACCTTCTCAATTTGACTATGAGCCTTAAACCACTCTAAAAATGTAAAGTCTTAATTTGAAAAAACAAACTAAAATAAAGTTAAAATCAGCAGCCAAGTATGTGATTGGAAGTATAGGCATACCTCAGAAATATTGTGGGCTTGGTTGCAGACCATGACAATAAGGCAAATACCACAATGAAGCAAGTCCAATGAACTTTTGGTTTCCCTAGGCACATAAAGTTATGCTTATACTATACCATAGTCCGTTAAGTGTGCGGTAATCATTACATCTAAAAAAGTGTCCATACTTGAATTTAAAAATATTTTACTGCTGAAAGTTCTGGGAAGTTGGCAGCGTGAGCAGGGCAGCGGAAATCTCCTCCCAAAACCAGATATATCTATGAAAATACAGCAAATACAATTATTCCTAAAAGAAAGACCAGAATATACAGGACAGCGCACAGCCTGCATCTTCACCTGAGAGGACTCGGCACCCAGCGAGGCAGGTAAGATACGGAGCCGCGACCCGGCGGGACCCGAGCGCTCCCCCACCCTAGCGCACCAGCAGGAGGAAAGGATTCAAAGCTGGGAGAGAGTGGAAGTACAGGCCCATGAAATAACCAGCCCTGGTGATCTGCGCTGGGAGCGCTGACACACATCACGTGGTGTATTGGATATTGGAGAGGCAGAAGGTACAGGTTTTGAGCTGGGAAGCGCCTGGGTCCTTGCAGCAGGCTCCTCAGGACAAAAGAAATGCGCGCGCTTTGTTTTGGCGGTCTTAAAGAGGCAAGGGCCCAGGATCCTCCCAGCACACTCGGCCCAGCAGCCTGGGAGTCCTGAGGAATTTCAGACCCCTTGGCTGACAACTGGGAAAAAGTAGCCCCACTGAAACTTCATGTAGAGAACAACAGCCTCCCATTCGTTCCCGCCCCGGCCAGAGCAACAAATGGCCCTGAGGAGCTGCGCGGCCCCAGCTGCAGAATAGTGGAGCAACAGCGCCACCTACAGCATCCTTACAGAATCTACTCCCAGTGGGCGTTTTTGTTTTCTTTTCTTTTTTTGTTTTTTTCCTTTCTTTTCTTTCTTTTTTTTCTCTTTTCTTTCTGTTCCTTCTCTTTTTTTTTTTTTTTAAAGTCTTAAAGAGCCCAACTGACATACGTGGCACCTACCAGCGACCACTTCTATCACCATGAAAAGACAGAGGAATATGGTACAGACCAAGCTCACCCAGACCCAGACAACAGCAGAGAGGGAGCCTGAAGGGATGGAAATGCACAGTCTTCCTGAAAAAGAATTCAGAATAAAGTCATAACCATGCTGATGGATCTACAGAGAAATATGCAAGAGCTGGGGGAGTAAGTGAGGGAAGTCAGGAAAGACAATGCAGAAATGAGACAAGCCATCAATGGGCTTAGCAGCACACTGGACGAGATGCAAGAGACTGTTAATGGAATAGAAATCAGAGAACAGGAATACAGAGCAGCTGAGGCAGAGGGAGATAAAAGGATCTCTAGGAATGAAAGAATATTAAGAGAACTGTGTGACAAATCCAAACAGAACAATATTCGCATGACAGGAGTACCAGAGGAAGAAGAGAGAGAAAAAGGGATAGAAAGTGTCTTTGAAGAAATAATTGCTGAAAACTTCCCCATGCTGGGGAAATAGTCTTGCAGTCCACCGAAGCCCACAGATCGCCCAACACAAGGGACCCAAGGAAGACAACACCAAGACACATAATAATTAAAATTAAAATGACAAAGATCAAAGGTAAGGACAGAGTATTAAAGGCAGCTAGAGAGAGAAAAAAGATCACCTACAAAAGAACACCCATCAGACTATCATCAGACTTCTCAACAGAAACCTTACAGGCCAGAAGAGAATGGCATGATATATTTAATGTAATGAAACAGAAGCCTCGAACCAACAATATTGTATCCAGCACGATTATCTTTAAATATGATGGAGGGATTAAACATTTTCCAGACAAGAAAAAGCTGAGAGATTTTGCCTCCCATAAACCACCACTACAGGACATCTTAAAGGAACTGCTCTAGAGGGAAGCACTCCTAAGGCTAAAAAGATGTCACCAGAGAAAATAAAATCATAGCAAAGAAAGCAGACCATCCAAATACTAACTAAAGGCAAAGAATAAAACAACTAGCATATAAAGAATGGAGGAGGAAGAATAAGAAGGGAGAGAAATAAAGAAACATCAGATGGTGTTTACAGTAACTTAACAAGAAAGTTAAGTTAGATTGTTAGATAGTAAAGAAGCAACCCTTGAACTTTTTTTAACCATGAACCTAAAGCCAGCAATGGCAATAAGTACATATCTATCGATAATCAACCTTAATGTAAATGGACTGAATGCACCAATCAAAAGACACAGAGTAACAGAATGGATAAAAAAGCAAGACCCATATATATGCTGCCTGCAAGAAACTCACCTCAAACCCAAAGATATACACAGACTAAAAGTGAAAGGATGGAAAAAGATATTTAATGCAAACAACAAGAAGAAAAAAGCAGATGTTGCAGTACTTGTATCAGACAAAATAGACTTCAAAACGAAGAAAGTAGCAAGAGATAAAGAAGGACATTACATAATGATAAAGGGGTCAATCCAACAAGAGGATATAACCATTATAAATATATAGGCACCCATACGGGAGCACCGGCATACGTGAAACAAATACTAACAGAATTAAAGGAAGAAATTGACAGCAATGCATTCACTTTAGGTGACTTCAACACACCACTCACTCCAAAGAACAGATCAACCAGACAGAGAATAAGTAAAGACACAGAGGCACTGAACAACACACTAGAACACATGGACCTAACAGACATCTACAGAACTCTACACCCAAAAGTAACAGGATATACATTCTTCTCAAGTGCACATGGAATATTTTCCAGAATAGATCACATACTAGGCCACAAAGAGAACCTCAGTAAAGTCAAAAATATTGAAATTCTACAAACCAACTTCCTGATCACAAAGGTATAAAACCAGAAATAAATTTTAGAAAGAAAACAAAAAGGCTCACAAATACATGGAGACTTAACAACATTCTCCTAATTAATCAATGGGTTAATGACCAAATCAAAACAGAAATCAAAGAATATATGGAGACTAAAGACAACAACAACACAAAGCCACTTCTGTGGGACGCAGCAAAGGCAGTTCTAAGAGGAAAGTATTTTGCAATCCAGGCCTATTTAAAGAAGGAAGAACATTCCCAAATGAATGGTCTAAAGACACAATTACTGAAATTGGAAAAAGAAGAACAAATGAGGCCCAAAGTCACCAGAAGGAAGGACATAATAAACATCAGAGAAGAAATAAATAAAATTGAGAAGAATAAAACAATAGAAAAAATCAATGAAAGCAAGAGCTGGTTCTTTGAAAAAATAAACGAAATAGATAAACCCCTACCCAGACTCATTAAGAGAAAAAGAGAATCTACACACATAAACAGAATCAGAAATGAGAAAGGAAAAATAACGACAGACCCCCCAGAAATATAAAGAATTATAAGAGAGTATTATGAGAATATATATGCTAACAGGCTGGAAAACCTAGAAGAAATGGACAACTTCTTAGAAAAATGCAACCTTCCAAGACTGACAAAACAAGAAACAGAAAAATTAAACAGACCAATCACCAACAACGAAACTGAAGCGGTAATCAAAAAACTACCCAAGAACAAAATCCCCGGACCAGATGGATTCACCTCTAAATTCTACCAGACATATAGAGAAGAAATAACACCCATTCTCCTTAAAGTTTTCCAAAAAATAGAAGAGGAGGGAATATTTCCAAACTCATTCTATGAAGCCAGCATCACTCTAATACTAAAGCCTGGCAAAGACCTCATCAAAAAAGAAAATTACAGACCAATATCCCTGATGAATGTAGATGCAAAAATACTCAACAGAATATTAGAAAACCAAATTCAAAAATACATCAAGAGGATCATACACCATGATCAAGTGGGATTCATCCCAGGGATGCAAGGATGGTACAACATTCGAAAATCCATCAACATCATCCACCACATCAACAAAAAGAAGAACAAAAGCCACATGATCATCTCCATAGATGCTGAAAAAGCATTTGACAAAATTCAGCATCCATTCCTGATTAAAACTCTCAATAAAATGGGTATAGATGGCAAGTACCTCAACATCATAAAGGCCATATATGACAAACCCACAGCTAACATCATACTTAACAGCGAGAAGCTGAAAGCTTTCCATCTAAGATCGGGAACAAGACAAGGATGCCCACTCTCTCCACTGTTATTCAACATAGTACTGGAGGTCCTAGCCCCAGCAATCAGACAAAACAAATACATACAAGGCATCAGATTGGTAAAGAAGAAGTCAAATTGTCATTATTTGCGCGTGACATGATACTGTACATTAAAAACCCTAAAGACTCCACTCCAAAACTACTAGAACTAATATCTGAATTCAGCAAAGTTGCAGGATACAAAATTAACACACAGAAATCTGTTGCTTTCCTATACACTAACAATGAACTAACAGAAAGAGAAATCAGAAAAATAATTCCATTCACAATTGCATCAAAAAGAATAAAATACCTAGGAATAAACCTAAAAGGAAGTGAAAGACCTATACCCTGAAAACTACAAGACACTCCTAAGAGAAATTAAAAAGGACACTAACAAATGGAAATTCATCCCATGCTCTTGGCTAGGAAGAATAAATATTGTCAAAATGGCTATACTACCTAAAGCAATCTACAGATTCAACGCAATCCCTATCAAACTACCAACAGCTTTCTTCAATGAACTGGAACAAATAATTCTAAAATTCATAAGGAACCACAAAAGACCCCGAATAGCCAAAGCAATCCTGAAAGGGAGGAATAAAACAGAGGTAATTACGCTCCCTGACTTCAAGCTCTACTACAAAGCCACAGTAATCAAGACAATTTGGTATTGGCACAAAAACAGACCCACAGACCAGTGGAACAGAATAGAAAATCCAAACATTAACCCAAACATATACAGTCAATTAATATTTGATAAAGGAGCCTTGGATATACAATGGGAAGATGACAGCCTCTTCAGCAGCTGGTGTTGGAAAAGCTGGACAGCTACATGTAAGAGAATGAAACTGGACTACTGTCTAGCCCCATACACAAAGGTAAACTCAAGGTGGATCAAAGATCTGAATGTAAGTCATGAAACCATAAAACTCTTAGAAAAAAACGTAGGCAAAAATCTCTTAGACATAAACATGAGCGAGTTTTTCATGAACATATCTCCCCGGGCAAGGGAAACAAAAGCAAAAATGAACAAGTGGGACTATACCAAGCTGAAAAGCTTCTGTACAGCAATGGACACCATCTGTAGAACAAAAAGAGACCCTACAGTATGGGAGAATATATTCATAAATGACGTATCCGATAAGGGGTTGACATCCAAAATATATAAAGAACTCATGCACCTCAACAAACATAAAGTAAATAATCCAATTAGGAAATGGGCAGAGGACATGAATATACACTTCTCTAAAGAAGAAATTCACATGGCCAACAGGCACATGAAAAGATGCTCCACATCACTAATCATCAGAGAAATGCAGATTAAAACCACAATGAGATAGCACCTCATACAGGTGAGGATGGCCAACATCCAAAACACAAACAACAACAAATGTTGGCAAGGATGTGGAGAAAAGGGAACCCTCCTACACTGCTGGAGGGAATGCAAATTAGTTCAACCATTGTGGAAAGCAGTATGGAGGTTCCTCAAAAAACTCAAAAAAGAAATACCATTTGACACAGGAATCCCACTCCTAGGAATTTACCCTCAGAATGCAGCAGCACAGTTTGAAAAAGACAGATGCACCCCTATGTTTATCACAGCACTATTTACAATAGCCAAGAAATGGAAGCAACCTAAGTGTCCATCAGTAGATGAATGGATCAAGAAGAGGTGGTACATATACACAATGGAATATTATTCAGCCATAAGAAGAACACAAATCCTACCATTTGCAATAACATGGATGGAGCTAGAGAGTATTATGCTCAGTGAAATAAGCTAATCTGAAAAAGACAAGTACCAAATGATTTCACTCATATGTGGAGTATAAGAACAAAGAAAAATCTGAAGGAACAAAACAGCAGCAGACTCACAGAACCCAAGAATGGACTAATAGTTACCAAAGGGAAAGGGACTGGGGAGGATGGGTGGGAAGGGAGGGATAAGAGGGAAAAAGGGGCATTACGATTAGCAGATGTAATGTTGGGGGGGCACGGGGAGGGCAGTACAGCTCAGAGAAGACAAGTAGTGATTCTATAGCATCTCACTACGCTGATGGACAGTGACTGTAATGGGGTTGGTGGGGGGGACCTGATGAAGGGAGTAGTTTAATCACCATAATATTGCACATGTAATTGTAGATTAATGATACCAAAATAAACTGTAAAAAATATATATATTTTACTGCTAAAAAATGCTATCGTCTGAGCTTTCAACGGGTCACAATCACTGATCATAGATCTCCATAACAAATATAATAACGATGAAAAAGTTCAAAATATTGTGAGAACTACCAAAATGTGACTGGGAGACATGAATTGAGCGAATGCTTTTGGAAAAATGGTGCCGATAGACAGGCTCAAACCAGGTTTGCCACAAACCTTTGATTTATAAAAACACAGTGCCTGCGAAGAGCAATAAAGCAAAGCACAATAAAATGAGGTCTGCCTTTACAATTAAAGTTATAACATTGAAAGACATACAAAGGTATCTAAGTATTAGAACAAAAATAACAACCCAAAATATATGTGCAACACAGCAGAATGGAAAGAAAATGAACTTTGAAATTAAAATGACTTGTGCTCCAAATCCTAACTCTGCCTCTTAATTAGTTGTATGACTTTGGGCAAGTGATTTAACCTCTCTGAACTGCATAATCATATCCACCTTACGCCGGGTTATTATGAGAATGAACTAGATAATATGCCTAATATATCTCAAAATGCCTTGCAAATGATTAATAATTAATAGACATTATCACCATTATTGTTACACCTCATCATTTCTTAGACCCTGAAGGGAAAGAGTGATGCTGAGGAACCCCTTTTTGCCATTTTGTTATCATTACAGTTGCTGAGGTACAGTGAAGCTTAAGTTAGATCAGAAGGTATGAATAGCAGCCCATGTCCACAGCATTATTACAGTCAGGGAACAGGAACAGAGAAAAGCAAGGGTTGGTAATAGCACTGGGCTGAAAGACAGTGAAATGGAGCAAAAGATTAAGTTGGAAGGGGCATTAAAGATGCTGGAAAGGTCATGACAAAAATGGCTTTATCCATGTTTCCTTGCTCTGCCTGCTTTCCTCAGCACATCACATTGGCGAAACAGAAGAGAAGGCATTGTCCTTCCTGGGGCTGCGGAGTGGAGCTTAGGCTTTGTTCTAAACACACAAACATCATCTAATATTTTCTGAGTGTCTGATGAGCTGGATTAAATTGAACACTTTCCACATCTTCTCCACAGTCGTAGGTGCTAGGTAAAATACAAAATAGATCCTCTCTGCCTTAAAGTAGCTTTGTGTGAAATAGTTGCAGACTAAATTAAGAAAAATATTTGAAAAGCAGATGTGTGAAATAAACAAATACTAATATAGAATATACTAGAACCAGTAAGAGTAATCATGATGGGCAATGTTTTGTTAGCAACCTTATTTTCCAAGCACTATCAGACACTTGATGTATTTGTAAGCATTTAATTTTTATAACTACATGTTAGAAATCACCATCTTGATTTTAATTACCAGCAATATGTACTAAAAGCATTACACTTGGATCTCAGATGCGCAGTATTCTTATCAAAATAACTGGCCAAGAAAGAGTTTATAATAAAATATCATGAAAAATGAAATATGACTTTGAATAAATATACACATGTGCAATTGTTTTCCAATGTAGCTCAAAAATATATAAGAAATACAGGATAGTACTGGTTTTATAACACCCAGTACAAGGAATTTTCTTTTTTATGGGCCCATAAAAATGTGTTTACACCACCAGTAATTTAAAATAACGATGCTACACACAACAGCTATTATTATAATACATAATTTAAGTGAACCAATAATTAAATAACACTTCAAGTTATTTTAACACTTCAGTCATGTATTTTAAAATGAATTGCCTTGTATCATCAAAGCCTCACTTTTCTTCATCATTTGAAACATGTTCTGAGATGAGGATTTCCAATAAGCATGTTACAGTGAAAGTGCAGTATATATTTCTCTAATTCTCTTTTTTTTCTTGAGTATTAAGTAAACAATGGTAATAAATAAATGCAGACTGTCTTCTACAGAGCAATCAGCTTGAGATCATGTTCCAGCGGTGGTTAGCAAAGTTCTCTGACCGTCATGTGAAGTTGAAGAGGGAGTAGGCTTGGCGATGTCTTTTACAGGAATCAAGTCTGAGCCTGGAAATGAATACAGTGGCAAGTCTGCCTATAACATTATCATTCAAATTAGAGTTAATGCTTTCATGATCACCTTATAAATATTAATATATTCATTAGTTCCCTTTGACAGTGGTTACTTTTCATACCTGTGTCACATCCTACCCCAATAAAAGGGAAATAAAATGTCAGCAGGGGAGTCTGCATTTGACATCTACTGCTCACCATAGGGTCCAGCTTCACTTCTTTTATCTAAGCTTGGGGAAATTGTTTTGTGGAAGCAATGAATGTAAAGGAAGCAGTTTAGCTACCAAATACAGAGTTCTAGGATGATATACATGGATAGTGTAGTTATTTAGACTTCTGAACATTGGACCTACCTGTTCAGAAAAATGTAAAATTACAGGATTTCGATAAAATTTATTTTATAAAAATCCAAGTCGTAAACTAAAAGATCACCTAAAGGCAGAGGGAGTTAAGAGTAAATATAGAAAATGGGCAGGTAGGAGAAGAGCAAAGAAGGAGAAATAGAGCAAGGCAATGGAAGGAAGGGGCCATGCGGACAAGACTGGAGATCTCTTCCATAGGTCTGTGAGCTGGCAGTGGAACTGGACTCCCCTAGTTCAGGCCTCTAGTGTTCTTCTCTTGGTCCCAAAGAAGTCCTGGCAGCATAGTGATGTCAGTACAGAAGTCTCTGCATTTCTCCTTGCCTATTCTTTCTGGTCCACAGTGTGGGTCTTGAAGCAAGGAAAGCACCGTGGGCTCAAAAAGAGAAAGTGAGGGTACTTTGGAGTATGTTTCTGTAATAAAACAAGGATTTTGCTGCTGAGGGTTGGTTGTGGGGTATCTACTTTCCCCCACTGGGTCCATAAATGGCTGAATGACAAGCTTTCTTATTGGACATAAAGCAGCTTCAAAGTAACTATGTTGTATTTAAAAGTTGATTGTAAGGAATAAATGAAGTCATACGTATAAAGGACTTAACATAGTGCCTGGCACAGAATGGCAACCTCTGCCAATCACAGAAAAATCTTATTCCAGGGATGTTAAATTGTTTTTCATTTTAATGCAAAATTTTAATTAAAATTGTTTGCATTTAATTCCATTAAATGCAATTCAGTGGAATAAGTTGTTTGTGGTGGCTTGGAGCAGTCCTGCAAGAAGAGTAAATGGTTCTAATGGAAAGAAAAAAAGAGAAAAATGGTAGTAAGAATATTGACGTTAGGAGTTTCTGCAAGGAATCCCAGTACCCCTCCTCTAGGTGGAATGGGAAAAGCAGGTTCTCTGAAATGTAAGTTAAATGGAGAGCAAAAATCTAATGTAGCAAAATCCATAAAAATGATGAACACATAATAATAAAAAATTCTAGTAGCAATACATTTTGTTAATAAGGCAGAACCAATATTTTTCTTTAATAGAAGCATCTGAGCCTGTTGTGAACTGGTTTTGTACCCCAAATGCAGATGATTTTCTACTGTAAGGTGGTCTATTAACACTTCTTTGTAATGAAAATGTGCAGGCATTTTGATCGCTTCCAGGAGTACTATTCATTTATTACCATAGTTGGAGCGATAGTAAGACATGTAGGGCTCAGAGAATCATGAATTTTTTCTTTCTAATTTTAATTATATTTCATTCTTTTCAGCAGTCTGATTGTGTCAGATTCTGAAATTATAAACTCCTGATTTAGGGCATGGATATTTCCTTATGTCCCATGATAAAAACACTTGAAAGTGAAGTAATGTGTTCTTGTACAGTGTGTCTATTGTGAATGACTGAAGCCCAAGCCGTTTGCTGCAATGTTGTGGTAACTAATAGAGGGTAAGAGAGTGTCTCTAAGGAAAGCTCTGGACTGGTTATCTTTGAATTTCATATCCTCACTTGCATAGCCTTCATGATACTGCACATACCTAATCATTCAGGCCTATGGTGAATATGCCTAACGTAGGTGCTTGCATAATTGACAGACAACTGAAGGCCTGAAAATAAATTGTTAAAGCTCATAGCAGAAAGGGCAGCCTTGTGGCATGATGGTATTTGTGCTGCTTGCCTGATAATTGCACACCACTCAGAAGAGCACAGTAATTTTGTAATTAACGCTTGATACACATTACCTTTAATTACATAAGGCAGCTTTGCTTGGAGGAATCTTTGTGTAAGTGTGAGTGTGTGCATGTGTCTTTCTGTTTGCTGAGTTTTAGCCTCTACTGAAAGAGTTTTCTCCCCACTGATAAAGTGCTTGGCTGATCGAGTTCAAATGTCCTGCTTGACCTGAGTTATCTGGAAAGGTATCTCTGGAAACTCTTCAAGGAGCAACAGCTTTATTGATAATTACAGCAGAACTGACACCATGTTGAACCCTTGCTGCAAAAGAATTCTGTTTCCTGCTGGACAAGTGGTCTGATAAAGGGAACTCTGTGAAGGTGTTCTTACCTAACAAGTAATTATTAACCCTACTTTCGGTCATTATTTGTTTCCTCCTTCAGCATTTGTCTAAACAGCATTGTGGATGGTTAGAAATGATTTACTTTCTTCATTTATTTAGTTCATTTTTGCAATAATCTGTATACTCTGGGCTAGATTGAAACGATGAGTCTAAAGCCACATTGTGCAGAGCAATGTTCAATTTCAGTGCCCTTCCGTTCGCTTCCAAACGCCCAGTGCCCATCATGTCCTGCCATTTCATGGCTTTCCAGCCCTTCTCATTCCTCACCTGGGCCTGTCTGATTAAGAAGCGTGCCTGCTCTGGTCCAGAGCACACAAACCAGAGCCCCAGAAGTGGAGTCCAGCTGGTAGAAGTGTTTCTTTGGTCCATTAGGTCTTTCTCACAGTTTCTCACAGTTTTCTCACACTCTTTTAAAACATTGAATCCATTACCAACAATTAATAACTGAGATAGTTCACATAAAACTCTAGATTCTTGGTTCCTTGGAAAGTCTGAGCTAACAGCCACATCAGACTTCCATCCCCACACAAGATCCTCTGTTTGAAAAGAGTGGCAGCTGCCCCTTCAGAAAGGGACCTGTGGGCTCCAGTAGACAGTCCTCAGTGGAGACTACTGCCTCCTTCCCTCTGAGGCTATAGCTGGCAGCCACTTACCATCAAGCTTATGCTCTTGCTTTCTTATACCTCACTTTATTCACTCACTTATATTCCCCCCTGGCCTCTGTAGGCCTTTGAGTTTTTAACACTGTTGTAAATACTTCTCTTTTCTACCAATTCATGGCCTCATAATCTTAGGAGAAAGCCAGTGTGCGTCCAGCATCCCATCCCAGCCATGTGGCCTCTCACTTTGTAACCCAAATATCCACTACAATGTCTACAGCTTTCTGGCTTCATCCTTTTCTTTAATATGCAAATATAGTTATTCCAGCATATTTAGTTTGACAGTAATAAATTCAGTTTCAAACTTTTGGAAAGTTTCCTGGAACTCATAAAGCTGACTCAGGCAGGGTCAGAGCATGTCACGGACCCGTGTCTCCCTCTTCCATCACTTGCTCAAAACGCCTGCTCCCTCTGGTCACTCTGACCTCCTTGTCATGAGCTTTCTGAGATTCTCCAGCTCCATCCTATACTCTTTTGCTAAGAAATGGGCCTAGTCATCCCTTCATTGTCCTGAGTTGTCGATAGCATGAGGCTAGCACTTAATTATGATGGCTGACAAAGTGTGCTGATGGCTTTGGTGATAAATTAGGGGAATAACAAGCTTAAAAATGGACAACAAGCTGGCTAAGCCACATGAATCCTCTACCTGGCTACTTCAACTTGCTGCTGTGCTGTAGGCATACACCAAATTCCATTTGGTCATCTCAACCCATTTTTCCTTCTTGGCTTTCCAGTGGAGATCTGGAAGTCCTTTGGCATTACAAAACTGTAGTGAGAAAAGAAATACACTTTTCCAATATATGGTACAAGGGTAATTGTTTATCCATAAAAAATACAAAGGACTGAATTCTTAGCGCACATATAAATCACCTGCAGGTAGACGATGTACCCATGAAGCTTTTAAGACATTGTGTGAGAACTTATGATCTTAGGTAGGTCAAAGGCACAGAAAGTATTAATCATAGTGGAAGAGATTAATAAGATGCAACAATATTAGAATGAGTAATTTTTTTAATGAAACATGAAGAGGGGGAAAAAATAAGCCAGTGAATGGGGAGGATACAGGAAATACATAGACACAAGACATATATGTTATATTTTTATATATTACATATACAATACATGTATTAAAATATATTGATATATTATTATTATGTATATTATTATAGGAGATTTTCAGAATATATATGATAGAAAACTAGAAAAACAATGGAAAATGGGAAAATAATTCCTCTACAAATATTTCACAGATAATAAATCTAAATAGCCAGTCAGTATTTGAAAAGATATTCTGAACCTTTATAGAAACTAGGGAAATATAAATATCTACCATAATAAGACACCATTATCCACAGGGCTGCCATGTTAGCAAATAAAGACAGAGGAAGCCTTAGTGCATTTGAATTTCAGATGAACAGTGAAAAGTTTTTCGTACGTGTATGTCCTATGTAATACTGGGGACATATTTATGCTACATAATTATTCTTTTCCTACCAAAAGTTCAAATTTAATTGTGCATCCTCTATTTTATCTGTCAACCCTAATTAATCACATACCTAACAGGAGGGCAAAAACTGATGTGTCTGATAGTACCAAGACAAGGGTGTGAAGGAACTGGAACCCTTACCTAGCTGAGGGGTATAAATTGGTATGTCCACTTTGGAAACAAAATTTGGCACACAATCTACCTGAAGAGGAGATAAACTTACTGTGCAACCCAACAATTCCCCATCATGCATGTAAACATATACTTCCTAGAGAAATCATTCACATAGGTGTGAGGATACATATGCTAGTAAACTGGTATCTATATTGTGAATAAAAGCAAAAAATAAAAATGGGTGGGACCCAGGTGTCCATTTTTGATAGAATGATGCATAGTGTCATATCCATATGATGGAATGTTATAGAGCAATACAAATTAAGGACAATGGTTAACTCTGGGGTGAAGGGAGATTCTTCTATGAAAGGAACAAAGGATGATTCTTGGGTGCTATATGATAACGTTCTGTTCCTCAAGCTGTTGGTTACATTTTATGTACTTTTCTATATGTGTCCATATTCTATAATTTTGAAAGAATTAAAACCACTCTCTGCACACTCTTTTTATCTCAGCCTTTCCCATCCAGACAAGGCACAGCCAAACAGCCCATTAAAGTGTTTGTCGAAGACTAGCTTATCTATCTCTATTAGAGATTCCAGGTGGAAAGTAAAGTTACCAATATAAGAACTAGACATAAGGAATCCCAGGTGGACATGAATTGGTAATATGGTACAGTTATTTTTAAGGCAAATAGGGCACCTGGCTGTGATGACAGCAGGATTGCTTTGAAAGAAAGTGTTGGCATTAGCCAGAAAACTGATAAAATGACCCGTTCAATTTTGTTCTCTCAAATTTTCAATGGGAAAATTTGCTCAAACCGAAGCATATCCACTGCAAAGTAGTACCTCTATGATTTAGTCAAACACAAGATAACCCCCTATAAGGGAAATCCATGACTTCTTGATTTCCTGGTGTTGCCTACAAATGGCACAAATCACTGGGTAATGATACCTGATGCCCGAGCCCAGCTCAGCAATGTTTATGAGTCCAGTAGCTGCTCTTACTGCCCCCAGCCTCCACTGTCCAGACAGGTGATCCACCAGGCCCCAGCATGGAAGAGAAGAAAGACAAGAAATAACTCATGATTTCCTAAAGCACAGCCTCAAAGGAGCATTGCTGCTGAGCTTTTAGAAACAACTGGAGAGTCCAGTGGGCAGTGCAGGGGACTGTAATGTAGCAGTTCTTTCTGTCAAATGACTCCATGCTTTGACACTGAGGCTGAAATCTCAAAGAGCAACAGGCCCTCTGGATGAAACTACTACAAGCACCTACTTTTCAGGTTGGAGATAAAGGTTGCATTTTTGCATATCCAGATATACTTGTGCAAGGAGACCAGAGTACAAAGCAGGCACCATCAATTCTCTAGCATGTCTACATGTATTAAAATTTAGCTAAACTGTACTCCCACCTACCATTTGTTCCTGACTTTAAACCAGCCCACCCAAAACACCCCACACGTGAATCTAAGTCTTAACTCCTGGCCCTCCAGAAGGAAAATAATATATTTCTCTTGTCAACATTCCTCACCAGGCCTAGTGGGACCATCACTGTCAGTTGCAAAGAATATATAAAATAACTGGTCAGGAATTATTCAATTATCAATGTTTTTGAATACTGTAGGCTTAAAAAAATAATTGACTACTTTTTATTTCAAGGATCTTCTGAGATTCAAAAAGGAAAGGACAGTATCTAACCCTCATGCAGCCACCTGCCTGGCATCCTCATGTATTTATATAGAAGAGGTGAAAATAAACCTTCATGTCTGTTGGAGACAAGTGGTTGAACATATTTGCCCTAAGATATCTTGTTCCTTTCTGTCCATGTCCAAGGCCACCACCGGAAACAGTTGTCACCATGAAAGCCTAGGTAATAAGAGTCCCAAGTAATCTTACAACATCTCAAATGGCTCTGAGAAAATATTTCTACATGGGCCTTCCCACAATTAGAGGTAAGCCAGGACTACACCTGGACACCCACGTTAACCCATCAGCTATTAGACATCTTTCTGTGAGAGAAAAACACGCACGTATCTTATCTCTCTGAGGGCACATCATCACTTTTTCTCTTCCCTACCCAAGAGTCTGTGCATCACAGGCAAAGGCCACCTCTGCGACCTCTAGCAGACTTAGAACCTTTTCACTGTTAGGCCCCTGCACCGCTGGATGACTGACAGACCATGCCTTCATGCCCCATATAATGTGAGTGCCAGGGGAGGACAGATCAGCGTGTTGCTAGAAGGGTCTCTCACCCCTGCCTCAGAGAAACTTTTCAGAGGGCCTCTGAAGAATATTATGATTGTTCTGCTTAAATCAGAGTTATACTTAACGTTAGGCAGGACCTCAGTGATGGTGCAAACACAAAGGCAGATGTGCTGAGAGAAAGTAAAAGATGCAAAAGTCTGGGTCTAGTTATTAAGAACTGAGAATTGACAATACACTGCGTATCTACCATGAGCCCACATTTGGGAAAAGAAAGTCTAAAACACAGTCTCCCTCCTGATGAACTTTTATACCTGGTTGGAGAGATTAGCCTGACCATATGAACATGATGCAACACAATGCTGAAGTTACTGTATTGCATGACACCACCTCTAAACAGTCAGGAGTTTCAAGAGAGAAATAAGAATTGTTACAGCCTCCCTGCAGCTGGTCCCGGTTCCTAAAAATTTTGGCCTCCACAGTCAAAAGGGCAGCCAGCATGGTTGGGGCCTGAGCCTGGGGACAACCCAATGCATCCAGGGATTACATTCACGAGAGATTTCTAGGGGCCCAACCCCACATCAACGTAGTCTTCTTTACAAGGGAGAGCCTCTTCCAGTTTAGGTTTCTTTTGTTTTTGTTTTTGTTTTTTTGCTATCATTAATGTACAATTACATGAGAAATATTATAGTTACTAGAATCCCCCTATTATCAAGTCCCCACCACATACCCCATTACAGTCACTGTCCATCAGGGTAGTAAGATGCTATAGAATCACTACTTGTCTTCTCTATAAATACTGCCTTTCCCGTGTACCCCCCCCGCTACATTATGTGTGCTAATTGTAATGCCCCCTTTCCCCCCTTATCCCCCCCTTCCCACCCAACTTCCCCAGTCCCTTTCCCTTTGGTAACTATTAGTCCGTTCTTGGGTTCTGTGAGTCTGCTGCTGTTTTGTTCCTCCAGTTTTTTCTTTGTTCTTGTACTCCACAGATGAGTGAAATCATTTGGTACTTGTCTTTTTCGGACTGGCTTATTTCACTGAGCATAATACCCTCTAGCTCCATCCATGTTGTTGCAAATGGTAGGATTTGTTTTCTTCTTATGGCTGAATAATATTCCATTGTGTATATGTACCACCTCTTCTTGATCCATTCATCTACTGATGGACACTTAGGTTGTTTCCATTTCTTGGCTATTGTAAATAGTGCTGCAATAAACATAGGGGTGCATATGTCTTTTTCAAACTGTGCTGCTGCATTCTGAGGGTAAATTCCTAGGAGTGGGAATCCTGGGTCAAATGATATTTCTATTTTGAGTTTTTTGAGGAACCTCTATACTGCTTTCCACAATGGTTGAACTAATTTGCATTCCCACCACCAGTGTAGGAGGGTTCCCCTTTCTTCACATCCTTGCCAACATTTGTTGTTGTTTGTGTTTTGGATGTTGGCCATCCTCACTGGTGTGAGGTGATATCTCATTGTGGTTTTAATTTGCATTTCTCTGATGATTAGTGATGTGGAGCATCTTTTCATATGTCTGTTGGCCATCTGAATTTCCTCTTTGGAGAAGGGTGTGTTTAACACCTCTGCCTATTTTTTAATTGGCTTATTTGCTTTTTGTTTGTTGAGGTGTGTGAGCTTTTTATATGATTTAGATGTCAACCCATTATCAGATATGTCATTTATGAATATATTCTCCCATACAGTAGGATGTCTTTTTGTTCTATTGATGAGGTCCTTTGCTATACAGAAGCTTTTTAGTTTGATATAGTCCCACTTGTTCATTTTTGCTTTTGTTTCCCTTGCCTGGGAAATATGTTCATGAAGAAGTTGCTCGTGTTTATGTCCCAGAGATTTTTGCCCATGTTTTTTTCTAAGAGTTTTATGGTTTCATGACTGACATTCAGGTCTTTGATCCATTTTGAGTTTACTTTTGTATATGGGGTTAGACAGTAATCGAGTTTCATTCTCTTGCATGTAGTTGTCCAGTTTTGCCAACACCAGCTGTTGAAGAGGCTGTCATTTCCCCATTGAATATCCATGGCTCCTTTATCATATATTAATTGACCATATATGCTTGGGTTTATATCTGGACTCTCTAGTCCGTTCCACTGGTCTATGGGTCTGTTCTTGTGCCAGTACCAAATTGTCTTGATTACTGTGGCTTTGTAGTAGAACTTGAAATCAGGGAGCATAATTCCCCCTGGTTTATTCTTCCTTCCCAGAATTGCTTTGGCTATTCGGAGTGTTTTGTGGTTCCATATGAATTTTAGAACTATTTGTTCTAGTTCATTGAAGAATGCTGTTGGTATTTTGATAGGGATTGCACTGAATCTATAGATTGCTTTAGGCAGGATGGCCATTTTGATAATATTAATTCTTCCTATCCATGAGCACGAGATGTGTTTCCATTTATTGTTATCTTCTTTAATTTCTCTCATGAGTGTCTTGCAGTTTTCGGAGTATAAGTCTTTCACTTCCTTGGTTAGGTTTATTCCTAGGTATTTTATTCTTTTTGATGCAATTGTTAATGGAATTGTTTTCCTGATTTCTCTTTCAACTAGTTCACCATTAGTGTATAGGAATGCAAAATATTTCTGTGTATTAATTTTATATCCTGCAACATTACTGAATTCAGATATCAGATCTAGTAGTTCTGGAGTGGATTCTTTAGGGTTTTTTATGTACAGTATCATGTCATCTGCAAAAAGGGACAGTTTGATTTCTTCCTTACCAATCTGGATGCCTTTTATTTCTTTGTGTTGTTTGATTGCCGTGGCTAGGACCTCCAGAACTATGTGAATAAATGTGGGGAGAGTGGGCATCGATATCTTGTTCCCAATTTTAAAGGAAAAGCTTTCAGTTTCTCACTGTTAAGTATAATATTGGCTGTGGGTTTGTCATATATGGCCTTTACTATGTTGAGGTACTTGCCCTCTATACCCATTTTGTTGAGAGTTTTTATCATGAATGTGTGTTGAATTTTGTCAAATGCTTTTTCAGCATCTATGGAGATGATCATGTGGTTTTTGTCCTTCTTTTTGTTGATGTGGTGGATGGTGTTGGTGGATTTTCAAATGTTTTACCATTCTTGCATTGCTGGGATGAATCCCACTTGATCATGATGGATGATACTCTTGATGTATTTTTGAATTCGG
Organism: Smutsia gigantea; assembly: GCA_032199065.1. Classification (NCBI taxonomy): domain Eukaryota; kingdom Metazoa; phylum Chordata; class Mammalia; order Pholidota; family Manidae; genus Smutsia; species Smutsia gigantea. The sequence continues at coordinate 210,744 of JAVSCE010019209.1, forward strand.
TTTGCTAATATTTTGTTGAGTATTTTTGCATCGGTGTTCATCAGGGATATTGGTCTGTAGTTTTCTTTTTTTGTCGTGTCTTTGCCTAGTTTTGGTATTAGAGCAATGTTGGCCTCATAGAATGAGTTTGGGAGTATTCCCTCCTCTTCTACTTTTTGGAAAACTTTAAGGAGGATGGGTGTTAGGTCTTCACTAAATGTTTTATAAAATTCAGCAGTGAAACCATCTGGTGCAGGTGTTTTGTTCTTAGGTAGTTTTTTGATTACCAATTCAATTTCTTTGCTGGTAATTGGTCTGTTCAGATTTTCTGTTTCCTCCTGGGTCAGCCTTAGAACATTGTATTTTTCTAGTAAGTTTTCCATTTCTTCTAGGTTATCCAGTTTTTAGCATATAATTTATCATAGTATTTGCTCATAATTATTTGTATTTCTGTGGTGTCCATAGTGATCTTTCCATTCTCATTTATGATTCTGTTTATGTGTGTAGACTCTCTTTTTTTCTTGATAAGTCTGGCTAGGGGTTTATCTATTTTGTTTAATTTCTCAAAAAACCAGCTCCTGCTTTCATTGATTCTTTCCATTGTTTTATTCTTCTCAATTTTATTTATTTCTGCTTTAATCTTTATTATGTCCCTCCTTCTACTGACTTTGGGCCTCATATGTTCTTTCTTTTCTAGTTTCATTAATTGTGAGTTTGGACTGTTCATTTGGGATTGTTCTTCTTCCTGATATAGGCCTGTATTGCAATATATTTCCCTCTTAGCACGGCCTTTGCTGCATCCCACAGATTTTGCAGTGTTGAATTATTATCGTCATTTGTCTCCATATATTGCTTGATCTCTGTTTTTATTTGGTCATTGATCCCTTGATTATTTAGGAGCATGTTATTAAGCCTCCATGTGTTTGTGCACTTTTTGTTTTCTTTGAGTAATTTATTTCTAGTTTCATACCTTTGTGATCTGAAAAGATGGTTGGTACAATGTCAATCTTTTTAAATTTACTTAGGCTCTTTTTGTGGCCTAGTATATGATCTATTCTTGAAAATTTTCCATGTGCACTTGAGAAGAATGTGTATCCTGTTGCTTTTGGATGGAGTGTTCTGTAGATGTCCATTAGGTCCATCCGTTCTAATACATTGTTGAGTGCCTCTGTCTCTTTATTTATTTTCTGTCTGGCTGATCTGTCCTTTGGAGTGAGTTGTGTTTTGAAGTCTCCCAAAACAAATGCATTGCAGTCTATTTCCCCCTTTATTCTGTTAGTATTTGTTTCACATGTGTAGGTGATCCTGTATTGGGTGCATAGATATTTATAATAGTTATATCCTCTTGTTGAACTGACCCCTTTATCATTATGTAATGTCCTTCTTTGTCTCTTGTGACTTTCTTTGTTTTGAAGTCTATTTTGTCTTATACAAGTACTGCCACTCCTGCTTTTTTCTCCCTATTAATCACATGAAATATCTTTTTTCATCCCTTTACTTTCATTCTGTGTATGTCTGGGTTTGATGTGAGTCTCTTGTAAGCTGCATATAGGTGGGTCTTATTTTTTTAACCATTCAGTGACTCTACATCTTTTGAATGCATTCAGACCATTTACATTTAGGGTGATTATCGATAAGTATGTACTTATTGCCATTGCAGGTTTTAAGATTTGTGGCTACCAAAGGCTAAAGGGTAATTCCCTTACTATCTAACAGTCTAATTTAACTCACTTCATATGTTATTAGAAACACAACCTAAAGATTCTTTTTTTTCTCCTCCTTTTTCTTCCTCCTCCATTCTTTGTATGTTATGAGTCATATTCTGTACTCTTTGTCTATCCCTTGGGTGACATCTATTTAGTCCTAGGAATTCTTCCATCTATAGGAATCCTTCCAAAATGGCACTTTAGAGGTGGTTTGTGGGAGGTAAATTCTCTCAGCTTTTGCTTATCTGAAAATTGTTTAATCCCTCCTTCAGATTTAAATGATTACCTTGATGGGTAGAGTATTCTTGGTTCGAGGCCCTTCTGCTTCATTGCATTAAATATATCATGCCACTCCCTTCTGGCCTGTAAGGTTTCTGTTGAGAAATCTGATGATAGCCTGATGGGTTTTCCTTTATATGTCATCTTTTTTCTCTCTCTAGCTGCTTTTAAAAGTCTTTCTTTTTCCTTGATCTTTGCCATTTTAGTTATTGTGTGTCTTGGTGTTGTTTTTCTTGGGTCCCTTGGGTTGGGAGGTCTGTGCATCTCGATGGCTTGAGAGACTATCTCCGTCCCCAGATTGGGGACGTTTTCAGCAATTACCTCCTCAATAACACGTTCTATCGCTTTTTCTCTCTTTCCTTCTTCTAGCATCCCTATAACACGAATATTGTTCCGTTTGGATTGGTCACACAGTTCTCTCAATATTCTTTCATTCTTAGAGATTCTTTTTTCTCTCTGTCCCTCAGCTTCTTTGTATTCCTCTTCTCTAATTTCTATTCCACTTACCATCTCTTCTACTACATTTAATCTGCTTTTAAATCCCTCCATTGTATGTTTCACTTCAAATATGGAATTTCTTAATGATTGAATCTCTGTCTTAAATTCATTCCTGAGTTCTTGAATATTTTTCTGTACCTCCATAAGCATGTTTATGATTTTTATGTTGAACTCTCTTTCAGGAAGATTGGTGAGTTCAGTTTCATTTGGTCCTTTTTCTGGGGTTTGTAAGATTTTGGTCTGAACCATGTTCTTTTGATGTTTCATATTTCTGTGTGGTGCCCTCTTTTGCCCAGAAGCGCCAGTCTCTGGAGCTGCTCAGCCCCTAGAGTGAGGTTGAGGGTCATAGGGGAGCAGAGCTGGTGCCTGGGGGTAGGAAAGATCTGTTTCCTGATTCCCATCTGCCTTGCCTGTCTCCAGTATCAAGCCAGTGGGCTGAGCACACAGGTGTAAGCCTCTGTGCTTGGTGTCTCTAGCTGTTTTAGGGGGGGCCTTCCTCTGGCTGACCTGACACCAGAGCAGTGACTGCTGGTTTGCAAGCAAGTGCCTGCAGGCCAGGAGGAAGGCTCGGCAGGCTGTGTGTCACAGTGGGGGGGCCTTGGAGCTGAGTAGGCAGCCAGGAGGTTGGAGCTCCTGAAGCTCTCCAAAGTTCCCAATCCGGCCTTTCAGCAGCCCTCTCACTGCTGGGAAGCCTCTCAGACTGCCTTTCCCTTGTCCCAGAGCTGCCGGGTGTGGATCCCATCCCCCGCAAATGCTGGAATCTGTTTCTCAAGCACTCCACCTGTCCCAGCTCCCCATCCTCCAGAGCACCACAGAATGTAGGTTTCTGCTGGCAAAGCAGCTCTCCAGGGCTGGGTGTTCAGTAGTCCCAGGATTCCGCCCCCTACCCTACTCTGTTTCTCTTCCTCCCTCCGGTGAGCTGGGGTGGGGTAAGGGCTCGGGTCCCGCTGGATCAAGGCTTTTGGACGTTACCCTGTTTTGTGAGGTCTGCTCTGTTCATGAGGTCTGTATGCAGTCTGGTACAGCCTTCTTTCCTGTTGCTCTTTTAGGGTTAGTTGTATTAACTATATTTTCACACTGTCTGTGGTTTTGGAAGGAGTTCTCTGTCTCATCTCTCATGCCGCCGCCATCTTGAATCCTTGATTCCCAGTTTAGGTTTCTTTATAGCAGAGCTCTCCCTCTACATGAGTAAGAAGAGAGAAGAAGCTGTAACTTCCTCCTTCTTTTCCCAGGCACGGCCCCACCAGGCCCCCTTTACACACTTTTGCTACATCAGTGTTCGAGGCACCTGAGCAGCCACAGGCTACACACAAAGCAACATCTTCGAATACCTGTGTCCTTGAGACTAATTAACCTCAGGTTCTGTAAGGTGAAAAGAGCAGCAACAGCCTTTGCATCACTGCAGATATATCAAACAAACTAATGTAAATCAGTTGAGCCAGGAAGCAAATACCCAGATTTTCTGAATTAAATTGAGAATCTTCCTTGACATCTGAGATTTGATATTTTTCAGCAGAGATGACAGCTCTGAAACCACTCTCCCAGTGCCCATGGAAAAAACAAAACCGTTCAAGGCATCATTTACATATCACACAGACATCTCCAGCTGGCAGCTTGTTGCTTAGTAAAGAAAATACAAATAAAGCGGGGCTTAGGGGATGAGCCCTGGAACAGTTAAGTTAGAATGGAAAGTGCTAGTTGGTTAATTAGGTAGTGTTATGCCTCCAAGGGTTAAGGGAAGGGGCAGAAATTTAGTAAAGAGCTGTTTTCTTTCTCACTGTTCTCCACTTATCACCTCTCACCGTGAGACAATGCTCTGAGCAACAGAACCAGTGATTGTGCAAATTATTTTCTTTCAAACACTGAAGTGGTGTAGAGTTGAGCGGCAGAGGTGGCAGGAACAGAAACCACATCAAAATACAGGGGCATCTGTTTGTGATGCAGGAGAATCAGCCCAACAACTACCTACAACTCCAGTCAGGCTCCCCTGATAATAGGATGTTCCTCACTTTTTTACATCTCATGTTTCCGAAATTGATTCTGATTTGATTTATTTTCCTTTCCTATATACTATTATTTAATATATTCTCTTGTCTTCTTTAGGCTGCAGTAGCATCCCTGTTCTTAGCACAATGTTTGACACATAGTAGATGCTCAAACATTTATTAAATACAATGTCACTTAATTAAGTCCACACACAATAATAATGGATTTCAAAGTGAAGTTTGCCATTTATTAACAAGGAGAAGCAGTGGAATTATGGAAAGAGCTTTTTTGTTAGAGGCATAAAGAGCTTCATTCAAATCCTGATCCTGTCAATCATTTAAACTTCAGGTTCGTCATTTGTGCTAGAAATAAAAAGAAAGAAAGAGAGAAGAAAATCAAGAAAGAAAGAGAGAGAAAGGAAGGAAGGGAGGAACTTCATAATTATAATTATCCATTGAATGCTCAGTACAGGCACTGTCCTAAAATCTTTACATGTGTTGACTGAATACAACTCAAAACAGTTACCATCCCTATGAGAGAACTGAGGCACAGAAGTTAAGTAATTTTCCTCATGTCACACAAATGGTAAGTAGCAGAGATGGGATAGAAATTCAGGCAAGGTGACTCAAGATACTGTTAATCACTCCTCACAAACACACACTCACCCATATACTCATAAGACTTTAATATACTAACTCTTTAAGCCTGCAGTGGGGAGTGACTTAAATGAGACACCTTGCAGAGATTGCCCATCAGCAGTGTTTCTACTAAGCTCTTTTGATGAACCTACACACAGGCATTTTCATTCCGCCCTGAGGCTGAGAGTGCCCCAAGTCCTAGCCCATTTCTCCCTCCATTCTGCTTCCTCACCTGGAAGCCTCAGCATGTCTCCCACCCTCATCTTAGATCTTGTTACAAAATGGCACTTTCTCCAGCAATTCCACTTCTGGGTATATCCCTGGAAGATCTGAAAGCAGAGTGTCAAAGAGATAGTTGCATACCCATGTTTACAGCAGCAGCATTCATGATAGCCAAAGGTGGAAATAACCCCTGTCTATTGACAAATGAATGGACAAAATGTGATGTCTACATTTAATGGAATATTGGTCAGCCTTAAAATGGCAATTCTGACACACACACTATAGTGTGGATGAACCTTGAAGACATCGTGCTAAGTGAAATAAGCCAGACAAAAAAGGGACAAATATTATGATTCCACTTAAATGAGGTTCCAAGATAGCCAAAGTCATAGACAGAAAGTAGAATGGTAGTGGCCAGGGGTTGAAGGAGAGGTTGTAGAATGGGGAGTTATTATTTAATGCATAAAGGATATTCATTTTTGAAGGTGAAAAGAGTTGTGGATATATATTGGTTACACAACAACTGTGAACAAACTTAACATTACCAAACTGTATGATTAAAAGATGGTTAAGATGGTAAATTTATAATTTGTTATATATATACATTTTTTTACTACAATTAAAACTAAAATTAAATTTAAAACAAGGAAACTGTCACAACAAAGCTCACACCAAAACATGCTAACTACACACACAACTAACACACAATGACATGGTAATTGTAGGTGGTCAATAAACATGCCCACTATTTTTCAGCCTGCAGATATTTGAAGTTAGTCCATAGTTAACTGTCCATAGACTTTTGTTGCTAGCAAATTCAGACAGATACTCTGATTCCAGGATAGTCTGGCACCTTTTGGAAAAACTAAAAGGCTACACAGATGATTGTTATTTGCCTGACCACATGCCACCAGATGAAAAATTATGGCAAAAGGGAATGGTTGTGTCTCCCAACAACTGCTTTCTCTGTTCCTCCTTCCCTGGCTTTGTAATGAATCAGTATTTTCCTCCCTGTTGCACAAATATTGCTTTCCCCTGAATGTCTTAATCAAAGAGACTTTGGGTCTATGGGTCACTCTAGTTGAGAAAGAAAGTAATTTGATTTAGCAAATGTACGTTATATGTGTGAATGCTTATAACCCACACTTTCCTTGGGTTTTATAAACTTTTAAAATTTGCACAAAATAGATTGTAGACAGAAAAATTTCTAACGTGTAGCACATATGATACTCCAACAATAAAAAGCATTTTAGAGGCATGCACGTTTAGAGTGATCGGGGGTATCGCAAATTACGTCACCTGGTCCACATCACCTCGTAAAGTGGGGAATATTCTGGATGAATCCTAGTTTCACACGTCTTAAATAGGAGGCTTCAGGAAGCTGATGGACTTTCATCAAACCACGTCTAATCTGGGCTCCACAGAGAGCCCGGTGGTTGCTTTAAAACCAGTCTTATTTTAGAATCACCTGAAGGGAACTGACCCCTGGTGTGAGAGAACCAACTTAGTCCCCTCATGCTTTCTAAATCCACATGATAGATTCCAGAGGTTCTAAAACATTCTCAAATCGTATGATATCACCATACTGCTAAAGCACCAAATTCTCTGTCAGCAGAGAAAAAATATATATAAAGGGCTACTGCGAGATGGGAAACAGGGTCTGGGGACAATCTTTACCTGCCAATCATATTTCAAAAGCTGAGGTATCTCAAGGGCCATCACTAATTAGACATTCAAATTAAATATAAATACATATTAAATATAAATACATAAGAAGCAAAGGCTCACCCAAGCAAATTAAAATAGGCACTCACTTTTTAGCAACTTTACCTCCCACTAAAGAAGGAAGGAGCTCCTCCTGATCAAGGCCCTTTATTCCAGTTACTCTCCTGGGTGATTCGTGCAGCTCCACTGAGCTCTCCCTTTGCTCCCGATCAAACCTGCTCGTTGCTATGACTCAACGAGGCTGTTTCATTCCACCAGTGATGTCAATGACTAACAGATCTAAATGCTGCCCCAGGTAGTGAAGATCTCAATTTTACAATCAAATAATATTGAATTTGAAAGGGACCTCAAAGGTCATCTTGGTAATTTTTCTACTATTGAAAGAATTTATCTAAACTTTTTCCTCCCCACATACATATATATCCCTCACTTGAACATTTCCAGCTATTGGCTGCCCATCGTATCACAAAAAGCATTTCTATTATCTGATGACTCTCCTTATTAGACAGTTATCTCTGCACAGCCATGATTATTCAGTGTCTTCATTTCTGTTATTTCAGTTCATTATAGTTTCTGACCTTCTCACATCCTTTCAGTAAAATGGTGAGAAGAGACAACATGAGATGAGTCGAGCCAAAGAAAAACCCTGGAGAAAAGTGACACTTAAAAGTTAGGCAGAGAATGAGAGTCCGAAGAAGAAAGGAAAGAGTGCTCAGAGATCGAAAGAGACTGGACATCAGGAGAGAAAGAATGTTCCAGAAGGGGGTGCTCAGCTGTGTCAAAAACTGAGAAGATTTAGACCATAGCCATCAAGAGTTTCACAGTGAAGCAAACCAGTCTTTGACCCCAGCTTTGCTGGGTGTGGAGGGCAACTTAATCTCTCTAAGCTTCAATCCATCTTCTTTTAATTGGGGAAAAGACACAGTATCTCTTCTCAAGGGTTAATATGCTTAATCGTGTGCTGATTACATAGAAAGCACTCAGCAAATATTATTTGCTATTGTCAATTTAACTAGTATTTATTTAAAGAGGACGGAAAGGAGGCCAATTGCATTTGAAATTAGGTTAGTATGCCTGTATGCCTTTCAAGGGTAGATTCAGAGTGTAAAGCTAGAAGGCTGACTCTAGTGGATTGAAAAACACTAAATTAGACCAGGTTAGATTGCTATTTTGTATATCAAAGTTGGCCGTTGGTGAGCAATTTCTTAAGATTCAATTTTAGGTGCTTGGTTAGTTGTGGAGATATGAGATTCACATTACTTTTTAGAAACATCTTAAGATAGGGTGATAATGACCTGTGGGAGGTTTTAGGCTTGGGGGTTGGGTTTTATTTTGTTTTAAGGAAAGAGACTTGAGCATTTTTAGCAGAGAATGAGCAAGTACAAAGGAAGAGGATAAGATTACACAAGAGGAATATTTTTTACAAAAAGTATTTCAAGGAAGCACAGAGCAGTCCTCAGGAGCACAGACTCTCACATTCTAGTTATTGGCATTGAGGAAATTACTTCATCTTTCCATCCCCCAGTTTCCTCATTTTTAAAAATAATAGCTACTACTTCCTAAGGTTATTGTGAGGTTTAAGGATAACACCCAGCTTGTACGTGGTCCTCCCTAAATAATAATGCATTCCTTTATCATGACCATTACTGTGATGAGCAACATGATGGAGGCCCTAGAGGAGACAGTCCCATCATCCAACAAGTCGAAGGAAAGATTTTATAGGAAGGTGAGAACATTAGTTACCTCCATGACGGAGGACCATAAATAGAACCACAGTGCCAACTCTGAAATTGTACTACTAGGGGTCCATCACCTTTGACCCTAAAAGGCTTTCAGTTGTCAGAAGAGCTCACTTAGAATGAAAATGTGAGAGGGGATTTATTAGTTTCTTAGGAATGCCATAGCAAATACCACATACTTGACAGCTTGAAATAATAGAAATGTATTTTCTCAGCATTCTGGGAGCCAGAAGTTCTAAATCGAGGTATTTCAGTAGACATCTGTACGTCCTCCACAGGCTCTAGGGAGAAATCCTTTCTTGCCTCTTCCGGCCTCTGGCTCCAGATGCTCCTTGGCCATGAACCACCTACCTCCAGTCTGTGTCTGTCTTCTCTACTCTGTCTTATGAACACATTTGTCCTTGGATTAAGGGCCACCAGGTAATGCAAGATGATCTGCTCTCAAGATCTTTAACTTAATTACCTGTGAAGGCACTTTATGCAAAGTCTTTGACATTCATAGTTTCCAGCAATGTGGACCTGTCTTGCAAGGGGCCACCATTCAATACATTGTAGAGGCAATATCTTAAGTCTTCTTCACTCTCTTCTAATTCCTCTCTCAAAGACTGGGGCAGAAGGACAGATTTTGCTTATTCTTAGAAGTCATGAGCTACCAAATTTACTTCTGATTTTCAGCAGCTTAAACAATACTAAACCTATTAGGTGCACAACGAATTTTATTAAATAAGGACATGAGATAAGTAATGTATGGTTCTACTTTGTCAACAGTAGGTCTTGCCACATGCAACACTTCAGCGTAATTGATTCTTGATTTCACTTAATTCTATTGTAGATAGCATCATAGCTATCAGAGAAAATGAGAAAAGTGATATGAAATTTTTCAAAATACAGAAATACCTACTTAGAAAATAAAATCATAAGATTTTGCAGCATTTAGTATGTGCATGTCTTCCAAACATGTCTTGCTTTATTACTCTACTTGGTACCAATTATCTCTTCACTGAAAATATGAAGCTACAAATAAATTATGATTCTCCATTTTAACATTGATATTGCAAAAGATTTAATCATGTTACTATTATGACTCATAATAATCACAAAGATTATGTGTTATTATGGCTTTATGAGGAATAGATATATATCACTCTCACAGACCCATCAAATCACAAATACAGTAAAAATTTTAAGTTTTAATACTTACTTGAAAATGGGACCCTTGGGCTGCATCCCCAATTTTCCTACAGTTAAGCTAATTTGGGGTTGTTACCCTCCAATAAATATCAATGCCTATGTGGCAAGTAGTACATCACACTTACAGACATTAGATCTATTATGTGGTTACCATGACTTTGCTACTGCATGTTACGTGCTACACATTAGGGGCTATTCTTCCCTCTCAAAGATGACATCTCCTTGGGACTGCAAGAGCTAATCTCTAGTATCCCATCTGGCTTCCACACTCTGTCCTCCAACTTACTGTCAGAAGGAGTGTCTTGAGTTATTTTTCCTATCGGGATAAAGTGCTGACCAAGGCTCCTTCAGTCTCAGATGCTTCTTGTGACACATGACAAACATTTACAACGTAAGTGGTCATGATCATAGGTGCAATCTGTGGCCTTTGAGCAGAATGAAGCTAATTGGGCCACATGAAAATAGATCAATGATCTTGTTAACACAGCACTCTAAGCAAATATCTATAAACAACAGGTTCAAATTCCTCATGCACACAAAGAGAGATGGTCACTGTAAAATGCAAGACTTGGACATACAAAACAAGTCCAGTTGCCTTTTCTTTCTCTAGGGACACTAATAACTTTAATCAAGGTAAAATATCTTAACACACACAAGCATTTCTATGTTAGCAGGATCATACAAAACTCTCCATTTGTACTTGCATTTTTCATTCTTGGACAAAAACAGTAGTTTAACCAGTGTGTATGTGTGTGTGTTTAATTGAATGTGAAAATCCATCAGGTTAAATATCTAGTATTACCTATGTAAATAAAAACCTATCTGTGATCAATAATATTTTCTTAAAGTTGGGTCACTGGACTTCTAGTTTAGTAGAAGGCAAACTAATGAGGTGTAACCATATGTTCATTAATTTTATGATGGCTCCTCAAGGATCCAACAGGCTCTCTGATAAAGCTCAAAAATGACATTCCAGTTTTCAAAAAGGCTGGCAAATATATCGCCTACTAAATCTCAATCTTCTATCCAAGTCCAGGGGCTCCTTTGGAGCTCAGTAATCCAAACAACATGTCATTCCTAGAGGGCCAGAAGTATTGCTATTTGAGCACAAAACAATCTGGAAAAAGGTACTTTTCTACTATGATATATAATAAATCACAGGAACTTTTGTTGACAATATAAGACATAAAGGAAATTCCACTCCTCAGAATTAAATCTTGTAGCACCCACAGATTCATATGAACATGGGTTCTTTTCCTTAAATTTGAGTCCCAGACAGTTCTTTGGACATAGTTACACATCTCCCAGACATCTATTGAAATATATGACATATTACATCTCTCTGAAGAAGTTAGACTTGCTCTATCCAAACTTATTTCCATAATACATTGTGGGTTTCCCCTAATATTTAGGATATTATGTATCCTTATTGCACAGAATTCTGTAATAATTTGTTTGCAGGCTTTAAAAATTATCTTTTGCTTTCAATCATTTCTATTTTGATTTGAATTAAATGCTAATCTTGATGCATTTCTTTGTGAGCTCATTGGGAAAAAAAAGCTGTCCGCTAAAGGAGGTGAATTAAAGTAGGTTAAAGAGAGATTATCTGAAGGCCCCAAAATAAGAAGCACTATTTATTCTTTTAAATGCTCTTTTTTTATAATAATTTCACCCTGTCTGTTATCTCAGTGCCGGCCAATTAGCCTTGTGCAGGGTGAGGGAAGGTAATTTTTGGCCCAGTATATCACCAATTAAGGGACTGTATAAAGATGCATTTAGCACTGTCAAACTGTTTTCCTTTGCCTGCACTGAAATATTGTGTGACCTGCTCTCAGGATGGAAGGAAAAAGGCTGGCTTTTTATTGTGTGCTAGGTTTAGTCATGCCATGTTGGCTAAGATTCCACATGGTGTTACACAGCCAGGGCTACACTCATTCAAGTGGCCACATAACAGCCACCGTGTCAGCTGGCCTATCTGAGAAACTTTATTTTTTTCTGTCTTACCCCCATGATACCCAATATCTATAAATCATAGGCCACATCATTTGTAGAGTATTATGAAATCTATTGTAGAATATTACTGAGAGAGAGGGATGTGCATGTGTAGATGTGGTCAGGCATATGTACCAAATATCAAAACTATCCAATTGCTCAGAAATTTCTATTCAAATTCAGCAATACCTGCAGTTCCAAGAAATGCTAATACCAGTTCCTTAGATGTGGTTATCTCAATAAGGTATAACAAACACTTTGTGCATAACACCTTGCAATTTGATAATGCACCTTCCTCCAGTCCTCACACCAACCTGGTGCTAAAGACTGAATGTTATTTGTCCCCCAAATATTACTATGTGAAACCTAATCCCCAGTATGATGGTGTTGGGAGATGGGGCCCTTGTGAGGCGATCAGGTCATGAGGATGGAGGCTCATGAATGGAATCAGCACACTTTAATAACAGAGACCTCACAGGGCCCCCTCCCCACTTTGGCTATATGAGAAGAAGTTCATCTATGAGGGAGGGGGCTTCCACCAGACACTCAAACTGTCAACACCTGCATGTTGTACAAATACAAGTCTATTGCTGTTCAACCACTCAGTCTCTAGTATTCTTTGCTAGCAGCCCAAACAGACTAGGACATCCAGCAGAGAGCTATTCTTACTTTCTTTAATAACACAAGCTAAGAAACAGAGGTGAAGGCTCTGCACAGCTAAGCACCCTGTCTAGACCACATTAATAACATTCACAGAGCAGGAAGAGGCACACAGAACTAAGCAGTGGTGCAGTTTGTCTTTGTTTCCTTCTTTTCATTTTCTGCCCCATGGGTTCTTCACAGCATACTACCCAGCAATTTCTACTGCTTTATATGGTCCTCTCAGAGACAAATATATGTGTGGAGGCACAGTTAAGATCAGATTTTTAAAAATCTATTCACAGGAAATATCTTTAATAATAAATATTTTGTAATTTTGAAGTGGCTGCATGGGAGGACTACTAAAGCTGTGTGGTGTTGGTTGCATTTACAAGTCTCCCAGGTAAATGAGCCAACGTGCAGACAGTTGCTGGGATATCAGTTCAGGTGACATCTATTCATGTAAAAGATGGAACTTCAGCCAAGGATACACTTTTATTTGTCCATTTGGCCATGTGTTTCTATTATCATTAGGCAAGAGCGCCTCTTTGTTGTACTGAATTTTACTTAATTTATTGCCTCCATTAGTGCCTGAAGGTAAGCGATAATGTGCTTGCATTGCACAAATATCTGTCAATTCTATTCCACTCTGACTTTTCCCATTTAGGTCTAAACTCAGTCAATAAATTTTATAAAATTGACAGTTATCATCTTGGCAAAGCATCTTATTGGGGTTAATAAACAATTACACATCACAATAAAACTAAGGAACAGAAGTTTAATTAGTACACGTGCTATCGACTGTTCTCTATTTATGAAATTGAAACTTGATATAGAATCATAGTCAGACAATAGGGAAATCATTTGCATGCTTTCCTAAGGAAGTGTCTGATGAATTTCATTAGTATTTATAAAATCTTTTGAGGGCCTCCTTGAAAGAGCTGTTTGAGGATTGTTGACTTAAAAGTACTTGTGACATGGAAATGCTAATAATTCAAAGTGACAGCACAGCAACAGAAAGAATGATGAGTTGACATCCTTTAGCTCCATAGGTTAAGGACAGAAGGTTGTGTAACCTCAAAAACAATGAAATAACAGACTTGGGTTCCTGGAAATTAGAAGACTGTATTAGCAAACAGATAACTGAGAATCGGAAGCTCTATGTAAGATTAGGTGAGTGACTTTAAACTGAGTAGAAACAGAACAGGAAGTGATCTTGGAGATTCCTATAACAACAACATCTTTATATTATGGAGAGGCCAAATATATTATGCAGATGCCACAGTAAATAAACACCAGCAAAAAAGATAATGACTTGCTAAAAGCTCAGGTGTTAGCACTTTTTAGTAACAAGGTATTTTAAATTAGGTATGTACATTGTTTTTTTAGACATAATGCTATTGCACACTCAATAGACTACAGTATAGTATAGTGTAAACATAACTTGCTTACCCCATTGGGGTACACTTGCTTACTTCTTGACTTATTTAAAATGTATTTATTTCACTGCCAAGTAGAAGCACAGTTTAATGTGGTATATAATTGTAGATTGATATTTATTTTTTCTTAGCAGTTGGGAGATATCTTTATGCTCTACTCTGACTTCCACTGTTGCTGTTAGAAAGTTAGCTATCAGTCTAATTGCTATTACTTTGCTTTGCCATTACTTTGAGAGGAAATTTTTATTTTCTTTCCAATGTTAAGATGGTTTCTTATTCTTGAGATTGAAGTTTATGTATTTAGGTGAAGACAAACTTTTTATTTATGCTACAAATCCTGAAATTGAGACCAGGAATCATTCATCAGAAACTTTTTCTTCAATCATTTCTTATCTTTAATTCTTTCTATCTTTTCTTTATAGATCTCTGACTAGATGAAGGTTAGGTGTTCTCACTCAATCCTCCTTGTCTTTTCTTTTTTTTTTATTTTCCATCTCTTTACATATGCTTCATATTAAATAATGTTTTACATTTTGTATTTCACTAATGCTCTGTTCAGCTATTCCTCTTCTACTCTTTAACTTGTTGAGTGAGCTTTGTTTCCTACATAGATGTTATATTTGTTAAACTGCTTATTTCAAATCTGCCCAGTACTTTTTAATTTTAATTATTTAACATCCTACTTTTCCATTATTTATCTCATTCTTTCGTTCTTTAATAACACATTAACTTATTTCATACTCTGTTCCATAGCCAGATTCCAAAATCCAAATATGCTGTGTTTTTGTCTGCTGATTTTTGCTACTGATGTGTTTCAATCACAAAACTTTATTTTCTTGTGTTTTCAGATTTTTAAATAGAGAATACATGTTTGCTGGAACTTTACTTGTAACAGTATTTTGAGGTCTGTGTTGAGGATGCCTTTTCCCCAAAGATAATTTTAATTGGCCTCTGCTAGGTGTCTAGGGACACTACCAATACAGGTCAACTTTAAAATAAGTTCTCAGCTTGTGATTGTTTGGTTGGCAAATGACTTCTGCTTCTGTTTAATTCCTTGCATTTATATGCTTTGTGACCAACCATGGATAGTTTCCTTACTTTCTTTCAAACTCAACAATTCTTTTCAATCACTTTGGAATGAGTTTTATTTATTTAATAATTCATCTAGCATTTGTTGGAGTTTCTACTCAAACTTCTTAAGACTGTCTGGTCCAACATACAGATGGAGATGGAGGTCTTTTAAAATATGTTCCCACATATTAAATCAGTCTGTCTTCTACCCAAAGTCCAACTATACAACATAATTCTGAAAATGTGTAAAAATGTACATCCAATGCCTGTAATTATAGCATCATAAAAACTTGGATTAAAAAATATTCTTACCAACATTTTTGGCCAACATGTCCAATTTCATTTAAGAGGACTAATACATCTGGGGATTAAGTAATTTGTGCAAGGTCACAGAATATTGGAGTTTTGGTTATCTAACCCATTTTCCCCAAATCCCAGCACTGTATTACTTTTCCCTAAGTTTTAAATCAAATATTATGCATTTCAAACATAACATCAACCTCTCAATATGTCCAAGTCTATATCTCAGGTATTTCATTTCTAACAGAAAAAAAAAATGTCCTGAGTTCCTGAATTGCCTGCAATCCTTAGTCATTAAGCATTACTTCAGACTGGTGAAACTTCCTGCTACATGCAAAACCACAGCTCTTTTTTCCATGTGTTCATAAAATTAGAGCAAGGGCATACACATGAAACACTGAAACTGTATGGGATTAAAGAGCGAGAGTCAGACAGTAATTATGAAGTAGGATAAAAGTGCAAAAAAAGCTGGTAAGGGTTAATCACAAGTTACTGTGACAGAGAAAGGAAAATTTTCAGGTGAGACAAATAGGCTTTTTTTGTTTTTCTAACTATATGGGAATGTCCCAGATTTCAACAAAAGTAGAATAAAATCTAACTTAAAATCAAATGGAATATTTAAATAATAAGTATAGCCAGAGAGAAAATTTTGTAGCAGAAAATAGTACATCCCAATATATTGGCCAACACCAAAAGATCTTTTTCATGAGCATCTTTGATTATTTTTATTGCTTTATTTCTTCCAATTAACTATTTACAATTGGTTCAAGGTGACATTGGTTACCAGGTAGAACAACCATATAAACTAAAAGAATCTGAAAAGCTTTAAATCTCAAAGAGACCAGTTTGGAAAGAAGAAGAAGAAAAAAAAGAACAAAAATGCAACAGCAGAGACTCCCTTTGGCACCATATTGCATCAGTCTCCTTGGATTACTTTTATTTACTTCATCTCATTGACATTGCAATAGTCCAGAAATGTTCATGAGAAATTCGAAAGACCTCTCTAGGTCAAGAGATTTATAGAAGCAACATGGAAGCTCCTGTTTAATGCCAGTTTGGAAACTTAGTCAATCTTTCCTGCAAATAGGCCCAAGTTCCTGATGGTTGGCACTAAGGATGTAGAAAAAATAACTCACATTCTGCTTTCTCTATCACCAATTTTTGTGTGAAGCAAATCGAAACTACCCTTTGATATTGCCTTTCCTGAAATGGCCATGTGAAATTAAAGCATTGCACGTGAAGAGACAGAGAATGAGGGAAAGAGAAATAGGACGGACCTTCGCTTGCTTCCTTTTGTCCTTGATCGAACCCCACTTAGTTTATTCATTCACTGCTTCATTCAACAAAAGAAAGTGCTGGTTAGCACCAGGTACTGCCTCAGGTACAGCAATGAGACAGAAAGGAGCCTGATCTCACAGACCTTACATTCTAGTGATGAAGTGGAAACAATAAACAAAGGTAAACATAGTTATATATATATATTTTTTAAACAGGGCAAAGAAATCCAGTGTTTGGGAAGCAACTTTGGAATGGGTGGTCATAAAGCCTCTCAAAGGAGAACATGTTTAAACTGATACCTGTCTGCTAAAAAGGATGAACTCAAGTAAATACTTTATGAAGAGCATTTCAGCAGGGAAATAGCTCTGCCAATTCCGTGAAAGAGGAACAAGGTTGATGTGTGTGAAGAGCATTGAAAAGGCAAGAATACCCGGAAAGTAATCAAAAGGAAGCCTAGAACAAGATAAAGTCTGAGAGAATTGAGTCTGGGATCCAGCAAGGCCTTGAAGGCCATGAGGATTTGAGTTAAACCCCAGGTGATGGGAAGCTGTGCGAGGACTTCAGGCAGGAACTGCCATATAACCACATCCTTCTCATTATTCCTGCAAGCCCAAGGGTGTCGGAGATGCTTGGTCTGTAAATTACCAAGGAGCATCAACTTAGCTTTAGTTTTATACCACATAAAGTTTGACTCCCAAGGTATAATTTGTAAACTAAATGATATTATTCTTAGACTGTGACCTGGGGAGAAGAAAATATTCAGCATATCAATTTCAAGTGCCTGTATCTGAGAAGAAAATCTAATGTACTCTAGTTGAAAAGATTGCAAAGCATCTTGTAAATATATCTCCAGTGTATAATTCCCTACTTGGATGAGTTTTTACCTTGACTCAAACTTCAGTCCATTTTAGCCAAAGGAAAATAGAATACAAATTATAATTTCCTTTGAAAATAAAGGGAAAATTCTATTCTACAATAAATGCAGAAGCCTGTGCTCTGTCATCGTTGTCTGGCCCAGAGATCATTGTTGAATGACAGCTCTGGTAACAGGGCGTTTCTTGGTCAGGCCATGGTCTGCTGAAATAGAGCTATTAGAGAAACAAATGATTCTCTCTAGCATCTTGGCACTAGCATAGTTTTGATGTAGCTATATTATGCTGGAGACTCCATTGGTATCCAGGGACTCTTCTCGAGTGTTTTAAAGACAAACCAGTGACAGAGGTTATCAACTAGACTCTCATTTACCCAGTTTCAATAACAGGTATTTTGATTCATCTACCTTTATTAATTAGAATCATCTATCTGATTAAGTGTATTCTAACATTGTATTAAAATACTTAGCATTCCATGTATCTATGATTCCTAATATTTTATGTTTAGCTCACTTTTTCTTAATAAACAAATTAAGGTATCTCCATGCTCTCTAATAAAGGAAAATATAGTTTCAGACTCCAGTTAAATTTACTCTAAAATTATTAAATGAACATGGCTATTTTAAAATAAAAGAAAATTTCAGAATGATCTACCTTCACAATTGGGGAATTTTAGAGGGAGAGAGAAATTAGGTGTAAAAGAGGCCAGGATTTATGAAATGGACCAGAAATAATAAACTGAATTGAAGCACACAAATTAGCTGTGACCAGACTGCATTTTCTTTATTCACACCTCTAACCAAGGCAGTGTTCCAGACAGGAGTAGAACTGGGTCAAGCTGCTTATAGTATGTGAGCCAAGCATGCCCGAGAAGCTTCTCATAGGATATCAGCAAGCACTGCATGGCATGGCAGCTGTTTACATTGGAAAATTCCTTTTAAAAAGCAAGCAAACAAAGAGAAAACAGATTTTCTGATTCTAAATTTTTCGTGATGGATTCTAGGAATATATCCTTCAGAATACACGTCCCAGGTGACTCTGAGTCAGTCTTTCCCAGTCATATCTGAACTTATCCCTCCTTTAAGAAAGGATTTTTATTTTTTATCCTATTCTAGATATTTTCTGGTCATCAATGTTTTGCCCTATGTCTAGAATAGTCTGTTTTAGATTTCCTAAAAACCAAGTGTTTTGGAATTTCCTATAAATATTCTCAAGGTACTCTTTCTTCCAGTTGCAATTTCCTAGTGGTGACTTTCCTTAGAGACCTTTAGAGCTAAAGAAATTTAGAAATAAGGATATAATGGGAAACAAAAGCATACAGACTCTCAGCTGTGAAATGTGTCCATCCTCTTGCTGTTATTTTATCCTTCTTACTTCTATTTTGTACCCAGAAGATTAAAGTGCATTTCATAATCCAGACCCTAAAGTTATAAGAATATATAACTTACATATATTCCAGAATATATGTTAATAAATATTAAATATATTCAATATATAATCCAGACCCTTAAGTAATAATGAATGCAGACATTTTCTTCTGTCAGGCCTCCAGATATAATGGTGTATGCTTCATTCAGCCTCCAAGTAACAGAAGTCTTTTGTAGAAGATTTAAAAATGGTACTGTAGTCAAACTCACTGCTGAACTGGGTTGTAGCAAGCTCACCATAGCCTTCATCCTTCTGCACACTGATGACTCAGAAACCTTCCAGCTGGGTTCACCCAAACACAGCAGGCAGACCAACCATACAAACCCATTTCCACTTGCCGGCCAGAAATACATACAATTGCACAGTTAATTTTAGAATATAATTCATAGAGCTCTTTCCCAGATCCCTCAGCACAGCATCTGTTCAGAGCTGGTCCATATGACATAGTCTGACAGCTTTTCTTGCTTTCCCAAAAGACCCTCTTAATGGTACCAACTTCTCTGTCATCTTTTGACCAGATAAGTGCTGTCTCTGATAACAAGCCTTGGAATTGCTGGATCTGAATAATGACACAAATATCTATCACTGATAATATTTTGTAAGACATTCATTCAATACATGTTTATTTGCCTGATGTTATGCTCATGACTAGATATAAAGAAATGAAAAAACAGTGTGGTCTCTGCCCCCAAGGAACTTTAGACTGGTGAGAATTAGAATAAACAAAATATGGGAAGGGACACTGAAGTTCATTATCTCCATCTTTGACCTCATACAAGAGGTTTTCAAGTTCATATCGATGTGCCACTCTCCTGAATTTGTACAGTAATCCAGGAACAGAAAAGAGGTTAAAGCCCTTGCCTCCTAATTTCCACATCTGTGCACTGTCTTCTATTCAACTGATAATAAAATTCATTCAATCTCTATTTAAATAAAAGTTTTTTCTACTTTCATTCTATTCAGACATCTTTCGAGACATAATACTTGCAAATACAAAAAGGGGCATAAAGGAGATATACACTTTTTGTTTATAAGCCAGAAAGCTTAGTTACATAGAAGAAAAGTGAGGTTGCACCTGCCCTCGAAGGAGCTCACCATATTTTTCATATTGCATTCGATTATTCCATGCAATATTCCGGTGATGCATCGTTATGAGATTACTTGTTATTATGTACAGCGCCTTTTCCTTGGACCTTGACGGTGCCTTTTACAGAATCCAACATAAAAGAAGGTAATTCTTATAGTGCTCCAGGGAGATAGAAAAAAATATGTTAAAAACCATGGAAAGACCAAATTACTATTGGTGGCTAGGGAAATGAAAGCCACAGAGAGTTAAGGGGCTGCACAGCAACTATAAAAAATATCTTTCTTCCCCCCCCTTTTTTTTTAAAGAAACAGATCCTCCTATAATGTATACATACATGTATGCTGTGTTCAGGGACTATAAGAGGAAATGGGAGAGTAGAAGTAGTTAAGGCGACAGGGAAACTGACATTGATTCAAAGTCTTCAGGAGGCAGGACAAGCGGAGGAAGTGGAAATGCCCTGTTGCTCTCACTTTTGTTCATTTAGAAGTTCAATTCATAAACATTTTCAGTGTACTCTGCTAGAAAAAAAGGATCCCATAAATGAGTAGGACAGTTCCAGGCGGTCTTCATATCTACAAGATAATGTCCTTAGTAACAAGGGCAGCAGAAAAAGAGCATGTGAAATCCACAAAGGCGGTGATGTTTACAGCCCCGTCCTCAGTGCCAAAAGCATTGTAGGCAACTAGGGAAACACTTTTGAATAAATGAATAAGTCCCTTAAAAAAAGTTTCCAAGGATAAGGAGATTAAGCTAGGCTATTAAAAGCCCTTTTAAACTTTTCCATTTCTACTAAGAGTTCAAATAGTTCACCCTATAGAGGTTTCCTGTAGTCTGATCAAAACACACACACACACACACACACACACACACACACACCATTGTGTGGATAGGAGAACTGAATTTAAAACACCAGCCCAAATTCACATAGGAAGCAAGGGCAGGGCTTACCCACATGTTGACATCATCCACAATTCAGAGATTTCTGTACTAGAATAGATTATTGCCTCTTTGTACTTCTGTCCATCTCTGTTGTCCTATTTGTACTTCAGTCCATCTCTGAATCTTCAATAAAGCAATATTTCTTAGTTAACGGAGATGAAAAATGCTGCCTGAGGCTATTGATAATTGTGGCTCTAGTCCTTTCAGAGCACCTCTCATCTTCCATTCCTGCAGAAACAGAATGAACCATCACATTCAGCTTCAACTGAGCCAAACTATTTAGGATCTTGGTGATACTTCACATACTTCAAGTTTTAATTGATTTTCAAAACTGCAATCTCTTTCCTTTTAATATATATTAGCTAGAAACTATCTCTTCTTCCATTTTTTTTCTTTCAGACATTTTCATATGTACCTGTTTTAGAGTTGCCAGTGGGATTTATTCAGTAACTCTCTTCCTCCTGAAACTGTTTTTACTTTTGCAAAGATAAATATTAACCTCATTTCTGAAGAAATACCATGTGACTGTAGTGTCTGAATTTTGAGAAAAAGAGTATCTGCAGATATTACTATTCCTAACCACACTGGAAAATAATCCTAGATACAAGAACAGAAATGAATGTCTAAGGATTTGTCAAGACACTCATTCAAAAAGGTCTTACAGTTTAAGGAAATAGCCAATCTTGCTTTGTTTAACTGGCCCTGTTAAGTCTCTTTAATTTTCAAGAAATGAAAATAACAACATGTAAGGAAAAAATTAGCAAACAGACCCTAAGACCAGGCAAAACTGAGGTATCACGATAATAGACTTAAACACTAAGGCAGCAAATATTCATGTTGGGCTGCCTTTTGAAAACTTTAGTCGTAAAGCTTGTGGAGATAACTTACGGAGGCATTTTTGCAGTAATCCATATATAATGATAAATAATATGTGTGAGTTAATTTTATGGGTCAGCTTGACTGGATCACAGCATACCCAGATATCTGGCTGAAGATTATTTCTGGTTGTGTCTGTGAAAGTGTTTCTGAAAGAGACTAGCATTTGAATTGGTGGACTGAGGAAAGGGGGTGCCCTCCCAGTGTGGGTAGGCATCATTCAATATTTTGAGACTGCATGGAACTAAAAGGCAGAGGCAGGTTGAATTTGCTCTCTGAATGATGGTTGATCTGAAACATCTTGCCTTCCCTGGCCCTCAGGCCCTCACACTCAGTCTGGAATCTCTACTATGAGCTCTCTGGTTCTAAGGCCTTTGAACCACACTAGTGGCTTTTCTGGGCTTCCAGCTTGTAGATGGCTGATTATGGGAGTTCTAAGCCTCCAAACTCACAGGATCCAGTATGTTAAGACAAATCTCTTTCTTCCTTCTTAGATCTGTGGAGAACCCTGACTAATACAACATAGTTAGAGTTATAAGAATAAATCTGTTTATTATCCCTTTTAGAAAAAGTATCTGGGGGAAAAACATGAGCTGCTAGGTAAACTTACAGTAATAACTCAAAACAAGAATAAATTATATATAAATTTTTTAAAATTTATTTTGGTATCATTAATCTTCAATTACATATGCAACATTATGGTTACTAGACTCCCCCCATCATCAAGTCCCCACCACATACCCCATTACAGTCACTGTCCATCAATGTAGTAAGATGCTATAGAATCACTACTTATTTTATATAGGTAAAATAATAAGACATTGGAGATGGCCAAAGACATATTGCCATTCGGTGTGTCAATAAAAAACACAAATGATGCATGGTATGATAGCACTGATAATTCAAATATGAAATGACTGTATCAGAGTGATTCTAAAATAAGCTGTCTATCCAAAAACACAGAATATTGGCAAAAGAAGAAGCACCTGGGTATTGCCTAGTTATTTCTATTTCACAAATATCTATGTATGAAGCATTTATGTGATTAAAACTATATATTTTTTAAGCAGAGATGACATTTTTCAAGAGCATAGATCAAAAGGGAATCATTTATTGGCATAGATGCTGAAGAGAGCACTGATGTGAGAAAAGCCAGACAAGAACACACACTGGGAATGAAAAATTGATGTTTCTGAATATTATTTTTGAGGAAAGTTTATGGAGGACCTAGCAATAAGACAGAAGCCACGGCCAATTTAAGGTGACTAATAGATGTAGAGATATTGCCTGGAAAAAAGGAAGGTGAAATTTAAGGCAGGAAAAGGGGCAGAGAGAAGAAGAAGGGGTCAGGAGGAAGCCAACAGAATAGTGGATACTAACCATAAATTCCCCCTTATAACTAAAGATGAGGGCAAGGTGGGACAACTGTCTAGGAAGGGAATTGGTGGAAGCATTTCCATGAAAATTAGAGAAGATGTGATTAACCTGATTAGTAACAATTTTCCAAGTTTGGTGAAAAAGAGCTTTCAGATGAGTAGTGAATGGAGAGCCTTCCTGAGATCAGTGATCTAAGCCAGGCCTGGGGGCCTCCTACTGACGTTCAAGCCTGTCCAGGGAGATTGGGAATGAATGTGATGGCAGCCACCTCCTAGCTGCATCCACGGTGTCCTGAGATCCAACCGTGAGCCTCTGTGCTTCTCCCCCACATAGGAAGGTGGGTCAGGCCTCAGGTGGGTGAGAGCCACACATTCCTACTAACAGGTCCCTGAGGTGTAACTGGCATCCGGTAAGTTACACACACGTTTACACACAGAGGATCATCACAGCAAAGACACTAACCCCCCTCAGACCCAAAGGTCCTGCTTGGCCCACTGCAAGCCCTTCCCGCCTTCCCTCAGACCCATGTCCCCAATCCATCCTTTTCTACAAAACTGTAGATTATAACTTTGGACAATCCAGAATTTTGTAAATGGAATCCCACAGTCTGTTCTTTTAGGTCTGGCTGCTTCCACTCAGATTAATTATTTTGAGATTATTCTTGTTGTTGTATCAGTAGTTTATTCCATTTTTCCTGATCACTCTAAGTAGAGATTTTATTGATTTAATTGACCTTCTGACAGAATTAGATTTTGCTTTGTTGATTTTTCTCTGTTGTTTTTCTGTTTTCTATTTCATTGATCCACCCTGATCTTTATTACTTCTTTCTTCTTCCTTTAGGGGTCCCTTGCTCCTTGGTCTCTAATATCGTAAGGTAGAATTGGAGTGCGTGGATGTAGAACCTTTCTTCTTTCTTGTATAAGTGTTTAGTGTAATAAATTTGCCCTAAATACTGCATTCAATAAATTTTGAAATGTTCAGTTTTCATTTTATTTAAAAAAACCTGTTCAATTTCTCTTTGGATTTCTTCTTTGACTTATGTCTTATTTTTGAGTATGTTATTTAGTTCTCAAATGTGTAGATAGACTCCAAATACTCTTGATTATTGGTTTTTAATTTATATTAAATAAATATTATGATCAGACAACATACTTGATGTGATTGAATCCCTTTAAATTACTTGAGATTTATTTTATATCCCAGAAGGTTATCTGCATTGATAAATATTAAAGTACGTATGAAAAGAACACGCCTTCTGTTGTTGTCAGTGGAGTACTCTACAGGCATTCCTTGTTCCACTGTGCTTCACAGATGTTGTGTTTTTAAAAATTGAACGTTGGTGGCAACCCTGCATGGAGCAAGTCTATAGACCATTTTTCAAACACCATTTGCTCACGTCATCTCTCTGTGTCACATTTTGTTAACTCATATTTCAAACATTTTCATTATCATTATATTCTTCATGATGATATGTGATCGGTGATCTTTGATATTACTGTTCTAATTGTTTTGGGGTGACAAGAACTGCACCCATATAAGGCAGCAAGCAACCAATAAATGTGTGTGTTCCATCTGCTCCACCCATCGGCCATTCCCTGTCTCTCTCCTTCTTAGGCCTCCCTAGTCTCTGAGACACAGCAATATTGAAATTAGGCCAACTAATAACCCCAGGATAGTCTCTAAGCATGAAGTGAAAGGAAGAGTCCACACATCTCTCACTTTAAATCAAAAGCTAGAAGTGATTAAGCTTAGTGAGGAAGGCATGTTGAAAGCAGAGACAGACCAGAAGCTGGACCCCTTGTGCAAAACAGTTAGCCAGGTTGTGAATGCAAAGGAAAAGCTCTTGAAGGAAATTAAAAGTGCTACTCCAGGGAGTATACAAATGATAAGAAAGCAAAACAACCTTATTGCTGATATAAACAGTTTCAGTGGTCTGGATAGAAGATTAAGCCAGACACAACAGTCCCTTAAGCCAAAGCCTGATCCAGAGCAAGACCCTGACCCTCTTCAATTCTATGAAGGCTGAGACAGGTGAAGAGGCTGCAGAAGATGAGTTTGAAGCTAGCCGAGGTTGGTTCATGAAGTTGAAGAAAAAAAGCCATCTGCATAACATAAAAGTGCAGGAGAAGCAGCAAGGGCTGATGGAAAAGCTGCAGCAACTTATTCAGAAGATCCAGTGAAGATAATAAATGAAGGTGGCTATACCTAACAACAGATTTTCAGTGTTGATGAAACATCTTTCTGTTGAAAGAAGATGCCATCTAGGACTCTCATAGCTAGAGAGGAGAAGTCAATATCTGGCTTCAAAGCATCAAAAGACAGGCTGACTCTCTTATGAGGGGCTAATGCAGCTTGTGACTTTCAGTTGAAGCCAATGCTCATTGACCATTCTGAAAATCCTAGGGCCCTTAAGAATCATGCTAAGTCTACTCTGCCTGTACCCTACAATGGAACAACAAAGCCAGATGACAGTACATCTGTTTACATCATAGTTGATTGAAATTTTAAGCCCACTGTTGAGATTGTTGCTCAGAAAAAAGGATTCCTTTCATAAGATCACTGCTTGTTGACAATGCACCTGGCCACCTAAGAGCTCTTATGGACGTGTACCAGGAGATTAATGTTGTTTTCATGCTTGCTAACACAGCACCCATTGCACAGCCCATGGATCAAGGAGTCCTTTTGACTTTCAAGTCTCATTATTTAAGACATGCATTTAGTAAGGCTATAGCTGCCTTAGACATGATTCCTCTGATGGATCTGGGCAAAGCACATTGTAAAACTTCTGGAAAGGACTCACTATTCTAGAGGCTATTGAGAACATTTTTGATTCATGAAAAAGATAAAAATATCAACATTAATAGGAGGTTGGACTGCAGATATAGTGGAAATAGCAAGAGAATTAGAATTACAACTGGATTCTGAAGATGTGACCAGTGCTTCAATCTCATGACAAAACTTGAGCAGATGAAGATTTCCTTGTAAATGAGCAAAGGAAGTGGTTTCTCGAGGTGGAATCTACTCTTTTTGAAGATGCTGTGAAGATTGTTGAAGCAACAATAAAGGATTTAGAATATATTATGTAAACTTACTTGATAAAGCAGCAGCAGGGTTTGAGAGGATTGACTGCAATTTTGACGGAGGTGGGTAAAATGCTATCAAGCAGCATCTCATGTTACAGAGAAATCATTTGTGAAAAGAAATGTCAGTTAATGCAGCAAACTTCAGCATTGTCTTATTTTAAAAATATTGACATAGCCACCCCAATGTTCAGCAACCCCCACCCCATCAGTCAGCAGCTATCAACACTGAGGCAGAACCCTCCAACAGCAAAAAGATTATGCATCGCTGAAAGCTCAGATGATGGTTAGCATGCATTACCAATATTTTTTAATTAAGTACATACATTGTTTTTTTAGACATAATGCTGTTGCACATTTAACAGACCACAGTATGCTATAAACATACTTTTACATCCACTGGGAAACCAAAAAAACTCATTTGACTTGCTTTATTGTGATATTTGCTTTACTGCAGTGGTCTGGAATGGAACCCACCATATGTCCAAGGTGTGCCTGTAAAAGTATCGACTTGGTAATGTGTTGATAGTATTGCTTAAGATCTTAACATGTTTACTAAAGTCTTCTTTTTCTGTAAGTTTTTGTGAGAGAACAGATTAAATCTTCCACTCTAATTGTGACTTGTCTATTTCTCCTGGCAATTTTAAGGAACTGATCTCTTGGTCATTATTAAATAACCTTATCTTTTGTAACATCCTTTGCTCCGAAATCCTCTGTATCTACCATTACAATAGCCTCTCTAGCTTTCTTTTGCTTAGTGTATATTTTGCTTAATACTTTCTTTTTCCCATCGTTCCACTTTAAAACTATTTGTATCTCTATGGTTAAAGTAGGCTTTTTAGCAGGAGCATGTAGTTAGTTCCTGCTTTTTTATGCAGTCTGACAAATTCTGCAATTTAGTTGTGGTATTTAAACCATTTACACTTAGTATAATTTTTGATATGGTTGAATTTACATCTACTATCTCTAATATCTTGCTATTTGTTTTTCACTCATTCTATTGGTTTATTTCCTTTGAACTCTTTTTTTATCTTTCTTTAATTTTATACTTTTTAATATTCCATTTTCTTTTTTTGTTCACCTGTCAGCATAATTCTTTGTTATTATTTTAGTGGTTACTTTAGGGTTTATAGTGTACAACTTTAGTTTAGTACAACCTACTTCCAAGCGATATTATACTACTTTGTGTATTGTACAATACAGTATCTAGCACTATAGTTCCATTTCTCCCCTCCTGGCCTTTGTGCTCTTGTGGCCAAACATTTTAATTTTTGTCCATGCAGTTACAGTTTATTAGTCTCAATTGCTTTGAGAGGATCCAGGTTTCCACCTTGTTTCATTTTGTGTTTTGTTTGAAGGACTTTTTAAAAAAACTCTTATAGTGTGATGAATTTTTTCATCTTTTGGGTGTCTGAAAAAAATTTTATTTCACTTTCATATTTCAAAGTCATTTTCTCTGGACAATAAATTCTAGATTAACAGGTTTGGGTTTATTTCATTTTCATTACTTAAAGATGACTACTTGCATTGCTTCTAATGTCTTTGTCTCCGTTCTCCTGTATTAAATGTGTTCTCTTTGCCCTCCAGCTGCTTTTAAGATTTTCTCTTTTTTCACCTGTTTAAAGCAATTTGATTATAATGGGCACTGATCTATAGGGTTATAGTTTTAATTATGTTTAGAACATTTTCAGACGGTGCTTATTTAAATGTTTTTTTCTGCCTTCCATTTGGAGAATCCAGTTACACATACATTTGGCCTCTTAATTGTCTCTCTGTTCATTGATACATTGTTAATTATTTTTAGCCTTGTTTTCTCTATGTATTCTTATTTTAGATTGTGTACTGCTGTCTCTTAAAGTTCACTTATTTTTTCTTCTGATAGTCTGATATATCCATCGTTCACATTTTCAGTGTGTTTTTCGCCTTTGACATTGTTGTGTTCATCTCTAGAAATTCTGTTTGGGTCTTTTCAAAATTGTACACATCTATTGTTATCATGTTCAGTCTTTCCTCCAGCTTCTGGAACATATGGAATACATGCATAATTACTGCTTAAATGTTTTTGTCAACTAATTCTGTCATGAGTCATTTCTGGGTCAGTTTTGATTGACGGTTTTTCTCCTTATATGAATACTGTTTTTCTGCCTCTTTGCATGCCTGATAATTTGTAACCGGATGCCAGACTTTGTCAATTTTACCTATTGGGAGTGGGGGGTTAACATTTTTGAATTCCTAAGAACTTTCCTATACTTGCTTTTGTGAAGATTAAGTTACCTGGAAACAATTTGATCCCTTCAAGTTTTGCTTTTAAGATGTGAGGGGTGGAGACCCAAGCAGCACTGGTCTAGGGTCAAAAATTACCCATTATGGAGGCAAAAATCATATCCCATGAATTATAAGGTTTTCTGTCTGGCTGTTGAGAACAGGCCCTGCCTGGACGCCCCCTCCCTGTACTGCAGCCTGGCTAAGGCAATCAGAGGGCTCACCTCATCTGTTTCTCTCAAGGATCATTGTCTCTTTTTTTTGCTTGATGTCCAATTTCTTGAGCGTCTTTGATTCATACTTTTTGTCCTGTTTATTAGTTATTTCAAATTGTAGGATAGATAAATCTGGTCCTTCTTATTCTACCTTGACCAGAACTGGAAACCCTGAGACTCCTACTTTTAAATTTGATTTCATTTCATTGATTTTTTTTGAAGAAAATTACTTATAAACCTTGGCAGTTTTGCTGCTATTTGTAACATGTCCTTCATAACAGAACCAATATTATGTTGTGATACCTATGCAAGGAACATAAAGCATAAAGCACTAAAAATATCCTCCTGGAAGAAAACACTTAGCGAGGTCAGGAGGGTCTCAGCACAAGTGAATTTTCATATGGACATTAGCACTCTAAGACTGAGAACAGAATTCTAAAGATCAGGCTGGAATTTGTTGCATTATCTTATCTTAAATAGCAGGGATGGGTGCTTTATCACCCAGGGAGGGCTCTGAGAAGGAGGTGCCCTGACTATATCTGATGTTTTCTAATCAGTGTCACCACTATAGGCTCCTTGTGATCAGGTTCACAGTATATTCTTGGTAAACCCCAGTGAGGTCAGAGAGGGTGTGGACTGTGGACTCTGGTGATGGCATGCATCAGCAGCTCTAGAACTGACCCCAAGGCAAATCAAATATTCAGGCAGCTTGAAAAATGACAAGTACACAAGGAGTTCACTGTCAGACTGTTTTAAGCAGTAGAGCCTGTCCCTGAGGGAAACGTGTTCTAGATCCCCTTCTTACCTGCTCTGAGGTCAGAGTTACCTTACGAGAAGTAGGGGAGAAGGAGGGGAAATTTCAGGCAGTGGTGAGGACTAGGCTAAGAATGTGGATTAGTGGTATGTAGGGGACTTTCCTTGAGTGACTTAAAGTGATAGAACTGACTTCAGGGCAGCAGTCTCCAAATGGAGGCAGGAAGTGGTTAGAATCTGTCATATGCATCCTGTGACCATGAGGACGACTTCTCAGAGAGGAGGTAACAAGGCTTTCAGGGGAGCCTTCCACCTGTGACTTAACCCAATGTATTCCACTGTGAGACATTTCCCGGACAAGAAGAGGTGTGTGGATGTGTGGAACTTCAGGCAGGTTGCTCAGAAAGAACTGACTTAGCTGGCAGGAGTACTTTTATCTCCCTTACTACCTCAACCGCTTCGTGGAATGCTGACGTGATGAATGATGTTCAAGCAGCCGTCCTGGAACATGCAGCAACCTTGAGGATGTGCTGAGGATAACAGAGCACAGAAACCAAAAGGAGCCAGGTCTCTGACAAGTCAGTAAAACTTTCATGCCCACCCTGGATTGCCTATTCCCAGCCTTCATTTAGGAGAGACACCCTTAACTATTATTTTCATTTTTCTCTTGGGTACAACCTATTCATGAATGATCCAAAATACAATCTAAGAAAATATCAAGGTTCAAATTACTGGAGAAGTATACACGGTATACCAGAACCCAATTGATGGCATCAGAGCAGAGCCAGGGTGCCACCATGGTGAAGAAACCCCAAAATGTGAGCCACGGTCCATGGAATAGTCTTGAATCAAAAGTGCAGAGGAGAAGATCACGAGAAGGCTGCAAGAGGAACTTTTTTGTGATTTGGCCATTTAAGAGAAATTCTCGTGAACATTAGTAATAGCCCGGCACTCTATTTTTATAGACATACAGTTCTGCCCTTAGGGCACAATTTAATCTGTTTTAAAATGCTTGATTTTCTGAATCCAATACCTGAAACTCTGCATTTCAAAAAAAAAGAAAAATAATAAAACATATCTTCCCTGAAACGAAGATATTCTTAGTGAATAAAGAAATGAAATAGGGAAATGGAGAGTTATGTGAATGAAGCAAATTCCTATGTGAGTGTGTTTGTGTGTGTGTATGTGTGTGTGTGAGAGAGAGAGAGATTCATATTCAGAGTGTTGTCAAAGGCATTAAGGAATGTTAAGAATGGTCCAAAAATAGAAATGGAAAATGAGCAGACCCTGCACTGATGAGGCAAAGCATATGTAGTCATAAGGCAGCTCATTAACTGAGCTGAAACAGAGGAGAATTTAGATGCTTAAGGGAATTAAAGGAGAGAGGACAGTCAAGGAGAATGAGAAGCTGAACACATAACCTTGGAAAGGGTCCTGATGACAGAGATGGTCTCCTTCCCTGTGCTCTTCAGATGGCCTCTTTCAAGGTAGAGCATCCTCTAATGTGAGGTGATCTCTCCTCCTCAGTAGCAGGAGAAGAGCCTCTGGAGAAAGCTGCAGTGTCTCTTCGGCTGCCCTTCCTGAGTGCCCGGCTGGAGGAACCAGCAGGGCACAAGAGCTAAGACGTTACGGTCGTCCTCCGAGGGCAGGTTTCTGTGTCCTCCAGAGCTCAAATAGTCCATAAACATTCACCTCGTGGTTCGTGGTTTGCTCCTTGGTCGTATCTATTAGAAAACTGATTCCAGATAAATCAGTGGTGAGGTCATATTATTTTAACAAAATAAAAACAAGATACACATTTTTTGTTTCCTCATCTAGAGCTCCTCAGCACCATATCCCTCAGTCTATACCCATGAAGCTCTCCACAGCTGAAGAGAAGATACAGAGGCAAAGCTAACTAGGATGAGAAATGAAACAAACAAAATGTACTGGGGACAGAGACCATGCTCCACTCTGAATATTTTTCTGAAACTAAGTGAACCTCTTGAGGCTGAAAAATTGGCTACAAGTATGCTGGAGGGAGAAAAGGAGAAGGAGGGTGTAGGAGCAAGAGGGAGAGCAAGGAAAGAGCAGAGAAAACCCACAACTGCTCCACAAAGAAGGCGCCCGGCAAATTCACCTTCATCCGGTTAACAGGGACAGGACAAGGCCGGTCTGCCATTCATTCAATACACTTTGGTACGTTCTTGATGCAGGTGGGCTTTTAGACAATTAAGAGGATGAGGAAGAACAGAGAAATAACAGAAATGTAATCATGTAAAATGTGAGCTCCAAATGATTGGTAAAGGGCAAGGATGGGAAAGAATTTATAGAATTTTAATCTGAAAAAAATGGAACATTTAATTTTTATGACTTTGTAGTCAGCTTATGGTAATGTAACTGCCTGAATTGTAACCATAATATACAGAAACTCTAAAAGTAGAGTAGAAGTATATGATCCCTCACGTTTTAAACGTTTCTGGGCCTACAGAAGTTGAGCAAAGGGAAAAATATTCAATAGTATTCCATAGTTAAAGCTTCCTTGGTAGATAAAAATTATTGCTCTGGACAATAAAAGCTAGGATTGGGATAATAGAAGAGATTAGCTATGGAAATGCAGGAAACCATAATTTTCCCTTATGGTAAATTCTGCTTTTTAGTGAAATGATGGAAGAGAGACAGGATTCAGGAAACCAAAAGCCATACAATTACAGTAATTTATTAACCATGTACTAGTCTCATTAATTATTTAAAACATTCATGTTTCTCTTATTATGAGAACGTACCTTTGCTCCTAACATATATGATTTTTTTATTACTAACTGTAAGAATAAAAGAGCTTAGAATTACATTTAAAGGATTTTCACCTTCATGAAATATATCACTTTGTAGACTAAATGGTAAATCGGAGAAGATTTTGCGTAACATAAAACCACTCCTGCTAATGTGCTTATTCTATATTTCTTAATAAAACCAGGGGCAATGTTCTATGGCCTTTCTATACCAATCTCCTCCTCCAGAATTCTGCTTAAAGCATTAAGTTATTTTAAGTAATTTTGAAGAATTTTTTTTGTATTTGAATACCACCTTCTATATCCCCAAGACTACACATAAATAGTAAACAACAACCAGGCCGAGTTGCGGGGGGAAAGTCTTGCTTGCAAATGCTCCCATATTAAAGTATCCTTACCGCAGTCTGTAGAATTAACCAAGACTAGGAAATGGGGGTGTACATCACATGCCTTTCTTTCCTAATGAAGATGGGAATTTTATGAGCTGTATGCTCCCCTTTCACCCTGCAGCATGGAAGATATAGATGCCACCCTGTGTGGCATCAGGAAGACCGCTAGTATTTCCTACTGGAGGCAGAGAAATTCATAGCTGGATAAGAACCCAGAAACTCAAGCATGAGGGAAAGAGGCCCCTGAAAAAACTTGAGGAAGTATCTCACTAAAAAAGGAGTGTCTCACTTAAAGAGGAAATGTCAGCACCAGAAACGACACAGCACACACTGAGGAGCAAATTCCCTGACCAGGTCTGGTCCTGCAAGACTCGACATCTCCACCTAAGTCATCACCTCCCCGCCCACTCCCAGGGTGGCTTCCTTGAAGGCAGCCTCCACGCCTGACCCAGCATTAGGTGGCTCGGTGACTGGCAGCCATTCCATCCACCAGGGAAGTGATCACTGGGGGGGCCCAGCTTGGAAAGTGATGTCCTGTGTGATGTTCACTCCCATTACCAAGAAGCAAGAAGCAATCACAAATGCACTCACACCGCTAGTCATTGGTCCCTTCTCAGTACCTAGTGTCTGGAGAGTTTTCCCTGTGAGCACAGTGAGTTTCCATGTCACTCGATCTTTGTGCCTGCTCACTTCTTTTCCTCCCTTAACTTCACTCTGTACCAGCCTCACACCTTCTATGAAGATAAGAGCGGAATTTGGTGGAAGTCATTTGCTCTGCATTCTTACATGGGACACCTAAAAACCACATGGCACTATGCTTATCCTGCACGTGGTGTATTGCGAGACCTTTAAGGCCACAATCTTCGGGACAAAACTCCATGAATGAACAAAGATAAGCCCCAGCATGTCTGGCACCCCCTTCGCAGGTCCCAGTCTCTCATGATCAGAAACCAGCACGGCCTCCACAAAGCTCCCCAGTATGTGTGCTTACTGCTATACATGGAGTCATGAAATGACATGCACCCCCAGCCTCACATTTATTTTCTTCAAAATCCTCACACACATATTGGGATTTGGTCAGTTGAAATCATCTAAGTTTTTTAAAGCCCATACCTAGATTTTCATAAATTTTAATATGCATGATTATTCCTTTGCCTACCAAAATCTTCCTATTTGCTGACATATCATGTCAGATACAAACTGACTTTTCGTGACCTGAGTGGTCTTACAGTCTAGTAAGAGAAAAACAACATGTGCATAAACAGTCTAACATAGTGTAGAATATGATAAGTATCACAGAAAAGATTTGCTTGCAAAATGCTGTTATCATAGGGAAGTAGCTCAAGTTGTCAGCCTGAGGGATTGAGGGAGCACACCACACAGAGGGCTCTGAAGGAAGAGAGAAACCTCTGAGCTAGGTCAGTGGTCTCAGTCCCGGGAAGGAGCTCTTGAAAGATACTGATGCGTACACCCATCCTCTGATTCAATGGGGTTCAATATGCACAAAACTACTAATGTACACCACGGTTGAATTATAAATATCATACATTTTTGTTTTAAAATAAAATGAAAATATTTCCTCTCAAAGCAAAACATGGCATTTCAATATTTCTGGCTTCTCCATAGCAAAAAAATCTGTTCTCTTCTTTGAACCACTCACTGAAATTGATCATACTTCCATGGCCTGCAATGGCAAAAAAAAAAAAAAGAGAGAATGAGAATACCAAGTCTTTATAAAAATATTTTCAGGAATTAAATAAAGTGGTTATTTGGTAAGAAATACAGCCCCTTCCCCCACTTTCCTTTTTTTTCCCAGAAATAAAAATCCCCAAAATAAAACTAAACAAATATATTGATTTACACAAACAACCATTATGTATTAAAATTTCAGTAAACTTAAGGGTATGTTTTTAAAAGAAGATATCTAGTGATTCTATTTAGCCAAATCAAATGGATTTAATGTACATTTACTACAAAATTGAACTCATATATTTGCACATTTCTGTTTGGTTACAGGAAGACACTAACAGAACCTAATGATCTGACGCTATTCAACCCTGGATGTCAATACAATTGTAATCTGAGCTAACGCATCCCTTGAGCACAGAACATGTATTTTTACAAATAAATAGTAATATATGATAGAAGAAACATTTAAAGGCTCCTAATTCAAGGAATCTAAAGTAGTCTATAATGTGAGAAGGGTTTGTGTAATGAAAAAAAAAGACATAGCTGTGACCATTTCAGTTGTCGCTGGGTAGTTCTCTCACATTTTCTGTTGTTTTCCTCAGTTGTAGCTCTGTAGATGCTCACTATCACATTGAAAGGCATTTTAATCTCCCTGACCTGTTCATTCTTTGTTTGAGGACCGTTAGGGGGTGGAAATTGTTTTTATTTTTTCTCAAAAAGAAATCTTTGTCCCTGAGGGCCTGGACACATCAAACCCCCATCATTTCCAGACCCAGGTCACATTTGAAAGAGTGTGTGGTATACTACAGTATCAACAAACATGGGCTGAAGACCCCCTGCATCCCAGTCGCTGAAACGCTCAGTGACAGATTCACGCTGCTACTAATCAATTTCACATCAGGGAGATACACATGGTGGAAACGTGCAGATTGGGAATAGCACGGAAGTCGCTTGGAAAAAAATGCCGGAAAACCAGAGCTTCCAAGCATCACCTCTCTGTGCCAAAAGCTCAAAAACATATGCTTCCCTTTTATTTACTTATTTGTTTTTTGCTCTTTTTTAAGTAGAGAGATTGGCCCCTGTTAGACTTGCCTACTCAGAGATGTACATCACTGGTAATGGCATAGAGTTGGGCCATTTCTAAGGAAGATTCAAAAAGAAGAATCCGTGTATTTGCTTATTACCAAGGCAAATTAGAAAACTGTTCTCCACCCAGTTCTCTTTCCTTCTCTCTTTTTTTTTAAAATACAGTGTCCAGAATTAAAATCAGCTTTCTGAACTGTTGCTATGACTGGCCTAAACCTGTGTTGCTATTTTCAGCTGCTAATAAAGACATGCAGGAAAGAGGTGAAATCTTCCATCTCACACACATCTGACAGCTGGAACTGCAGAGTCTCCGGACAAATATGGTATCAGTTTCAGTCAACATAAAGAACTGAGTTCCTTTATTAGCTTCATTTACGTGGACAAACAAACACTGAGATCCTTCAAACCCATTAGTCAGAATTCAAGTATAGTATCTGATATGAGTTTAATTTTAGGTCATTGATAAAGTGAGAAGTATGGAGATATTTTTTTCAATGGCATGAATGACAGTGGTTATCAGATTCACTTCTGTGTGTAATGGCTGTCCAAAGATTCATTTTTCAAGGTAAGAGAAGGTGAAAACTGAAATTAATGCCAAATGAACCTCTACCAGACAAGGAAAGAATATTGAAATACCTGCGACGCAACAGTTTCATCTGGGTGCAACAATAAAAGGACAGAAAATGTGTGTTCCTCTATCTTTTTTATTCAAAGTCATCTGACTAAGCTGTCTCTTTAATAAGGAATGAAATCATAGGCAAATCTCAATTATCATGTTTGATTTTCTTAAACTGTCTCCATAAAATTAATAAACAGTGGTTTGGCAATCCAGCCTAGGAAAGCCCACCTTATGTGTACAGAGTGCTGACAGTAGACTGATTCAGAAATAACTTCAGATGTTTGTCAGGGAAATACCAGGGACTTGCCACATGAACTGACAAAGGACAGCTCAGTTTCTCCACACTGTCCATCAGACTCCACGCATGAGAATGTATGCGTGACCAACTCTGTAACTAGCAGGTAGGTTTTGACACAATGTAGTAGGAATGTGCAAGGACAAAATTGTCTTCTCTTATTATGTAACTTTACCTGAGGTTACAGTCAACATTCATGTCGTGAAGATCATATTAGCTATTTTGAGAATTAAACCAATAAAATTAGGGATTCCTTCTTTTCCCTAGCGCCCTCCAAAACGAATCCCACCTTATCCGAACACAGGAGAACATGTTCCACAACACCTCTGTTTCTCTTTTTGAAGCTTTTGAAACCCAGGAGATGCTCTGGCTATACAAATCCCCAACTTTTTCACTGTTTTAAGGGTTGCCAGGGTCACCCACCCTCCATTCTGTTGCCATTTGATAGAGGGAGTAATCTCCAAGTCCATCTGTCACCCCTACTGTCCTGAATTCTTTGTGCTAAAGACAGAAAGATGTTGCAATTCAGGAAATACTTTTCCTGAACATCAGAAAAATATTCATAGATTTCATGGAAGCATTTTGGGTTGGATACTCATAGATAAATAGTCATTCTATAATATTAGCACTAATATAGAATAATTCTTAATAATCCTAATAATCTTTGAGATTGAATTTAATGTAACTGTGAGTTACTTTGTTTTTGTTTTGTATCAGTTAAAAAAAATGAATCCATGACATCAAAAATGATCTTGGCTGACAAAATACTCAAGCAATTACTTTAAACAAAAATGGAAATATATCTTAAATTTTACAAAAAAACAACAAACAGGAAAAAATTGCGACGGTTAATTGGGGGAATAACAGCATTGTATCACCAATTTGAAAATTGTGGGGTTTTTTTAACTTAATGCAAAAAGAGGTTGCATTTCATTTTAATAATGTCATAAATGCACAAGATGTGCCTCTTATATGCAAGAGTCTAGACAGGTACAAAAGAACAAGATTTGTTTGAGGACTACTTCTGGTTTATATTATGCTTGCAGAAATATTAATGGCCAAATCAGATAAGCTCCTTTTATTCAGTGAATGTGTCTTTGAAGAGCTATGCCAGAAGAAAGAATTTTAAAACAAAGTCACAGTTTGACTTTCTTTTTTCTTTATATGAAAGAGTGGCAGGTGGGAAAGGGGGTTAGATTGGTGGATTGAGTGACTGAGGTTCCCACCGTGCCTTTTGTCTCCCCAACCTAACAGTGGATCCCTAAGTACCCAGTGGGAGCTTGAAAGATCTATATTACATTGCTTTGTTTTTTATTTTGTTTTATTTTATTTTACTTTATCTATATTGATGGAAGTGAAGTCACCTTCAGCTACTCTCTGGGTATTTCCAGTACACTATTTGAATATTTGTTTAAGTAAGTTTCATTCCCAATTGTGTTACAGGCAATTTGAGTAAGAAAAATTCTGTAGCTCTAAAGTGTTAAAACACGCAATAAACTCTTGATTTGGGAATGTTATGTTTAGGGACCCTGATCTTAAATACTGTTAGTGGAAGTGTTATCCAAATCTCATTCATGTAATGAAAATTTCTCCAACTGTTACACCACTGAATCTTCTGTCACTTTGATATAGAGGTTAGACAACAAAACGGATTGCCTTGTCCATCAAAATGTGCTGGAAGAGAATCTCCTAGTCACATTTGGGAGAGGAATGACACTGAAATGTGGAGTAAAGGTTATAAGGAATTTGAGAAATTCAGGAAAATAATCACTCAGGAAGTGGAGAGAATAAGGGAATTTGGTATTAAAGGTACTGCTAGAATTTTTTAGAAAAAAGTAGTGCACCGTTGAGCTTAAAAACATACTCCCTCCATATGTTTTGTTGAATAAGAGATGGTAGCCATAAATTATTCATTTTTTTATTCAATATTCAGTTAGAAACACATTTCGCTGTGATTAGTTCAATGATACTAATGTGTTCTTAGCTAGAATTAATGTATATTTTAGGTCTATGGAAGCATAATACTAAACAAGGGACACTATACTTCTCCCCTTTTATACAATGCTTGGAAGGATTCGTACTTTTACAGTAGCTCTCCCATAGAAAGGGAAAGAGAATATCAATTTTATAGTGTAAATATGTAACAATGGTGGTTTTAAAATACTTTGAAATATTTCTTTCCATATTAGGAAAAACTACCACTAAAAGATATTTCTTTTACATGTGAGACATAAAGTAAAGTCAACACTAATGATACTACAAAGTTGACAGTGTATTGTGTTTACAGACTACATGCTGGTAAGCGTATCCAGAAATCGCTCTCCTCCCCCAAAAGCACGTCCCCTAAGTATTTGTACTAAACTTGCTCCTTCAGTCCAGACTCTTCCTTTGTCCTCTGAGTTTTCCCCTGGAGTCCTTGCTCTCTTTCTTTCCCAAAGATACTGATTATTAGGATTATAATTTGGTGGGGAGGGGGTCTATCCAACCAAGTTTGTGAGATCAGGATTTACAACTCTCAAATTTCGGGTGTTACTGTGTGAGAGTCATTGTGGCAAACAGAGATGCAAAGACAGATCTCCTTTTCCAAAAGCACTGGCAGCTGTGAGAGGAATCAACACACAACCTCTAGCATGGGCTCCTTCAGACCTGCCCGAACTGCAAAGAACTGCCTTCTGCGCGGTCACGCCCTCTGCAACAGCCCGCATTTGGTGAGAGAGCAATGCAAAAATAAAAAGGTCAGACTATTTCAATGACACACCTGGGAAATGTTTGTTCCAGATCCCCTACGCGGTTAGTGGAGACTTCATCGGGCTGGCATAGAAACTCATCTTCTTCTTCCCAATCCTTTTTCCTTCCATTTTCTATTACACATATATCCATCCTTAATGAATATCTTGCAGCCTCACTCCATCTCCACCTCTGATTTTAGAGACTCCAACCTGTGCCATCTTTGTATTGTTTCATTCCAGAAAAGAACATCTTGTGCAAACTGGTCCATCTCTTCTCTAAAACTGTAGAGAGAAATCATTATTGTCTGAGGAGCCCTCATTAAGTCACAAAGACTTGCATTTTTGTCTTCCCTCTGGATACCTCCTCACACTCTCTCGGAGACATTCAAGTGAGTCTCCTCTGAACACAATACGTGTGCTCCAAAAGACTAGTTACATCTGACTATGAAAAGTAGCCATTAGTAATTTCATTCTATGTCATCAGATACACCATTCAATAGAATATAAAATGAACTCAACATTAATGGGTCACCATAGCAAAGAACAGAATAATTTAAAATATAGCACTAAAGTAGAAAATATTCTAACCTAGTCCTCAAACCTTATGTTGGTCAAAATAACTAATTTTTAAGGAATGCTTACTGTATGACTTACATTTCACCTATATTATGACATCCTTTTCTAAAGCCTACAGAAGTTAAGAAATTTGCTCAGGACTGTTCCACTAATAAAGGACCCATTGAAGTATGGTGTGGTATGACAGATTCCCAAGTTG
This sequence comes from Smutsia gigantea, assembly GCA_032199065.1. NCBI lineage: Eukaryota > Metazoa > Chordata > Mammalia > Pholidota > Manidae > Smutsia > Smutsia gigantea. The sequence goes on from JAVSCE010019209.1 coordinate 250,668, forward strand.
GATCCCATGACCACTTCTTTCTCCATGGACTGAATTTGTTATAGGTTCCCTTCTCCTCCTGCTCCTCCCTTCCCTTTCCCTTGGGATCCTTGAAAGCAATGTAATGGCAGTAAGAAGGAAGATGGGAAAACAAAAAAATGACTGAATATAAAGAAAACGAGCACACTGTAAAACCATATCGTGGGTGACTAGCAGAGAATTTTCATACCCTTTATTTGTTTATTTTTATTCGCATCTTTTAGACACAAACACATCTTCTGTCTCAGAGTAAAGGTAACTGACTAGATACTCCCCTTTTTATATTCTTCTTTTGTCCTGGTCAGAATTTTTTTTTTCTTCAAATGTCCTAAAAGAGTCTCCTAAACCTTGGTATGACCCCTTTAAAATGTCATCAATCCAGTGCATTTCAGGAAAGACTTCCTCAAAGACAGGTTGTTTGGCTTCAATTAGAGGGTGTGACAGTGGCCAGATGGAAAGCTCAATTCACATGTAGTTTTGTTTTCACTGATTTATCAACTATTCCATTGACAAAGAGAGGTGTGACTTCATGGAGTGAGAAAATGCTATTTTCTGCTTATAGTTAACGTTTAAAAAAAACCAAACCACGGCATGTTCACAGTTAGCATTTGATAATGCTTTTTAATCGTGGTTGCCTATCTTCTGAGCACCCCCACCCCCAATTCTAGCAGCTCATGGAAGTTGAATTCTGCTTGTAACTCATTTTGTGACAACCCTTGTGAAGAGAATAAAAAGAAAATCCTTCTGGGTTTGCCTTGGACTGTAGAAAGTGACAGTTCTGCAAAGTGTGCTTAAATCTATTTAATAGCTTTAACAATTACTTTTTGTCCTTTCCCAAATTTCCCTAAATTGAGTAGGTTGAAGAAAATCAAAACTGATACCAGGAAGAAAGGGAAAAATCAGTTATCTTTATAAAAAAAATAATTCTATAGGAAAATATGTAAATTTATTACACATCTGAGCAAGTGGCAAGCCAGGATTTGAACTTCAGAACTACCTTTGTAAGCTGCATCTAATTGAGTACTCACATAAACAAGAAGGGTCCTAAACATTTTGATCTGTACACACACAGCATTGGAGATTCTAGGATTTGGAGAAGGAAGTTAAAATTTATTCAAAAGGCGTTATGTACAAACAGAGCTAGATATAGTTATGTACCTTTCACAAATAAGGAAATAGATACTAAAAGAAAACAAGAGTGAAATTTAAATTTTGTGTGTCCTCTGGTGAAAAAATTCACTCCACTTAAAGTCTTGCTCAAGGGATCAAACCTATGTCTGATTAAGCCTCCAAGTCCAGAGGTCAATTGACAAGAAATAAAGGACAGAGGAGTGGTTTAAATAGCCCCATGAGGAGGCAACTACCAAAATCCAGACAGCTATAAACACTACAGGTAAAATGGCCTAGGTTATTTAGCAGGTTTTTTTTTAAGGAAAATAAAGGGGATTCTGTATATTAAATGAGATGTCAAAGACATAGTGAGCTTGTTCATGCTAGACATGGACAACTGAACTATACTGCAGGGATACACATTTGGCTATTAAAACCATAAATAAATGTAAAGAAGTGATTACCATGTAAGTCGAGGTAGGGCTTCCTTTTGGAGAGAGAGGGCTCAGCTTCTGGGGCAGGTAGCAAACTGCAATGCATGATGTGAGTGGTGGTTACGAAATTGTTCACCTTATAAAAATTCACTCAGCTGTGAATTTCTTATGTGTGGTTTTCTATAACTGTTTTATTTTATAACAAAATGACTTATAAAAGAAAGAAAGAATGAAAATTTTGAGTCAAACTCTGAAGTTCACCACTTAGTACCTGTGAGACTGGGAAGTTTGTGTCTGAGCCTCAGTTTCCTCTAATAAAATGTGAATAAAAATAAGTATATCCACCTTTAGAGTTGACCTAAGAGTGAAGGCAATGATCTATACCAAGAGTCGGGCCCAGAGCAGCCACTCTGCTAAGAGTACTTCCTTTCCCTTCTCTCCCTACATAATACTTATTTTGCTTTGACATTGTATTTTCTTTACCACATACCACTGAAATTTGTGTTTATTTGGATAATAATTACAGATGTTGGAATAAGTTGCATGCTTCTGAAGGCCCATTTCAAATAACCAAATGTAGCCTTCCAGGTTACAACTGAATCCTAACAGTACTGACTAGTGTCTTCAACTAAGCGGCTGATTTCTACCCACGTGTCAAACCCCCGAACACTTCATTACACAGCAGTGCTTCCTAATTCTGGTTAAAAATAATAATGATGATTAATATTTTCTAAGGCACTAAGTAATAATTAAGTTCTTAATGTTGGCATATAATTTATCATAAACAGCATGTTCCTTCCATTGAGTAGGTACTCAATATGTTTTTTTTAAATGATTGATTATGTAGAGGTGACTTTCATAGCCTCTTAGTAACGATGGAAATAATGTGATAATGTGCTATAGAAAACAATGCCAGTAGAGTTGGGGAAAGTTTTCTGGCATGGTTGGTTTCAAATGGGAATGGAAGAGGAGATGGTGTGGCAGGTGAAAGACCCAGTCCACATTCATGAGACCTGAGGCATAGCCCTGGATGTGTTTCTAAAAACAGCTGCTGTGTACAAAGCATTTGCCATGTGCTGGGCTGGGCTTTCTATTTATTGGTTTATGAATCCTTGCAATGACTGTGAGATGGCTGTGTCTCTGACAGCTGAGGAGACTATCTCAGAGAAATGGTACCTAAAGACCAAGCATCTAGTACAACGGGGATCTGGGAATTCGTACCCAATTTGGCCTGATCTAAAACTCTTCCACTCACCTAGGAGATCTCTATCATCCCTTCTAGTGCTAACATCCTATGACTTATACAATCTCTCCTCCAAATACATTTTTCATGATCAAGTAACCCAGGGAGCCCTTCAGTAATACATGTCTTCTTTGTTAAGTTCATGCCCTTCACTGGTATTAGTTTCAGAAAACCTCACTCAGTCTAGGAGCGAAGAACCTGGGACCAGGTCCTACCCACAGTGAAGCATCCACCATCAGTGGTGAACAGGAATTTGAATATCACATTTAGCTGGAGGTCTTTCTCAAGCCCTTTTCTATTTCTAAGAAATAGGCTCCTATTATTGAACTTGACTATAATACTTTGTTCTGTTTACTTAAAGAAAATGAAACACAAACGATGTCACAGAAAGGCAGAACAACAATTATATTTTAAATTAGTCACAGGCGTATCAGACCCTGCAACTTCCTGTAACGGAAAAATAACCCAGAGGACACTGTCATGTAATATTAGGATAACAAGCTTTGAGCGAGTGACATGTTTACACTGCATGACAGAACTGTTTGATTTTCTTCATTATTTTCTGTATGGCAGTTTTGAACTTACCTAGAATTATTCTATCCAGTTTACCAGAAGGTTCATTGTTTCTGTCCCTTTCTATCGAATGAAATCCTTATTTTCTGGGGTTAGGTCCTTATGACCTCCTGCTTGAACTTTTAAAATCTCTTAGCTGATAGCCCTCCTTCCAACCTATTTTCTCCCTGATCCATCATTACTGCCAAATTTACCTTCCTGAGATCAGGTCTAATCAACTCATCTACCTGATATGAAAACATGTAAGGTAAGTTCTGCTTATACAAAAAAAATCACAATTGTTAGTACAGCCTTCAAATTAACATTTTCTGGATTCAAACTCCTTCTCAGCCTTGTTTTCTACTGATCATCTTCATGCAACATAGACCAAGTTGGCCAAAACTCTATTTTAAAGCCAGACTCAGAGATCGACTGCCACCCTCCCTTGCATTATTATTTCCCCACATCTCCAAAAGCCAAAATCATGCATCTCTCAGGGCCTTGTTCAGTGGTTCCAAAATAGCTACATGTAAGAAACCCCTGGGGGTCTTTAAAAAAAATATGTACTGATGCCTTGACCTACTGCAGGAGTGTTAAAGTCCTTATCCTGTGCCCTGCCATGGGCTGATGGATGCTGATTTCGGTGAGTTGGTTCTGAACTTCAACCTATGAGACATGGCAATGATCCTGGACCACAGAAAGCAGACAGTAGTTTAATTAAGCAACAAACCTGAAGGAGAGGGACTGCCCTGACTAGCCAGGAGACTCCATATAAAGCAGATGAATTCTCTGGAAATTATCTCTGTCAACAAGCTTGCTGCCTTGGTCTGAGAAGAAAGAAAAGATATTAGAAAAAAAAACATACCTATTTTTGGAGCCTAAAAAAGAATAAAAAAAGAGAAAGTGATTCTTTAAAGCCAGCTAGCAAAAGAGCTACAGAGTAAGAGCAACATTCAGCCTTTTTCGGGACAGGACTCTGTTTAAATGATTCTCCTGGACTTAATTTTGAGAAAAACAACTCTCCACATTCTCAAGTCCTACAGCCTATTTTTTGTAGTTTTCCCCAGACTTCACTGAAAATATGTAAGAACTTTGTGAAAGAAACATATCCTCCAAAGCTTTAGGTAGCTCTGGGTGCTTACCAAGGGAGTTGTGTGGAACAATGCGGAAGGGAACCAGTATGTTCTTGGAACCCTTTGAGCATTTTTTAGATGTGGAAGGTAAAGTCATGCTGCTGTGAAGCCTCCAGCACTCTACATCTTGAGCCTGAAATGGCCTTAATAACGTATTTCAAAAACATGGTGTCAGCCTAGGAGGAGCAATGGGGGAGCATTTTATTAAGTGAGAAAAGAAGATTTATAGATAAGTCACTAAAGAAGAATTAAAGTGCATCATGTGTTTGCTAACAAAAGGTGTCCAGAACAATATTTTTTTCTCTGCTTTGTCAACATCTAATGCCCATTAATCTCTGTTACACAATTCATAGATAATCACCATCACTATAAATTCATCACCATGGATTGTAAAGCTCAAGACAAGGCCAGAATGTTCAGAAAAATGTTGCTAATCTATCCCGCAAGGGTGTGAGAAATGTTAATGGTGGTAACCTGGTGCACAGGGGGGCCTAGTTCCCATGACAGAAGTGACTGACCATCAGTCATCCTCTCAGTGGGTCTTCGTGGAAAATGCTGTGAGCTTAGGATGGCTAGAAAAAAGCACTGCAGAGATCAAAGCTGCCAGGCCAGAACGCAGCTGCTTCTGAAATGTTGTGCTAGAACTTTGGCTAGAGTGAGTTCCCGTAAGAACACTAAGACAGAGTCCCAAGAGGACAGAGACCCCAGAGTGGGAACATGTCAGCTGACAGCCCTGCTGTGTGTGCCGTGGCGGCACTTACACACAGGCAGCTCCTGTTTTTGTTTCCCGTACTTGGTTTTATTACCTTGAGATGTAGCTCAGTGCTCTGTGACTTAGATGTGTTGTCAAAACATGTTGTAAAATAGTTCTCCTTTTAGGTCATTTTGTCAGTCCAAACAAACCCATTTTAGCACAAGGGGTGAGAAGCAGGGCTTCCTTTTAGCTTTAGTTTCCCAAAAAAATAACTTCAAACCCCATTCCACATTCACTTCCAGAAACATCCTGTTTTCTGGCATCTTTGGATTTGGGGGTTTGGAGGCAGTGGATATTTCCTTATACAGTCTAATGATCATCTGTCAGTCTTCCACCCCGTGACCTCTGATTATATCCTACAAGCTCCTCCTACACTCTCATGTCCTACTTTGCTCTAAACTGTGGTCTTGGGCCTCATGTCTGTTCTAGGCAGAGACAAGACAAAGCTTGCCCTAATTTTTAATAGTTAAAAATGTCCTACTGAACACTGAGACAGACAGGGAGGTAAGGGAGAGGAAGGAAGAAGTAACAAAGGGGGATCAAATTCAACATCCTATCACTGTTTCCATCACTGTTTCCAAAGTTCATCATCCGTCTGGTGTCTCAGAAAGTGTCTTTGTTGTCACCTTTCTTCTGGGCTTTGTAGTCTGTCTCTTTTTTACTCTATCCAGTGTCTCTGAACAAGACTAACGTTTTCATCTTTTCTCTTCCCATCAGTTTTAAGGGGACCAAACCCCAGTCTCCAGTCCTCACTCAATTTCAAAAAATTTATGTATCTATAGATACAGATATGTAGTTATAGGCTATATGTGTGTGTGTATATATGTATCTTAACATCAAAATAACCTCCAAACTCAAAGAAAACACAACTCTTACATTAATTTTCAGAAAAGTTTTAGCATTGCCTTGTCCCAGATCTCATTTTTCTTTTTCTAACTTTTATCTAAAGCCCAAATCAAAATCTCTTCAGAAAAGTGAATTCAGGTTTTCAAGTATCAGAAGACAAAGAAAAAGCCAAGCCTTTGAAACAGATTTCATCCAGCTGTATTAGGAGATGAGTTTGAGAATCAGGCAGAGTTCTGATCATGGTGGCAATGTGACCCTCAGCAGCAGCCATTCTGTAAGTGGAAGGAAAGTGATTTGGGATGAGAAAGTAGAGTGTTTCTTTCCTCTTTTACACAGAAAATCTTTTCAGGGTGTTATAAGCCATATATGTATGATCCAGCTTTAAACCTAAACCTTGCTGGGGATATTGACTTATTTATTCATGTAGCATATTCGTTGCACATCTGTTATACATCGAGCACCATGTTTGGCAGGGGGTGGTAATAAAGTTATAGGGAAAAGCAGGGCCATGACATTAAGAGCCCTTGAAGGACGTATTATAGGTTTTGATCTTTAGCCTGAGAGTTAGAGAAAGCCATTAAAAAATGGCTATCAAAGAAGGGGGAGAACAGAGGCACATTCTTATGCCAGTGCTGTGAGAAGCACGTGTCAGATGGATGGGGTGGGGGCGGGGGAGCAAAGAACAGATACAGGAAGTACCAGCAGATGCTCCCAGTAGAGTCCAGACAATGACAACTGAGACGGGGCACCGATGAGAAATTGGTGAAGTTGACAGTACCTACTGAATGAGTGTCTCCCTGTGGAGGAATTACCTAGACTAACTGCCTGATTCTAGTTTCTGTAACGGAATGGATGTTGAAGCCACACACTGAGGTAAGAGAGTCTATAGGGAATGTGGAGAGGAAGGCTATGGCATGTTGAGGCTGAGGCATCCAAATTGTTGGGTTGAGTAGACACCACTCAAGTGTGTGGTTCTGGTGCTTAGGAAAAATGTGGAGCTGGGGATACGTATTTGAGTATTATGAGTATGTGATGGCATTGGAAGCTAGCAGCAAGATAAGATGACCTACAGAAAGAGACAAGCTAGGAAAAGAAGACAGTCCAGAACTCCGCTATCTTATGATGCATCTGGATTGAAGCTTGTCCCTAGAAGTAGGCCTCATCCCCATCTAAGATTCGTGTTCCCTTTCCTAAAATATTTCATATCCATTCTAGATCTTCTTTTCTCCAAGTAAGCTAGGATATTGTCCTTACCTCAATATGAAGGACTGTGTGTCCACTGAATCCACATTCTCTATTGACCTCAAATCCCTTCTCCTTTTGGGACAGGCATCATGACATGTAATTTCTCTTATATCTTTTGAAGTATCTGGTATTGGGCTACCCACACATTATGTGATCTCTTTCTTCCCTTTCAGGATAATACTAGCATTCGGGTGAAGTCAACTACAGCCAAATGTTGTTCTGAGTTTTTGTCGTATCGATCTTTACAACACCAAAGTGGTGTGGTCACCCCCTGGTGGATGCACCTATCACAAAAGAGAAAGCTTAAGCCATTTTCCTAGGGCACCAACTGGCATGTTGCAGAACAAAGATGAAAATCCATGCCTCTTTGGCCCCAATATTCATCCTCCCATAAATGCATAATATTATCTTCCTCTCAACAAAGTACATTCTCATAACCATTCTGCATGGTCATTTTTGCAAGTTCTTTTACCTGTAAATGCTATGTAATTGGTTTCAGTGCTCAGCCTTCTATTTCTCTTAAATTTGTATATTCTACTTACATAACTTCTCCCTGAGGGAAGGGAAATACCCAGCTCCACCCCACTCTAGCTATCCTGTTCCACACAAGAGGTGGGGTACTAAAAAGCACAAGTAAAGTTCATAGAACAGAAGCACAGACTTGTCAAAAAATGGAAACCTAAATATAGGATTACCAAATGCTTCCCCTCCTTTACACCTCACTACCACATTACTACAGACCTATTTATAGTGGTTCTTGTTATCCAGTGCACCATCTATGGCTATCAAGAAAAAAAAATTATGAGGCATTATAAAAGGCAAAAACTTTGAAGACTCAGAATAAGCATTAGAACCAGAGATAGCTCTGGCAGAGATATAAGAGCTATCAGGCCAGAAATTTAAAACAACTATTATTAATATTCTAAGGGTTCTAATGATAACATAGAAAGCATGCAAGAAAATATGGACAATGTAAACAAAGAGAAGGAATAAAGAACCAAAAGGATGTGCTAGAGATCAAACGCACTGCCACAAATAATGAAGAATGCCTTTGATGGGCTATTGGCAGACCGGACACAGTGGAGAAAAAACTCTCTGGGCTTGAGGATGTCTCAAGAGAAATCTTAAAAAACAAAAAGCAAAGAGAACAAAGATGGAAAACAAAACAGAAAAGAATAACCAAGGACTGTGGGGTAGCAACAGAAACTATAACATACCTGTATTGAGAATACAGAAAGAGAGAGAAAGAAAGGAACAGAATGAATATTTGAAACTCTAATGACTAAGAATTTCCCAAACTGATGTGAGACACCAAACAACAGATTCAGGAAGCTCAGAGAAACCAAGCAAATAAATGACAAAAACCTACACATAGGCATATAATTTTCAAACTGGATAAAACAAAGATAAAGAAAAAAGATGGAAAGAAGTTGAAGTAAAAGACACTTTACATACAGAAAAATATAGATAAGAATTATATCCATCTTCTCAGAAATCATGTAAGCAAGATAAAGTGGAGTGAAATATTTAAAGTGTTGAGAGAATAAAAGCACCAACCTAGAATTCTGTATCTTATAAAATTATCCTTCAGAAGTGATAGAGAAATAAAAAAGTTGTCAGACAAAAATTGAAGGAACTGTTGCCAATAGACCTGCCTTGCAAAAAATTGTGGAAGAACTTATTTAGAGAGAAGGAAAATGATACAGGTCAGAAACTCAGATCTACATAAAGAAAGGAAGAACATCAGAGAGGGAATAAGTGAAGGTAAATAAAAATGTTCCTTTAAAACAACAATGAGATGCCACTACGTACATATCAGAATGACCAAAAACCGGAACACTGACTACACCAAATGCTGGTTGAGCATGTGGAACAACACGAATCCTAGTTCTTTGCTGGAGAGAATGAAACATGGTACAGCCACTTTGCACACAGTTTGATGGTTTCTTACAAAACTAAGCATACTCTTACCATTTGATCTGGCAGACAAGTGCTCTGGTATTTACCAAAAGGAGTTGAAAATTTATGTCTACAGGTAAACCTGCATGTGTATGTTTATAGCAGCTTTATTCATGATAAAAAAGTTGATAGCACCCAAAATGTCCTTTTTTAGGTGAATGAATAAACTATAGTACATCAAGGAAATGGAATATTATTCAGTGCTGAAAAGAGGTGAACTAACAAGCCATGAAAAGACTTGGAGGAAAGTACATGTATATCACTAAGTGAAAGAAAGCGACCTGAAAAGCCTACAAACTGTATGATTCCAACTCTATGACAGTCTGGAAAAGGCAAATCTCTGAAGGCAATAAAAAAGATCGATGTGAGAAGGAGGGCTAGGCTAAGTGGACAGAGCACAGAGGACTTTTAGGGCGGTTAGTTTTTAAGTCTGACAATATAAAGGTGTGTACATGTTACATGAATTTGTCCCACCTATAGAATGTACAACACCAAGAGAGAACCTAATGTAAACTTAGGGTAATAATGGTAATGGCGCATCAGTGTAGGTTCATCAATTGTTCATCAAATGTCCCACTCTGGTGGGGGATGTTGATAATGGGGGAGGTTTGGGGGAATAGCTGGGGGAATAGATGAAATCTCTCCACCTTATGTCAGTTTTGCTGTGAACCTAAAACTGCTCTGAAAATTAAAGTCTGTTGAAAAGAAAATTCTCTTCCTCTGTAATAACTCAGTACTAAAATCTGTATTAGTTAGGGTTCACCAGAGAAACACAATCAATAGGATATAGATATATAGATATAGGTATAAAGAGATTTATATACAAGAGATTTATTATAAGAAATTGACTTACATGATTATGGATGCTGAACACTCCCACAGTCTGCCATCTGCAAGCTGGAGACCCAGAACTGGTGTAGGTCAGTCCCAATCCAAAGGTGGAGGGCCTGGAGAACCAGTGATGTCAGTTGCAGTCCACTTCTTGAAGCTGGAGAACCAGGACTGCCAATGGTGCAGGTCTCAGTCCGAGAGCAAGAGGCCAATATTCCAGCTCAGTCAGGCAGAGTGAATTCTCCCTTCTTCCACCTTTTTATTCTATTCAAGCCCTCAAGTGAGGATGTAGACAAATCAGAATTCTCATTACATTACAGGTGGAAATAAACAAAGGTACAGCCACTGTGAAAAGTAGTTTGTCAGTTCCTCAAAACATTAAACACAGAATTAACATATGACCCAGCAGTTACCCTCCTACTTATATAACCAGGGAATTTAGAATGTCTTTTCAAACGAAAACTTGTACACAAATGTACATAGCAAAAGCATTCATAATAGCCAAAAAGAGGAAACAATACAAAATGTCCATTGATTGATGATTAAGTAAAAGAAGCTTTTTATAGAAGACAACATCTTATGGGAGCCCATTGCTATGAAATACTGAGAATGGATAAATCTCTAGAGACAGAATGAAGATTAATCATTTCCAGGGGCTAGAAGAAAAGAGTGGGGAGTGACCTCTAATGAGTAAGGAGTTTCTTTTGAGGGTGATGAAAATGTTCTAAATGTAAATATTATTAGTGATTCCACAACTCTGTGAATATACTAAGAACCTCTGAATTGTACATTTTAAAGGGATGAATTTTATGATATGAGAATCATATCTCAGTACATCTGTTATTTTTTAAAGTATCAGTAATTAAAAAAAACCCACATGTAAATTAAATAGATTTCTAATCCCCTCAACTAAAAAAAGAAGAATCCTTACACCATCTGTAAGAAAAAACTAATTTCCATTAAAGTCATACCTATTGTATTTTATCCTTTAAGACAAAAGACCACATAGAGTAATTGATATGAATAATAAGAAAAGAAAAACATTCTGCTTAATAAAGAAGAAGAAAAATATTTCAGAGGATAAAACAATATCAAAATGGACCAGCAACAATTTTTCCAACATTAAACTATGGAAATCTGGCCAGGACCCTTTAGCCATTTCAGAAAATACTGGTAATGTATATTGGCAAAATATAACTGGGCCTGACTATCCTTGAAAATGTATCATAATTCACACTTGTTTAGCAGGTGAGACACCATCTGTATAATGATCATGTATCATTAACTGTTATGCTGTAATAAATCACACAATCAAACAGTTTAGCCCAATCTATTTTTGCTAAAGATGAATTCTAATGATGATGCCTAGAGATGCTACAGGACTGATTCAAGCCATTATCTCCAATGCTGATGAACGCAGGCATACACCTGCCCCCAGTCTCCATACTGTGTGCAGTCTGGGGCAAGGAAAACAAGAACGAGGGCCAGGTCATTCCTGATAACCTCAAAAGCCAAACAGGAGCTTCTACACTCGTTTCTGTCTACAAGAGTACAAAATTACAACTTCTTTATTTTCCTGTGACAACTCAACCCAGCGTCCACACCTGTATTCTAGTGTTGGCAGGATAAAAACAGCCTCACAACTTAAACTTACCTACCTATTCCATCTAACTTGGCCATTATGGGATTTAAATTTGGTCAGGCATGGATTTCAACCCAGTTGTGTCACATTCCTGCCTCTTGTCCAGTACTAATTTCCAAGTTGGTGGGTTAGAGAAGGTCTTAGCATCGTGGCACTGAGTAGAGGTTTCTCGGTCTGAGTGCCCTCCCTAAATCCTCATTGGTCTCCATGGAATTTATTGTTACTCTTGGGAGTGTAATGGTCCCTCTGTCCTACCAACACCAGCACTAACACTGACCTGGTCAGAACTTGCTGGTTCTCCCTGGTGTGGCTGATGTCCTAAAAATAGCTCCACACTACAGCTTGTTCCACACATGTGCTGCCCAGGCCACCCCCTCTGCCATGGAGCTCCCTTGCTCCATCCCCCTCACTAGAGGAACAGCCTAAAAAAGCACACAAGCACCAAAATTCCCATCTATATTCTTTGTCTCTCTTGTTGTGTGTGCATCTGGGGTGGAATCAGAGGACAAAGGATGCAGGGAACACAAGGCTTTTTTTTTTATGTCTTCCTATTCTGCAGAAATCGAGAGATGCACTCTGAGTAGTGACTATTTCAAGCCTTCTCTGCCTACAGCATGCCACCTTTTCCACTCTGCTACAGCTGTCACAATTTGGCAAAGGGGATTTTCAGAAAGTTATCTCATCCTAGAGATTCCCATTGAAAACCTTTAACCGACTCAGTTTTAGATTATTTCTGCCCTATCTGAAAGGGCAGAACATAAAGGGGCTCTGTATGCCAAGAAATGCAAGACTAATAGATAAAAGGAAATAAAATATCTTGCAGTTTCACATAAATTCATGATATATTCTATTACAAATACTACCTATCATTACTGCTGGTGTTATATTGTTGTCATCATGATATGTATTACTCTTATTATTCCCATCCACTTTCTTCTCCCTATGGACATTGTCAGGATGACCTGCAGAGATTCACTGAGAATGACATCAGCTCCCAGTATCACACAGACTGAAGGGAAGGACAGGGAACACCCTCCACTCCCCGTCCTGTGAGAACCTGGATGAACAGAGCCAAGACATTAAGCTCCACACGGGCAGGGAAAAAATAACCCCATTAGAGGAATTAGTTAACATAGTAACACTTGACTTACCTAAAGGTCATGTTTTGAATGTGGATAAAATAGAAAAAATTCTATATGTGGGGAAAAAAATGCTATTGTAGAACCTATGAATTTTGCTCGTAAGTCAAATTGAAGTTCACCCAAGCCAAGGGAATTTTAAGTTACCATAGAAGTTCTCTTGTCCCATAATTTTTTCAAGGTTATAGAAGACAGTGACATATAGGTCTTTGTATTTCTCTTGGAATCCTCAAACCTCCAACACAGCAACTGGAATGTATTAAGTACTTATTAAATCTCTGCTGCTTTGCTTTTAATTGAAATGAATTGAAACTTAGCTGATAAAAACTGGCAAATTACACGTAAGCAGAGAATGGGATAGAAGAAACAGGAAAATGATTATCAGGAGACATTTAGTCCAAAGCCTTTTAGGATTGAAGGAAACTGATCTTCATGGTTAATAACTACTATACTATATTATAGACTGTATAATAATTCACATCTATAACAGTAATTTGGAGTCACCAAGAAAAGGCAAAATTATGGTTGAAACTCTATTACAACCAGAGAGCTCCTAACAAGCCCCTCGCATTCCTAGACTGAGACTAGCCAGGTCTTCCAAAGTTAGCTTCCATCACCAGCACCATGGGATGAAAGCCAGAGATAGGAGCATGCTTGCAGATTATTTGGCCCCCAATGAACTGATGCTAACCAATCTTTTATTTTAAATAGAATATAATAAAAGAAACATTTACTGAGAGCTTTTCAGCTCTTTGCAATGAACTCTGCTCACCACTTTACAAAAATGAGACTGCCCAGCTACGTCCCTTTTCTTGGTAATCTTCTGAAAACACATCAGTCCCCTTTCCTGCCTTAGCAGATGCTGTCCAGCAAATATAATTGAATCTTTCTATGATGAGTGAGCATCTTGCACTGCCTTGGGGGAATCATTTGGAGTCTCCAGAATCTTCGTACAGTGTTTTGGTTGTAACTCTAAAGAATACAGAAAACTGGTCTGTGTCTGTTTGACCTCAGGACAGAACTTGCAAGTCAGTCTTTTGAAAAAAAAAAAAAGAAAACCCTTTCTTACAGCTTATTTTCTTGTGCATTTCCTCTTTACTAAGATTACACAAAGAAGAAACACAATCTTATTTAATTGAACCTTTATTGGATTCCCCTTGATGGGCGGTGTAATGTACCTTATTGTGGAGTAATGGCTTTGGGATGGGAAGGTGGGAAATGGTCTTGCAAATGCCCTCTCAAGTTCTTTGTCACAGGGAGAAATTTCATATAAACATTTTCTACTAACTGTTTAAGGCCTGGAAGCCCTTAGGGAGGAGTTCCTGGAGAGTTTTGATGAGCATATCTCTCAAATGTATTGATAAATGCCTGTGTCTTTCATAAGGGACAGCATCTTTTTCTTGTTCTTCTGAAAATCTTTGCTTCAGAATATGAAACTGCCAAGCCATGGTTCATTAATCTCAGCCTATTGTCTGCTAAGTGTGACCTGATAATTGGAAAGCCCTTAATGTTAAATGATTGCTCTGATGCCTCCCTGTGCTTCACACGGCCCCTCTGAGCCTCACGGCAGTCCAGAAAACATTAAATACACGCGGCAGGACTATTTTAATAGAAAGGCTTTGCTACAGTGGTTTTGTGATATGAACACATTTTTACTTTAAAAATGAGGCAGTTCAGAATGCTTGTGTTTGCCCCCAAATGAATCCAGCACATGCAATGTCTTTACAGTAGGAAATGGCCAGGCATAGGTGCTACAATTGGCAAATAAAAGTCTAGAGCCTCTGCCATAGTGGTAGGTAACTACCAATTTAATTGATTGATTGATTTGCTACACAGAAAGGATCTAGATGAACAGGTTTAGAAACTGCCTTAACTTTAAGCACTGTTCCCCACCTCACCCTCCTCATGAATCATTTAGTTTGCTGATGGTTATGCACTTGATTAAATTATGCAATTGATTGAATGATATTCTCTAGATCTAAGTTTTAATACAGAAGTACCTAACTTGCTTGAATGCAGCTTACCTAAACAAAAACAAGGCTCTCTACTTACATTTAATACAACAGAAGCTACTTGTGTCCTTCATTGGCATTAAAAAAGGTGTCCTTATACTTAAAATTCTATTGAATGTATTCTACTTTCTACCTTCATTCTTGCCTCATAAGGGGAATGCATTTAATTCACATACTGGAATAAGGGTTATTTTATTGGAATGTTGACTTCCCCCAAGGTAAGCCTGGCCTAAATTCCTTCCCTAATAAGCTCAGAGGGAGTGTACACAAAAGGCTGATTATGTCCGCACTTGCACACCCTCCTTTGTAGGCATTACACACCAGGATGACATCCCAGGTTAGACAGGTGGAAATCTGACCTACTTTTCAATCGGTTCTTTATGACTCAACGTCTTAGCATACCCAAGTGAGCTTGAAAGGTATGTTATATCATACATTGGCCCCAAATCCTCTTCCTTCCCTGCTCCCTCACAAGAGGGATGTCATGGTAGGTGACTTCCCACATTCCCAGAGCAATCAAAAGTAATTAGTAGCTCCTTTGTACTATTGAAATTCTAGATTTTCCTACTATTCCCTACCTCATAAAATGGGCATAGTGGGGAAAAGTGGCATGCTTTAGAGTTTTTAGGCCACTATTTTAAGAGTTTAGGATAGTGAACATTTGTATGAAAAACTGCCTCTCTTCACTGAAGGTTTCTCAGAAGGGGGATAGGCTTACATTTCAGAATCAAAGCTAGGGTTATCAGACACTCTTCCTTTGGTCTAACTTCACTCACTATTCGAGATCCTGAGTTGGCAAAGCTGATCTGTGAGCTTTTTATGAGGAAACCTGAGACTTTATAGGGCAATGGAAAGAGCATTAATTGCCAAGTGTGAAAGTTACAAGGCAGATTTAGCCTTCAAGGTAGCCCAAGGCAGTGGTTCTAAAAGTGTGGCCCTCAGTCAGTAACTAGCATTGCTGGGAACTGGCTTCAGGCCCTAGAACTATTGAGTTTTAAATGCTGGAGGTGAGGCCTAGCTATCTGCATTTAACAAGCTCTCCAGGTGATTCCAAAGCTAGCTAAAGTCACAGAACCACAGCCTTTGTGAAAATGCTTTTGCATTGTCCTCTAAGGAGCTACTCATTTAGCTCTAGGGAAAAATCATCAGGGTCTTTAGCTCCCTTAAGCGCTCCACTGGGAAGATTCAAAGAGGCAGCTTCTAACAGGTGAGTTGCTTACAAGGGAATGGGGGTGTGGGGGATGTTAGGAAATTCAGTTCAACGTTTGCGAGTAGGAGAAACTAACTTAAATTCCAGAGACATTCTTTTCTATAAGAAGGATGAAAATAATATAGATGAAGATACTACATACCTGGAATTAAATTAAATACATTCTTTTACATCAGTTTTCACCATAACTATACACAATTTCGTCCAGTAAAGAAAGTTAGAGAAACCATGAGCCAGGTGAAAAAAATAAGTATTCCTTTGAAATGCTCTTACTAAGAATTTCACACTGTAGAGTGATCCAGAAATGACTTCAGTGTGGGGAAGGTTTAATCCACCTCAAGAGTATTTCCCTTGTTGTCATAGAGCCAAGAGGAGGTGCTGGCCTTCATCTAAGCCCATGGAGAAATAGTTCTAAGAAGTTATTTGATATCTAAGAACTTTGAATTCTTCTGAATTCATTTCTCCTGGTAAAAGTGCTCTTTTTACATCCCATAAAATGTTCCTTAATAATAATCATACTATCTAACTGCAGTGAAACTTCGGGGAAAGAAAGGACCAGTTACTATTAAATCTGCAAATTGCCTTCAAATAAAGATTTAAATCCCAGGGATATTGGGAACCTTTAACACATTGAAGAAAAAAAATGCACACAGCCTGAGGGCTCTAATTGTTCACGCATCATTAAAGAAATATTTATTGATGATTGAATTTGAGTAACTATTTTTGTTCCTGGAAGCATGTTGTGGATAAAATGAGAGTTCCTGTGGCCAGGATTCTCACCTGGCCTTGCTTGATGAGCTCACTGCACACCTGTGAGCAGTGCATGGCTGTTGATTCTATATAAAGAGCTCTGCCCAGTGCTCTAGGTGCGACACAGTGGCAGGGCTGCAAGGCTGCAGGAGAGCAGAGCAGAGGCTGGAGTGGTGGCAGCACCGAGGACAGAGGCCCAGAGGATGGCTGTGTGGGATGACTGTGCAGAGGGGCCCAAAGGACGGCTGTGTGGGACGACTGTGCAGGCAGAGGGGCCCAGAGGACAGCTGTGCAGACAGAGGGACCCAGAGGCAGAGACCAGCATGCTGCATGCAGACTCGCTCTGAGTGAATGGGATTTTAGTAACTGACCTGCCACCGTGGAAATAAAGTTGGGTATAACACTTTCAGCGTGATTCCCGAGTGGCTTTTCCCTGGGATAAAGCCCTGCAAAGGCTCACCCCACAAATGCACCATTGGGCCTGGAAGTCTCCTGCAGGTGGAAGGAGGTTGGGAGTCCTACCGTGTCATTCCACTCAAGCATTCAGGGGTAGATTTAACCCACTGCACTATCTTATGCTGAAGAGAAGGATACCTAAATAGGAACGGATTTTTTTTTTTGGACTTCAGGTGGATGTCCAAAATGAATGAAACAAACCACAGATATGTTTGTAAATACTCTGCCAATTATGCATGATTAAGAGCACATAGAAAGCTCAGCTCTATCCCTCCTGGCACATGCTTGGTTCAACGTATCAATCCATTTTCCAGCAGGGAGCATCCAAAGAATGGATGTGAGATAGCTTCCCTAATCCCTGGAGAGGGTTGAAGTCCTCTGTGCTCTGTTCTCAAAGCTCCTTAAACCTCACTGCCATTTAATGCTCATCACACTAGAATGGCTCATTCTGTGGCTATACTCCCCACTCAACTGTAAACGTCAAGCACCCAAGTGCATTGTTCTGTCTGCTCAAGCCGCTATATCCTGTCCTCAGTGTAATTCCTAGAAGACAGTGGGTGCTCAACAAAGATGTGTTGAAATGTTTTTCAATGAATTAAATATAGAGTTTGTTATTGTTTTCATAAGGATTATCTCTTTACTTTTTTCCCCTTTTTTCCTCCCAAAATGCAAAAATTGGAAGCATTAGATTAATATCTGAATGCACTGGGGTATTTAAAGTAAATACTCCAAATATGAAGTTTGGTTGGAATAAAAAAGTGTTTTATACTGCTCAATGCAAATCATTGCCTAGCTTTTATGCCCCTGTGCATTTCTATATATTCTTTATTTCTTCTGCTTCCTTCACTTACCTGTACATATTTTAAAGGTACCTACATTTTTCCAAAGATGGTCCCAGATATTAGGCAGTGGATATGTCAAATTTAGATTTAGAAACAATTTTTCAGACACTGGAATAGAGGATGTGCCAGTGGATAAGGAGTAGAAACAGTACCCAAAGAAAAAAATACTGTATTTCAATTATCCAATTTAGTGACCAAATCGTAAAAAAAAAGCACTCTTAACTTTTTCTGAAGGAGAATAACCTCTTTTATTCACACCTTTGTTTAAATTTCAGAACAAATGCAGTACAGTTTTCCCTTTCATTTTTCTCAAAAAAGAAAAAAAAGTGTTTGGAAAAAAGCACGTGGGTACAGTAGGACTCCCTTTTGGGGAGTCCATGTGCATTAGAAAACAAAGTAACAGAGGTGAGTGTTTTTCATGACTACTTCTATGTTCTTAGGTTACAAGTTGTTGGCAATATTTAGCAAGCAGCCCACATAATGCACATGTGTCAGTAGCAGAAAGCCAGAACACTGCGGCCCACGGTTTCTGATATGAGCTAGTTCAAGGGCAGAAGACACCCTGAAAGGCAAAGGCAAGGGCTACATTTAACTCGATTG
Organism: Smutsia gigantea; assembly: GCA_032199065.1. Classification (NCBI taxonomy): domain Eukaryota; kingdom Metazoa; phylum Chordata; class Mammalia; order Pholidota; family Manidae; genus Smutsia; species Smutsia gigantea. Next base: position 269,444 of record JAVSCE010019209.1, read on the forward strand.
TAGGATTCAGGTTCATCCAGAAAGGCACAGGGATTTCAATAAGCCCTAGTAGGTGATGGACATTAATATATTTCAAATGCATGAGAAATACAATTTACAATAAGGGATTTTATGATACAGGTATTCCCCGCTTTTCCAAAGTTTGCCTTAAGCCACTTCACTTTTGCAAAATACCTACCTTAGTGAAAAGGACCTGTTTTCATTACCCAAAAGAAATCTGAGAAGGATTTCAATTTTATGAGAAAAGACGAAAAACAAAAATAGCATTCAATGTTTGTTTTGCAGCAAACGAGAGCTGGTATAGAGGCAGCGCACACCCTGAGCAGCAAGAGTGCCCTCCCTCCAAGCTCCTCCCCCAGGAACACACTCAGCATCTCAGTGTTAAGCCTCCATAGCTTTAAACTGTGTCTGTGAGCATCTGTGCTTGATCTGGGTTTATTTCATGCATCTGTTAGTCAGATGTGTCCTAAGGTATCAGAAAAGCCTAAGAGAGGTTATTTTGGGGGTCTGGAAACACTTGAACATTTTTCCATATCAATGAATGGTAATTGCTTCTGCTTTACACCATTTTGGTTTAAGGAAGGAAGGTTTCAGAGCAATGCTTTGCTTGAAGATAGTAAACCTGTGTTGCCTTTGTGGTAGCTTCACTCATTCTATCTAAAAATAACCTGCAGAGTGTTTACACTCTTAGCCTTTATTAAGAGTTACATCTTACAGACATTCATGTTAAGTGTGCCAAATCCTATAATGTGGTGGAGACCCTGAGGAAGTAGACATACACCAGTCAGACACTAGGGAGCCATTGACAAAAATGAAGAACTCATCATGTTCTATAGATATTGTCTAATTCTCTCATGTAGGGTGATTGATTGTAAAAGGTAAGAATATGAAGATATGGTCCATGCTGGGCAAGTGGCAGCCACAAATATTCTATCTGACCTTGCCTCTCTAAAATTTTTGCTACAGATGTACATCAGAGAAATACCTGCATTAAAGAGGCAATAATAATAAGAAAAGTCATAGCTACAGCCACCAGTCAACCACACTATGCACAGACTCTGCACCCTGTAATGGGCTGAATTGTATCCCCCCCAAAATTCATAAATTGAAGCCTTAACCCTCGATGTGACTATTTCTGGAGATCTGGCCTTATAAGGAGGTAATTAAGACCAGAATCATAAGAGTGGAGCCCTAATCCAACAAGACTACAGGCTTTCTATGAGGAGGAATGCCAAGAATGTGTGTGCACAGAGAAAAGGTCATCTCTGTGCCATGAAGCTGCCTTGGTTGCTTCAGAAATCTCCCACGTCCCTGGCTCTTCTTTTCATTGCTCCTTTCCTGGTCCATCTTTTTTCCTTCTAACTGCCTGCTCCATATCACTGTCTCTCCTCAAGCACCCTTGACTCCATGCCTACCTTCCGAAACTAGTTCTTTACCTTGGCTTCTTTAAATTTGGTCTGTAGACAAAGACCAAGCAAGCCTCTGAGTAGAACTCAGAGACTGAGGGATTATTTCCCAATGCCCCAACCTTCCTCATTCAGATGGCTTTGATTTTCAGGTGACTAAATAATGCCTGGTAAAATGGATGCATCTTCACAGTGTCTGGCCATAGTACTGAAATAATATTAATTAACATTTCTTAAATTATTTGTCTGGACACCGAACTATTTTAGGAGATTCACATGTATTATCTCAGTAAATCCTTATAATCACCCCCATGAGGTAAGTTCATGGTAAATGAGAAAGGCACAGAGCAGCTGAGGTACTTGCCTAAAGTCACAGAGCTAGGAAGCTGTTGACCCTCTGGACCTAGTCTGGAAGTCTCACTCTAGGGTCCAGATCTAGATTTTAACCAACACTACTACTTGCTCTAGGAAAACATCCGTGACATACAGAAATGGCAATAAGCTTAATTTTGAGTTTTATTTTTATTCTTCAGTATTTATAATATTTTAGGGAAAACACTTAACTTCAATTATATCATCTTTCTCAGAGAAGGAAATTACTATCTACCTGATAAGGTTATCATGAGGATTAATTGAAATAACATGTATGAAACACTTTGTGAACACTAAAGCACAAATCTGAATGGTTATTTGAATAGTTATTCCTAAAGTTAAAGAAACTTTATTGTTCTAAAGGTCAAGGAACATGCAATTTGGAATTCAAACACCAGAATCTGAGTTTTTACTCTTTTCTACACTTCAGTTTACTTCATCTATTAAGGGGAAATAGTAAATGATAGGTTTGTTGAGGACACTGCCTGTGTTATGATGATGTGTCCATCCCTATAATCTAGCTTAGCAATGCCCTTGGGATAAATCAGTGTTTTTTCTGTGTCTGATTGGTAAAATGATACATGGTGCTTAAAATGTTGTGAGGATTAAATGACAAATATATTTTAATGTACTTTGGAAAACAGAAGGAATTGTGTGAATATCATTTGAATCTTGAAGGATGATCATACAACACCTAAAAAGTACATCTAATCCCTTTGGGTTGACCCTGACCATCAAGCGCTGAACTAAATCAAAGCAGAGAGATGGAATAGACATGATCCGCATGACAAATATCTATGATATTACTCTGTTATTCAGATTTTGAATGAGAGAAAGATTACTGCGACTATTTCTTGATTCCTAGATACAGTACTCAGCAGGTCGCCCTTCAGGAAGCCAAGCAAATTAAAGATTGCCCCAAGGAAATGTTCAACCTTATTTATAACAAACAGCCCAGAAACCAACTCTCTTGCAAATATGTCTGATGATTCTGCAAGGTTAAGATTATTTTTGACTAATGTGTATGATATTTTATAAGCTCTCCACTAATATTCTGGTCATTGATTGCCATGTACCAAATTGTATAATATAATTGAGTGTCTTAAAACAACCATTTTAATTTACTTGTGATTTTTGGGTCAGGAATTCAAGAAGGACTCTGCTTGGTGGTGGGTTTTAGACTCACATGGGGCATGTAAGGCCAGAGTCCACTGAAAGGATTCTACCACATCTAGCACCATAGTTTCCCTTGACCTCTCTCTCCACTTGATGCTTCGATTAGAATCGGCCATAATCTCTTGGTCAAAGCAGTCAAACGCCTTCCCAGGTTCCAGGGCTGGCGAGATAGACTCAGTCACGTGATAAGGCTGTGGCCAGGTCACGTGGCAGACGACCCTGTGGGATGGGGGTTACTGCTGAGGGTGTTTCTGGAAAATTAGGCATGCTACAGTACCATGAAAAGTTGAATCAAAAGAAACATCTCAAATAGCATTATTGTCTACTGACTATTCCTTTGAAGAGCATGATTATTGAATTGCTCACTTTATAAATAGGTTTAATTTAAAATTATAAATATCTCTGAAAAAAACAATGTTTTTAATGTTATTTCATGCATGTATTTATCAAATATTCATAGAGTACCTCCTAGGTGACCATCACTAGACCAGCTTCTCAGAATAAAAATAAACAAATAAGACTCAGTCCCTGTCTGAGGCTCACAGTCCAGAGGGAATGCTGAGCTATTCATATTAAAATACAGTATTGCTTGTATAAATAGAGTTATGTAAAACTTCCCCGGTAGTTCCTGAAAGATAAATAATCAAAGTTCAAGAGTGAAAATAGGCCCTTTTCCTACATGAAACTCAATTTCCACCCACACTGTTTGTCCTTAGTAGGCTACACTTAGCTATTATCAGTACAGTTGAATTTAACTGCTTCTAATTATTTTATGTATTTTTATTTTACCTAATAAATATAAATGCCTTGAAGTCAAACATGGAGGCCCTGGATAAGTTCTAGCATAGTCGTACTTACATAAATTATATCCCACAAATATTCAAATTCTCAAAATCTGAGCTGTTATTTAATACTCAGATGTGTAGGCACTTGGTTACTCAAAACTTGGTGAAAAACCTGATATCTAGAAAGTCCTTTTTTCTTCCTTTCTTTTCTTCCTTCCTTCCTTCCTTCTTTCCTTCCTTTGCCCTTCAACAAACTGCAGTAAAGGTCACACTGGTGACAAACAAGCACAGGACATTTCTACCAAATCACACAAAAAAAAAGGGAGAGAAAAGATTTGAAAGATATTTCTAGCTTTAAAAATACCCTCAAGGAGTAAGAAGCCCCCATTTTTATGTTTCAGAGCAAGCACTCAAAGACAAAGCAAGATACACATAAAATGTCTTCAGATAATTAACACATGTAACTGAAAAAGTATTCCAAATGCAATTTAATGTTAAATTTTGCAGAAGAAAAATCATATGTTTAGGCAAATTCTGTTTATGCATACTGATGGTATGTTCTTATCGTCATGAGAGTGAACAAGTAACAGAAATGGTGGAGAAGTGGGCAGTGGTCATGAATTGAAGCCATACATCATTTTCACAGATAAGTGCTGTGTATCAGGCAAGAAAATGGTTTTAATTCCATATTACTATATCCTTATTATAAATTCATTCCTTGCTTTCTTGTGAACTAACAAAGCAATGAATTCTTGTCCAGACAGTGAACTTAATAAACACTATTGGGGGCAGCATGCATAGTAGCATGATGGTAACAATGCTAGTTCTCAGTGGGTTTTGTTTTATTTTCTATAAAACATTTTTTGTACATTTACATAAAAATGATATTGTAAAACATAATATTTGCACTTCTACACAATGGAACTATTTATGTAGCTTATTTAAAGTATTTTGAGTTTAACATGTTTCCTACCAGTGTGTCTTCCTTTGTCCAGAAGCATAACGCACTGGGAGGCTGAGATGCCCCATCCAAGTCATTTCTACGATTTAGAATTTTTTTTCTTTCTTACATACTAGAACTGTAAAAGTATTATTGAATATTAATTACCTGGTAAAGAACATCATGGTTTTGCACTTACAATGTTTCTACCTTAAGTTCAAGATCACTTCCATTTGCCTAGGAATTAATTTCAATCTTTTGTGATGACAGGAAGGTTCTAATTTCAAGTCAGAATGAAAGAAGCCACCGTAAACTGTCAGTGTATAGTTATGGAGAGATTAGTCTGTGCTTTTTATGGAGCACCAGGGTGTAAACCAAAATCTCCCTCCATTCCTACCCCAGCTTTGTCCCCTGGCATAGAATCCACCTGGTCAGCTCCCTGAAACAATACTGCCTTTACAACTGCTTTATTTTTATTTCTCAACACACTTAACTTCTGAAACCAAGTACTTAGCCCCTTTGCCATAATTACCCTGGTTTTAGCAGTACGTGATCTTCGGGGTCAGCACACATGTGGGAGACAGGCAGGTTCAGTCTCTCGAAGCAGGTCCTCTTTTGCCTTTTTCGTCCTCTTACAAGTTGCAGATGAATATGTGTAAATGAGATCCATCCGTTTCCCATGATTCCTATAATAACATGCCTTTCTACACCTGAAATCCAATAATTGAGTTCCCTACACCAGTCAGTGCTGTATTCTAAAATTCAGTCCTCATGTTGGATATTATAAATTGAACTTCCAATCCCAGAATAAGATAAGGTAAAGGGTGATTTGGAATAGTGTAATTTAAAATGGTTTATTTGCCTTCAATATGGTGTTAAATTAAAATGGTTACATTTTCAGAGATGGAGCTTAGGAAACTTTTTGTTCAAGGACAGATTGACAATGGGAATGTGAGTGTATATTTGTGAATGGTGCATCATCTACCTACATGTAAATTTAACGACATATATATACATCTGTAAATAAATTGCTGCCCAGTCACTCAATTTATATGTCAGACTTAATCTACCCCTTAGATCGCCATTGGTGCCTACCTCAGAATCTCTACATGGCAGGGCTTCATCTGGCTGGAACAATGAGTTTGGAAACTTGACCTACAATTATATTTGCTTAGCAGGCTCACTTTGTACTTAGACTGTATGTTTCTTTGGAATAGTTAGTGGGAGGTCTGATGTAAAACAACAGTGGGGAGTACCCAGAGGAAATGCAATGGTTGGTACCACGATCCCTTGGGGATGTACAGCTACTTAAGGGGAAGGAACACCCTTCAGCTGCTGTACTTTGGAATAATCCCCTTCCCGTCCCTTGTCTCCATAGGCTTTTCCGCCTGACTGATCAAATGCTGGCTCTCACTACTCTCTCCAGCAGAGACTGGCAGTGCCAACTGGGGCAGAGAAGATCATGTCCCCAACTACAGCCTTTCCCCTGTTTCTCAGACTCCTCCTCATTTTCCATGATTGGATATTAAGAAACAAGGTCTTTGGAAGCACCCACAACACCCTTCCATAGGGCACCCAACAGAGACCTCATTCTGAACCACAGGAAAATGGAATGGGTGGGTCTGAGCAGACAAGTGGATAAGTGAGACATTAGTCTTTAGTGCAAGAAGCCCACCTGTGGGTTTCTTTGTCTTTCTTAACCAGCAGTATTAATGTCCTTATCTTCCACTGCACTGCTCCAGTCCTCCCTACACCACACTGCTCCAGTCCTGCCTCCACTGCACTGCTCCAGTCCTGCCTCCACTGCACTGCACAGTCCTGCCTCCACTTCACTGCTCCAGTCCTCCCTCCATGGCATTGCTCCAGTCCTCCCTCCAGAGCACTGCTCCAAGTCCATTTCTAAGTGCTACTGGAGTGGGGGACCAGGAATTAGGAAACTCCAAGAGGCTGGGTCCACACAGGCCTCTGGGGGAATAGGCTTATAATGCAGCTGTTAGATTCTGTCTTTCTCCATTGGCAAAAAATACTTAATAGAGCTTAGGTAGCAGTAGGTGGTACATAAAAGATAGAAATGTCTGGGCTTCTTTAGCACTTTCCTTATAGATGGGATAATTCTGAATCTCCTGATGAGTTTCATTACATAAGCTAGGACTGGAAAAATATTCTTTTCCATAGAAATTGAAACCCCTGACAAATAAAATACACAAATTTATTATATAACCCTTTCTACCAATGCAAGAAAGTTTTTTCCTTATTATGAAATCAAATTCCTCAAACTGAGAGAGATGGCACTAGCCTTGGCTAAATGTAGAAGTGTCTTCTTTCTTGACATTCTTATTCCGAGAGTTCTTAGTGGGCTGTCTGCTTACTCCTAACCATCAAGAAATATGCTAATACAAGGGAGATGGGATTATTTGGAAACTAGAAAATATGGCATGGTTTAGATCCACTCCAGGTTATTATGGAATGAAAAGTTTCATCTGACAACTGTTAAGGAGTTTGAAAAGAGCTAGTGGCTGCTTTCCAAGTAAAAATATATATACAGAGAAATGTCAACCTAATGGAATTTCCAAAGACAATGTTGATGTTCCAGGTCTAGAGTGCAGGCTTTTGATGATAAAATAATAGGAGCCTATGAGTGCTGTCAACCAAGCCAGACCCCAGTTCTTCTTACAGGGCTATAATGAAGCTGCCTGTTTAAACTCAGATCCAGGACACTTGGAGGCATTGGTAAATATCAATGTGCTCATTTTCCAGCATCCTGCCAGGTTGTAAGAAAGGTTCTAACACTGCAGCCAGCCCATGATCCTTCTCTAACCAAACTTACCTTGAGATGAGAAAGAAGCAGAGATGAGTACATCATGGTGGCAGCTTTTCCGGTTGGCCTCTGCTGTTACCCAGACATACTTCCAAGGAAGGCAGAATACACAGACTTGAGAATCTCTGGGTTCACAAATGATGTCTAGATCATTCTTGATTCTAACGGTTTGGCCAGATTCCTCTAAAAAGTGTTATTAGTTGACCACAAACCTCCAGATCTCTATGGTTGGTTTCCCATAGTTTCCTTGGGTTCTGCCTGCTGAGCAGTACATCTGCACCTGGACACCCATTCATATGAGAAAATATTCAACTGAGGATCTCTCTCTTTGCAAATTGTAGGAATCTGTGGCCTAGTGGAAAGTAATTTTGTGTTGCTCAGAGGCATTCTATTGTACATTTTTTAAAAAACATTCTTAAACCCTCCCAGCATTTGGTACAGTGTTCTGGGCAAATAGGTGTCTGCCACATGAATCCATGCTAGGCATGCTTATTGAACCTAATCACCAAGTTTTAACAAATCTGGTGAAATATACCAAAAATGACATGAGGTAAAATTGGGTAATAGTAACATGGGGAAATCAAGTTGCTATTCTGGATAATTTGAGGAAACAATTTAAGGCACTCCAGAAAAACAGCTAGTCTTCTGAAAACATAAGAGAACTATAGGTTATAACCCAGCCATGACTCTAGCGCAATCACACAATGAAATTTCACAATTGCATTGTAGGTGGAGAGCCCCACAGGGGTTCCTCCACACCATCATAATTTTAAGCCAAACTTCCTATGTCCTTCCAGATTGGACAAACTTTCTCCATCATGACTGGAGAGGACTATTACTTCCTCTGCTCTCTGTCTTCTGATTAGTTCCCAAAGTGGCTCCAACCAAACTGTAAATTTTAATCAAAGATCTTTGTCTTGAAACAAATAAGAGGTCCATCATTTTCACATTTGACACGAGCCAAGAGGAGATAAGGAGGGGTGGTATGACTATGGAGCAAAATGTATGTGTTATATGCTATTTTCTGGTAACAAAAGAAAACTTAGCATAAAATAGTCATGAGTCGCTGATGATATATAACCCTGAAATACCCATTACCTGGGGAAAAAGCATTGATCTGCATGTTATCTTGAATGTGTTTTGTTTATCTGCACAGAAAAATGTTTTTGAATGCATCATCATCCTCAATGATTGGCAGAGAATAATTATATTGTTCCTGTAAAACTTTGAAAGATTAAAAGGTAGATTAAAAAATAATTTAAAGGTAATAGTGTATATAGTTATTTCTCTTCAATTTGTATAAATAATCAGTAACCAGAATGGAAACAAGAAGAAAGCTCTCTTTGATAATGCACGTTGTTATGCAGAATGTCTGTCATTTCAGTATAATCAGATGAATTTTTGTTTGCAAATTATAAATTATTCAGAAAGCTTCTTACTACAGTTATGTGGCTGTTTACTGGGGGAGGGAGGGAGAGCGTACTTCATTTTCCTGATATACAATCTGAAAGTGGAGACAAAAATAAAGCACCTGGCACATTTCGTGGGAGTGCCCATTCCAAGCTAAATACAAAAGGAAGACAAGTCCACTCATTGAGCTGCATTTATGAAACCAATATATAATAGCGCTCAGGGGTTTTTGTGGCTAGTCCTGCATGTGTCACTGTCTTTGTCTAACAGACCCGCAGAGAGTGTGCTCGTGGACTTTCACTTGGAGGCAGGCACTGTCCTTACGGAAGGTCACAGTACAGATCTGACAGGAACATTACAGTGTCCAAAGGCAAACTGCCACTCTGAGAGGCAGTCAAGTAGCTTCCACAGGGCTGATTGCCTCCAACCCCACCTCAAGGCAATTAACAAAGTGGCAGCCAGGTCTTGATTAATCAGCAGAGGCACTAATGAATCAGCCTTGCCCGAGGTTTCCTGCACTCTCTGATTTCTAACTGCCTCTTTAGCGCGTGACTTGGGGCCTCAAGTGAGCCTCATGCTGGCAGCCCCACTTTTGCCTGGGCACAGACGTTTGATGACAGGAGAGAAAGTCCTGCTAAGCAATGCATTCATGTTGCTTGTTGTTTCTCAAAATACTCCTAACATAAATATTTAACTTGGGAGAGTGGAATTTGGGGAGGTTGGGTTAGGATTCAGGCTGAGAATTTGACTTGCTGGGTAACTGAGTCCCATCACAGAGAATCTATGTGGATAAGAAACACTACACAGCCCCCAGCACACACAGGCTGAGACAGGCTCCCAGGGGACACAGCAGGCTCCCAGGATTCATAGCAAGCCTTGTTTCAATGCATGCTGCATTGGCTTTCTGAATTCTGGCAAGATAATAGGAAGGGGAAGGTGACTGCTGCCTTAGGTTGGGGTCCCCAGAAGCACAGCCTGAGACACCATTCAAGTTCAAGCTGGGTATGTAGCAATTAACCCCAAGAAGTTCTGGGAAAAGAGCAGGGAAGGGATACAGGGGAGAGAAGGTCAACAACAAAGTTTTTATCAACTAAATCCCACTGTGGCAACTGAAGCTTAATCCCAACACAGCTCAGAAAACTGATTAAGGACATGCTTCTCACAGCTCCTGGCAGGCAGGATTGCAGGCTGTGAGCTCCCAGCTCCTTCAGTCACTGGTTGGGAGCTGCTGTGGCCAGGGTGAGCAGCCTTCTCCTAGCATGGTGATCTGCTACATGTGCGGGCAGGGCAGGCTCTGTCCGCAGAGCAAGACCTCAGGCACAGAGTCCCGGGTGCTGGATGTCAGACAGCCTAAGAAAATATGGTCAGGCACCCATAGCATCTGCTGCAACTACAAAACCAACTCATACCTGCATTTAGAAAACACTTAAAATCCCAACTCTTCCCAACTCTGAGGGCTAAAATCTGTATGGTTGTACCCCCTGAACAATCTCTGAGTGGTAGCTGGGTCTACAGCCCAGAAGCCGACTGAGCGGCAGGAGCAAGTTGTTTGTGATTGTAAAAATGTCTTCCCAAAGATAATCCACAAAGTAGACTGATGCCCCGAGATAGGTGAGATGGATGGCCATAGTCTAAAGTATACTTACAGGGTCTTCAATAGTATTGGTACTGCATACCTAGATGAATTTTCCAGTAGCAGGACCCTGGTCAAGTCTACACAAGCAGACAGGTTATCGCCACTGGACCAGGACCTGTTGGTCTCTGCTTGGATCTGACAGTCTGGACTCATACACATGTGGTGGACAAATCCAAGTCACAACATGTGCAAATCCAAGTACAATCTCCCTGAGCAAATGAACAGTTCAGATGTCAGTGATGAACAGTTCCCCCAAATTCCCAGCCACCACCCCATTATTTGCTGCTTTTGTTCTTTTTTTTCCAAATCAATTTTTTCTATTTAACCTAGTAGAATATCTCATAGAAAACCATAACCTGCTGTTATACACCAGGTGTTCCATAGTATTTTCTACTGCATATAATTTTGCAAATAATCCTCCTACTACACATTTAGTGTGTTAAGGCTATACATGGAAATAAAATTTGAAATTCACACTGAATATCCCACTGATGTCTATCACCAGAACCAAAGGAAGCGACAACGATAGGCAAAATGCCTCTTCTCGTTAATTATTGCCTCTGTGGTTGGAATTGGACTCAGTGCTTCTTACTTCTGGTTCTTAATTGTTGTTTAGAGATGCTGAGGACAATTAAACAGCTCTTGCTTTTCTTTCTAGAAGGGGCTAGAATCAGTGGCAGTTAAAATGTTAGGATCCCTTAAACAAATAGCTTCCTGTTTGTGTCCCATCAGGATGCAAGTGCAAGTCTGAATCTATAAAGATCTTGGTGGTCGGTACCCTAGCTGCCTAATTGACTATCTCTCTCCATATGCCACCAGCAAAGAATGAGAACAAACAAAACGTGATATTTTTACCTCCAAACCACCTACTTCCTGAGCCACCCTAAGTCTTCCCTGAACAGTTGGATAATAGAAACACTGAGAAATTTAGGAAGTTCCAGGATCAAACGGGTTAAAAAAGTTGCTGCCACAAAAGCTAAAAAGAGAAATAAGGCCATTTTCTCAACAATTCAGGTACCCCCTACCTCTGCCTAAATTGTCCATGTAAATGACTTACAAAATGTGATTGCTTTGAACTTCCTTTGGAATTGTTTAGATAAAAGGTAGATTTCTCAGAAAAACTGACACTTCAAAGATGCTACGCTTCATACCTCCAAGAACTGATGAGTGTAAAAGGGGTCACCCACCCTGTCCCCCAGTCTAGAGGCTCTGCACTCCACCTTCCCCTCTCACATGAAGTTCACTTTTTTTGTGAACTTTTGCACCTTTTCTCTTCCATAATATTGCTATGGATTCCAGAGAAGGGTCCAGAGAAGTAACTGAATGCCTTCAGGATACAGAAGCCACACATGATCACAGAAAATGTGGACTGCTCAACTTTAGGGGAGCCATTCCCGTGTGTGGTCATCCTAGATTTATACACTTTGCTGCAGAGAGCAGTCTGGGCTGGAGGAAGGGCAAGAAACTTTGAGCTACTAGTGCGATGCCTACAGCCTGTTACGATGTGGGTTCTGGGTGTATTGAAATGCTCGTTTGCTAAGTGTCCTGACTAGATTCCGGGTCGCAGCTCTGGCCATAGTACCCTAAAGTGGTTCTAATAATGTCTCCCAAAAATTCACATCTAACCAAAAACTCAGAACAGAAACTTATTTGGAGAAAAAATATTTGCAGATGTTATTAGTTAAAGCTCAAGATGAGATCATACTGTATTAAGCTGAGCCTTAAATCCAGTGATGGGTGTCCTTTTAAGAAGAGGAGAGGACACACAGAAGGAAGAAGGCCACGTGAACACGGAGGTCTCCATCCTCCATCTGGGGACTGTAGTGGTGTATCTCCACACCGAGGAACAGCGAGGATTGCTAGGAGCCACCAGATGCTAGAAGATGTGAGGAGGGATTCTTCCACAGAGCCTTAGGAGGGAGCATGGCCTTGACAACACCTTGATTTTGAACTTCTGTCCTCCAGGAGTTCCTCAGTTCCTAGTCATCCTCAGGAGATTCAGTAATGATACAAAAATAATTTGCCATAAACTATAATGTCATTATTTATAATATTTATGAGTAATTTTGAAAAAGTAAGGGAAAAGGATAGCTGTTTTAATAATGCAAAATAGACGAAAGCTAAATTTTTAAATTTCTTTCCATTGGGAGTCAAATATCCATATTTATTAAGGCTTATTAATAGAACACCCATGATCCGGTGAATTTGTTTTCATTTTCTTATTTGAGGGCATTGCCTCCACCCCCATATGTTCCAGTGAGTGACCTTTCAGGTTTCAAATTTTGTGACTCTATTGCTCTGTCATTAGAATAAATTAGCAGGCCTTTCACATTTTTTGAAGAATGCATCAGCTAGGGTCCATAGAAAAAGTAATAGCTTAGAAACCTTGATGAATGCCAGTTCTCCCAGGGCACATCAACTCTAAGTGTGCCTGTGTATGCACGGAGAAAATGGCAGATTTGAATAAACATCATGAAATATTTTGATAGAGTTCCAGAATCTGCTGGCTACCCACATTTATTGTGTGCTTTATTTGTGTTTCATCTTACTCTTCCCGCAATGAAGTTACCCCCTTTCAGTAACTGCATAGAGAAAAAAAAAATCTCCGTGTTACAAATGGCCCAGTTGCATTCATTCAAAGATGATTTTATTCAGCCTTTTACTCTGTAAAAGCACAACGCAGACACTTGGGTGTTTACAGAAATTATTCCCTCTCCAGGATCTTAGATTGTAGCAAAACAAAGACACATAAGCAATAAGTCACAAAAGAATGTGAAAATGAGTCAAAAGCAATCTTAGAGGCCATCCCAATATTGATGATATCTGAGCATAACTTGAACACTAGAGGGACGTTCTGCCAGGAATCTAGTTGCATGTGTGGCTGGGAAGCACTTAGCAAAATTACTCAAATTTCAGGGATGAGGGTCAAAACCTAACAGCTTGATCTGAGAACAAAGTCTGAGGATCGAGTTATTTTGTGTAAAGCTCGAGGAAGGTGATTCATATGATCCCGCAACCTATTCCCTATGAAACTGTGTCTGATCTTAGGGTCAGAGGAACTGTTTCTAAAAACTGAAAAAGCTACAATAGCTGATTCTTGGAGAGGGGCCTAAATATCCAGGAGGCAGAGGTTAAACGTTCAAACACTATTGGTTGAGAGAGTGTAAGACAAAGATGGCCAGGCTTCAGAGATGAGTAACCTTGGAACAACTTTTCTACGGGAGCAAAGATATCAGGAGACAGCATTTAGAGCAATACAAACCTGGGGTTTGGCATATCCATGGGTCCTTTGCACCATCTTCAGAGTCCTCAATTCGAGATCTCTGCAGAGTCACTGGTGAGAAATAAAATGTGGGATGCTCCCTGGAGGGCAAGTGGCACTAAACTGAGCCACTACCTTTCTGAAGAGATGACGTAACAGGTAGAAAAACATTTCCAGTGAGGAGGTAGGGACAGGGCAATAGAGTTTGGAAAGGCAGTATGGAAAGCCTTGGAAAAGCATGGGGCTGTGTAGATCTAAAGGCCTCAGTTTTAATCATTGTGATTTATTAGCTCTGTGACCTTTGGGAAGCTCCCTAGCCTATCAGTTTTCTCATCAGTAAAAAAGGATAGATAATACCTAGACCAGAGAGTTACTGTGTAGATTATGTAAGCTGTTGTTTTAAGACCCTCAGCCCAGTCCTTCAAAATTTAGTAAATACAATACTAAATGGTTATTATTATTATTATTGTCATTATACTATTAATGTTATTTGTTTAGAGAACCTTAAAGTAGACATGAATTAGTGAATGTACTATAAAACACAGTGCTATGGAGAAAAGAGCTTACGAGATCATTTGCAAGAGAAGAAACAAAAGGAATTTGATGAAACTCATGATGAATTGAAAATAAAGATATCTGATTGTTGTTCTTTTAACTAATGTTCATTTTGGTCCACCATAGATTTTTTAAAGATCTTCAATATTAAAATAGTCAACATTAAAATAAAAATATTAAGCAACAAAAACTCATTTTTAAAAATATTTTTAGCTCATGGGAGTAACTTGAGTATTAAATTGACCAAAATGTTAAAATATTATGGTCACTTTAAAAAACACCTTGCTTATATTTTTTAACTCAGATTGATCTTAACCATCATTCTGTCATGCACTATTTGCATGATTGAAAATCTGAAATGTCTAAACTTTCCACAAACTTATTATTTTGAGCACATTCAATGTCCAGAAATGTGGGCACTGGCTCACACAGAACATGGAATTCTACAAAACAGTGTGTACGGAACAATCCCATTCAGTTGAAGACAAGCAGGTACAGATTTTGTCCATCCCTCTCTTCTACACTGTCATTCTGTCTGTCTCTCTTAGATATGACCCATACAGAGAAAAGGAGTGGGTGGCTTTGGGAGTATTCCTTATGTTCAACTTTTACAAGTCTATGTTAACATATTTTTCCTGTAAATATTATGTATTTTTGTTCTAAAACCAAAAACTTAAGCCATTAAAATTTGTTTTTAAACAAAAATGGTATTAATAGCCCATTTTATGAATGTTAAAATTTATGTAAACATCCCCTGTGGAAGGCCTGTAAGCCAAGCCTTATTCTTTTTAGAAACCCTAGTTACTGTCTCTATCAGTTCTCTATTTGGAATCATTTTGTATCACTTTCTCTTTTATCTACTCTCTTAGTTCCCCAATTTCATAAATTGCTAGGCCAGGTTCCACGTAAGCCAGAACACTTGGACTGTCTGTTAGGAAAGGAATTAACCTCTAATGAATAAGAAATCCCAGTCCAGACCCTGAGGGCACCATTAAGAGCGAGGGCTTCAATAACAACTCCAGTAAGTCTGTGTTATGTAAAGATCAAATTGGGCTAATGTCCATAAACAGGAAAAGAGCATTAATTTGAGTCTCATTTGTGCTCACCACAAAGAATAACCATTTATCAGCTGAAGTAAAAGGATCTATGACTTGCCAACTACTTTCTTTGTGTGAACACATTAAACATGGCAGGCCCTTGAAAATAACTACCGAAAAACAGAGTTGAACTATTCATTTAACACAAATTTCAAACTTTAGCATTTCTTCACACCAAGTACAGGGCTTAGTGCAGAAAGGATAGAGAAACAAATGAACGAAGCAACGTTTAGTTTAAAGGGAGACAACTAAACACTGTGCTCTAAAATAACACTTCAGTGGATACCTACTATGTTTCAGGTGTTGTTCTGGATGCTAAAGAGACAGAAACATGTTTGATTTAACAAGGGACCCTGTCCTCAATGAGAAAACAAACATAGATATATGGCTGTGAATTAATACGGTACTCCTGATATGACATGATGAGAGGATCCTTTACCTCTATGGGATTTTTTCCAACATAACCTCAGTTTAAATCATGAAAAAAATCAACAAGGAAAGACATTTCCAAACTGAGGGACAATCTACAAAACAACTGACCATTTGTCCTCAAAAGCATCAAAGTCATGTACTACAAGGAAACTCCTGAGAAATTGTCACAGTCCAGAGGAGACAAAGGAAACATGAAAACTCAGTGCAGTATGGCATCCTGGATAGGACCCTGGGGCAGGACAAGAAAACATTATTGGAAAATCTGATGAAATCAGAATGAAGTTTGAAGTTCAGTTGATTGTGAATTACTAATGTTGGTTTCTTAGATTTAAAAATGCACCACAACAGTGCAAGATAATAACCTCAAGGGTAGCCGGGAACAGGGATGTGTGGAACTCTCTGTAACTTCGCAATTTTTCAATAAATAAAAAATTATCCCCAAATTTAAAAATTATCAAAAAACAAAGGTGTTAAGTGATAGTGTAAGATATGGACAATGTGATAAGTTTTCTAGTTTCTCTTTAATTCTATAAAATTATATACAAACTGCCAAGGGAACATTTTGCTGTGACTAATTCTACCTAGGGATTCAGGAAACGCTTCTCCAAAGAGATAAATCTGGAGGTGAGTCTCCATGGTTGAGTTGGAATTTGCCACCTTCTGAGGAGGGTACAAGGATTTAAAGACAAAAAAATAGATTAATGAAATAACACTGCATATATGAGAGACACAGAAGGAGCCATACTGCCTGCAGCTTTGGGATTTGAGGTATTCAAAGCTGACTTACCATTAGGCCCAGAATCAAGAGCCAAGGGTCCATAATACTCTTAGGGATCCACAAAATGTTTTAATCTCTTGGAATTCAGAAGAAAATAAAAGAACTTTTAGATCTAAGAAAATGTTTCAATATGGATTTTTTACATAATTGCCTTTGTAACAATGTAGTAGCAAGATATTTTAAATTTTATTATTATTTTTTGATCACAGAAGGGACCCAGGAAATTCATGCTGCATCCTGGTGGTATTTATTCATATCATCTTGTATTGAGAGGCCCACCTTTTTCTAGAAGAAAAAAAGTGAACCTGTAGGTTAATGAAAATATTTTAATGTATCATTTTAACTTGTTTCTCTTTATAATAACAGTCATAAAGTATAAATCTCAGTATTTTTTTGGAGGAAGGTGTCCACAAGGGTGAAAGCTAGAATGTTTCTCTGATGGTATTTCATGTACGCTATCTTATATTGAGAGGCCAGCCTGGTAATATTAAGATGGAATTAACTGAAGTTAATGAGATATTTTAGTTGGTAACTGAAATATAAATGGAATACAATTAAATAATTTGTTAAAAATTAATTGGTTAGGGAACTCACATCTAATGAGTATCATATATGTATATATCTTTTTGAAAAAAATGTGTGTATTTCAAGGGATTTTCTCTATTCTTTGTGTCATCCCCTTTTTTTCTATTCTTCCAGTCCCATTTATTCAATGCCTTTTTCTTTACATCACTGCCTTAAAAATAGGAAGGGAGTTAAAGATTTAAAGTTAAATGAATATGTAAGCAATCTTCTTGATTTAAACTAACTTGTGTCTAATTTATTAATCAGTAAACACTAACATACCTAAATATGCAGAAGGGTTAAGAGAAGAATCTAAATTAGTTTATGTGATTTAATCTCTCAATTTAGTTGTTAATGTGCAGAAAGCTGATACTAACAACAGTATATGTAACTCCCTTCACTAAGGAAAACAAAGATTACACAATCCTGTGGTAATTACACAGGCCCCAAAATTATGGTCTGAAATACTGATATCTCCAAAATATATATGTAATGTGGAGAAATTTATCAAATTGTTACTGCTTTCTGTGCTAGCTTACATAAAGCAGACTACATTATTTTTAAATAACTTTCCTTATTTCTATCTGACTTAGACCTTAACCTATCTTTATTTTTCAATGGTGAAACTAACATAGCACCCAAAGCTGGTCCTAAGAATAGAATGAGTAGATAAAAAAATGTGTGTGGAAGGTTCTGGGGGTCCTTCCACCATTTCTAAAAACTTACACACACACATACACACAGACTCCTTTGGCTAAAACATTGTCTCCAATTAATATGAAAGTACTACTATAAAGGAAAGTAGTCAACCTCAGTATTTATACCCTCACCTTTCAGTATGACTCTATTTACAACACCTTTTTTTGTAACAATGATAAAAGAAGGGAGACACAAATCCTCAGCTATCTGAAGGGTTTCCTTTATGAAAGAACAGACTCAAAAACATAAGGAGTAGTAGGAAACCTTATTCCTGTTCAAAGTTTCTTTGACTGGCCCTAAGACAATATTAGGTAATAAAATATTAGCAGTGTATTACTGAGGAATAAGCAAAGACTTTAAGCTCAGAACATGAGAATTTGAATCCTACTCAAGCATTTACTAGATGGCACTGCCTTTGGGCAGACCACGTGGCCCCTCTAAGCCTTGGTCTACACCTCCAAAAATGAGTATGATTCCTACCGCAGAAGGGTCTTACAAGTGTTAAATAAATGAAGAAGAACACAAAGCTCTTTGAAAACAACATACACACTATTCCAACAATATCTGATGGGTATGTATGTATATACATGCATATATGTATATTTTATGAATATTCATTGAATATATGTGTACACAGATTCTTACATCTCTGTTACATGTTATAAAACATATACAAACAAACCCAAACCAAACCCATTCACACAAGACAATCACAACCTTGAGTGTGCCTGCCCCTCTACACGACTATCCATTGCTAAGTAGGAAACAGTAAGTAAAGAAAATGAAAAGATCCTGGAGCCAGCAGAGGCTTGGGTTTCGTCCAGACCCCTGCCGATTTGCCACCGCGCTTGTTCATTGCTCTTTTTGCCACTCATTGGCACGCGAGTCCAAAGGAAGAGCTGGTTGTTTCCAAGGCTTGCATTAACCTCACCACCTCCAAATTGTTTTCACTCTTTCTTACTTCCATACAATCCAAAATCTCTTTCCCTCTGTGGGCAAAGCACAGCTGTAACTCAGAGGCTAGTTTTGGAATCTGTCTAAATGTTCAGCCACCCTTAGGTGAAAGAAAGGAAACACTAGTGAGGCTTTACATTCTTCCCTATGTCAGTTAAGCCTTGGTCTCACACACCCTGAACAACTGTGTGTGCTGTTAAGCCTTGATCCCGTTCTGTGAGGACCACATTTCTCTTTTTTCATTCATAATGTTTGGAATCATTTATGCAAGTGTTAATACATCTAAGCAAAAAATGAGGGCTATAGGCTGAATATTTGGGTTGCCCCAGAACTCATATTTTGAAATCCTCATGCCTGGTGATGATGGTAACTGGGAGATAGGGATTTGGGGGATTGATTAGGTTATGAGGGCAGAGCCCTCCTCAGCGGGGTTACCGCCCCTATACAAGAGTCCCCGGGGAGCTCCCTTGCCCTACCTGCTGCGTGAGCAGAATCTCTGCACTAGGACGCAGCTTCTCATCAGACCCCCAATCTGCCAGCACCTCGATCTTGGATTTCCAGCCTCCAAACCTGTGACAAACGAATGTGGTTTATAAGCCACCCCGTCTATGGTATTTTTGTTATAGCAGCCCAAACTATGACAGAAACAAATTCACACTTACCTAGAGTTGAAAATGAATTTTGAAATATTTTACTCATTTGACTATCATTTTTTCCTCTAGTCATTTACTTTTTACATTTTTTTGGCTCACTCGGTATCACAAGACAGAAACATAAAGGAAGAAAGAAGAGACAGCTTTTCCATTCTACAGATGGAGGGAATGAGAAAATTGAGTGATAAAAATGACAGCATTCCTGTAGCTGACCTAGAACTTCACAAACTTGCCTGATCATTCAAATTATCTGTGATGATCATTAAGACAGCTGAATCCCAGCCCCCAGACTCCTAAAAAAAAAACTAATATCATACCTCCAGGGAATGAGCCTGGACTTCTGTGTTTAGTTTTAGTTTGCTTCAGTTTTTAATAAGTGTCCTCAGTGATTCTTCAATCAGGAAAATTTGGGAAACTGGTCTGGTCTAAAAGAGAACAGCTGCCCAAACTTTTTACCTGTGACAGACAATTTTGAATATATTGTACACATATTTTTAACTGACCCAGACCTAACAAATACAGGTACAGGTATATTTGCATTTCTGACTTTGTGGGAGGGAGCTTGGAGGAAGAGGAATGATGTATCCAGGACTATTGCTGAAGCTCGATCTTCTGACTCTTCCAGGCAGATACCTGAGGAAAAAGCAGTGGGAGCATCTCTTGATACCTGAGTTTGGACAACGCCAGAAAGGAGTACTGGACTCCACATATTATGATCTATAAAGCGCTCCCTTGGAGAACATGGAGGTCACCCTCTACCAAACTGAACCGAGGAGACAGATTGGAATGTGATTGTGTGTTGTGCTATTACTAACTCATTGCTTCCCCTATAGCTCTTTGGGGAGCCTGAAGGATAGTCTTGAAAGGCAAGTTATTGAAAAAAATCACTTCCCTTGGAAAAAGCCAGAGCTGCCCTCAAGGAACACTGACCTGGGCTGATTTAATGTCACCACAAGCTTTGTGAGGATGGGAGTAATCCTAGATGGACAACAGAAACACCATACATTTTTACAAGGAAATTTTTGGAACTGTCACCATTATCAGCACAAAGATATTCCAGGAAGTTGCTACCAACAGAAGTGAGATAAACTGCTGAAAGTTTCCCCTGGGCTGCTGAGCAACTGCTAGGGGTGAATATGGGAGAGTGGATCTCTCAAAGCTTCCATTAGGTTGCATTTCTGAGCCTTCAGCAGGAGCCTTTGGGGAGCTGTAGCTGGAAGGGGCACAAAAAACATCAGACCGAGAGGTTGTGAACTGGTATTATTTGGTCTTTCCCATAATAACCTAGTAATTCTGGACATCCTGGAAGAAATTAAAGATTCAAGATAAACCTTACACAACTGCACAATTCTACCCATCAACCATCCATCATTCTTCAATCATCAAATATTTCCAGAGCCCCTAGATGTGGATAGGTGCATTTTTACCAGGATTGAGTTTCTTCCAGACAAGTACAGGCGTGGACCCTGGGTATCACAAATGATTAGAAAAGAAAATGTTTTAGGAATAATAAAGTGAAGGTCTTTTGAAATGAGAAAGTTAAATAGAGCTGAATGGATAGAAGGTGGTGGTCAGCCTTCTTAAAATCAAGGTCTAGTGGGGATGAATTTATTGTGATGAACAGGGTTATGACTGCAGTTGAGGGAGGCAAAATATGGAAAAACAATTTGCTGAAAGCAAGGAGGTCAAGGAGTAAAGAGCCCAGGATATATTGTTTGTGTAGAGACTAAATGTGCCTTCTTTAGACAACCCTGAGTGGGTCTGAAGGTTCTGGAACTCTTTTACCCTCTTAAACCAGATCTGCAATACATAAATTCCTAGTGATGGATATGGAAAAATCTCATGTCTAGAAACTATGAGCAACAGTCTAGGAACTGTTATATGGTTAGCTAATATACATAGTGGGGTTGTGCAAGTGCCTGCCTCTTACAATATATTTTCAACCCATCTAAAGGGGCTCCTGAAATTCTCGGTATCAAGTTTCCTTCAGATAAAGATGATACTCTGTCTCCAGAGGACTTGGTACAAAGTACATACATTATATTAGGACACTACATTCACAGGACATCAAGTCATGACAATTTAATAGATTAATTTACTATCACCTAGTCTGGAACAGACAAAAAAAAATGAAGTGACTGAACAGCAATGATGAGCAGAAGGATGAAAAAGACTAGGTAGGAATGGCAGCTTACCCGCTTACCCTGGGGGTGCCCTGAATACCCCGCTATCCAAGGAGTAGAAGGAATCTCTGGGAAACAGCAGTGTGCAGGGGAGTGTGTGGCTCATTTTTTAAAAATGGAGATAATATATGTCTTGAAGTATGAGCCTTAAGTGAAAGAAGGTGTGTCAAAAATCTGGTGCACATGAGGTGGTCCATAATATCAGCTCTAACTCTCTTGCTCTTGTTAAATAGAATACGCATTTGTGTTCCAAGATGATTTTACCCACAAACACACGCAAATTAATGTTACTCTGAAAACAAGAGCATCCATATTACTCTTTACTATGGGTCTTTGGAGTTAAATATATTAATCTTTTGGCTACTTTTTTAAAGCTTCTCTGTCCTCAAATGAGGTATTTTGCAACAATCTGTTTAAGGAAAGGAGCCTTGCATAAATGGAAACGTGTTCATGATTCCATTCACACAGAGTTCTAAAACAAGTTAAACCACTCTATGGTGGAAAATATTAGAACAGCAGTTGCTTTTGAGATGGGGGTGGAGAATGAATAGAAAAAAAGCACAAGGGAGCTTTCTGAGATGATGGCGATGTTCTTCATCTTGATGAGGGTTTGGGTTGCAAAATTCAGTCAATTGCACATTTGAGATTTGTGAATTTCATTGTTTACAAATCAAAAGGAAAACTGCAAATAAGTATTTAATGATAAGGATATACATGCTGAAGTATTTAGGAGGAAACTAATACTGGCAATTTACTTTGAAATGCATCAAAGAAATGGATTGGTGAATGGAGAGAAAAGTGTATAGATATGATAAAATAATTATAGTAAAAATGCACTGGCAAAATCCAAGTGGTGAATATAAAGTTGTCTGCTGTACAATTCTTTCAGTTTTTTGGTATATAATAACATTTTCAGAATAACAGTAATA
Organism: Smutsia gigantea; assembly: GCA_032199065.1. NCBI lineage: Eukaryota > Metazoa > Chordata > Mammalia > Pholidota > Manidae > Smutsia > Smutsia gigantea. Next base: position 292,093 of record JAVSCE010019209.1, read on the forward strand.
ATATATTCTCTTAACGTGTCCTTTCCTGGTTCGTATCCCATTTCTTAAGCAAAATGTTGAAATATTTTTTACAATCTTTATTAATGAACATTTTAGAAATGGCTACATCTAAGCATGAAACACATGCATTTTCATCAATAAAGAAACATAAGTTCAACCCTTAGGTCGTGCATGGGAAAAAATACTTAATACTGCAGGGGTTCTTGTCAGTCGTCATCAGCTTGTCAACACCACATCCCAGGTGCTCAGCAAAGTGTAATTTCTAGAGTTCTCTCACTAAGGGTATGGAGAGCTGCACAGCTGACCTCATGGGAACATTATAAACATCGGCCTTCCATACAAAGACAGAAAAAACTAAATGGATATAAAAAGACCAACGTTTTAGTTGCTCAGATGATCAGGTTTTATGGCTTCTACAAATGCCATCCATTTTTATAAATACAGGGGCACCTTCCCCATCCACTTTGTACATTATCAAAATAATTCATGGCATAGCCTCAGTTTCCAAAAGATGTTTTTAATTGAGCACCCTAACTTCTAAAGTAAAAGAGAAAAGAGGTGATGCATGACACCAGTGTGGAACTGATAACTCCTTCTTCCTGGAAACATACCTTTCACTCCACCTTTTCTGGTTTTCCTCCCTATCTCTCCAGATTTCTTACGTGGAGTACTCCAAGGATCTGTTTGGGAGTCTTTCTTTCTCTTCCTATTAACATTCACGCTTAGGGTGATCATGTGTAGTTTCACAGCACCTTAAATGTTGTCTGAGTGTTCATGATCAAAATACGTCTTTTCAGCTCAGACCTCTCTTTTCATTTCCAGACGTGTTTGTTCAAGTGTCTCCTTGGTACATCCAATTGCATGTCTAATAGTCACATCAAACTTAGTATATTCAAACGAAGCTCCAGCTCTTTCCCCCAAAATCTGCTTCTCATAAGGTCTTTTCCCTGTTTACATTAAAGGTAATTCTGACCTTCCAGACGCTCAGGCAAAAACCTCAGATTCATCCTTTATTCCTTTCTTCTCACACAGCCCACAACTTACCTGTCAACCAGTCATGACAGTGCCACCTTCTCAATGTATCTGGAGTCCAACCACTTTTCATACTACCTTGGTCTGAGCTACTGTGATTTTCCCACGTGAACTATTGTAGCCTCCAAAAGTGGTCTTGCGGCTTCCTCCCTTTCCCACTTCCATTATCCTCACACCAACAGGGATGACCTTGTTATATATGAGTTTAAGTCTCCCACTCCTCTATTCATAGTACTCCAGTGGGTTCCTTGGTCATGCCAAATAAAACCCAAAGGCATAAAAAGAAGTTCCAAAGTCCCTTACAACTCCGTCCCCCATTTCAACCTAACCACCTACTTCCCTTACCTTGTTCCTTCAACTCGACCCACACTGGACTTCTCCTCATCGAACATCCCTCCTCAGTGTGTCCACTCTGGCCATCCCTCTGTCTGGGACTCTGTCATTCACAACACTTACTGTCTCTCCTCCTTGGGATCACTGTTCAAATGTCAGGGCAGCAGCTGGGTCTTCCCTGGCCTGTTTAAAACTGCGTGTGTCTACTCCTCCATGTTTCCTACCATATTTTTTTGCTTTATCTTTCTCTGTATCACTCACCATCTAACATAAAATGTATGCATCTATCCATTTTCTGCCTTCACTGCCAAATTAAAATATAAAGGTCATGAACTTTATATTCTAAAATGCTATATTAGGATGTAAAGGCATCATACCCTGCTGTATCCCTAGGCCCTAGAAAAGTAGGTGTAAACATGTATTTTTATATGAGTCAATGGATTGAGAACTTAATTTCATAAACAATATCATTTAAATTAACCAAGAAACATCAAGAATAGCATAGTAGACCATATGTTGATTTCTAAAGTTCAGTCAAATCTACTCTAACAACTTAATTTGGTCCCATCCTATTTCAAATAAAAGAATATCTGGAAGAGGAGGTTAGTCGTACATACTCCTTAGTTCCATGTTTTTCTTTAACTTTTTTTATTATTGATACCACAGACAATGGTTTATCTTATATATCTATCCAAAGAAATACCTAACCTCTGCTTCCCTTGACTATAATCTCAAGAGATCATGTACAACTCTTAATTCTCCAGATAGCTTATTTGACTTTGTCATTGTGTTAAACTAACCTTACCCAAGTTGATGGTCAGACCTTTGATAAATATCAGTAGCCTTTGGTGCAAAAGATAATTCATAGCAAAACACCGCATTCTTGCACCATTGCTACCAGATGGTGTCTGGCAATGAAAGCAAGTCTCATACAACATAATTTTATAATGTCACCAATATAAAGATCTTTATTAGCAAGGCGGTACAGTCCTACAGTCTGTTTGCAGTTCAGAAAAGGTCTCCTTTGTTGCTCTCTGATACATCAACTAGCGCCCTGTATGAAGACTGGGTTCAAAATAGGTCCCTGCCATGCAAGAGGAGCAAGACTTGCAGTTGGGCAGGGAATCAGGGCCCTCCTGGCAGGGGAATTATACAGCCAACAGGTTCCTAACCTCGAGGGCTGAATGAACCAACCAGAATAAGGGCTATTGAGCTTTCTGATATTTATACATTATTCATTCAAACACAGTAGGTCTGTTGTTTAACACCTAACATATCACATCACTTATCTTTAAACGTTACATTCTATCAATCAAATGGTCAATAGCTAAATGGCATTATTAATATAGATAGGTAACTTTTTTAGTATATTTTAATATATATCTAGTATACCGGTATATGGTTAACACATCATACTACTTTACTAGACTATTCTAAATAAATTAGTACAAATATAACAAGGGTAGCACTGAGAATAGATGCATTCCAAGGTTTACTAGAGCTTGATAAAGTCACCATTCAAATCATTTCTTCTAAATTTTTAACTCCCACAAATTTATTTATTCCAAAGTCACCCAAATGGCTGCTTGGGATCATGGCATAAATTTTGATGAAGGAAGAATGACTAAGGTAAAATATAACCATAGCTGAAGAAATAGATAATAATAATTAATAGTAATTCAGCTAAAATATAACTATAGTTGAAGAAATAGACCAAAGATGTTAAGAAATATGTCCTAATTCACAGTGACTCAAAGTAGAGCAAAGCCTGCATTGCATAACTTTGGCTTCCATTCTGTTCTTTTCTTCTCCCAGAATCCTACTAGAAGTTCATACATTTTCAGAAATACTGGAAAAAAAAACCTTGATTAAAAAAAATCAAGTAATTCTACTCAAAATAAATTTAAGTTATTTTTCAAGCACTCGTGCATTCCACCTTTGAAGATTCGCAAATGCCTGCCTCTGTTATATAACAGAACAAGAGTCATAAAGGACCCCACCCATTAGAAAACTGAATATTTCATCTTCACTCAGCACTAAGGTTTCTTTGGTCAGAGTATTTTCTGAACATATGGGCGAGACAGGTCACTTGGGGGACTTTAGATAGGGCACTGCAAGTTGGCAAATCGGCCCTGGAAAGGTTTGGAGTACACACAGAGGAACCCACAATCCCATTAGTATGGCAGCCCGTGTGCAAATCCGTCTTCAGAGAGCTTCCAATAGTTACAGACCCGCATGGGCAAGGGTTGCAGATGGGCTGTAGACCGAACAAGACATACAGCAGTTCTTTTATTGGACCAGTACAATGTCAAACAATGTAAAAAGTGAATGTGAGGCACCACTCCATTGATTTTTACCTCATTTTTACACACATTTGTCTTATCCGACTGGCCCTTGCAGACATTTGAGTCTGTAGCTTTTAGCATTGTAGTTTTTAGCATTTTAGCTAAACTTATGTAGAGAATTCCGGGTTGGAATCTCAATCTCTCCAAGTGCTATTTCTGTGACCTTGGATAAATTCTTAAGCTCTCTCTGGTCCAGTTTTCTCACTAATAATATGGGAAGAATGACAATAACACCTATCTCAATGTATTATTGTGAAACTATGAAGATCTGAGATAAAACTCTTAGAATGTTCTTGGCTATGTCAACATTTGTTTAGCTTTTATGATAGGCCAGCACTGTATGAAGCAGTTTACATTGATTATCTCATTCATAAGGTAAATATTATCATCTCTATTATACACATAAGGAAACTGAGGCTTAAAATTTGTATTATTTTGCCACTGTTTCCACAGCTAATAAATAGTGCAGCCACTATTTGAATCAAAACAGTCTGATATCAGAGCTCAATTTTTAATCAGTAAGATAGGCTGAGCCCTCAGTTAATTTCACTTAGCTTTAACCCTTGGATCATATTATTCAATCCCTCCTATATTCTCCACACAGCAGATGCCTTTGATTTTCTAATATTTCTCTATGTTAAACAATAGCTGTGTTTTTATATGAGTCAACCTGCCAAACGATTATTTTTCTCTCACCCTTTGCTCCGTTTACAACAGCTGATAACCAAAAAAATTCCATCTGATTCTCAAAAGTCATCATTTTTTCTGCAACAATTTCCTTCAAGAACTACCTGGGTAATGGGAAAATATGTGCATTTAGGTGTAAGGAATACATTAAGGCACAATATTTTCATTACAGAATTCAGTTATAAAGGTTTCTTCTACATAACACATCAACTATCTCTTCTTCAAGTCAAATAGAGATCCAAGGAAACAATCTTACTGGGTCATACAGAACTTGAGCCCAGTAGCAGGAAAAATAGCCGCTAAGGAAGGTCGTTATTCGGCAAAAGTCTGGAATTTCCTTCAAATAGTGGCACAGCAAAGAGTATGGAGAAAATTTTGAAAAAAGATGAATATCATAACCTGGACAAGTTTTAAAATGTAACTTCTACTGCGTAATACTTTGGTTTGCAAATTCTTTTCTAGCGCAGAGATTCTATGGCTTCATTATAGAAGGAGTTTATAGTTATATTTGTCATTGCCAAATAAAAAAAATCTCATATTGACATAGTTTAAATAAAATGCTTATCATTGACTTATACTTATGTAATAACTTCATATCTGGAAGAACAAAAGTCTTACATTTTATTTACAAACATGACCATTTATAAGTTAGAGCATTCACATCACATGTTCTTCACAAGACTGGATTCCACCTAACTTATGACCATTCAACTTGCCTCACAGAGTATCTTTTCCTTTCTCATGATAGCTTCAGAGTTTTCTTGGTAGAATCCATCTGTAAGATTTACTTCAGCTTCTTCTCTGATCTGGCATATCATAAACTCATGCTGGAAATTAGAATTCCCATCTGTATTGCAAAGAAGCTTTCCCAGTAATTTTTTCCTCTTCCAGTATCTAGGCCCTTAGGAATTCTCTGGGAACCCGAAAAATGACATAGAGGTCTACCTTTCACATATAAGACATGTTAGACTTGGTTGCTCCCAGATACAAAAGGTAACCTAAGGACAAAGCAGAGGAAAATGGACAACAAATGCACCATGTCTTCTAACTTAGGAAATTTCTAGTCCTTCAGCCTAAGAAAACTGAAGCACAGAGAATCACAGAGAGGCAGCAAAGTCACCTCAGGAGAGCCTCTGGTTATGTGGCTCCTCAGGTAAGCGAAACAGTTGCCCTGAAATCCAGGAGATTCCCAGGCCTGGCGAAGGTTGCATGGGCATACACAGTGGAGGAAAATCAGAACCTCTGTCCCCTGTCTCTTAATGTAGAATTGTTTTCACTTTCCAAGCCAGGCCCATGTGACAGATTTCCCATAGCTTTAGCATATGGTCCTTCCAAAGTGATATAAATTCATCACTTACAGTAGCTATAGCTCTGTGTCAGCAGTGTCAGTAAACCATCCAGTCTACAATAAAGTATGGGCACTTTTTCTGCCTTTAATTGGCAATGAGTTCCAACTGTTTATGGACACTTAGAAGAAAAATCTTTCTGTCGCTGCTCTCCAAAATAACATCAATTTAAAATATGTTTTGTTTCTAAGACATTTATGAAACTGTCAACATTTAAAAAATAATCTCAGGGTGTTTGGGAGACAAAATACCATAATCCACATGGAATGGCTTTCAAAGTTCATGAAGTCCGTTAAATAGCTCTGAGACCCCCTACTGCTCATATTTGATTTGTGATCTGGGAGACGGATTTGTTTCTTCACTTCAGCCAGCTTATTGCTGGTCTGTGTTGACATACAGGTGATATAAATGAATATCTACCTTCCCGTGAGCTCTTACGGAGGTGTGTACTTACAAAATTTTGCAATAAATACTTTGATGTTCATCAAGGCATTTTTTTATTATTATTATTGTCCTCTTCATCATCATTTTTATGTCTAGGAGGTCTCTGTAACTTGTGACAAAGTACATATGAAACATTTTAGAAATCGAAAGGAAAAAAATGATGTATTTTTATGTTTTAAAACATTTTGCTGTTCAACAAAGTGCTCTGGGCCATTTTTGTACATTTCTCACTTTATTTTTGCTATGTATATTATTTATTTTTTAGGTGAAACCTAAGTTCCTTCTTTATTTTCAAAATTCATAAGCTTTAAAATATTTCCATTTATGCTTTCTTCTTATTTAGCATCTAAAATATACGCCATATACTTTAGTTTCCTACATAGAAGTTATGAAAAAATTGTACATCACTTCTTGCTTTAAATATTCTTTTTATTATCATTTTAATATATTGCTAATATTTGACTCAAAATACTTGATATTCTGCTTTGACCCTGTTCTTTATGAGTTCAAACAAATGTGTGATTATTCTATTTTTATAAGTATGTTTCACACTATCTGGAATACGGTGCAATTATAATGATAAATGAATTGAACTTTCACTTCAATTTGATAGTCAGTCTCTGCATGACATCCTGACACATTTGGACAAACAAAGGCTAAAAAGCACATGCGTACATCCAGTAATAACCTCTAACACATCACAGAAAAACCAAACATTGAAGGCCTTAGTCAGGAAGCTCATGATCCAGTCATTGTTGGGGTTTTATAGCATCTTAATATTTCTTTTGAAAATCTCAAAACCACTTGTGGTCTCCTGGTTCCTATTAGATGTCGATGATAACACCTATGTTACCCCCTCAGAGTTTGTAAGTGTAATTTATTAAACACTGCTATGTTCCAGATGTATACTAGAACTTTCTTTATATTCATTCAAGCATATATTAACCAGAGCAGGTTTTGTTATCTCTGCATTACAGAGGAAGAGACAGAGGTTCAGGGAAGTTAAATAGCACTATTGGTAAGTGTCAGAATCAGAGTTTATCTTGACTGTCTGAAATGAGCCCTGATCCAGCATGTAGTGAGTGGGAAGAGAAGAGAACACAAGTGTTTATTGGTTCTATTTTGCATTATCTTTTTTTTTTGCTATCTCTATCTTACCAAAAAACAAAGTTTCCTGAATATTGATACGAATATTCCAAAAGAATTCCGCATACATTGAAATACGTATTTAAAATCAATGTTCATTTCCCATGCTACAGTTTGATGTTCTTTTATAATTTCAGAGGATCAAAATCTACCATGCAATCAAGTGGGCTTTGCAAAACACAGGTCTTGTCAAGGAAGAGTTTCTGTTGAATATCCATTCATTATTCACTAAACATTTACTTAATACCTACTATGTGTAATGCGTTTTGGAGCTATTGAAAGTATGCTCATAAGATACAAAGTTTGAGAATTGGAATGTTTCATACTTATCATTTACCCTGTTTCATTCAACAAATGACAAACCTGTTTTTTTTTTTTAAATCAAGGTACTCATGCAAAGTTACCTAAATCTCAGGCCTCTTACATATATCAGTCAAAAGCATTACCACAGGAAAAGTCTACCTGTTTTCAAAATATTTTTTGTTTAACATTTAACACACCTCCTTTATAACATTTAAAGCTAGTGGACCATCATACCACATGTTCAGTTTAGAGCTAAAGAGTCCTAATACTCAGCCAGATGATTTTTCATGTACGTAGGTAACCAAGAGGCATTGTCAGACACTCAAGGATAGAATGAACATCTTCCCTGAAATATAACTTTCTTGATAAAAATGCACAAAGATGTTAGTAAATCTAAGAATACACGAATGACCACTCTGCTTTTTAAATTTTACTTATTTGTTTACTCCCTTATTATTTTCTTACCCTTAGTGTTTTAACAAAATATTAATCACGCATGCTTCCCATTCCCCATGCTTCACAGGGAGACACATTCTTCATTGAGACACACTACTTACACATTGCCGAGTCAGCCTCCCACACTGTTCCCTGGACATCCGTAATCCACCCCAGGGACTGTGGTTCTGTATCTGAACTGCCTTAAGTGTTCAAGGCACTGTAGCCCCATAGTCTTATCATATGTAATAAAATATAATTACATAATGCCCATAAATGTCAGCTTCCTGACAAAAATGCATAGGGATAAGATTAATTTTCTGTCCTATATAAAAGCCTCTTTCTTAGACTTACTGTTGAAATACCAAACTTTTGTTAAAAAGCCAAATTATTTTCTGGGAAAAGTTTTCTTCTTGTTTGAAGTTAAATAAAATTCTGTAAACATTAAAGGCTTATAATAAAGGTATTGCATACCCTTTTGTTTTTGCATCTTTTGACATGTAAAAATAGTGTGCAACACATTGGTTCAAGATTTGAGACATGCTGTCGCTCCTTTATGTTTGAGTGTTTTATTAATCCATCATTAAGTTCCAAGGACACCATCAGCAGAACAAAAAGGCATCCTACAGTATGGGAGGATATATTTGTAAATGACATATCCGACAAGGGGTTAACATCCAAAATATATAAAGAACTCATTTCTGTTATTCTTAATCCTTTCATGCATGTGGCTCTATTATGACCAAGGTGATTTCATTCTCTCCATTTTCTTGAAATGCACGACTACATGTATTAGATATTCCCTTTTTGAAAGAAGTAGGACCTTTTGGAATAATTAAATGACTGATAGAAACTTAAAAATTTCATCAGCGGCCAAGTTCAGATCAGACCAAATTCTCCTGCTTCTGTATTACTATGTCACCTGTTCCTGGAATGGGCCATTTTTTCCTTTTAATTCCCACCCACTCTTAAGCCTTCCTTTTTATAGAGAACCTTATTAGGTCATTATCTTTGTCTTTATTATTGATCCTGATTGTTCTGTAAAGTGAAAGTATAATTTTCAAAAAAGAAAATCCTCCCTTCCACACAAATATAAAATGATCACACATAGAAGATTTTACTTATCCCACTAATTAATAGAAAGCGAGCCAGTGAAATGTTATAACTGATTCAAAGAGCATGTAAAAGCTGGAGTATCTATGGGATGCTTAGATTCCTGGATTAGACACAAAACTGGTACATGTCCCAAAGGACCATAAACGTTTGGGCTGATTTGCTCCATCAGAAAGAAATGATACCTCCACCTGACAAAATTTCATAAGTAAATGTGTGGCTACATTAAGTCTGGGACATTTTGTCAAAAGTAAAGGGCTGGTGAAATTGCCTAGACAATCCTTGGGCAGCTTTTGACTCCATGTGATATTTAAAGTACATGCTCCCCCCACCCCCATCCTTTATGACTTTTCCCCACTTTCACATACTTTTTCTGCCAGAGGTAATTTCAAAGTGATGGCAGCTGCTCTCAAACTTTAGGAACAAAATTTTATGCCTGGTCAAAAATGTGAGGGTTTCTAACTAAAACTATTGCTCTGCTTTTCCAGCTCAGATTTCCATCCTTTTTAGCAATTCCTCTCAGAATGTCTAAGAGTGGGATGGGCAAACATTGAATACAGGTATTGGATTTCACAGGAATGTCACTGAAGTGAACTTAAAAATATGTGTAGCTGATAAATTATACTTTCTCTTTGAAATGTGGAGAAGCAACATAGACACATAGTGAAAACATTCATATCTGTGAATACAGAGGAATGCTTCCTTTAGAAAGCCCACAGTGGAGTAGCAGCCAAAACCCATTGTGAACACTCAGAACCTGGGTTTCTTTAAAGGCCATCGGATGGCTTAGGACAGTTTGTAATCATTTGTATTTCTCTGATAAAACTCAATTCCAAGAAAACTCAGAGGTAATTGCTTCCACATTTGAAAAATTTGTGTAATGAATAACTGATTGAAATTCAATGACTTTTCACATGTCTGATTTTTTCCCATGCCAGTTTCTTTGAAGATGTATTGATGCTGAGAAAATGATTCTAAGCTTTGAATGCAATTCAACATAGTTTATGCAATTTTCATTTCACTGAAGCAGAATTGAACTCAAATATGGAGATTGGTGTTTATATCTATAGGCAGGGGAATGTCTTCCCTTCTCTTTTAGGTTTTAATGTACAAAGTATTTTGACTACTTAGATACATTCCTTGTGATCAACTTTGAAGACTAATTAAATCAGAAATACTTGCTTAAATTATTGGAAACTTTTTTAAACCACTGCTGATAAAAAAAACTTGATTCTCTTATGGACTCGCAATAGTAAATAGAGAATACTGGTATTTCTTGAGGAAAAAATAGAAAATATATTTGCAACCACTCCTGGTGGTTCAAAATATATGTAAAAATGTATATAGGGAAATACATGAATGAGTTTTATTCCTACTAAAAGTAGTCTAGGAGAAAACTCTAAATGATTCCTAGTGTCTGACAGAATGCCAGTAAGGGTGGGTGGGGTGACATGAATATTTTGCAGTGAAGTCCTTACAAACACCAGCCCCATCATGACCTCTCTCATATGGATGGGTGCACTTCCCCAAATCTCTTTTTCTCACTCCCAAATCTTACATCTCCAGCTCCCCAACCCCTCACCAAACAGGCTGCTCCACTTTGTTCCTTTGTCAGCCTTCCGGGATCTTTCTGCTGCTGCTTCTAACAGTTCTCAACACCCTTGTTACCCACTGGGATATAATGAGGCTAGAAGCCAGAGGAATATATGATATATTATAGATGATATGGTATGACAAGATATAATACGACATGATACGATATATTAATATTTCTCCCTGTTACCCATGGAATCATTTCGAGTTTTTTTTTCTCCATGACCTTAAGATAGAAGAAACCAGAATATTGAACTTACCTCACTCCATGCTTCCTGGCTTAGTAATCATAAATCACAGGTACCATCATGCTGCATGTCGTCTCATGACCCTTATTTCTGCTCACATGCTTTTGTGCCTAGAAAATCTTTCTACACTTTTTCTGTCACCTAGCTGGCTCAAACTCCTTCTTCACACCTCTACAAAGTGACTTGTCCTGGAAGCCTGCTCTGTGCCCAGCGCATGCTGAGTGCCTGTTCTGGATGCCTCCATAGTTAAGGTTAAGACCTATTGTTGGTTAGGAGTCCGGCCAATGGTGTCTATAAAAAATCAAGAATAACATTTTTTATAATAAAATAATGCCAAAGCACATACTACATTCTGTAATTAGAAGTTATGGCCAAAGGTTAAAAAGGGATACATGCCTTTTGAATACTATACAAAACAAAAAACAAAACAAGTAGGGAAAAGAGTACTGACTGACCCTCAGCTCCATCACTCGCCAGCTGTGACGGGAAGTGTCATGTTGGCCACCACTGCAGTACTTTTCCTACACATTTATATAATTGCCATAAAGAATAAGTGTGACACTACCTAGAAAGCAACTTGGTCACTTCCTGGCCCCCACTGGGGGGACAATTAATGATTACTTCCTGTGCTGATGCCCCAAGGTTAGGAGGGGTTTCCTTTGGGGCCCTAAATATCTTCAGTAGCCATCTGTATCATGTAATATTTCCATTTAGATGAATATTTCCCCAATTAAGATTTAAAAATATCAGTGCTATGTCATTGTTTAGAGAAAAAGCCTACTTGGCATACTGAATGTTTTCCTTTTGCAGCCACTTACATGTTATTATGTGGACACATTGCTGTGACGTTCAAGTGGTTGTTATTGACCTACAATCTTATATACATACCTTTCATAAGATGCTAAAATAATGAAAGCAAAATGTTATTTTCTTCTAGGGACCTAATTTCAATAAAAATATGGAATGAGTTTTATATCTTCATCCTGTCCTCTGCAGTAGCCTTTTCTTCCTTAGCTGCTGCCTGGAGGGCCCCCAGCCATCCCATAGTGCCATCACATTTCCCTGCTGGCCGACACAAGGGACTTTTATTTCTGAATCATTCATCAAGGAGTCAACAAAATAAAACCCAATGTGTTTGTGACACTTTGAAGTACATGTTCATTGTGCTACATGCCAGCTGTCCAAGCAGATACTAGCCTCAAATTAATTTTAGGGACAATGTTAGGTTTGGATTTATGTTACTTTTACTGAAATTTACTTAAACAATTCAATATTTATTAGAATGAGAAGTAGAGTGACCAAATTACTTATTTTACTTAAAGAATCTCTCAGTCTCCTTCAAAGATTTAAAAAAATGCTCTCATTTATTCCTCTGTAAAAATTCTGGCTTAAATTTTTACTGGCAAGAAAATTTTCCAGACAATTTTCCTGTTAATCCATTAATGAATATGCTCTGACAGATGTGGCTTTTCTTGTAACCAATGTTATTTTTGCCTACAAATAATATCAAGTCTTTACTCAAAACAAAATGTTCTTGTTGTCAACTCAGGCAAATACTCCCCTTGACATCATTTCAACACCAGATTTCTTAGAAGAGTAACTAATCCACAGTCCCTTCCTTGTTCTTGGGTCCAGTCTTGAGGCTAAAGACGCTTCTTCTTCAACTGAGTTAGCTATGCACAGGGTTCAGAAGGATTTCTAGGATTAAGAAAAAGGCTTTCAGTTGTTTTATCCCAAATAAATAATACCCTTCAAGTAGAGACAGGTGTGAAATTCCACTCCCAACCATCAGAAATTCCTCTGAGAATTTTCAGAGGTATGTCTGAGCTGGGCATCCCTCACACCATGCTTTGTACAAATGTAGCCCTGACCTCTTGGGAAGACTCTCAAGACAGCAGTGGGTACCAAATAAATGAAGAGAAACCTATTCCTTCCTTTCCCCGTTCTCTTTTTCATTGTGAAACATTTTAAGCATACAGAAAATACAGAAAAATAAGATAGGCACCCAAGTGCTTATAATCCAGCTTTATTCCATCTGAACATTGTTCTATATTTTCTTTTATTTTTCAAAGAAATCACACAAGTCAGACAAGGATGAAGCCCCGCTGTGTGGTCTCACCAGATCTCATCCCACTTTTTCCCCCTCCTCTGATCTGGCTCCAGAATTTGGTGAGTATTTTAGCTTTCATGATTCATATGTATGTCATATAAGTATAAATACACATATTTATTTTTGCATGTTTTAAAACTACATAAATTTTATGATTCTATGGTTTCACTTTGCAACTGGAGTTTTTGTATTTTGCTTAGCATTATGTATTTTTAAATTTGTCCACATAGCTCAATTTGAATGTTATATAGTATTTCATGGCATTAAAAACATCAAAATGAGGGGATCCATTCTCCTGGTGCAGGGGATTTTAGTAACTTCATGTTTCCATTCACTAACAATACTGCAGTGAACTTCTTGGCTTATGCTTCCATGTGTGTGGTGTTGGAAGATTTCTCTAGGTTGTATTCCTAAAAAGGAAACTGCTACCATACATTATGGACAAGCAGTCTCCAAACACTAGAGAATCATGAAAGTAGGGTATACATCTTCCCTACCTCCCAGCAATGTTTGGATGAGGAAGTTCCTCAACCACAGTTATGATTATCCAGCCTTTTCTGGTTTTTTTTCCAATTTTATGTTTATGATCTGGTAGCTCTTTGAACTTGTAATTATCATTTCTCTGATTATTAGTGAGATTCTGTACCTTTATTGTTCATTGATTTGAATTTCCTTTCATATCCTTTGTCCATTTTTTTTTGGTATCGTTAATCTACAATTACATGTGCAACATTATGATTACTAGACAGTCACTGTCCATCAGCGTAGTGAGATGCTATAGAATCACTACTTGTCTTCTCTGAGTTGTATAACCCTCCCCGTGCCCCCCCCCCCACTACATTATGTCTGCTAATCGTAATGCCCCTTTATCCCCCTTGTCTCTCCCTTCCCACCCATCCTCCCCAGTCCCTTTCCCTTTGGTATCTGTTAGTCCATTCTTGGGTTCTGTGAGTCTGCTGCTGTTCTGTTCCTTCAGTTTTTTTTTTCTTTGTTCTTATACTCCACATATGAGTGAAATCATTTGACACTTGTCTTTCTCCACCTGGCTTATTTCACTGAGCATAATACCCTCTAGCTCCATCCATGTTGTTGCAAATGGTAGGATTTGTTTTCTTCTTATGGCTGAATAATATTCCATTGTGTATATGTACTACATCTTCTTTATCCATTCATCTACTGATGGATACTTAGGTTGCTTCCATTTCTTGGCTATTGTAAATAGTGCTGCAATAAATGTAGGGGTGCATCTGTCTTTTTGAAACTGGGCTGCTGCATTCTTAGGGCAAATTCCTAGGAGTGGGATTCCTGGGTCAAATTGTATTTCTATTTTGAGTTTTTTGAGGAGCCTCCATACTGCTTTCCACAATGGTTGAACTAATTTGCATTCCCACCAGCAGTGTAGGAGGGTTCCCTTTCTCCACATCCTCGCCAACATCTGTTGTTGTTTGTGTTTTGGATGTTGGCCATCCTTACTGGTGTGAGGTGATATCTCATTGTGGTTTTAATCTGCATTTCTCTGATGATCAGCGATGTGGAGCATCTTTTCATGTGTCTGTTGGCCATCTGAATTTATTCTTTGGAGAAGTGTTTATTCACGTCCTCTACCCATTTCTTAATTGGATTATTTGCTTTTTGTTTGTTGAGGCGTGTGAGTTCTTTATATATTTTAGATGTCAACCCCTTATCGGATATGTCATTTATGAATATATTCTCCCATACTGTAGGATGTCTTTTTGTTCTACTGATGGTGTCCTTTGCTGTACCAAAGCTTTTCAGCTTGATATAGTCCCACTTGTTCATTTTTGCTTTTGTTTCCCTTGCCCGGGGAGATATGTTCATGAAGAAGTCGCTCACGTTTATGTCCAAGAGATTTTTGCCTATTTTTTTTCCAAGAGTTTTATGGTTTCACGATTTACATTCAGGTCTTTGATCCATTTTGAGTTTACTTTTGTATATGGGGTTAGACAGTAATCCAGTCTCATTCTCTTACATGTGGCTGTCCAGTTTTGCCAACACAAGCTGTTGAAGAGGCTGTCATTTCCCCATTGTATATCCATGGCTCCTTTATCATATATTGATTGACCATATATGTTTGGGTTAATGTCTGGACTCTCTATTCTGTTCCACTGGTCTGTGAGTCTGTTCTTGTGCCAGTACCAAATTGTCTTGATTACTGTGGCTTTGTAATAGAGCTTGAAGTCTGGGAGCGTAATTCCTTCTGTTTTATTCTTCCTTCTCAGGATTGCTTTGGCTATTTGGAGTGTTTTGTGGTTCCATATGAATTTTAAAATTATTTGTTCCAGTTCATTGAAGAAAGCTGTTCGTATTTTGATAGGGATTGCATTGAATCTGTCGATTGCTTTAGGTAGTATAGCCATTTTGACAATATTTATTCTTCCTAGCCAAGAGGATGGGATGAATTTCCATTTGTTAGAGTCCTCTTTAATTTCTCTTAGGAGTGTCTTGTTGTTTTCAGGGTATTGGTCTTTCACTTCCTTCATTAGGTTTATTCCTAGGTATTTTATTCTTTTTGATGCACTTGTGAATGGAATTGTTTTCCTGAATTCTCTTTCTGCTAGCTCATCATTAGTGTATAGGAAAGCAACAGATTTCTGTGTATTGATTTTGTATCCTGCAACTTTGCTGAATTCAGATATTAGTTCTGGTAGTTTTGGAGTCCTTTGTCCATTTTTCCATAGGTTTTAAAAATACTGATTTTAGGATTTCTTGACAGGTTCTGCATACTAATTCTAATCTGAGACTCTTACTTCTCTGTCACCCTTGTGAAAGCTGCCACAATTGGAAGGGTACATTTTGTACTATTTTCTCTGCTCCACTTCATTATTTTTGCTACTTGCTTTTTTAAGAGAAGTGGACCAACTGAGATAATTAGGATAAAAATCACTGATCTGCTGGCCTTGTCCTTACTTGCCTTCTGACT
Organism: Smutsia gigantea; assembly: GCA_032199065.1. Taxonomy (NCBI): domain Eukaryota; kingdom Metazoa; phylum Chordata; class Mammalia; order Pholidota; family Manidae; genus Smutsia; species Smutsia gigantea. The sequence goes on from JAVSCE010019209.1 coordinate 308,169, forward strand.
CATGAAAATTAAGAATATTTCCAAGACCCATATAACAGCCTTTTGGCTGAATGTAGTGTTTAAAAATGACTGAAATACTCCCCAAGGCACAAACAAACTCAATTTCTTCTACTACATAATGTTATCTGAAAGCGATAGTACCAGAAAGGACCTTCTAGTTTATTTAGGCTGAACATTCCATTGTGTAAGTGAGCCCCTAAGACCCAGTTAAGTTTGTTTCAATAAACCAAAATTCCAGTTAGCCTGCTTCCTCCACTTTCTACCACTTTTCTCTGCCTGTTTTTCTTTGTGGTGCTTATAGCTCTGTTCTCTTTATATTGGCCAAGAAGTAAGTTCCTCTTTTTGTCAACCCTCATCACAGTAGGTTCCTTCTAAGATTGTAGGACAATCTAAAGTGTTATGATCCTTTCCATAAAAAAAAAAATCCTGGTGAGCTAACATCTCCACCATATAAATGTGCAATTACAATTAGCCCAAGTACAATATTTTCATATGTATCCTTATTAAATTTCATCTTACCAGATTTGACCCATTGTTTCACCCCATCAGTATGTTTTCTTACCCTGATTCTAAAACAAATGACATTAAATCTCAGATTTGTATCATTAAATGTCACAACCATGTTTTCTCATTGAAAACCAAGTTGAGTAAGAAAGAATTAAAATAAGAACATTAATAAATACTATTTAAAAAAAATCTCTCTCCTTGCTGACTAGTGAACTATGTAAAGAGGGAAGAAAATATACTTAGCACCTACCACATGTCAAAGGTTTTGAATACATTTTGTCACGTAGTCTCCACACAAAGAAATCTAAAATACAGGGATTATTGTTTATTTTAAATAAAGTTTCAGAAAGTTCAGCTTCCCAGGATCAAAAAGCTAGAAAGCAGCAAAGGTTTCTTATTACCTCAGTTTGGTAATGCTTTCAAAAAGTGAATCAAATTTAGGAAATTCATAAGTATGCAGAAATTTAAAAACAGGTCCTTAAATAGAGTGAAGAAGAAAAATTACAAGGTAAACTGAAAATTACTTTAGATAAATGGAAACAATAACACAACATACCAAAATTTACAGGACTCAGAGAAAGTCATACCTAAAGGGAAATGTATAGCTATAAGTGCCAATATTAAAAAAGAAGAAAGCTCTCAAATCAATATTCTCACCTTCCACCTTAAGAAACTAGAAAAAGAGGAGTAAACAAAGAAAGCAGAGGGAAGTAAATAATGAAGATTACAGTGTTGACTAATGAAATAGAGAATTGAAAGACAATAGAGAAAAATCAATAAACCAAAACTGAGTCTTTGAAAAGATAGCAAATTTGACAAATCTTTATCTAGACTGATAGAAAGGGAGAGAAAGAGACAGAGGGACAAAGCAGGTTGAAATTACTAAAATCAAGAATGAAACATGAAACATCAATAGAAACTAAAAGGATCACAAGGGAATTTTATGAACAAGTGTATACCAACAAATTAGATAACTACATGAAAAGACAAGTATTTAGGGAGACACAAACTGCTAAAACTGACTCAAGAAGAAATAGAAAATCTGGATAGACCTATAACAAAGAGATTGAAGTAGTAATCAAATAACTTCCCACAAAATAAAACCCAGGTTCATACAGGTTCACTGATAAAGTCTACCAAACACTTAAAGTGGAATTAATATCCATCCTTCAGTACTCTTCAACGAAACAGAAAAGGAGTAAACTTCCTAATTTATTTTATGAGGCCAGTATTGCCTCGATACCTAAACTAAAGATATAAAGAAGAAAGAAAGAGGAAGAGAGAGAGAGAAAGGAAGAAATAAAAGGAAACTAAAGACCAATATTCTTTACCAATATGCAAAAGATCCTCAAAATACTATCAAACTAAATGTATCAGAATATTAAAAGGATTACACACCAAGACCAAGTGGGATTTATCTCAGAGATTAAGGATGCTTCAGCATATAAAATCAATCAATGTTATACAACATATTAACATAATAAAGGAAAAAAACTACAAAATCATTTCAATAGATGGAAAAAAAAAATCTGATAAAATCTAACACTGTTCCATGGTTTAAAACAGCATTGTTTTCCAGTATCACAGGACTCAAGTTCAATATTATCTTCACTTTACTCCTTCTCAGCTTTAGTTTATCCACCTGCAAAACAAAACGTGTATCATATTGGTAGTTTATGAACTTTCATTAGCAAGGAAACTGTTCTTAAAAGATAACTTACATTGAAATCCCACATGCAAGACAGATAAAATTGGAAATCCTCTGCTCTGGTGGAGGAGGGAAGTGGCAGCTCCTCCAGCTGAGTCGCTGTGCAGTGAGCTCTCTGGTCCTCTGTTCCCTGTGTTCCTGTAAGGGCCTAGAACTCCTACAGCACATTCAACAACTGGCTGAGATGGCCCTGGTCAGTTAGCTTGACTAAGCTTTAGACAGGCTTTCTCCTGACTCTAGGCCCTGACCTCCTTTTTTCCTAGACCATTTACTTTAGAAAACTTATGATTGTATATTCTTTCTCTGTCCCTTTAAAATTGTAGACAGATCTCCCAGACTCTTACCTGTTCTGCGACCCAAGAATGTCTTCCTCTTGGAACTGGGAGTCACCTCCTCTTTGAAATGCTATTACTGAAGTGACAGTGCCTCTGCCCCCAGTATCTGTCCTAAGGTAGGAGTCTAACTTCAGTGAGTGCCAGTTAACAAACACAGAAGGTCTGGTCACACTGACCAACTTTCCAGTACGTTTCCACTAGCTCCCCCCGTGCTAAGTCCTCCCACCTTTTGTTTCAAAGGAGTTGAGCTCACCTCTCTCTCCACTACTGCCATAATCTTGTTAAATTCTTCCTTGCCTGTCTAACTCTATCCAGTGCCATTTTTCTTCAACACAATTTATGGGTTAAATTCTACATTTCTTTGCTGTTCTAGTGGCATACAAAACATGAGAAATCACTGATAGGTTTGGATTCAGAAAAGTTGAGAAATAGATATTGTAAATTAGTTCTGCTCATTTAAAAAAAAAAAAGGAAACTAAAAGTGAGTGGAGAGATCTTAAAGTGACCAGAGAATCACAATATTCTCCTCCACTCTTATTTCTGAAATTCCTAGAAGCCTATAAATCCATCCTAGTTTTCTCACAATCTGTGTATTTAAGTCTCATGGTCCCATATGTGTCTGCACCCTAAGCTGACATAGGGAGGCCCAGATGCTCACTGTAACATTCTGTCCCCACACTCCAGATGAAGGTTAGAAAATTCCTCTTGAAGATTATTTTAAAATAGGAAAATTCACTATGAAGACTTTCACTCCATCCCTCCCCACAGAATTAGTCAACAGGACACTGACATAAACACCTCTCTTTTAACAGCCATATTTAGGACTGCAAGTCCAGTCCTTCAAAACTAAAAAAATAAATAAAAGAACAAATAAATAAATAAAAGAAACAAACTAAGTCAACCTGCAGTTGTAGCCAAAGGCCCACTGAATTCCCAGAAGAAAAAAAAATAGTCTTTTCAAGTCAATTTAACACAATGCTACTTCTTTACTATTCATTCCTTTCTGCCCAGTGCCTCCCCACTCTCCTTCACTACCTTTAAGATTTGCATATAAATGGCGCTCTGTATTTCTTCAGAGTTCATCAGCCCCTTGTTGCTTGTTCCCCCACCTGAAGTCTAATCCAAGTTTTGCAACTTCACAATTGGTTGCTGTGGAAATGATAATGTCACAGAGAATTAGGACTTCAGATGGAGAACAAGCAGCAGGAGCAGATGGACTCTTAATAAAAAATGCACCTCAATAACAGAAAGAGAATTGTCGTGGGTGGGAAGGGGAGAAATATGAGGAAAATCAAGACATGATTGCTAAGCATTTCTAAACTGGAAAAGTATTACCATTTACTAGTGAGAAATCATTTTGCCAAGAATTCACAAATCTGAGACTAAAATAAAAACATTCCATACTTCCGCAGGGAAAGATTGTGTTCCTTTGGATTCAGAGACTCTAGATATAAGTGAAAGATACAGAGAGAAAATAAAAGAAAGAAAAAATGTAAAAAAAAAATAGCAATTTTGATCCCCCAAATAATTTCAAAAAAAAAAAAGCTTTAGCATCAAAACTGCCACTGTCAATTAACAATATTATCTAGAAAAGTCACTACCATGTTCAGATAACAACTCATAGAATAACTGTTAAGGCATTTATATAGGTTTAGAGTTGTACCTGGACTCGTGTAACTAGTGAAATTATAGAAGGAAAGTGTTTCTTCACCTACTAACCAGACTAACCAATTAGAGAAGCTTGAGAAGAAAGCATTTGGTGAGCTTGATTGGCTGGTGAATGGGATGAGGTGAACCCAACAAGAGGTTTTGTGATTTGTAAACTGTGGCGCCTTCAATCTCCCCTGGAGGTCACGGCAGAGTTCTTGAAGAGACTGAGGGCAGCATACAGCATTTGCAAGCAACCTTCTCTTTCCTTTTACTTTCCTTAGCACTGGTGCGTCTCACATTTTCCACTAAGTCTTTAAAGAGCGTAAGCACCGACTTGTATAATTGCTTCCCTACCTTTATGCCAGAATCCTTCCAGGGAACAATGCAGGTGACCCAGCGTGTGTCAGAGCATCTCTCCAGGCACATCTCACTATAACCGTAACCATGTCCTTGGAATCTGCATCTCTTTCCATAAAGTCATACATACATTCCATAAAGAATACAACTGTAACACTGTCATCCATTCAAAGAGAAATTGCCAATACTTACTGGAATGTTCAAAAGCATCAGTGAAGCTATATCTGAAGCCATAAAATGACATTTGAAGCCATCTGATGATATTGGCAATCAGAGATCCAAGGAATAGAAAATTACTGTAATTATTGGCCCTTGTTCTTGAAAACATCAATTCTTTTTCTTGCTTAGAATTATATGATCTCTTTACATGTGAGATTTGTAGGATTCATTAAAGAGAAGAGCTCTTTGTTAGTTATCAGATAATATTCCTTTTGCAGGAGGTGCAGTGGTTAAGGGGAAGAAGGAGACAAGAGAAAGAAAAACTGGAAATAAGCTTTTTCTCTTCACAGCCTTAAAAGAAAATGCCCTAGGTATGCGCTGTGCCTTCCAAGTAGCACCTTGCAGAACTGAAAGGTGGACAGAGAGAAGCTGTGAGATTTGACTTTTGATTCTGGCCACCAGAAGCTAATGCCTCTAGGCCTGGACTTTGGGCATTTTCTGCAGGGTCAGGCCTGAACCTCAGGGAGAGGAAACTGCCAGTCACACTGCTACAGGCTGGAACAAGAGAAGGAGGGACCGCAGAGGGTGAAAGCATCCTGCCTGATATGGGCTCGTGACCCTGGAGTTGCAACCTGCTTCAGATGGAGTCTTGACTGCATAGACTGTTCTGATGTGGTTTTCCAGCAGATCTGAGTATGCTCTTCTCCCCCAGTCCAGGGAACCTCTCCTGAGAACAGAGTGTAACTTTACTCTGAAGAATGACAAATGCAGATGGGGAGGCAGGACCAGCCTTTCTATTTCTCAAAGAAAGTAGACATTTAAAAAGAAACAAAGAGAAGACAAGGACCTTGGCGATGAGCGAAAGGCAAAGAGGGGAAGCAGGAGCTTGGGGTGGTCCCCGTCACAGTGCCTGTTTCTAAGGAAAGGAAAAGGGCCTTCCTGAAGTTGTATGAAATTAAAAAAAAAACAAAACTGTCACCCAACAAAGAACATGAAGAGCTACTCAGGGCAGTTAGATGACAGAAAACTGACAGCTTCTATCCAGGCGAAAAAGCAAGTTAAATGCATTTACAAGGGTCAGTCCACTCCTTTGCAAATCAATTCAGGAAACACATCCAGTCCTGGTGTCACTGTATGGCCTCATTAGCATTTTTAGCAGGAAATGTCAGTCAGATGCAGAGTGGGGCTTTTTGCCTTCATACTTTCCTCCTTATATCTGCTCTGTGCAAAATGAGCTGGAAACCGACGGCCCTTTCCATAAGAAATCTCAAAAGTGTCTGTTTAAAGTGCAGCTCCAAGATTAGGTTCTTCCCTAGACATTTAAGATACGAAACCCTTCACTGGGGAAGTCAAACACCCAACAACAGGCACTAATGTCCTTCATTCACTCAACAAATATTTCTGGAGACCCCAAGGGTCCCTGCTGGGGGCTGGAGAGGGGAGGTAAGGCAAGTGCGGCCAGATTTTGTGAGTCTTCATTTGAGCACAGGACACGGACAGCACCGTGTAGACATACAGGCAGTAAGCAGATGGGAGTTCGTCCAAGTCAGATGAAAACTTGGTGTATTAACTTGGAACCAGCAACTGGCATCATTCAAGCCCCAGGTGTCCATCAATGCTGGGCTTCACCCACCGAGAGCCCAACCCAGGAACCACCGTCCTGAGCCCCGTGGCTCTGATTTTCCCCCATTTTAGCAGTACAGTGGGTGGGAAAGAGCTCCAGGGCCCAGATTTTTATTCTACTGCTTAGCTGTGGGATGCTGAACAAGATATTTAGACTCTCTGGGCCTCAGTTTCCTCAACTGTAAATTAGGTCTAATAATAGCCCTCTTCCCCCCATAGAATTGAAGGAATTATTATAAGAACTTTGCCCCAAACACAACAGGTTCTGCAAGTGTTCTTTAGTGTCATGAGGACCTATAAATTCCAAAGTCCAGTGCTGGCTCTTCCCATGGTACACGACCAAGTCGGTGTCCCTAAGGATCAAGTTGAAATTCTTCCATTTATTATGCTTCCTGCCCCCCACTCTCCTGGGCTGTAACCCCCATGGTTATCCCACTTCCTCAGAACATTACTGGCCACGGAAACTGCAGGCTTTTCTTCTTCTCAGCCTCGTGCTGTTCATTTAGCGTTTGGTGTTTTCTGAGAGAGTAAAGGAAACAAAAAGTGCCAGTGAATTAATTTAACTTTAAAATTCCATTCAAGCTATGAGCTATAGCTTAGAACGTTTGGATAATTAATACCCACTGCTTTAAACTTCATTGACGTAAGGTCCTATGCACCCAAAGCATGGGCATTTGCAGATTACTGTGTTCTCCTGAAGTTCTCTCCAGATCAATTAAAATCCAAGGACAGTTGTGATTCCATTCAGTGGGAAGAGAAGGCAGGAGGAAACATTCCAGGGGAAAATACAGCGTACCGCAAATGGTTTTGTGAAAGGTTTCACAGTGTTTAACTCTGTCGGTGAGGCCCAGCGGTGCCCTAACATGGCTCCTGGAACCTGATGGGTCTGTCCCTCAGCTGCAGCAAATATGACGTCCACAAGGTTTGAAGGAGATGAATTATTTCTGCTGGGAGAGGACCCTCCTCCTGCTTCCACAGATAAGCAGCCAGAAGTTCAGCCACTTTTTCTGGATATGGATATCCCAAGGGAATCCACCCCTTTACTGAGATGTCCACCACCGTCCATGCCATCCACACCTTTCTGCTCATCGTGAGGCATGCTTTTGGCATTCTGTGTTTTCTTCTTCAAGTTAAAAAGAAATATTTTTGTTATGCCCTCGCCTTATTCTTCTTATCCGAGGAATTGGAGTTACTCTCCTCCCCCATCATCTCTCTGATGTGACATCCTTCCTTAGACAAGAGAGGATGTTACTGTGCTACAGGATGATGTTGAGGACGTGTGTGTGCGCATGCGTGGGTGTAACACCTTGCACATTCATACAGCTGAGACTTCATGTGTAATTGTCTCTTTACAAAGTGCTTAAGAAACAAGAACAAGAGATGCCTAGGAAAATGTTCCATTTGGGGGAAAAAAACTTACAACAAACAACTTTCTATTTCTCTCCTTTTGTTCTTCATAATTGAATCATAAACTTGAAAACCAGATCTTTCTTTTGTGACTAATCTGCTCTGGATGTAGTTCCCTCCCTGGAGTGACTATTATCTTTTTGTTGCTTTGCATCCTGACTAGAATATGTGTCCAGGGGCTCTTTTCCCATGAACACCCCTTTCGGCCTGGTGACCCCAGAGCACAAGCTGCAGGGCTCAGCACACCGCAGGGACGTGAAGAGTTAAGTGCAAGGGTGCAATGCGCAGGCTTGCTCATGTTAACTTACCCCAGAGCCCTGCAAATCCCTGAGCAAACCCAAGCTTGGAATGAGACTTCTTGCCTTGGTGGTTCATTCCACATGGACAGGGCAGGCAACAGCCCACTCCTGAAATGCGGAAGAGTCGGCTTCTGTGACATCAGTCACTGCACGACCCTGGGGCTCCATTCACACAGGTCAGAAGAGACACCACCGTCTATGGAGTCCTACCAGCCAGCCTCCCCATCTCTACCCTTTGGCTCCGTAAATGGTGTCACATATCTGAATCCCTACCTGATCTCTTTCCTTAGTTTTAATGACACCTCTTCTTGGGAAGGATCTGATAACGGCAGTTTTACAACAGTGAAAATATAAGCTGATGTTAAATTCTTCAGAGATATTTTTAAAGCCCTTTAATTGTCGCCTAAAAGCTGTCATTCACTCAGTAAACAGGGCATTCTTGCTAAGTGTCAGTCACTGTGTTCCACTCTGGAATTAGAAAAACTACATTTGTAGAGTGCTTGATGCATTTACAAAAACCCTTTCATCGTTCACTTCAGAATACCAAGAGGCACAAACTACTATAAATGATGTCCTTGCTTTGTTTCTTGCATAACTTGAGTACGGTGATCATTGTTCTATATTTCATAAAGATGTTTAGAACCATAAAATTGCTTCAACCAGATTTCCAATGCAAACAGACTTAAAATGGACACAAACGTTCTAACTTTACAGCGACTCTGAAGTAGAAACAACCATAAAACGAATGGTTCTCCAATGAGTGAAGGGGAGGAGGAAAGATATTGGTGTTATCCATCAGTTAAAAAAAAGCTGAATTTTATGCGATTCTTTTGTAAAAAGCAACCCTCCGCAAGATCTTATACTGAATGAAGTTTTTCAAGAAAAAATTTGTTTCCTTTTTCTGAGCAGTGCCACAAATGTCAACTTAAAAGCATTTTCCAGAATTTTGAGTATTTAGTACTCATTGTTATTTGATTTTGCAGTAGCATACAGTGTAGACTGACTGAAATATTTATACAGTATGTTAAACTCTCCAAATATCACCAGACAGCCTTAACTGAGGCATGAGGAAGGATGCCACTGGACATCTTAGGAGCATCTTAAGAGATAATTCAGAAGTGGGATAGTTACTGGGCTTTGAGATCTGACCTCCGGTCATTTTACAGCAATTCATCCATACAGGAAACTGAGCGGGAGGGGGCAAAATGTCTGATAAAATAATTTAAGATTGGTGGACACGAAACTATGGAAGCAAGTTTTGAGAAGGGAAACCATTTGATAAGTAAACTGTACTGTCTCTGATAAGTTGCTCTGGAGGAATTTCCTGAAGCAAACACTGAAGATATTTACTGGCTTATGATCTCTGCCTTCCCGACAAAGTATTCCTAAAGCAGAAACTAGGGAAACTTAGCGTGGAACACTTGGATGAATATGACGTAGATGGACATGTTTTTATCTACATTATATTAACACAGGTGTGCTCAGTACACAGGTATCTTTTGGTTTTCAAAAATACAACTGTTAAAGTAATAGACGTTCCTTTTTATAACATTCATTCGTACCTTTAAAAATTATTATTAAGTTCTGCTACGTGAAAATCATTATGGTCTATAATTTAGGGAATGCCAAGATGAATAAAAAGTCCTAACATTGAGAAGGTTAGGCAATAAAGAATATAAAATTAGATAAAACGTAGATAAAAATTTAGTACCAAAAAGAAAAAAAAAAGATACATTCCTAAGGGAGAGAATGTTCTGAAGAGAAAGATTATTATCATGAGGGAGATATGGCAACAGGTTTGCAGAAGGGATGATAGCCCTTTAAGGCAGTAAGCCTGAGGCATCTAGAGGTGAAGGGATGGGCATTCCAAACAGATGCATGAGCTGGAGCAAAGGAATGGACATTTGTGAGAAGCTGACAAAATTTGCTTAATACAAAAAAAAAATGGGTGGAAAATAAAGTCACAAATATAAGAATTATATAGTGGAGAAATTTGAAATCTAGGCTAAATTATTTTTTATTTGATGGTCAATAAGAAGTGATGCTTTAACAATAATACATAATTTTATATAGGCCTATGCTCTGAGAAGATTCCTCTAAAAGCTGTATGAAATATGGAATTGTGTTCTGTTTTTAGAAATATTGCATATTACATAATCTGCACACTTTTCTACCACACAATGCCTGGACATGTTGAATGAAATGTAATAAACTTTCTCACCAATACTTTGTTTGAAAGAAAGTAAGGGAAATTCGCAGGGGCCAAAAGTAGATGAAGGTGACTCAGTACCCACTTATCCCTCTAGCCAAGGTTGCTCAGGGACCAAAATGAAACCTTACAATCCTTGCAAGTTGGTAACTTCCACACATGTATAGAATTGAAGGCTATTCTTTTAGTGATAAAAACCATCTACCAGCAAAGGGAGACAATGGAAAACAGAAGTGAGAATCCAAAAAGCATAGCCATATGTACATAAAACCTTATTTAACTAAACTGCAGCTGCACATCATGACATCATCATGGGTATCTGCAAGGATAATTGCTAAGCCGGGTGATATGTACATGGTTGATCACTAAATCATTATTTCCACCTGTTTGTATGCCAGAGGTTTTTTTTTTAATTACAGAAAATTTTAAACATATCAAAAGCAGAGTGAATAGCATAATAAACCCCCATAAAGCCGTTAACAAGTTTCAACAATAATCAGCACGTGGTACCTCTTGCTTCTTCGAAAATTCCACTCACTTTCTCCAACCACAGATTATTTTGAGGCAAATCTCAGATGCTCTTTTTATTCCACAAATGTCTCTGTATGTATCTCTAAATGCTTAAGATTTTTAAGAAGTCTACGTTACTATTTTATAACACAATAAGAAAATGAACCACTTCTTAATATTATTAAATTAGTGGTCAAACTTCCCCAACTATCTCATAATTTTCTTTGGTTTTGTTTCTGCTTAGAATTTGTTTGATTGTGCCAGAATGCATTTGATTGATAAGCCCCTCAAATTTTTCATCTATGATCTCTACTATGCTTTACTTCCCCTGACATTTGTTGAAAAAAGTGAGATATTTGCCTTTTACGGTTCCTAACATTCTAGATTTTGCTGACTGAATTTGATTAATGTTGTTTAAGGTTAGCTTGTTTGTTTTAGAAAGAACATTGATGGTATATACTTCCTCCTGAATCACATCATGAAGTACATAGTGTCTGTCTTTTGTTAAGACTAATCAGTTAGTTTAGGAGTTGTCAGCTTGATTTATGAATTATAAAAAACCCTACTGCTTTTTAGCCTGTTGGTCAGTGCCTGAACCCATTTTTCCATTAATATTCTAATAGTGGGCTGTTCTGAAAAGAAAGAACTTGCTCATCAAAAGTTTTTCATTTCACTGAGATACAGTACCTACAGTAAGATCAAATTGTTTCTTGATTATACCTCTTTATTAATGAGTTTTCACAATAATAAGTTGGTTTTCTAGCATCCTCCACAGGTAACTAAAGAGATTTTTTTGAAGTATCATCTATCCCATTTGAGTATATGGTAATATCATTGTTGGTTTGTTTCAAGCCATTGGCTCTAGAATCCTTTTGATTTTGTCTTTGATAACTTTCTTACTTCTGGCACAAGCTTCCTCTGGTCCTTTTCCTTCCAAATATCTGAAATTATTAAATTGCCCAGCAAATTGAGAGGCTCTAGTCCGGACAATACAGATACTTCTTGCTACAGGACTTGTCACTGTTTCTGGGACTTTTCAGTGGCCAGAGCTAGGAAATACACTTTTTAAAGAGAAAATGTAGTATAAGTTCATACTGATAATTTCCATCCAACTTTAAAATCCAGGGAATTTTTTGATATTTTTGTGTGTGTTGCTTTTGTCTAATTCTAAAACTTTTGTTTACTAATTGATGTGTGAAATTTTATAAAATACCATCACACACAAATACACAGAAAAGTAAACAGAGGAAGATTACAGACCAATAAACCTTTGGGCATACTGATCTCAGTTTCTTATCCCATGGCCCAGTCTGAGAAGAAAAATATTTTCCTAGTTTTCTTTTATTAGAGTACTTTTAAAACTGTTTTGGCCAAAAAAAAAAAAAGGATAGATATTATTTAAGAAAATAGTTACTTCCTTCTATATGTAATACAATATACATTTTAATCATGTATACTGATCTTAGTGATAAATTTGCTTACTTAGAGCAAGTTTTCCTGTCTTAGGTGGTAAAGGATATTTGTCTCCAGACATGTTCTTCTTTCAGACATGCATACTTTAAGTAGAAAGTTTCAGGTGTAACTTTAATGTATTTAAGTTACACTTTACTATTTATTCAAACATAGAAATTTAAAAGATGAAATAAATAATATTTCAAATATATATTTATTATGTTTTCGACAGTACAACAAACTCTTTGGTCTCACTGTTTGCCTACCCACACATGCACATAAACACATATTTTATATAATTAATTGTGTTATTTAGGCTGTGTTTTTTTTTTATCTTACTGATCATGAACCTACATGCTGTGTTTAGCTAACACCTCAAGGCACAGTATACACTTAAGGCAAGTTTTGTCCTCAAGTGAAGTGGAACTACAGCCAAATTTCAGATAGTGTTCTTGTTAATTTAGAATGTTTGAGGCCGATTTCTTGCCCTATCTGCTTAGATTATTGCTAAGTTGTGTTGCAACGTGAGTGATGAAGAGTTTATACTAAGGAGAAATGTGGTTCTCTGTATCTTTTTGTTTGCCTGTGCTTAATTACTCATATGATAATCCTGGTTTTTACTGGCATTCTTAAACATTTTATTTTGTGAGGGCTTGTTTACTTAACACTAGATAAAAGAATCTGTGACTCCATTATCAGGGTATACCTAAACTGAAAATAAGGTCCTATACTGCACGAAAGGAATGAGCAAGGGTGCCACTGTGCACCCCAGAGAGGAGCTCCCTACTACCTGGTCCTGGCCAGGTGACAGGTGAGCCCCCATGCAGGAAGGGAGGGGGCCAGTGTAGAGCCGGGCATTAGATACTAGTATTGCCTATATTCTTTTACTATTTCATTTTTGAGGACATAATAAGTATAAATAGAAAATAGAAGATCCATGTGGATCATTCCGTGTTCCCCCTTGCATGTATACACTCCTAGACCTAGATGTAGGAGGCACCACATGAGTCATTTTCATGCCCAAGCCTCATAAAATATCTTGTTTGCATGCTGCAAACACCTCCTTTTTCCAGCCAATAGCTTGACAGGACTTTCAAGCAGGACATACTTCCTGCCCTGTCCCCTGCAAAAAACCACACTTGAAAATCACAGAATGGGAGGGTGCCTGCAGAAGTCGAGGTGGGAAATAAAGAACTGGAAACATTTAAAAGGGAAGAGGGTAAAAAAGAGTGTACAACAGCATGTCTGATTTGACTTGGTAACTGATTCAATGTGTAGGATCAAAGGGAAATTTTTTTAAGTATTGTAGTTTCATGCCCACATGCCTTGAGGTTTGGGGTAGGGTGGGGTATTTATTTTAATCTGATACCAAAAGCAAAAGCAATAAAAGCAAAAATAAATAAATGGGATTGCATGATACTAAAAATCTTCTGCACAGCAAAATGAAAAGCAACTGACTAAATGGGAGAAAATATTTGCAAATTGTATATATGATAAGGTATTAATATCCAAAATATATAAAGAACTCATATAACTCAATAGCAAAAATACCCAAACAATACAATTTAAAATGGGCAGATCTGAATAGACATTTTCCATATACACACACATATATATGTAAGACACACATATCTATATAAGACACACATATATGTATACATATACACACACACATACAATGGAATATTGTTTAGCCATCAGAAAGAATGAAACCTTGCCATTTGCAGCAAAACAGATGGATCTTGAGGCAATCTCACTAAGTGAAATAAATCAAAGACAAATACCATATAATCTCTCTTATAGGTGAAATCTAAAAAAATAAATAAAAATAAGTTCATATATATAGAGAACAGATCGAGAGTTGCCAGAGGTGGGAGAGTAGGGAGTAGGAGAAATGGTTGCAAGGATATAAATTTTTTTTTAAGTGTTGAACAAACAAATTAGTTGTTTCTGTAATCAGAGAAAAGACTGAATATTGTAAGAAAAAGAATGATAATAACACTAGCATTTAAATTTTGCTTTATTGTATTCCAAAAGTACTTGCAATTTAAATGGCCAAAGAGTACAAAAATGTTTATAAACAATAAGCCAACTCTAGACTGACCCAGAAAGCTAGCCATTTCTAATAGCTTTCTGTGTATTTTTAGTTTCTTTAGCAAATGCAAGCAAAAGTTTATCTTTTCTCCCCTTTTTTAATACAAAAGAGAACACATTGCACATGATGCCTGCATCTTGTGTTATTCAGTGAATAATAGATGTTGAAGATCTTTCCATATCAGTGGCTGCACAGTATTCCACTTAATGAAAATAATGTATTTATTTAGCCAATACCTTCATTTTCATTTTTGGTCATGTTTTATGGTTCCAAATCTTGAACTAGTATGCAAGTATATCTGCTGGATAAATTGCCATTAAACCAGTGAGTACTGGGCCACTGTGTATATTCACATGTAATTTTGATACAATTGTCCCTCTCTAAAGCTTGTACCAATTACATGCCAATCAAATTTATATGAGAGGACTTTTATCCCTACAACTTTGCCAAGATGAGTTGTCCAATTTGTCTGTTTTTGCTGAACTGCTAGATTAAAAAAAAATCTCATTTTAATTTTAATTTGCATCTCATTATGAATGAGATTAGAACTTCTTTTCATATTTTAACTACTATTTGATTTTCCCTTTCCATGATCTGTTTAGACACCAGTCATTTTTGTACTGGACAGTGGGGGTCTTTCTCTCTGCTTGTAGGAGTTCTTCACATATTAAGGATGTTAGTTCTTTGTGGTATAAATTACAAATACTATTTTCCAGTTCATCCTTTACCTTTGACTCAGCTCACAGTGTTTTTGTCACACAGAAGTTTTTCTTTGCTTCTTTGTATGTTTCTTTTTACCGTGACTGTGTTTTGAGGACCATTGTTTCTTTCACATATTTCTGAAATTTTATGATGATAAAAATTGTTGTGTATCTACTTTCATTTATTTTACTGGCATCTGGAGAGCATTTCCTATCAGAAAATGAACGTCCATCAGTTCCAAGAAATTTGCTCATATTATGTGTTTAAAGATTTCATTTCCTCTGTTTTCTCTTTTGTCTTTCTGGAACTCCTGTAATTCATAAAGAACTTGTGCCGCAGAGTTACAGAGGAGATGCCTAACAATGCAACAGAAGGTGCTCACGGGAGACCCCGTGCTCTGGAGACCAACGTGGAAATAACCCCTTGTTCCAGCCCCTGCCTTCCCCTGACATTTTATAGTTCCTGCCCCTCGAACTCCTGAGGCTTTTTAGCATTTTGTAGGGTGAAGCAATTGGCACCCATCAGTCTCTCCCTCTGTAGACATTGACGTTTGACCTTCCTATATCCCACCAAGTCATTCACTGCTTCTTCATCATCACTTCTCTCTCCTCACGTACTGTGAATTGGGGTTACAGATGTCTCCGAGGTTCGTAGGATATGGAGTTGTTGGAATTTCTTGTCCTCTTCCTTGTTCCTGGGTGAGTTTCAAGAGGAGAAGGGAGAAGCCAGGAATCCTCGCCCTCTCTTTAGGGATGCTTTTGGCTAATAGAAACAATGCTTAAACCAAGATCCATTCATCACATAAAGAGAAATGATAAATTTGTTTTCTGTATGTCTCGTTTAAGAGAGTCTCCCACTCTCTGAGAAACTCATATCAACTCTGGAACAATTTCCTTTTATCAGGATCAGTTTTAATCTCAGCTGGTAATATGCAAAGCTCTTAAGAAAGCTTGTATTAAAAATGAAAACAGTGCATTTTAGGCAAAAGCTAATTGCCTCAAAGGAAAGTTTCTCAATCATGTCATACTCTTTTATAACTGGACAAGGAAAAATGGCCAGTGCTATTCCAGATAAGGATAGTATAATAGCACTGAAGCAGGAAATTAAGTTGCATGTGCATCACAGAAACTTACTTCCTGCTGTCACTGATGGAGAAAAGGAAAAAGAAGACCCTTTTTCTTAGAGTTTAGAAATCTTGATCATAATTTGCTTTTTGGGGCCAACTGGTTTACTCCCAAGGAAATTATGTCTGCCTTGTAATAAGTCTCATGCAAAGTAGCTTATATGAATATCTAATATGCTTCATTGGATAGGATATAAAAATGAACACTAAGCTCCATAAACCACCAAATTAGCAGCAATAATCACTAATATGTGACCTCGTTGTTACTTCTTATACAAACTGCCTTCAGTTGTAAAATTAATACTGCACATCTAAACTTGGCTTTTCTCCAGGCTTACTTCTCAGTTTTATTAATAAAGAAAATTCTGTCAGTCCTGTTTGGAATTGTTTTGAAGATGACAGCAGACACACTTCTGAGGCTGGACAGAATATTTTACGTCAACTCCCAAACACCACTAATAAGTAATTTGCTCTGCTTAAGGGTGCATACACTGGCACAATGATTCATGGGTGAAAGCATAAAATAAGTAGTCCGTTAAGAGGTTTGATTCAGGTAAATTCAGAGCCTAACGCATACATTAACCAATTCACCCTTCTCTAATAGATTTTACATTATTTAACAAACTGTAAGGTTTATTCACTCATTAACATTGATGGGCTTGTACATGCATAATTCCCTTTAGCATTTGTAGGAGTTGTCCAGGATAATGCCCCATACTGGTAGTGAGAGTAAAAGACTTCAAAACAGGCCAAACTCTAAAATTTATATCAGCATTTAATCTGAAATCCTTCCCCTAGTTTATCAGGTTCTCCTGACTATTTCCAGTCAAGGGGTCCTGTGACTGCGGCGGATGAGTATGGCAACTTAAGGTCAGAAAGCCTGGAAAATATACAGGAATGGGGTTTCAAGTAACATTTCCCAGCTTGAAGAGGGTAGCATTTACAGCAGAGCAGCAACTTAAACACTCCTTGACCTCTTTGTCTACTTTGCAGAGGGGAGGCTCAAAGGTCAGAACTAGGGAAGGAGGCTTTCTGCATGAGTGTTGAGAATGCTTCCTGACTGCCAGCTGCACTAGGGTGTCAGCTCTGCACTGGTCTATCTGGGGGCTGGAATCAAATCAGAAGGGAAACCAAGGAGCTGAGCAGAGTCATCAAAACCAACAAGACCATTTAAGAAGGGTGAATGAATGTCTTGACCTAGTGACTCAGATCACATGAGGACAGAGTCTTTTCCTTGATTTTTTTTTTTTTTGTAGTAGGAAGGCAGCAGGCTAGTATCATGAGCTGAATGGTGTCAGAGACGGCCTCTGGCAGGAGACTCCGATCAGAGACTCTTCTCTCAGTCAGGGAGGAAAGAGGTATTTCCTGCAAAGTTCTCCAAAATGCTCTCTTACATCTCCTGCCCAGATAATCATCTCAAGACCACCTCGTGATACGAGGGAGATGTAAAAGTGAGGTCTAATTTGTAATGTTTAGTCATTTTCTGGCACTCCTTATAACAATGGTAATACCCATATTCGAGGGATTGAATTTGATTTTGGAGGGGGTTAAGTTTTTCTAGAGAGTCTAACTTCTTGCTTCTAACAATGATAAAGCTTCCTGAGTGTAAGGGAGACAGGACAGTAATAAGGCAAGTGGAAACTTTACTAGAAACAGCCTGGTAAGAATACGGACAGGCTGCAGCATCCAGTAATTGCCCTAGTGGTCAAGACCTTATCAAAATCTATACTAGTAAGCAAGGGGAGGTTTAAAAATAACATTTATGGTCAGAGCAAGGGCTGTCAGCTCTGTTAGAAGAGAGGGCAGCTAAATCTGGAAAGACATCTCTATCTGGAAAGGACAGTGCTTGGGGGGAGATGGGAGAGGAAGCCTCAGTTCTCTTGCAGACATCATCAGTGCACACTGAAAATAACACTAATTACCTTAAAGGATCACAAGCCCCTTGTGTCTGGGTAGAACACTCTCCAGGATTTTCGCTCTCATTGTGCAGATAGTGGACAGCTGCAGCACCCTATGATATGATCAAACCTGGCAAGGTCACCTCAACTTCTAAACCAACCAAACATTAGGAAATATAATTATCTAATCCAGTTTATGACAATCCCCTCAACCTTCAGTAGCAGAACCTTGTTTATAAAGACCAGAAGGCTTCAGTCTACATATAGAGCTAACTATAAATATAGATCTATCTGCATATCTCTCTCTATATACATATATACATACATATATCTCCTCTTGTTCCAGCCTCAGGAAAACAGAGATGGCTATTAACTTTCCCCCATAAAATAATACTTTGGACAGTCCTTAATACAATTATTAAAGCATAATTTTTTTTCAGAACATGTCTAATTTCTTTTTTCAAATTGCTATTAGGATAAAAAACAAGTTCACAAGAAAAAAAATTACTTTTATCTTTTGTTCTTTTAAGTGTCTCTCTGGTTTTCTGTATTCATATATCCTCTCAAATTGTCCTAAGGCCTGCCTGTGCCCCTCTACCACTGGGTAGTAATTTAAAAATAATAAAAAAAATAAATTATTTTATTGATGATGGAGTAAGAAGAATTTTTTTAATAAAATAATAGAATATCTTGAAATTTAAAATAATCTGACCCCCTCAATTGCCTGAGAACAGATATTTGAAAACACACAAATAAAAATAAATCCCTAGTAAATAGTTCCTTTTCAAGGGACGAGTTAATTATTCCATATTAATTGTCCAGTATTTGAATGCCATGTTAGACATAAGCTGGGACATTCTAGTCTCATAATAAATATCTCTAGTGGTATACTAATATTATACATTCATATATCACAGCATTTTTTTTAAGCTTTCAGATATTTTACCATCTTCAGTGCTCAGAACAACCTCATTATGCAGGTCAGAAAAGCATTACATCTCTAATTTGACTGGTGAGACACAGAGGTCAGAGAGCTTAAAAAATCTGTTAAGATTACAAAGTCTGTGGAAAGAATGGAAATAATAGTTAATGTTTCATGAGCCCCTGCTTTCCAAACGTGAATGTCCTTCTCTCATATTAATAAAGAAATCTGGTGTTCCAGAATCAGTACATTTATGCAGAATACATTTGATTCTCTTGGGAAAATAATTTACATTCATCTAGCATTTTTACCTACATATCTTACTTAAGCATTTTTTATTTGTGAAGAAAACACTGTTACCATTTCATAGTCAGAGAAACTGAGGTCCAGAGAAGTTGAAATGTTTTGTCAAGATCCTGCAAGTACAGCATGCAGCATGTCGTATTTACTGATTTTTTTTTGTTAAAAAAAAAAGCAGAATGACTCCTTGTAGGGGTAGATAAATAATGATTAAAGTTCAGCTATTGTAACTGAAGTAAATGACCTAGATTCTTCACATCCTCCCATTTGTCATCTTTAGTATTTCCTTTATTCCTTAAACTTGATCTGACAGTGGCTGCCGCAGCTCGAAGCACCATGAGCATATTTGAAGTCAGGAAATGGAGAAAGGGATGGAGAAGGCCTCTGGCAGGAGACTCCGATCAGAGCTTTCTTCTTTCAGTCAGGGAGGAAAGAGGTATTTCCTACAAAGTTCTCCAAAACGCTCTCTTACATCTCCCTGCCCAGATAGTCATCTCAAGACCACCTTGTGATATGAGGGAGATGTAAAAGTAAGGGTCCTTTTTTTGTCCCCAGTTTCATAGTGGCAGGTGAGCAAGGGACAGTGGGACTGAGAATGGTGTCTAGGTTTGCCATTCATTTCTTCCTTTTCTTATTCCCTTCTCATCCCTTATATTCGACCTGAGTGATTTCCTTCCAAGACACATCTTGACTCTTTATTAAAGATTTCACCTTTCCACAATGTCTCAGAATTCATTTGCTAAACTTTTTCTCTATTCGACAGACTCTGGAACTCCCCGTCAGTGAGATCCCACCTGGCCCACCAAGGACAAAAGGCCCCCAGGTTTTCCTCACAGACACTGCACAGAAGGCTAACAGGTGCTCATCAGAATTAAACTCCCACAGAATGCAATATGTACTCCTAATGGAAAACTCTAGTGGAATTGTGATAAGGAGGCCTTGAACTCCATAAGGAATTCAGAGGCAGCCATCATCCAGTCTAGCTGACCACAGACTGATGTCACCCCACGAACACATCACAGGAGTCAAGCTCCTTTTGCTGAAGGCAGTGGATGCCCTGATGCTCCAAAAGAGGAAGTAGTCAATAACATCTTCCCTTGTAGGAACACATTTTTCTCCAAAATTGAAACTCATTCTGAGAGCTGCGTCCTTCCAGTCATAGGTTAGACTGTGAGGGTCTCTCTACCATGCCACAGATCAGTGACACACTTGAGAGAGAGAGAGAGACAGAGAGAAAGATTAGTGAGAGCTACAGCAGACTAAATAAAACAATAGATGTATCCTTTGCCAGAATAATAAATGGATATTTGCCAGGGCCCTGAGAAGTCAACAGGCTCTTCAGTTTTATTATTCAACCAATATTTACTTAGTGCCTTCTATCTGCCAATTCAATCACAATTGAATTATATATAATCCCAGCATTTGAAAAGCTTCATCTGGTCAGGGAGATATATATATATATACATAACAAATACACTTATTCAATCCTCATAATGGCCTCTGACTCTGAAAATTGAGAAGGTGATACATGAGTAGACCAAGAAAAAAACTGAAAATATGGAGCCTTTGTGCCAAACTTGGCAGTTGAAGAAG
Source organism: Smutsia gigantea (assembly GCA_032199065.1). Classification (NCBI taxonomy): domain Eukaryota; kingdom Metazoa; phylum Chordata; class Mammalia; order Pholidota; family Manidae; genus Smutsia; species Smutsia gigantea. The sequence continues at coordinate 329,018 of JAVSCE010019209.1, forward strand.
CCTGCCTTCCTCAGTCTTGCAAACACTAGTTTCTTCTTCCTTGCAGACAACATAACCTCTCTTGGAGCAGTTGTCTTTGAATGGTTGCTTACTCTTCCCAAGACTCTTTCCAGTTTCCCACTTGGCCCACAACTAGCATCAGATACGCTTCAGGGTGGAAAGTTCAAAGACTAATCCTGAAAGAAAGAGTTTATATACCAAGAGAATTGCAATATTTTGTTAATGTATTTCATTAATTAAGGTTGGCATAAATCAGAAAATATGAATGGGCATCGATTTTAAGGAAATTAGACCTAGGAGGATAGAATATTTATTAATCAAGTTTAATTGATATGTAAGCACCTGCTAGAGGTTCTGGATTAAATGTGTTGGCCTGTGTAGTTGGTTGTGACAATTTCCTTGATCAGTTGGCTAAAATTCAGACTTAGCAGTCAGTTAAATTTCATAAGATTGAGATGCCAGATCATCCCTGGTATAATATAGGGAGAGGAAACCCAAAGATTTAGGGAGATAGGAATGCTGGAGTAGATGTATCATGCTAAGACACCTCTACACAAACACACACACACACACACACACACACACACACACACACACACACACACACACACTTCCTAAAGGGCCCTTTAACAATGCCTTAGGAGGTATATTGAAGGAGCACAAGCACCTCTGAAAAGCTCCATGCATCTGCCTTTTGCAGGCCAGTATGATGGCTGGACTTAGGCTGAGAAAAATCCCACTGGTAAGATTGACATCCTCGATAGCAGAGACCAAATGGCAGTGCTTCTTAAAGACAAGATGGGTACAGCAGGGACAAATGATGTTCATACCATTTTAGGGGAGGTATCTTAGATGGGGACTAACTGATTAGGTAGTCCTAGAAATGAAGTAGGTGAGGAACCTACTACAATGTTGATATACAAAACAGGGCTGGTTTACTAAACCCTAAACCCGAATGAATAAATATTTGTGAATAATAATCTGAACTAGTACGCAGAGCAAACAAGGAAAAGCCAGGCTGGACATTGCATTGAGGAGATCGCTGAATTTCAGGTTGAGAGACCTGTGTTAGTTTCAGTTCTGCCACCTGCTGGCAGTATTACCTTGGCCAAGTCACTTAGCTTCTCATGCCTTAGAAGCTTGACTTGTACATTGAAAAATGAGAGTTTAAGTGCTATCCAGCTCTAAATATTCTGCTTTATATGTGTATATGAGAAATTAAGTTCTTTTCATCTTGCGCCTTATACCCACACATTCTGCCCCTTCTTAGAAGGTACATAATCATTTAACGTTTTCTTTGTAAGAGGCTCTAACAATCTTCTCTCCCTGTCCACCCCTGTACCTATGGACACATTTAAGTCAATGCTTTTTGGGATCTTAATCTCAGATGGGTATCTGCTGTGTTTTGTTCTTTTCATAAATTTCATCATGACCCTCCCAAAATCTCAACTTGGGGTGACTTTTCCAGCAAGCAAATTGCATGGGGCATCACCCAGATTCCTCCCATCTGTCCCTTCTCAGAGGCTCCTGTCCTTCTCAGTTCCCCTTGAAACTACTGTGACCTGGGTTTTTTCCTGCCTAGAATTTCCATTTGGTATCTAAATCTTTGTTCCTCATACTATAACAGTATGTTTTACTAGTGTTACACAGGTTAGTATTAGAATAATTTACAATTTTGCCCTGCTTTCAAATGATGTATGGAGGGCTTCCTGACTGAACAGTGACTGTAATTGCTGAGGATATTGAGCTTTATCAGCCAATTACTGAGCACAGATGATTGCTTTCAAGTATTCCTCACAGCATACTTGAAATAAAAAGCGACTGGCCCAGTTATGTCAGTGAATTTCATTGCTTCCACCCATGGGCTGGAGGGGGAGAGAGGAGGCAAAAAGCCTTTGCACCAGAGAAGATAAATCCAGCATGAACAGTCTTGACTTAAGTTCCATTTCCTATTCCCCATGACTCGTGTTTTCAGAGAACCTCTAGGGCTGGCATGTTCTGCTCTGCTATAATCCATTTCATTAATGGCAATGTCAGACAAAGGTCTTAGTAAGGAGGCCATTAGCTTGTACTCCTTAAAAGGACAAAAATACAAAATAGTTTTTCAGAGGCAGAAGAAAATAATCCCATTTTTATCCTTTTTAGAATCTCAGTTTTGTTTCATCCGCTTTTACCTATGGTCAGAATAATGTGGAGGTTTTCCCCTTACTCTTACTATCAGTTCTTGACAGTTGAATTATTCCTCATGTTTGCCATAGAGGTTTTTTTATGTCTTGTTGATATAGCTTAATCATTCATCTGTCGTCTGGTTGTACACACTGTAAGCATAGTGGCTAAAATCAATAGATCTTGCATTTTATTATTGCCTATCCATGCATCATGCTCAGTCCGTTTATCATCTGATCTTAGAACTTTCTGCAAAATACAAACCTAGAGGATGTGATAACAGGGAGAGATGCATAAGAGGGCTGTGCTTAGCAAAGAGTTAATCAACCAAAATCCAGTCATGTAAAGGCTGTGTATTGGAAGCATAACTGCCTTTTTTGCAGAGGGTGGGAACTGAGGGGAGGGAAAGAGCTGATCAGATATCTAGAAGGCTGATCTTTAAGGGAAGCAAAATTCACAGGTAGTGTAATGAGACAGGGAAAATGTCTTTACCAGGAGCTCTCCAATGAGCATGACTCTTGTGTTGTTGGAAGGAATACTCAGGTAGACACTTGGTCTGAAGGTGAAACCCTCAGGATGCATGCTGGAATTACAAACTGAGGGTACTGAGTTGTCTTCTAAAAGATGTTTATTGACTTGACTACAGCTCTGCCCCTTTGGGACCAAGAGCACAGTATTGGGCCAGAGTCTGACTACTGATAAAATAGAAAAAAGTGCTGTCACCAGCAGACTCCCTTTGCCTGGCTTCCTCCCAACTGTGTTAGATCTCTCCATAAAATACATGTTGAGAAATATTTAAAGAATGAATATAAGCATGAAGGGAACCAAATTATTGTCTTACTACCTCACTTGGTCTGGCCTTAATTTTCAAGACATTTGTAGCCTTAGACTAGCTTCCAATTGAAGAAAAATTTACATTTTCTACATTTACAAAAACAACTGTTCACTTTTTAAAAGAATATTCAAAGGGAAAGTAAGAAATATAGACCTGATGTGGAAACCTTTAACCCCAAAAACAGATACTCCTCACCAAACCATCTATCCCATTAATTTTTGAAATCCTTCAGAAAACAGTTGTCTCTAAATTACCAAATGCAAAGGGCATTTTCCTGATCATGGTGCATTTCCCTTAGTATTTGGATACTAAGGTCTATTGGATAATTAAAGAGAATATTCAAACCTTCATAAATTTAAACAGTGTGAATAGGTTTATTCGAGAACTCACTGTTGCCTATTTCAGAATGAAATAAAGTTTGCCCTGCATTAGACAATGGGGTCCATGGCCTTCACCTCAACTGCAGGCAAATAATCAGTACACAGCTCCTAGTTTGCACGTGACAGAGTGTCACTCATCCTGCCACCAAGAAAAGAATCGATTTCAAATCTGGCATTATAAATTCAAATGGCATTTACATCTCCCTGTCGTATGCAGATGTCACCATCCTAAGACCTATCCATCTTCCACACTGTGTGTGCAGCTTCTCTCTAAATGGATAGCACTTTAGGGGATTGCACAACTTTATCTCTAAAGGCCAGCAACATGCACAGTACATATATATATATGGACTTTAACAATACTGACATTACATGGAAACCCAGCTTTCCTTACAGGCTATTTCCTTAAGAGAGCAGCTCAGTGAATTTTATCCCCTAAACAATATATTCTCTAACCATCTCTGCAGCTCTATTTTTTACAACCACCATTTTCTTTCTATTTCACCTTATTCATTCCTATGAACCATTTCTTTACATTAACCATCATTGACTTCTTCCAGAAGTCAAGCCACACCTGGCTGAGCTGGTACAAGCCCCACACCTACTTCCCAATTCCCCCACTCCCAAGGCACTTAGGAATTCTTCTACAGTTTGGTTTCTTTCTCTTAAGTTTTCTTCACAAATGGCCATCTACATTTCTGTCTCTGGTAAACCTCCTCTAGCCCTTGCATTTCAGTCTCCTCCATGCCCTTCTTCTTGTCCCCCTGACCAAGCCCTAATGTTGCACAGATGAATGCCACACCATGGCCCCAACAACATTTGCTTTTAGTTACAGAATCAAAAGTAGCACTTTTATTATTACAAAGGCAATGAAGGTTCTTTATGAAAAATAGAAAATGCAGAAAATACAAAGCAGAAATTACAGTCGTGCCCATGCATGGTGTCTATAAATATATAGAGACATGCTATACATACACGTACTATATCTAAGAAACAGCGCATCGCCTGTACTCTGCAGTGACAGTATACATCATGTGCTCACTGAATGCCCATGGCTTCTGTCACATTCCCAACCTCCTTCAGTTATGTGGGGCTAGACCGCTGTTCATCTGATGCGTGTCTCTTCTGCCCTGAAGCCTGAGAGGTGGTGCCTGACCCTCTGGCTTCCTCACTTACAGATGGCAGAGCGTCCATCAGCCTGGGCCTTTGAATATCTATGTGAAACCAGCTGCTCCATTTCTTCCCTGCCACCCCTGACCTAAATTAGATAGAGGGGACTGGAGTTCTAAAAGATGTTGACTTGGAGTATAAACTTTAGGGATTTGTCAGAAGATAGATGGTGTCTTGAGCCACAAAACTTAGACAACGTTAGGGATAATTAGTGGAGAGAAGAGGTCCAAGCACCCTAGGGAGGGATCCTAACATTAGGAGATAGGAAAAGGGTGTAGGACCCAGAAAGGAAGAATGAAAAAGGGTGATGGTGGGGTGAGAAGGGAGCACAGTGGCCTGACAGTCAAGCGAAGAACATGTATCAGGAAAGAAGGGATGAACATTGGTATAAAATGTTGTGACGCGTCAGGTAAGATGAAAACCAAGAATGGCCCATTTCGCTTAGCAATGCGGAAGGCACGTGTGCCCTTGGGAGCAGTACCTGTGGGCTGGTGGAGCCAAAGCCTGACTGGAGAGTGGCAAAGCCGTGTCCAGTCTACCAACATGCCGTCAAAGCCATCCTTCATTTCTGCTGGTGTTTTTAAACTCTGCCATTTAGGGGTGGGGGGTGAGGGGGTTCTCTCTTAGGATTCCCCTGTCTCTCCTTATATTGCCCATCTGTCCTTACATGCTGTCTAGTTTATCCATGAGAGCCCTTATATTAATCACAGCTGTTTGAAATTCCCAGTCTGATAATCCCAACATCCCTGCCATACTGGTTCTGATGTTTGTTCTGTCTCTTCAAGGTTTGCTTTTTTGCCTTTGGTAGCCTTGCAGTTTTTTCTTGATAGCTGGATATGATGTGGCAGTAAAAGCAACTGCTTTAAATCGTCCTTCAGCCATGTGGTGGGGAGGTATGGGGGAGGCGAGAGATCCATGGCCGTATGATGAGGTCTCAGACTTCTAGTGAGCATGTGCCTCTGGACAGGGAACTTCACAGGAACTTCTCAGGGTGTTTTCTTCCCCCTGAGGTGGGACAGGATGGCTGGAGCCAGGTATTTCCCTTCCACGGGTCTGTTAGGTTCTGGATAAGTCGTCTCCTCTGAGGCAGGTCATGTTCAGAAGAACAGAGAGCTTTGGTTTATTTCAACATTCTTTTTCATCCTTCCTGTGCTGGAAGCAGGAGAGGCTTTTTCTCCAATATTTACTGTGGGAGTCTGGTCAAGCTCCTGAAGGTAACTCACAATATTGTGGGGACCCCCATGACTGGGTCCCCTTTCAGTATTTAACTCTCAGAGTTGTCTACACTGAGCCTCTAGTAATTCATCAATTATACTTATTGTTGAGATAGAGTTGTGACTTCCAGTGGGATTGAGTTTTTCACCTTTTCCATGTCCTCACAGGTATTTTAGTAAAAAGTTGGGGTGCGCTGCCTCTGGGCCAGCTAACCAGACAACATTTTGAATTCACTCATCACTAATTCTAAATTACATGCTCGAGTATCCATTTCATTCCAAGCACATTAATAATCTTAAAATAGGAATTATGCTTTATACATGAATTAGTGTCATTAGCACCCAACAGGTTGCCTGGTACATAGTAGCCACTTAATTTCTTTTTTTTTCAAGGAACTGAATTCTTTCAATGTCAGGCAGCAGTATAATAATAACAAGCAATATACACACGTTGCAACAGTAGAACCAATTGAAACTGAAAAGCACAACTAAAAACCAAGATAGATGGCATTTAGTTCCCTAAAATTTGGCAAAAAGCATAAAATTTACCTACTTCTCATGGACTGAAATAAAACTGAAAGCCTGTTTATGATATTTGACCAAGAACAAATGGGGACCCTTTGGTAGGAGCAACCTAGGAGCTCCCAGAGCCATTTCTGACCATATTTCTATGGCCTTGATCATCACCCTGCTGACAGAGTGACCACACAGCTCAGTGACTCAGCCATGGATTGGCCATTTTAGTGACCATTTAGCTAATAATCAAAATGCATGATGGAAGGGTCTCCGTGACATTCTCTGTTGCATCAGAAGTGAGGCCATAGCTAATTAGAAGAGACAATATCCATACTGGTGGATTCAGAGCCCTAGCCTGGGTTAGACAAGGGAAAAATGAGTTTATTTCCTAATGCAGCTAAGGCTTACCTTTACTGGCATCAACCAAAGAGGAATAGAAAATAAATGGCACATAATTTTGCATTTTTATAATAAGTTTGAAACTAAACACTAGGAAACCTTGTCAGCCCCTGCTAAGCTGATTCCAATTAAGGCTTCTGGCAGTGTTCCAGCTGTTTTACTCCCTCAAATAGCACAGAGCGTAACAAGGTTTATGAAGCATTCAAAAGTCAAATACCCTATTAACATAAACATGTAGTGAAATCAACTCTTCTACCATTTTCAGCTTGTTTTCATTCTTTTGGATAGGGTGGGCTGATGGGAGAAGATGTCTGTGAATGTGGGGGGGCCTTTTGGTGGTTGCTAGAGTGCAAAGCAAGATTTCCTTGCAGAAGAGTACTGGACCAACCCATGTACCTGCTCACAAGGGCATTGTTATTACAATGAATTCCTTCGAATACTAATTTTGATACCAAGCACTTGGGCTTTTATCTTCCATAACAATGTTAAATCTGAAAACAAGAAAGATGAAAGTCAGTGGTTCAGACTCAAATGTTTATTGTCATGATTCATGTGCCCCTCCTGATCTGCTTGAAATGGATTTGTTAACTTAGATTGCAGTCGCCAAGATTCAATGGAAGAAAAGGTCATTTTCTTTGCCATAGAAGTCAAATAAACCCCAAATTGAAGGATATAAGCAGGTAAAATGTTTAAAATGAAAGAAAAACAAGCAGAATACGGAGGCAATACATTTTTGTAAAGACTGAGTTAAGAAATAAGAAGAAAGGCTATTTTGTCAAAGACCAGCATCCTTTCTGGCAACCACCCTTAAAAGGTGATAAGTAAAAAGGTAACTAGGTCTCCCTTGGACAGTATACCAGATACATCTTCAGCTCTTACCATCAATACGATTCAATAATTTAAAAGAGGAACTAACTGGGTAAAAGTAGTATGTTTCCTTTCTCCCGAGATCAATAGTCTGGTCCTTTCTTAGAGAATGTGAAAATGGCTTTGCTAATGGGAAAAACAAAAGACACGTGCATGTGTGTTTGTATGAAATGGGCTTATAAAATGATCAGAAATAAATGTGTGAGTGCTTACTATATATTATAGATGATTACAAACATGAAAATATTATTATCAAACATTAATTCATTTGGTTAAGAAAAATGTAATGAAACACAACTCTGGATTTTTAATTCACCACTGCAACTTCCACATAAAAATATTAATATATTTCTATGAAAATGATCTGGTGAATACTCAAATAAATAAACAAGAGCTTATACATCTTGACTTAATCATCTGGTGTTATTGTTAAAAAACAAATAAAAGCATTTAAAGATTCTCCCCACCCAGTATTCTGTACTGAAACTTTCTATACACACTATTTTTTAAATATTTAAGTATATACCCTAATGAAATATCCACTCAATAGTCTCATAACTAATTTATTAAATAAAAACCTTTAATTCTTACAATATACTTGGATCCTCATGGAGAATACAAATTTCATAGGACCTCAAGGAACACATAGCTTGGTGAGGGAAACAGCCACGAATCATTCCATAATGTGACAAATTCAACAACAGAGTTGTATACAAGGCACAACAGAAGCATAAAAATGCTGGGGAGGAGGAGAACCATGGACTGCACAGAGCTTGATGGTTGACAGGTAGACTGTACAGGCAGGTCCCATTCCCCATCCTCCATTTACAAATTGTCACCTTAGCCAATTGCCTTACCTCAACTCCTTCATTGATCAAATGGGAAAGACATCCCTTACCTACCTCATTGGGTGTTGTGAGGATTCAAGAACAAAATATCTATGAAGCACTCAGAATGCTCCCTGGTGCTCAAAAAACACTAGTGACTATTATTGTAATGGTGGTAATAGAATTCCTTACACGCAGTCCTGTATACACAGTTTTAAAATAGAAGTGGGAGGACTGATGGCATAGGCAAAAGGTAGACCATTGAAGGAAGGAAATAAAAAAGCAATCATACACAAAGGACAGGCCAAAAAAAGTCTGACTATTTGGAAAATGTGTAATAATTTGTATTTGTGTAACATCACAGAAAATTTGATAGTCATAGATTACCACCCAGATATTGAAACAATGCTGAGATTATTCCCTATGTATCTACAAACAGAACAAAAAAAAACATGTACATTGAGAGAAAAGTTCTGACCTAATTTTCATTAATGAGATTTATTCCCTGATAGGTTGGGCTACTCCCAAGCCAAAATCAAACATATTTTGTAACTTTATCATTTGTAAAACTCTGTTATTATTTATTATTCTAACACTATTTTCACTATTTTCAGAGAAATCTGGATAAAGGGATATTTCCCTAGTACATTGACTTTCTTTTTGTGTTTTTATGCCACTAGGCATAAAAATGTCTAGCGAATTATATAACTGACACGCACATACCCGCACACCCCTAGCTGAAGAAACATATTTCACTTTGAAGCCCCTTGTGCCCTCTTTGTTGATCCCGGCCGCTTCTACCTCTCTGGAGATGTGCAGGAAGAGGTTAACTCAGCAGAAGCGGCTGCCCCAAACCTGCACATTCCCAAGCAAGGACTGTCTTTGGATTGGCCCTCAGCTGGCTCCTGGGAGATGAGCCCTGAGCCTTGGATTGGTGTACCTAATGAAAGTGCTTTTGCATTCCTGAAGGTGTACACCTTTCTTCAGGTAGCACCAGTTTGATCAGATAGGGCCTGTTTTTGCTCTGGGGGCTTGAGTTTGGGCATTTGAGATCAGTGATGCAAGCTCTCAGGTTCCTAACAAGGCTCAAGTGAACTATTCCAATTGGCAATGCTTCCCATGTGTTGTCACCAAACACTGCTGGAAAAATGAAGGGCATCCATGGGACTTCTTGATGTCCAGAGAGAGGGCATGTGGAAGCTTGCACCTGAATTCTCCTGGACTTCTCCTCATGCACCTTGCCCTGGGCTGATTTCAATCTATAGCCTTTCTCTGTAATAAACCATAACCATGAGTATAAAAGCTTTTCTGATGTCTGAGTCCTATCAAATCATTAAGTCTGTGGATGGTGTGCGGTCCTCCTACACAAGTGGTAAACACTAATCGGAATTTGGGTTTATCATGACTGTATTTGTAGCACACATGTTGGTATTCATATAAATATAGCATAACAGAACATTTTAAATATGCATATAACTCTTATCCTTGACACAGTCTTATATAATCTTTTTATCACTCAGGATTATTTTGTAAGGTTTATCTACAATGAGGCAGGTGCATTTATCTGGTTCATTCATCTTAAATTCTACACAGTATTCCTTTGCTTAATATGTCATGATTTAATTATTCATTCTCCAAGTAATAGAAATCTAGGTTGTTTCCCACATTTTGATTTTACAATGATGCAAAAAACATTTTTGTATAGGTTTACTTATACATGTATGGAGGATAACTCTAGTATTATATTTTGCCAAATTGCTCCTGCAACAGATTGTACAGTTTATATTTCCATTAGCAATAAATGAGAGCTCACATATGCCACCTTCTAACCAATATCTCTACCAAACTAGCTTTACCACACTGGTGGTTATGAAATGGCATCTCACTGCACTTGCCCAGTAATAACTGGTGAAGTTGAGCATCTTTTTAGGTATTTATTGGATTTGGGTGGGTTGTTCTTTTTTATGTGAATCACCTGTTCATATTCCTACCCCATTCTGTATTGAAATGTGTTTTTTTTTAATTTGAAGAAGTCTGTCTTTATATATTCTGCATTTTAACCATTGCTGGTCATATGAAGTAGAAGTATTTGTCTTTTTTTTTTTGCATTTTATCATTTGGTGTACAGAGGTTTGCTTGTTTCTAATTTTAAAGCTGCCAACTTTTTTACAGCTTTTGCTTTAGTGTATGTATTTTTATGTATTGTTTAAAACATTCTTCCATACATTAGCTCATATATCTTGTACCTCTAAATTAGAATGCTAGATTTTTCATTTTGCAATTAGATTTTCTAATATTATTACAGTTAATTTCTATGTGTAATGTGAAGTGAGGACAAGTTTATTCTTTTTTCCATATGTACAGTGAGTTGTCCCAGTAACATCTATTACAGAGTCCTTCTTTTCCCCACACTTTATAATTTCACTTAAAAAAATTTTTTTTAAGTGAAACTTTGTGTGCGTTTGTTTACATATACTGAGACTTAATACTAACATATTTCCTACTGTGGGTCCTGTTAAGAAAGAGTTGAAAACCATCACACCACAGAGTTTAGCTAAAGGAAAGACTCATGTAAAGAATCGATCATAGTATTTATAGTTTCTTTGATGAACTCATTTGAAAGACGTAAATTGTTTTTTTTCTTATTTCATACTTTATTTTAGTGGACCTATGTGCTAATAATAAGCTGCCTTTATATGTATCCAGAGTGAAAGTTTAAAAAGAGTTTTATCAGAGCCGTATTCTTAATAGTTTTACAGGAGTGGAGAACTAAGTCTGGCTGTTTACTGTTATAGGGCCAGGGCATAGCACACTTCCTGTGACATAGCAGGCATTCAATAAATAAGTTTAATGAATAAATAAAACATAACAGTAAATATTCCACCTTCAAGTCAACTATTTACATTCTTTTTTCTCCTTCTCAATTCAAAAGTCCAAGAAAGATTCAGTTTTGTCTACATTAAATGTGGAGTTCCCCACACATGAATTCCCAAGAAACAAAACTAAGAAATAATGTAAACAGAAAACATTACCCTCCTCATATGGCTGTGTTCCTCTTTTTGGACTAGCCTTTCCCCCTCCATTCTACATCCTGAAATCCAGTTCATCCTTTGAGTTCTAATTCAGAAGAACCTGTCTCCCCATTTGCTAAGTGTCTGCAACAGTGGTCTAGATATTTGAGAACATATGCCTCTTCCCTGTTATTTAACTGTTTCATGCACGAGTCTTACTTCCAGAACATTTCAAAACTCCTTCATGACAATGATCGTTCCCATGACTTTCATCCTACCTCTAGGGCCTGAAACAGTACTGTGCCTATTAGAGGCATTCAGTACATCCCAGGTGAATAACCAAAAATCAGTAAGTGAATTGGAGCTTGATTCCCATCAGTTCAGGAGACCCAGGGACACAGAGGCACTGCTTCCTTTCAAGACAAGGTTGGAGCATGATTCCATTTATATATGAAATATCAGCTGTGTGCTGTCACTAAAATTATTCTCTAGTACCACTGAGAGTTGGAAGAAAAGTTAAATTTAAAAATTTTCCTTCTACTCATCTCTTTTATGAAATTTCATTCTTAGTTATGAGGCAGTAGAAGGCATATTACCATTTTATTTGAACATTTATTTTGACCAGATTGAAAATTTTCTGTTAATTGAGTCTTGAATTGGCCAATATGCCATTGTAGATTTGCTCCATAGCTTCTGCACATGGAATTTATTATAGACTTTTCATCTACATCTGCTCACGCAGTTTGCTTAATTTAGTATAGTGTTTCTCTTACATACAGTGGGGGGCAAAGTGAATGTTGAATGAAGAGTAGAGAAAAAAGAACTTAGAACTATTCACAGTGAAATTGTTTCTATATCCAGGTCATATAACAAAATATTAAATGAACTTTTCTTTTTGTCAGCATACTATGTATTTCCCATATTTTTCATTATACATATTAATTGGAAAAGCTGAGGAAATATACATAAGCAAATAGAAAAAGATTACTTAAAACCACTACCCGGAGATAACAATTATTGACACTCTGCTGTATATGTTTCCCAATATTTCTCTGTAAACTATATATAAATATAGTTGAACAGCACATATGCATAATTTTTGTAGCAAGTATTTTTTAATTGACTTTTTCCCACCTGATATTGTAAGCCTCATTGTAGGGCAGTTTTATACATATATAAATTCATATTATATAAACATATCATACTTAATGACTGCAGGATCTTTCACTGTGTGAACCCATGTCACATATATAGTAGATCAGTCCTATATTGTAGGACATTTTGTTTCTAATTTTTCAATATTAAGCATTTTAACAATGAACATTTTTGTACAAATATATTTATAAATGTATAATATTCCTGAAGATAAATTCTAAGGAAAGGAATTGCTAAGGAATAGTATGATTGATTTTTTTTCCTCAAAATTCTGGCATAATATGGCAAATTGCCTTCCAGAACACTTATACCATCTATACTCTTTGTTGTATTCTCCTTAATAAGTGCTAGGTATTTATTATCCTTCATTTTTCATGCCTGGAGTCTAGGTTTAAAAAAGTGACATTTCCTTTTTTACATTTTTATTATTTTCAGTTAGTAGTGAGGTTGAATATATTTTCATGAGGTTATGGGCCCACTACATTTTTCTACTAGATTAACAATCTTATTTTAGTGATATTTCAGGGTATTATTTTGTTCCAGAAACTGGCAGTCTAAGTTTCTAACCTAATAAACTAAAATATCTTAATAAAATTTTTTATTCCTTAAGTAAGATCCACTGTCCAAAATATTTGCCCAACATTTCCAACAAAAGACCCTTGACTGAATTCCTTTCTCTGCTCCTTCCACTTGTCTTCTGTATTCTATAAGGACGCATAATGAGAACCATGTAACTTACGTTATTTTCAAGATTAATAGGCTCAGGGTGCAAGAGGTGCAACATTCCAAGCATGAAGAATTATTAACTAGCAACCACGTTTTGAGAAATGTTCTTGCATTTCAAATGCTTCATTGCTTCGCTGAATCGTGAGCACAGGAACTCACTTGGAGGCAGATGTTATGCACACACGTATTACAAATGCAAACAATTATCCCTAAAGTGAACAGAGGAATAAAATAAAATAAAATAAAATTCTCTCATGAAAAGAAATACTGCACTGAATTTAGAAAATGATCTCTGTCTGGGAGGTGTTCCCTCCATCCAAGGCCATTGTGCAACAAACATAAATGCACTAGATGATGACACAAGGGATTAAAAAATGAAATACTCCTGTCCATCTCTGATGGTCATCTGTGCTAGAGTCAGAAGGGCTAATTCAACCTGCAAAATGTCATCCTGACAGAAGTGGTAAATCTAATTTAAGAACAAGCTATAACGTCCCTGAGGTTACACATTAAACTTTGGTTGGACACAGATATGTGCATTTTTCTAGGGAGAGGTTTCTGGTTTTTTAATCAGCTTCTCAAAAGGGTCAAACATGCTGCTCTCTGTCATCACCTGAATATTTTCACATTCTCCACTTTCTCTCTAGAATGACCTTTCTTTTCTTTTCTCTAAATCTTCTTCTGTCAAAGTAATATTCTTCCTCAAACTCCAAGTCAAAGGTAACGTGTTAATAAAACCATTTTAACTCAGCAATCAGAGTACATTGTTCCTCTTGGGGACATAAACAGCACAATTTCTGCCTCTATTAATAATAGCAACAAAGTCACATGAGAGGTAATAATTCTGTATGCTGGTCTCCACTAGCAAAGTGAGGCCAGAGGCAATATTTTATTCTCACACTCTCTCCAACACAACAACATGACCTTACATTTTGGGTTCTCTGTGTCCAAAGTGCAGGTGCTCCAAGCCATTATTGTCTATATGTTTGGATGACTGAAAGAGCAAATAGTGATTCTTTGCCACATGATTGAAGCTTCATTTTTTCTTAGTTCCTTTTATGTTTAGAGACTCTGTACCCTTACCTAAGATGGGCCGTGGCATCCTGTGACTACCTTCTGGATTTTGAGTTTGCTTGCAGTCTCTCCCTGTGCAGAGTCTATGCTGGCTCACTGTGGGATCTCTAAGAAACCCCCAGAAGAGGTTCTATGCATTTTTGTTTACCACTTTTTGCCTCCACATGCTTCCAAAGCAAAGGCTAGTTGGGTGACCAGTTGAGAGGGAGCCTGGGTGGCTGAGAGAGAGAAAGAACCCTTGGATTTAAGGTTTGCAAATACATATTCTATAATTTTCCCCCTCAAATAGCATTCATTCCAATTTGTATGTCCTTGAAAATTTGACTATTTTATTTTAACCATGTATAAATGGTCAAATGAGGTCATCCCCCCTATAGTTTTGAAAGAATCTGTGATTTTCCCATTTGCTGATGATTAAGTTGGCTATACAATGCAAACAAGGCCAAGTCCCCACTTCAGGGATTTAAATGGACGTCTTGGGTTAAAAAGAAATCTTACATCAATGGCAAAATGACACCATTACTTCTTAATGTATTTTTCAGTTCCACCATAACTGTGGTATGTCAGTAAGGAAAATGAGTTGAGTAAAAAAAGGTAAAGTTGATATTTTATTGCACTTTACTGTAGAGTAGGGAAATATTGCAGGAGGCCATAAAGAGGCTTTTTTTCAGTGTTTTATGATGAAGATATTGTTTTGTAGCAGGTACAACAAAAGATTCAGAGTTCAAATGGTTTTTTTAAGACTTATCCAATGATTGGTGATTTTAGGCAAGTTCCTTAAAGCTTCTAAGTCCTCAGTTTCCTCATCCTTACCACACAGGTTACCCCATCCCCTCAAAGTGTCATGTATGAGGATGACATGTGAACACATGTGAAAAAAAGAATAGGATAGTGTATGCAACTGCCAGTGAAGACTAGCATGATGATCGACTTTTCCGTTTCCAGATACTCACTAGTCTTTTTCTCTGGGGTGGTGTGGTCTATGTGGACCCTAAATATTTTAAATGAGTCTAATAAACAGAGTTCAGGGGTAAAGCATTAGACAGTGGCCGTTTCCCTATTGTTCGTACCACCCTAGCCAATAATTAATCATGATGTAGTGTTGAGGGAGTCTTACCTGGGGGAGGATTAACCTTTGACTTTACAACTCTGTTGCTGCTTCTGAAATCAGATTTGCCACAGTAAACGGAATCATCATAATGGTGATAGCCTTTTTGATTTCCCAGGCTGTTTAATTTATTCTGCAAAACTAGCCATTTTCTCCCTCGGGGAAATTCATAAAAGATCTTAAGCCTCTGATCTTCCCTGTTAAAGGGGGCAGACCACATAAGTCACAGTCAAGACTCCCGAGGCGGGCCACCTGAGGTGGTGCCTGCAGAACATCCGATTTAAGGATCAGGAGAACATAGCCTCTGTGCTTTGCATTCTTAAACTATAATAAAAACAATGCATTTCTCCACCCCTTCAAATTTTTATTTTGGTGTGAAATCTCGGTCTTTCTTGTTTAATTTTTCTTTCTTTTTCTCATCCCTGGACTGCCCTGGGTCACATTGTGCTTTAAGAAAATAAAAAAGCTTCGTTAGTCAGGCAGTATCTGTTAACAGATGTCAGTTCAAACCAAGCACCCTAAAGAGAAGCAAACTACACCCTTGGCAGCCAGAAATGAATACATCCTGATCCAACAAGACAAACATGACCGAAGGGCCATTCTAACACATTTGACTCCGCATCGTAAAGTGCTTGAGTGGATGTGGCAATAAAGGGGAGGTGTGTATTTCAACACCCCAGGAGTTCATTTCTGTCAATCAATGGCTGGAATTTACTTTGAGGATATTACCTAAAGGTGTTTTTGAATCACTGGACATTTGGAAGCCTGGTTTGAAGCATGCATTTAAATGGAAGTGGAATATTTTAAAAGCTTTCTAACTATTTGAAACTGTTATTCTGAAAATAGCATTTCAGAGCACTATAGCAATGCCAGTTGGACTTTCAGAGGGGGAAGCTGAAGCTGGGTGAGGCTGAGTAAATTGTTTCACAAATGTGTGTAGCAAGAAAGAAACAGAACAGAATCTCTAACACTGGCTGTTTTGTTCTGCCATTATCTGCTACTTAATGGTGAAGGAATAGCATTAAGAAGGAAGGTTACTTTCACGTTTTAGAAAGATAAAAAAATACTCTAGAAGAAAAAAACTGAATTAATAAAAAAAAACCCTCTAAAGGATCTTCTCTGTTAAGGCTTAGGGGTGGAATAGAGAGGAGAAAGGGAGACGGAAGCTGTGGTCTTTGAATCCTTATCTTCACAGTAGGAAAGAAAAGAAATACAAATGAAAAGGATTTCATACAGACCAGGCTTCCGTCACACGCAGGAATAGCAGAACTATGAAGAAGGCAGCAAACTATAGTGGGTACAGCACCTTGAATTCAGATCCTGTGACTCATCTCAGATTTCAGCTCCTCTGCCCTTTAAGACTGTGGGAGGGAGAAGGTCAAAATCTCTGGAAACCATGGACCCTTCCTGTGTAAAGTAGGGAGTTTTTTTCGAGTTTGTTCAGAGTTTTAAATTCTATTTTTATAGTTCTAACTTACACTGATTCTTTTATGAGAGTTAAGTTCAATAATGCCCATTAAATACAAAATACTATGTATGTTTAAATGCTCTGGATACTTTTGTGAATATGTCTCTCACTTTCAAGCCAAGGGCCTCCAGGCTCAGAAGCACCCAGGAAATGTAAGAATATTTATATATCATCTACCATATGCATAACAGACACCCTCTCTAATCTTTCCTACAAATGTCAAGGTAGGCATTTGTATTCATTTCCTATCACTGCTACAAAAAGTTACCACAGTTAGTGGCTTAAAACAACACAAACTGATTATCTTTAATCTACAGAGGTAAGGAATCAAAAAACCAAAGTGTCACAGAGCTGCATTCTTTTCTGAAGACACTCGGGGAACGTGTTTGGCCTTTTTCTAACCTCTAGGGATGGCCCACATCTTTTGGCTCATGGCCCCTTCCTTGTGTCACTCTGACCTCTGCTTCCATCATCCCATTTTTTTCTCTGAGTCTGATTCTTCTGTCTTCCTCTTTCCTCATAAAGACCCTTGTGGTCACAGTGGGTCTACCCAGATAAGCCGGGATAATCTCCCCATCTCTAGATCCTCAGTCTAACCATACCATAGTAACATATTCATAGGTTCTGGGGACTAGGATGTGGACATCCGTGGGGAGCAGAGGCAGTATTCTGTCTACCAGGATGTTATTAACCCCATTTTGAGTTAAGGAAACGGAAGGTCAGGGTAGTGAAATAACTTGACCAAAGGTGAGCAGAGGCAGGCACAAAGGAACACCACCATGCTCGCTGATGCGAGCTGATATGGTATTAACACTTAACGCAGAAGCAGACAATGTTCGTGGCTCAGCCTCTTCCTCCATCAGACAGCTGCCTGTCTCCAGCTTTGCCTTTGGTACAAGGTTGACTAGGGAGAGGAAAATTGTGAATAATTCCAAACTCAAGTTCAATTCTGGAAAAATATTTTCAAGATCACATACTTCACGTCATGGGCAAATAGAAATTTCTGGACGATACCTCCATAAAGGAAAAATCTTCTCTGTCAAAATAAAATAACTCAAGTGGTAAGGCTATTGACTTTTTATGGCATTGGTGCCCAAAAGACTGCAGTTGACAAGTTCAGTTTAAGCCTCACTGAAGTGAGGTGAATGTCTATGTCAGTTTCTTATCTATGTCTGTGCATATGACTATAAACACTTAGATGTGGTACCCACGGTTCAGCGTGATGTTTTCCAATTTCCCAAAAGTCAGCTGTCTTGGTTTGCCTATGGTTGCTTTAGCCTGTGACCAGGAAGTGGTAGTGATTCCAGGAAACCCGCCCCAAGCTGGACCATGGAGAAATACGGATCATGGAGAGGACATGATTTCTTCAGTGTCTTGAGTGTGTCAGGCATTATATTAAGCATAGGCTCATCAAATCTTACATCAGCCTTCCAAAGTAGAAATGAATATATGACATATGTTTCAAGTGAGGAGCCTGGGGCTTAGGTGAAGGTTACACAGCAATGAGGGTCAGAGTGGCACCTCACAGACAGGGCGCTGCTTCCAAGCCTCCCTGCTGGCTGCATCAAGGTGGCTGGGGGTGTTAGTAGCCTGCAGTTCCCTAGCCCTGTGCTGTGTTGTATGGGGGTGAGAGGTGCTAAGAGCTGTGTGAGGTCAGCAGGGGCCAGACTCGGGGCTGTCATACCCCTCCTAGGTCTGGTCACTCCCCACCTGGCCTGCAAGGCACTCTGGGAGAGGCATTGGATCTAGTGTAGGCTGGTCGGAGGGCAGCTATGGTTAGGGTCTGAGCTACTGGGACACCCAACCCTGAGCCCCAGCACACCCACAGCCCTGTGGGGACCGTCTTCAAACCACACTTGGAGTCAGAGAGGCAGAACCACACCCAGAGGCAGGAAGTACAGGAAGGTATAGGAGGATTTGGCCTGTGCTTGAGCTCGTCCACACTCCCTGAGCCCAAGAGCTTCAAATATCTCTTCTGGTCCTCATTAGACATGTATCTCAAAGGGACAAAATTATTAACTTTGTTTACAATGACATTTCTGAATAAATAAATAAAATGCATTAATGTTTCATTAGAATTATTAAGCTCAGTTAGAAGAGTATATGTTAGACCAGTTATAATTTGGCTACTGGAAAATTTCTGTCTAAGTTGATAATAACGTTTGCCTTAAAATAGTCTAGACCTGTGAGGAAAACAAACTGTTGTTCAAGGCAGGGTTAGGGAGCACAAGGTGTGGAAGTAAAGCGGCTGCATGGGGTTGGTTAGATATGGAATAAATGGTGGGGAGTCAAGGGCAAAATCAAGTCAGTTCCTCAATACTGATTCTCTGTGCTAGCCTGGACTGGCTGTTCCCATCACATGTGCGCACACGCACACACACACGCATGCACACATACAGCATGCTGCATAAAGCTACTAAAAATTTGTTGATATAAAAATGTTATGTATTCTTGAGTTAGAAAACCCCAGCATTTGCCAAATTTCATATTTTAGAGCCTCCCTACCAGCACATTGGATCAAAATCAAGAGGACAAGACTCACTGCAAAAACAAAATTGTAATGCTTCTGCGTTCCTGTGCTCCAGTCTCTCCACGAAGACGACGGGAATGGTAGTGCTAGAATATTAAGGAGGGATCTGTTCACCAGAAACGTGGGCATTTTTCCATGAGTGAGTTCACTGCATTTGTGGGCTATCACTCTAAACTACCAGACAGTTCAGTGTCTCCAGAAATCAAAAGCAGCTGGAGACTGAATATTTTCTTGCAGGAGCTCAAATTATAGTTAGTCATAATATTTACATAAGGAGAAAAAAGGCTTAAGACCATTTACAGAGCAATTTCCCTTGAGACCTCAAGCTGGGTATAGGGATCTCAGAAATGAGGGGTGGGGAGCAGCATTCAAGGCGGCTCGGGGTGGCTCCGCTACTGAGAAGAGAACCAGCGAGGAGGGAGCTGGGCAAGGAAGAAACTGCAGAGACCATCACTGAATAAGAAATTAAAAGGTTAGCATGAGTCTAAACTGTGGATGTGAAGAGGGAGATTCCGCAGAAACTGCCATGGAATGGCTTCTGGGGACAGGGACATGAGCAGAGACCACATGGGTGGCCCAGTAATGCTAAACAACCAGGCATTGAGCTGAGACGCTGAAAGGCTCCTTCTCAGCAAGGAGAGCTACTCTATTTCAGAGTAAGGCTATCCTAGACTCTTGAAGTTTAACAAGTGCAGAAAGAATTGAGCTGATCTACAATAAATTAACTGCCTGCCAAAACCAAACTCAACACTCCATAAAAGAGGAACTCAAAATCCACACGAGGTTCCAGAGTCCAGCACACAATCAAAAATTACAAACAAGCAAAGAGGCAAACCAATATGATCCATGAGTGGTGGAGGGAGAAACAGTCAAAGGAAACAAACGGGACAGGATAGAGATGTTGAAATTAGCAGCTTTAAATACACACATTGAAACAGCTGAATTAAGCAGACTTTTAGAAACTTCCAGGTCTAATATCGTATGAAAAAAGTCCTTGCTTCTGGGAAATTCAGCAAATTACTTATCAAGCACTTGAAAATGTGGCAGATACATTATCAGACACAGAACCATAAAATAAACCAGAACAAAATCATCTTAGAACTTAGAATTTAGAATCTAGTAGGGGTCAAAATTAAACATGTAGTTTTCACTGCATGCTATGAATGCTGGGATTGAGTGAATATGGAAATAAAACAGAAGGACTCGGACTTGTTGGAGCTAAAAGAAAATTGGAAGTAGAAAAGTAAGAATTTTCTAGAAAGCTACTCACAAATTCCCATATTCCAAGCCCATAATTTTCCTTGAATTTGTACTCCAAAATTCCTTCAGAGAGGTACACCAATTCCTTATCCTCTAAATGGCTACTTGAATGTACTGTTTCTTAATGCAGAAGTGATAGTGAAGGATAATTAAAGGCCTCAGGCTGCCTTCTCAGACGGCAGAAGCAGCAGCCCCTGAACTTGACAAGGATTCCATGGAAGCAATTTATGGTTACTTTGGAAATAAAATACTGTAGGCCACTCTTTGAGGCAAAAGTATGAAATCAGAAGCATAAGTCTCCTCTTAAGAAGAAAATTATCTTTAATTAAAAGGTAACCATCTCTGTCTGTGCTACTATAGAAAATTTCCATAGACTACGGCTTATAAACAGCAGAGGCTTGCTTCTCACAGTTCTGGAAGTTTTCAAGCCCCAGGTTCAGTGTTTGGTGAAGGTCCAGCTCATTAACTTCGGTGTTCTTGTTGTGTCTTCACATGATGGAAGGAGCTATGGAACTTTCTAGAATCTCTTTAACGAGGCCACCGACCCCATTCATGAGGGCTCTATCCTCATGACCTGATGGCCTCTCAAAAGCCCCGCCACCAGATACCATCACACTGGAGATTAGATTTCAATTTGGGAGGACACAGATATTCAGGGCACAGCAGAAACTTTGAGGGAATCACTTGGGTCTAAAATACTTAGTTAATTCAGGTAATGCTTTGTAAATTGCCTTCTCTGTGCCCACGAGAAAGCTCAAGGGCATAGAATATCTGTGACCCAAGGCACTAAACAAATTGCCTATTCCCTGACTAATCAATTTGAGGCAAAGATAACAAATAAGATTAAATTTGAGGGTGTTCTGTCATCTATCACAGAACTTCTCAGTTGAGTTTTCTGAATTCAACAGAAAGAGGTGGCATCCTTTGTTTCAGATCATTTGACTATTAGCACTTCTTTTCTATCTGGAAAATAATTCTTTAAAGACTATTTGAGCTTGAAATGTTATGAAACTTTAAAAAAGTTATTAAAGTAGAACATACATAAGGAAATAGTGAAACTTTCAGTAACTTACAGTCATAAAACATGCCTATCCTAGGAGGCCGTGCTGATCTTCACCTTCACATATGAATCAGCTACTGTATGAATCGATGTGCAGATCATCGGGTCTTCCTGTCATCCTGAGAGCTAGTTCCTTTGTGTCACACCATAACACTCCATTAGCTTCTGTTTATGAGACTGTGCAATGCTATTTGTAGTTTAACAATGGGTTAAATAGAGTTTTACTCCCAAACCAATGTCTTGACTCCCTGCAAAGAATCCTATGAACCTGTGGAATTCTGCCCTATGTTGTGTGCTAAATTTATAAAGCATCATGACTTAATGTGAACACAGAAGTGAGCCTCATCTAGACCCTTCTCAGCACACATTTTTTTCCTACCCTCTTCTGCTCAACACTCCCTACAACACCTCTGTCCACAAAATTTTCCACGCTTTTTTTTTGCCTTGCAAGTTACTGTGTGGGCTGCTTAGGTGGTTAGTCATCACAGTAATCTTTTTTTTTTCCTTTGCAAAAAAGAAGGCAACCTTTCAGAGGCTTATTTTTATCCCCTACTCACCTGTCTGACAAAAGAAATACAGATATGCACATGGCAGAGAGACAGAAGCCTGCCTGGAAGCCCCAGAACCCGGGTCTGCACTTTTTCCTGCAGAAGCAGAGCTACTAATTGAAAACAACTTTGCAGAGCTCTGCTGAGCTCCCATAAGCAGAAGAGGTTTGCAGGCAGGGAGGATCTATGGAATTCTAGGTGTTTCCATCATCCAAAGTCTCTCTACCAGCTTTGTTTGCCAGCAATGTCTAAAAAACAAACTTTGAAAGGGCTCAAATAGGCAGGAAAATCAAGAGAAAATAACAGTATATTAATGGCATATTTTCCTCAGTGTCTACCACATGCACATTTCCTATGAGGGATAAAAATATTACCTGGTACAAGATGTTCTCCTACCTTTTGCCCCCAGACATCTGTACTTAGAACAAGGTTGGAGGAAAAGTTAGCCTAAGTACCATCCCCTTCGGAAGCCTTCTTAACAGACTTGCAAAATGGCACCTCAGTGTCTCGGAAGAGAAATGATTTGAAGGCATGTTAAAACCACAAATGTCATGCAAATATAAGTTACTGGAAAACAGAACTCTGTGAGAACTAATGACCTCAGAGCTTGCAGGTCTCAAGCAGCCTCTGTAAAAGGTCAATTAATACAGGAGGGAGGATGGACGGAATGGGAGCAGCCTCTGAATCTTCACAGGTGAGCAGGAGACCCAGTGGCTAATGGTGCTCACCTCTCTGGTGCCGCCAACTCATTCGTGATGCAGACCAGGAGGCTGGTGTCAGAAGTATGTCTTTGTAAACATCTCTACTTTCCAAGAGAACATAATTTTGCTCCCCTGGTGTTTATCTTCACTTAGAGCTGTCTGAATTGAAAAGGCAGATGTTTTATTTGGGGAATTGACTGCAAGGGTGATTGCTTTCAGGTGAAACAGTTAATAAATTAAAATGTAGGGAGCAAGAGAAGTCTACTTAGGGAATAGAACTCTACCAGCTCGAAGTGGGGAGAAAAGGCACCAGCCGGGTTGTTCTTAGAATAGCTCTGGGGATAATTACATAATTAGAAGAGGAGGGGATGGAGCAATCGTATTGATTAGCTGTCTAAAAATTGCTCTATTGCTAAACCTGAAGCCAGACATTTTGTTACTGAAATAAAACGTGTTGTACAAGTGCTCCAGGCCCATGGACGGCAAAAAGCGCACACCATGCCTTGTCTCACACTGCGCCACAGGCCCCTGGGATCTACGCTTCCTTTGAATACACTCAAATCTCTCCCAGTTTAAAACCCCTCTGTCTCCATCCTGCTTCCACCCAGAAATTCAGTATCTTCCCATAGACCTTCACAAATAATACTCATGGGAACATTGACCCACCACTTGCAGGGCCTCGTTCCCCATTCACTTTTCAATCCTGCCGACTTCCTTCCTGCCTCTGCTGTCGCCCTGGAACCTCTCTTGAGAAAGCCTAATGACTTTCCTGCCAAAGCCCCGAGTACCTTTGGTCTTCACATTCTGGACTTTGTGACAGCATCCCTGTCCACCACTCCCTCCTTCTGAAAACCCATCTTTCCTTGGTTTCCAGCCCACTTGCTGCAGTGCTGCTCCTCTGGCTAAAGGGCAGGCAAAGAGCAGCTGAGTCTACCCTCTGAGGACCAGTAGGGAAGAGATGTGGGCAGGCTATGGAAGCCATCTTTGGGAGTTTGGGGCCAGAATTCAGAAGTCTGGAGCATGATCTAAAAGAGGAAAATGGAGCAGGCTCTGTAGGCATGTCCTATAAGGGCAGTGCAGTAGGAAGAGAGATAGAGAGGGCCCCCCAATATGCCTGGCCCAGGGTAGGAACCCTGGCAGAGGTTCTGGTTGTGTGGCTGGTCTCCTCTATCATATTCTCATGTTGTTGGTTGAAGAAGCAGAGACTTCCCTTTGGCTATCCATCAGAAACATCAGAATTGATTCAGAAGCCCAGGAAAGCTTCTTTCTCATCCATTGTCAGGACATGTGTCTTAATGAACAGGGGGTACTCTGGGAGGGCGCATGCTCCTGGGAACAAGGTCCTGGGCCACCAAGGTTTCTATGCAGTATATATATCCTATACATTCTATTCTTAGCCTATTGCATTGCTTTTCTGATATTTTTTACATTATATTTTAAAGTAAAATAATAGATGATGCTATAGGACAAGGAAGATAACAGCCAATAACCAAACAATAGTGCTTTTCACTCTGCTTGGAGATTGCTAAGGACCAAATGAAGGAAATTTTATAAGTAAAAGGTTGTGGAAAAGAGATGGAGAACCTAATCAGACAGAGGTTTAATTAAAAACTAATGGAGTGAAGAAGGTGGGCTTACCCAGTATGAAAATTATTTCATTGTGCATTAGCCTGTTTGCTCATTATCTAAGCTAGAATTTTCAACTTACTCATATGCATCTAGAGAAAATAATACTTTATTTAGCAAAACTGATCATGTATACTACCAATCTCTATCTATTTACACATGTGCATGCCTTCATCTCACATTACACAATGCCAACATTTGGGAAAGTTGTGTATGTTGCACATGATTTGATGCACCTCAATATGAATATTTATGATTGAGAAACAATGTCCAGAACATTGTAGGTGTTTGTGAAATGCTAGCTGTTACCATAACATTGCCTTTGGTATAATACATCAGATGAATGGTAGCATTATTTGTCTATTCATTAGCTTTCCGGAACTGTGCCTTTTATTCCCAATTCCCTAGTCTTCATCACAAAATAAGCTGTCAATAAATCGGTTTTGGACTGCAGTACACTGACCCTAAACTTCCTTATACTAAGTTATACTAAGTATCTAAAAATGTTACAGTGCAATTAATCTCTTTATAAAGAGTTATTCCTTTTATAAAGCAACCACAAATAATTTTGCCAAACTTTTTTTAAATATTCACAACTCAAGGGCCTGGAAAATGGCTGAAATTAACAAAATCTCACTGTGCAATAGTTTGATAAAGAGTAATAATATATCTATCCAATGAGGGAATAAGTGTGGTTCAGAAATGTGCTCTATGTTGGATAAACTGATATGGTCCTCTTTTCACAAGCATTTTCTATAGCCATTTTTGATTATACTCCCTAATATTTTGAAAGAAATTATTGCAACCAAATTATTCCTGGACATATATATTATGAACATCTTCTCATTTTTATAAGATGAATGAAAAGTCTGACTCTGAGAATCTCCACGCTAGCAAACTGGGGAGTCAGCAAGGCAGAGTATCATTTGTTGGCGGACAGTTTGTTATTTTGCAATAATAGACATGAATGTCTCACTTGGAGATTTTCTAGGTAATGGAGCCATGGATAATTTACACACAGGAAACTTGGTTATAGAGAAAGTTCTTCTCCATGTTAAGATAGAATCCAAAAACACTTAGTCATTTATACATATCATGCATATACATAAAAACAGTCTTTGTCTCCACACAGCAAAGTGTATGGCAAAGTGGTCCCCGTGTTTCAGTGGAAGGAAGGAAAAGGACACCATTCAGAGTGATCTCTAGGGAGCAGAAGGGAAGTCCAAAATTTAAAATTAAACCAAAGCATCATGAAAAAGTCCTTTGGTTCATGAACACAATTCCACTCTCACCCGAGATGCTTCCATGTTATGCCTGGTCCAAAATGCGTTACTGTTGAAGAAGCTGGCTGAAAACACCGTGCTCGCAGCCCCTCCCCACCCAGGAACCTCTGGTGTGCTTCAAAGAGGAGGGTTACGGATTACGCATTCATTGTAAAGTCACTCATATCTTTATCCGCTGACGTTATGGTATTTTCTTCTTCAGGGAAAGGCCTGGTTTAGCAGGAGTGTATGGATCTATATCCATCTATGTTATGAAATGAGAGGCTTTTCCACCGAGGTCATTAACTTACTTAAACATCCCAGAGGTAACTAAGAAAAATGGAGAGTGATTTACTCTCCTTGGTTTGGCTCTCCTCTTAGAAGAAGTGTTTAGTTTCCCCTCTGGGGGCCAGTTTTTCTCCCCTCAAATATGAGAACTCCCATTGCCGCCCACCACCTAAGGTGGCACTATAGGAATTAAATAAATTGCATTTGTAGGAACTTTTTAAATGTAGAGAAGTAGAGAAAGCCGTACTCTCTCTGCGCAGGTAGAAGACTTTCAGGGACAGGTGCTCCTCAGGCACAAGAAGACCTTGACAAAACCACTGGGCACCTCGTGTCTTTGGAGAAAGACTCAGCTGATACTGTGTAAATGGGTATTTCTTTTCTTTTTTCTTGTTCATCCTTTGGAAAGAGGTACGAGAAGATAGAAAAAGGGAAGTGAATATGGGAGAGGAAGAGAAAAAAGAGGAGACAGTACATGGCGTGAATCCTCCTCTGACACCAGGAATACTTAGGAAAATGTGAAACCTAATACACACTGGGTTGGGGAGAGTTTTTAAGGTGGGTGTGTATGTGTAAACCAGTGACGAGCTAAGTGTCACCTGGGAACGTGGAAGAAACATTGAGTGTGCCGTGTCAGGAGGTGCTGACAGAGATGATCCTAAGAAAGTAGCTCCTCAAGAATTTGTAGAAGTTATGGGGGTGCCTTAGGCTGCACAAACATGGACCCAGATTCTCAGTTAACTTTATTTAGATCTCTGAAGTCCAGGGAGTCCCCTGTTGACCTCAGAGCCATTGAGGGCAGTAGAGGAGAAGGTCAGGTCTGGATTTCAGGAACCAAGACTTTCTCAGACAAGTTCACTAACAGGTTTGCATTGGAAATGGTTGGAGGAAATGGTTGGAGGTAAATATATACACCAACTCCTGGCCAGTTCCAAATGTCTTGGAAGGTGAGAGGCATTAAAGTAGTATTGTAAGAGCAGAGACAAGAACATCTGAGCAAGAGGCCTGGACCTATGTACTGAGCACAAAGTATACGGATCTTTGTGTCTCGTATCAATGGCCACAGAGAGCATATGCCACAAATGAACGCTGAACATCAAATACACAAACTTACCCAGTAGTGCTCTCAGACAGTCTCTGTCCTTGCCACTCTAGGGAGAATGCAAGGCCCAGGGATGAACAGTCATGGGGACAGGAATGGAGGTTGGCCAAAGCTCAGTCAATGGGAATTTTCTCTCTCCAAAGCTCTACTGCTGAAGAGTTTCTGACCTGTGAGCAGCAGAAAACAACTCTGAGTCTCTACTATGGTATCCTTTCTTGAGGAGACTAATCAGCTACTTGATAGCAAGTTGATGGCTACAGCCCCTCCCTCTGGAGGGGACCTATTCTTGCTGGCACCCATACATATTTTGGCTAGGAATTTTCTTCTCTGTCGGCAATGCCTCTTTAAGGGCCTATGAACTACCTGATACATTGCTATCAGATCCTGCATAATATATCCTAGGACCAAGAGACCTACTGTATGTCAAAGCAATGACAGTGGACATACGAACATACGACCCTTTGGCTCTCTCACACACCATCCTGCAGAAACGGGATGGCCTTTGCCAGCTCAGCTCAGGGTCTGACAGTATTCAGGGTTGGTTCACTGCCTTTCAGTACACAGACTGCATTGGACAAACAGCTATTATACTTACTCTGTATTATTCAGAATCTTGAATATAGAGAATAAGAAATAGGGGACAAATTAGGAGTGTCTCCTTGCTAGAAACTGAGCAGAGAGGTGAGATAAGCCTCAGATCCCTGGCCAGGCTGAAGTGAATGTGCTCTCTTCCTTTTTAAACCTTAGGTAATGCTGCTATGGACTGAATGTTTGTGTCCCCCCCAAATTCATGCGTTGAAACCCTAACTCCCACTGTGATGGTGGTAGGAGGCAGGAACCTTGGGAGGTGGTTAGGTTATGAGCATGGAGCCCTCATGGTGGGACTAGTGCCCTTAGAAAAGAGATCCAGAGAGTTCTCTTGTCCTCTCTGCTGTGTGAAAACACAGCCTCCTACACCCAGGAAGAAGGCTCTCACCAGACTGGACCATGCCAGCACTCTGACACTCTGATCTCAGACTCGTTGCCTCCAGAAGTGGGAGAAATAAATTTCTGTGATTGATACATCACCCATGCTCTGGTATTCTGGTATAGTGGCCCAAATGAAGACAAATGCTTTTGTATATTTATATGGCTATGTGTAAATCCCATGAGCCTATGTTTGCACGTGTAAGGATGAATACCCTAGATTTTCAGCTCTGTCTATAGCTCTCTTTTTACCTCATGGTGACTGTAACTGTGGTCTACATGGCAGCCCTTTGGTAAATACATGTTGAATTGACTTTCCCTTTTCTTCAGCTGAACATCCTTCTAATGGAACATCTGGTTTCCACTTGAGGGGGAGGAAGGAAGGCAAAGGGATCTAGGAGAGCCTACACATAGCCCATGGGCCCTGAGCAGCTCGGACTTGCCCCTCTAGGGTTCTGGATTTTCCCTCAGTCTCTGGGGGGTTCTTTCCTTAATAGTGCTCCCTCAATTGTGCTGTTTGTCTGTCAGCTGTAAAGAAAGGTATCATCTGGCTTACAGTAAAATAGAATAGAAACGACCGAAATGGTGTTCAACAATTCATGTGCAATTTAAGCAAAAGAACCCCACCCTGAAAAGGAAACAAGACTCAAAAGAGCTGAGCCTGAATTTTCTTGCTACAAACTTTTCTTCTTAGGAAAAACAGCCTTTCACCAAAGGAACGAAGTGCCTAGGTCAAAGGATGTGTTGCTGGCTCACTCTATCTAAATCTCAAGCAGTCGTAGCCCATCATATTGTTTTCAATTCAAAGGAAGCTATTAATGCATTCACCCCAAATTGGCAGGGCTAAGTAGATTTTTAAAAACACACACATCCTTGAGATCTTTTTCCTTATAGCATTCTTTCCTGCCTTTCAGAAACTCCATGTTAATTTCAACTACTTGATTTTGGGAATGAAAACATATATGAGTAATTTGAACATCACAGTGAATTCTCAGAATTTTCAAATACAGAATCCGATCAGGCACAATAAGGTACAAAGTGTTGCAAATTTTGAATTCCTGACCTCTTTTCAGCCACCAAAGAAAGGGTGATGACAATCATGTAAAATATCTAAAAATGATAGGGGCGTTTGAAAGATAAGCATAGATACAATCTCTTACCAGTGTGAAATAGGTCCCCCTTAGCAGACGTAATGCTGAAGAGAATAGCTTGACAAGCAGAAAGTAGGACACTCTCTCTGAACAATGAAATCACTTGGTCAGGTAATATCAGGTGGTGTGTGGAAAAGTTTCTATGCTGCAGTGAGCAGTTGATAGTGTACATGACACATTTAAAGTATATATTTAAGGTAGAGGAACACTTTGATCATACACTGAAATGTCAGCTGCGTACAGTTCTTCCTAACCTTTTAAAAATGTAGGTATAGAGGTCTTAAATTCTCCCTAGTGCAATAGAAATACGAGTTGCAATTTTGCTTTATCTGGAAATAATAAAAATTTAACATACTAGAGAGTCCTTACTTCAGCCTCTTTTGCGTTTATTACAAAAGGAAAAAAAAGAACTTCTTTGGGTATAAAATTACAACTTTGGGGAGAGTTATCCAAATTAGTTCTTTCATTAGGTTACATGATTCTAAACTATTAAATGCTGGAAAAATGGCCACTCATTCTTAACACTCAACTTCCCTTCTATTAAGGCAAATATTGGCAGAATGCAAGCCACACACGCAGAGAATAAAAGAAAAAGGTGGGGCGAGAGAGAGAAAGAGGAAGGAAAAGGAAGGAAGGAAGGAAGGAGGGAGGGAGGGAGGGTGGGAAGGAGGGAGGGAAGCAAAGGAAAAGGGAAAGGGGAAAGGGGAAAAGAAAATGTGGCTATTTGAAAAGCAAACATAATCACACTTCCATGTTGGGCTGACATAAATGTTTCTTAGCTTGCCAAAGACATCATTGTATTAAGATATAAAAATACATTAAAATTTTCTGTTAACTCAATATGAAGCATTAATGATGCTTTTAAAAATCATGACTGCCAGGTAAGTCTACCAAAAAAATAATTCCATCTATAAATGTATAAATTCTCCTTATCCACAATCCCAAATAAAAAAAGTTCCCCTTTGAACTTATTCTTAAGTTCTCTTTATATACCCCCTCATTCTCTCAGCTTACTTCTCCACTACATGATCCAAAGGTCACACTATTGTCACCCTTCCTGCACTCTCTCTTTCATCCCCTCTCAATCATACGGACAATACGCATTGTCTGTTCTGACTGGCAGTGGAAAAGGCCAGTGGACTGGCTGCCTACAACCGCATATCTCTTGCTCTTCACCCCATGGGAAAGGATGCTAAGGGACCATCACTCAACAGCATGTGAAGGGGCTGGGCTGGTGACGTTTCCATTCATTCCACCCAACACCACTGCCTGCAAGTTGTGTAGGAAAATGCTGGGCTTCCCGCAGAGGCCCAGCTTCCTGCAGAGGCCCAGATTCCTAGGTTCTTGACATCCTCTCTTTCTGCTCCTTGTTCCCCTTTGTGCCTTATTGTTTGCTTCCCTTTTCTCTAAAAGAGCTTTCTCCATTGTCTTCTCTGGGTCTGGAGGGAGTAGGGAGTGGTCAGCCTCCAGCAGCCCTCGGTCACTCTCTCTTAGTTTCCATAAGATTTAACTGTCCAGAGAAGATCCACTTTGCCTGAGGCATCTGGGCACAAAATCGGGTCCCAGGGGAGTTTAGATGATTACTCTTCTCCACCACTGAAACCAAATTTCGGGGAAAATTCAAAGAACTGCAGCTCCATCAGCTGTAAGATAAGACTACAAAAACATGGGCATACATCACAGAGGCAGAGATTTACATTAGGTATTAGAAGAAATGCTTGAAGGAAGGAACACCAAAGAAGGGCGTGGGGTCTCCATTATAGAGGGATTAAAAAAGGAGAACAAGTTTTGACTGCAATTGGTTTAAATTTAAGTGCTTGGAAGCAGGGGACTAGTCTGGATGACTTCTGATGTTTTCTCTCCCCAGCATTTTATTTTTAGGAGCAGTCAATCAATCTCTTGCAGAAAAACATGAAATGCTCATATCTATAGTCCTCACAGTTCACTTTGAAATTCATCCAGGTTGTCAAAAATACATCAAGCAGTGTGCAGGGACTAATACTTTAAACTAGCAAAATTGAAAGTAAGTTAGGTGTTTACAGCGATGATGCTTCTATCAATATAAAATTCTTACACTGTAGCCCATTCATACACCAGAGTTTTAATCATGGAAACAGACTGTCAGCCAAGTAGAGAAAGCTGAACTTCCTACCTATAGCAAATACAGGTAGGGACTGTATACCTATAATGCATTTCCAACAATTGTCAACAACAGGACACCACAGTTGAGAATAAAAGGTGTAGTTGACAAATATTCTATAGTCCACATTCTTCACAACAGATTCTGAAAGGTTTTAGCAAAATGAACATCATATCTTGCTGCTCCTTCTTCCTCAACCCCCACCTTTGGGTGATGGAACAAAGACATGGAAGCATCTTAGGGCAATGAGAAGACAGTATATATAAGGTTATAAAAGGTAGAGTAGCAATATATAAAACATGGTAGGTATAAAACCTTTAAGAAACCCCTCATTCATTATATTCTAATGATAATATTAGATTCTAATGATAAAATGTAGCTGGAATTAGATGAATCACAGAAAAGCAGGACAAAATATAGTCACGTCAGCATTTCTAAAACACACTCTAACCCTCCAAAAGCATCCAAGTGAGAACACAGCCTGTGTTTCTTCAGGAGGGCTCAGTGTTAACTCTATTTTAGGCAGAACCAAGTACAATGGCAATAGAGAGGGGAAAGAAAACTCCAGATGAATGCAGAATAACTCTTTATCCTGGAATGTCTCTGAGTGAATGGGAAGTCTGTAGAATATCAGATAAAGATGTTCCCCTTTGCTATAACATGAGATGCCCAAGCCATTCCACTGGGTTAGCAATAGGTGATTTTTCTTTTGCCTGATGATTTCTAGCAGAGCACACATTCCAAACTGGAAGTTTCAGAGAGTTAAGGAAGATATTTGAGAATGTGCAAAGCTGAAAAAACAAGGGCTAAGAAAGTTCTTAGCCTAAGCCAAAGAGGTGGTAGGGCTTCAATACCTTGACAGTAGCTGCCAAGAATTGGAAGATGTAAGGAGATTCCAGGAACAAGAGTCCATGGAATAGCCTTCAGTTTGAGAAGTGAGCCCCACCAGGAGAGGGGGGCTGACAACCTCATCAATAATAGGAAGAGTGATCACATAAAGGCAGAGCAACTGCAGCCACCTTAGACGAGAACAGACAACCGACTCTTTGTCAGCACAAATAAAGGCCTTTTCGCCTTTCCCTCCTCCTCATGCTAGCCAGAAGACTTCGAGGAAGCAGAGAAGTCCATATCAGCTCCTTCACACAGCTTGTAGCTGGATCTGCAAATCTGACCTCTGCAGAGAAAGGATGAAAGCTTGGAGTTTTTAAATGGATAGATTTAAATGTTTATAGCCAAAACAGACTGTTTTTATAACTGAGAATGACTGAAAAGTCAAAAAACTAGCAGGGCTATCCAGGAAACACATTACTAAAGGTAAAAAGAAAGGTTTTCAAACATAATGAAACCCATATTCAGAAAAAATTTTAAATGTTCCATGTATAGAATGTTGCAGTGTAAAGTGAGAAATTTACTAATTCTTTGACTATTCCAAATAAATTTACTGGCGGTAAATACATGCAGGTGACAGATCCCAAATTTCATTGTGGAATAAACAAAACCAAAACAAACAAACCCAAGGACTGGAAATCATCAGCAAAAGGTCTGCTCCAGCACAGTCATTTACTGATTAACTTAGGAGACGATCTTTACCCTTCCCTGGCCCCTATTCTATCACTGATAGTGAGGAGGTTGGACAGATCTAATCACATGGTGCTTTCAAAGGTTTGGACCTTCAAGTTCCATGGTACCTCATGTCTGAGCAGACGTGATGAGCCAGATTGAGCCATCCAATCCTCTTCCATCGGTGATGGACAAGGAGGAAACATCCATTAAGGAGTAACTACTTATATTACTATTTATTACCAACAGTAAGATAATGTTTATTCTGGGCCTGACCATCAAATGTAGACCTAATTTAATAGATAAGCCAATTGTGTTACTTTGATTGGTGTTACAGACAGAATGTTTGTGCCCACCGAATTCATATGCTGAAGCTTTAATCCCCGTTGTGATGGAATTTGGCGGTGGGACCTTTGAAAAGTAATTGGGAATGAGGGTAGAACCATCAAGAACGGGATTAGTGCCCTTATAAGAAAAAATCCTAAAGAGGTGATCTCCTTCTGCACCATATGAGGACAGAGGAAGAAGGTAGCCACGTACAAATAAGGAAAAGGGCTCTCACCAAAAAACCAAGAAACTCTCTAATCTCAGTCTTCCCAACTTCCAAAGCATTACAGTATTACAGTAAAAGTAAATTTCTATTGTTTAGGCGCACCGTGGTATCTCCTGTGGTACTTTGCTAAAGCAGTTCAAACCAAGAGGTCAATGGGGTGAAGCACTTGCTCTACAAATCAGCATGTTTTTCCTCTCATTAACCCAACCATTCAACTCCTACCTGTGAACTCACAGCTCCTGCAAAATATGGTCAACAGAGGTTGGCATCGTGCGTAATTTTTTTCTGCTCTCCTGGGTATACCTAAGTCTTTCATTAGTAGGGTTTATTAATGAGCTTCTGTCATTTATTTTTCCTTCTTTTCTCTTGTCAATTAGGCAAGTGACTGTTCCTTAGAACCTCAGAGTGAGGAAGACTTCACGCTTCCTCTATGATGAAAGTCACAGGACACTCTAGGTTCCTGGAATGTTGACTGAGCTTTATTCCTGCATAGTTATCAATCCTTAGCCATTTCTAGATTCTTTTCTAGCAGGTTCTCCACACTTTCTTCTCAGTTTGGTTGAGGTTTATTTGAATTTGCTTTGTCTTTGTTTACACAATTGACAGTTTTGCTTTTCTCAAACTTCAAATCATCCGGTGTTTCCTCACTTTTGCAGTCTGCCTCCCTCATTGTTTACTGAACCTACCAACACTTGCTTTCTTTGGAGCTGAAATTTTGACTGAATTATGTTTGACATTCAACATATGCACATAGTAAATATTCAGACTCCAAAGAAGACCAAAGAACAGATTCCTCTGACTTCTATCACTTAGACCAGCACAAACTCAACATTTTCTTTGGTTTTCGGTGTCAACTGTCTCTGGAGCTGAGTCACCAAATGACTCTTCCTTGCTGGGGGCAAAGCAATCCTTAGGGACCCGCTGATGTGTGTAAATCAGAACTCAGTCATGACACGGCCTTTGTCCTCTAGAAACCCAGAAGCTAAATTCAGACTATAAAGCAAAGGGTAATGAGATTGTGTTTCTTTACACTCTTTTAGAAGGAAAGTAAGCTCATAAATACAGGCACCCTATGAAAGGGGGCCAGTAGAATATGGAGAAAGTCCTCAGGGAAACTGAAGTACACTGAGCAAAAAAGCAGAAGGTAATGAGCAGAGAGGAGAATGTGACCGCTCCAAGAAAAAGGAGGAACTCAAGTTATATTCCTTCCTCACAAAGCTAATAAGCATTTAATGAAGAGCTCAGAGCAAGTGGATGAGCATTTACTAGGATAGTCTTAACATTCCCTTTAGCTTAAGGAAACTTTAGACAGGTTTATTGCTGACTCTGGGACCCTCATCTCCTTTCTCTTAGAACATTTACTTGAGAAATGTTTGTCATTGCAAAATTTTTATCTGTATCTTTGAAATGAAGACAAATCCTCTTCTGGGTTTTTGCCAGTTTTACAACCCAGGAATGTTTTTTTCAAGGACCTGAGAGTAATCTCCTTGAAAAGTGCTCATCAAGAAAGACAGAGCTCCTCTCCCCTAGTCCCGTGGGAAGAGAGAAGCCTAACTTCACTGAGTGTGCCAGTTAGCCAACTGGATGGTCTAATTATGTTAACCAGTCTCCCCTTAATGTCCTCCAGTACTTTTCCACTAGTTCAGCCCAGCATATAAATATCTTCCCATCTTCCTGGTTACAAAGTTGAGTTGAGTTCAGTCT
This sequence comes from Smutsia gigantea, assembly GCA_032199065.1. Lineage (NCBI taxonomy): Eukaryota > Metazoa > Chordata > Mammalia > Pholidota > Manidae > Smutsia > Smutsia gigantea. Next base: position 364,382 of record JAVSCE010019209.1, read on the forward strand.
CTCTTCCTTATTGCAGTAGCTTTGAATAAAGTCCTCCTTGCCCGTTTAACTCTGGTAAAATTTTTCTTAGCGAGCTCGTGGGCACAACCTATGGATGACCAGCAGGTCGTGAGCTTCCCTTGGGCCCTGGAATGGCAGGAAAGCAAGCGCCCATGTTTTTCTCCATAACTGTTAGAAAGTGAGCATAAGAAAATGTTCTGTAGCGGGGAGGATTCCAATATGGAAAATTTTGCCACATCTTTAACCATGGTAAATAAGGCAATGACACCCCCAAAATCACAAATCTAGAGCAGAGAAGAGAAGGTGGGTTTTATCACCCTCCTACATGAACCACTAGCATGACTGTATTTAATTATCTTAACTTACTAATATAACTCTGTAGTAGTAAGTGTTATGTATTTTAAATATTCCCAAAGTGCTAAGAAAGTGAGATTTTGCCAAATATATCAATAGTGGCTGATGTAAATTACAGAGGCAACATGTCAGTGTGTCCTCAACTTGTGTGGGAACTAAAGCCCATGGAGCCTTACATAACAACATCTTTTTAATTCCTTCACCAGTGTCCTTTCTATTGGAGAAATATATTGTTCGTGTTTGTGAATTTCTTAATGTGAACTAAAGAAAAAAGAATGGAGAGAATGAGCAAACTTGGAGAGAAGAGCAAACAATTATTAAACACCTACCAAGTACAACACTTGGACCAACCATTAGGAACACTGCTAGAGAAGAGAGATTCCGTGTATATAATAGATAACATATGTCTAAGTCAAGTCATTTTTTCAAAATCATTTTGGGAACTGAAATGCTCACAGTGAAAGCAACATTCCAGCCAGTCTGGCAGCCCCCTCAGGTTCACTTGTGCTGGGGAGCAGCATGGAAGCTCATCTTGGCCAGGTCTGCACAATGCAGTGAGGTCTGGACCTGACAAATCTGCAGCTCAGAATGACTGAAGTGTAGTGAGATTACTTAAGGGTTTCAAGATCTCCAAGAAACAGATGAGAATATAAAATAATTAAGAGCCATAAAAGGTATCTGAGAGAGAGTCAGGCAGCTTCGGTATCTCATAACCATTACTTGATTACTCTTCTCAGCTGACATGCTCAGAAACAGTGATTGCCACCACTGGCATGAGGCATTGCTAGCCCGTTAGCAATATAATCACTGACATCTAGGAAGTCTAATCAACAGCTAACAAGGGTCTTGATGACAGACAGGAACCTGGAGGAGATAGAGAACCAGTCGCATGATTCCTTGTCACTAGTAAGTGCAGACGTGAGCCAGAGGCCTTCCATACTCGTTTGGTTCTGTGCTCCCAGTCCGGGCTTGGAAGCCTATGAAATCAGCACCATTTCTTTTACAAGGTTCTCCTGTGGTTGCAGCAAAATTGAGTGCCACCCCTTTAATGTTCCTAGGCTACTCTAGTCTTACCCAGCGGTGTGGCATGAAACCCATCAGGAGAGAAAGAGGAGGAGGACAAGGAAGAGGAGCAAAAGCGGGCTCCATGAGGGCTGCGTCTTTACCTTGTTTACTGCGGCTCTTGTCAAGGGCTGGGAGGATCCTTATTACACGCTCAGTCCATCCAAATACTTACGGAAAGAAGTAAGAAAGAAAGGAAGAGAGAGGGAGGATGTTAGAGGCAAAGAGAAGAGAAAAAGGGGTGAGGGGAGAAGGGAGGGAGAACAAAAAGAATTGGAGCCTATAATTAGAGGGCAGAATTTCCCACAGTTGGGGAATCACACTCCGTATTTCTTGAAAGGTTTTTAAACAGGTTACGTGTTTACACTACAAGTGTGTTGTCAGTTTTTCTGCCATCTATGCCACTTTATTCCAAGAGGTGGGAATGGGAAGCTATGTTTACAATGAGTTTGTATCACAAATGTCAGCACCTTTGCTTTCACTTAGCACATTGAATTCTTTATCTTTAAAGCTTGAAAATTGTTGTTTCTTGATGCTAATGATATAATACTAGTCTTTCTGCTGAATTGATTCTAGCAGTCTAGCCCAGGGTAAATTCCAATAGGGTAAACAAGGGCATATATGGAAGTACTTATAAAGTCAAGGGAATACTAGATAACATCGCCAGTGCAGGCCTTGAGCATCTGAATAAACAAGAGCCTTGACTACCATTCTGAGACTTCTTTGGGAATTACTGTAGATTTTGCTACCTGACTGGAGACCAAAGCAGTGCTACACAGTAAGCTGTGACTTCATGGGCCTTAAGGTGTTCTTCTCTAGTGCAGTGGATAGAACATGGTTCCTGAATGCAGGATGACGCCAAAGGCCTAAGCACAGCTCTGCATGATACTCACAAAGTCGATCAGGAATGCCCCAGGGAACTTCACTTGGTGTGACTTTTGTCAAGGTTGTGTTCTGCACAAAGGCTGTTGATGTGAGCCCAGAATCTGACTGAACTTGACATGAATAGCAAGGTGTCAGCCCAGGAACCAGACCTACTTACAACCTTACTTCTCCAGCACAACTGTTGCTTATGTGAAAGATTATGAAGGCATCCAAGCATGTGTTACCCGCCAAGAAGGGGCCTGTCTGCAAAGTCAAAGGTTCGAACTGATGGGAAGGAGGTTGGATTTTAGTGCTTTGACAGAATATAACTTTAAAAAAGTGATGTCTGCACAGGAGTAGAGATGATTTTTAGGTAGTGCTCAACCCGGAAGTCATCTCCCCCAAATTTAGTGGTGACCTATATAATTCCCCCAACTCTCGTTCTGTACAACAGAGGGACCTCAGGGCAAGGGGACGCCAAGGAAGAGGATATTCCTGGACACTCAGAGCTGGCAATTAAAAGCTGGGGAGAAGAGAAGCTTCAGCATCCCAACTTCATGCAACACGATACGGGCCCCATGCCTAAAAGGTGACATGGGGCAACCACAGACTGTGAAATGGAAGCTTTTCCTCTAATAAGCAGTAAAGAAGTAAGGTATTGAGTGCAAAAGCGTGAGGGGCAAAGAACAGCACAGGGAAGAGAATTGGTAGATCATGCAAAAACGTAATAAGAAATGAAAGTGGAACTCCTAGGAGCCAAGACAAAAAAATTCCCATATTCTGATTTTTCATTGTTATTCAAAGTCTAAGTAATGAGAACCCCATGGATAAATCCAAAAGCAAGTAGAGTAAAGGAAAGTAGAGACAAATAAGTAAATGCTGAACCCTTTCTATGAAGTTGATGAATCAACAAAATGGGTGGATAGAGATGGAAATCAGAAAGTGGTTAGGTTAGGGGTGAGAAGGATTGACAGGAAAGAGGCACAAGTGGGTATTGTGAGCACATGAATGCTGTCCATATCTTGGCCCTGGTGTGATTACATGGGTGCACGTATGCACGTAAAAACCACAGAGCTGTACACTCCAGGTCTGCGCCTTTAAGAAGAAAGAGGGGCTATCAGCCTCTGGCCAGAGTAAGTGTGCTGGTTAATTTTAGGGGTTGACTTGGCTGTGCCATGATGCTCACACGTGTGGTCAAACATTATGAACATTATAGATGTTTCTATGAGACTGTTTTTGGATAAGATTAGTATTTAAATCACTAGACCTTGAGTAAAGCAGGTTGCCCTCCATAATGTGAATGGAAATCATCCAATCAGTTAAAAGCCTGACTGGAACAAAAGACTGACTTCTGCCAAGCCAGAGGGGATTCTTCAGCTGGATGGCCTTTGGACTTGAGCTGTAACACTGAATCTTCTTAGGGTCTTCAGCCTACCACCCACCCCATAGGTTTCAGACTCGACAGAGTCCATAATTGTGTGAGCCAATTCCTTAAAATAAATCTCATATATATATATATATACACACACACACACACACACACGTGCATATATATTTATATATATATGCACATATATGCTTATATATATATATATATATATATATATATATATATATATATATTGCACAGACACCTTTATATATGCTTACACACACACACACACACTATTGATTCTGTTTCTCTGGAGAACTAGGTCAGCTGTCCTTATGGAATAATCCCTTCCTGAGATCTGTTCCTAACCAGAGAGGCATACACCCTACCCCTGTTCCCTAGGAACTAAACAAAATGAAGCCATCCTTGAACATTTACTCCTGCCAGCCCCATTTGTTTCTTGTCACATGTGAGTCTCCGTGAATACTAAAGAGATGCTCCTAGCACAGGCTCTAAGTTGGCTTCAAAAAATACATGAGAGGAGGAAGAGTATTCACTAAGCACTGGTACTAGAACACATTGGTATGTTAAACAAAGTTAGTATTTAAGACATGTTTTGAAAAGTACAGAGTCAATACTCTGTTCAGCCGTTTAAACACACAAAACCACACACACATACACACACACACCCTGGAAGACCCACCATCTGTAAAGCTTATTAGTACACGATCATCTCTCATGAAGCCTCGCCTTAATGTCCATAAATCTGCAGGGAGAGAAGGCAAGGATTCCAGCATTCCAGTTGCATGGGCCTTAATTCTCCACCTGTTGCTCGGTTAGTGGAGCAGGTGTGGCACCCCTCCGCCCCACAGTCTGAGGTAAAGCACGCTGATGGTGACCACTGGGCAGAGGAGGACAGTGGGAAAGAGGAGAGTCGGTGATGCTTAGGCGAAGGGCTGAAAATCATCCATCTCTTTTAACTCAGACTCTAAAACTATGGAGAAAAAGCTTTTGATTTCTCTCTTTGCTCACAGCCGAGAGCTCACAGAAACTTTCTAGCTTTGTTTCCTCATTTTGTATAACCAAGGAAAGAAAGAATTTTGAGCAAGTGTGCTGCGTGTGTGTGTGTGTGTGTGTGTGCGCGCGTGTGCCGGAGCTGGGGACCATCTCGTTCCGTGCGTGCCGGGCGCCGAGCTGCCCTGAGCCTTCCCTGCCCGTTCTCCTTCTCTGCGCCATTCATTCTCGGGCGCTGGCTTTTCAGCGAGCCTTCTCGGTGACTACAGTGAAAATAACCCAAAGTGACAGCTGGAGACCGGCAAGAAAACCGGTATGTGCCCATAAATACAATTTATATTTCAGGCACATAGTCCCAGGGTACGTTTTGTCAGCTTTCTTTGTTCAAATCCCCGTTATTTCTGCTTGAAACCACACGTGTCATAACCATATTTTTAAAATGAAAACTAAAAAGCTGAAATGGGTTTGGTGGGGGTTGGCAGAAGGGAAAGGATGGTAGGAAGGAAAAGATAAGTGACAAAATAAGCCTTCCCATTTTTCCTCAGTCCGTTGAGACGGGCCCCACAGCAGAGGCGGACTCTCCCGTGTGAGCTGGTGTCTCTGCGCATCTCGCCTGCGGAGGCCCCTTGGGTTGGCCGTCTGCGTGACCAGCACCTCGTGAGGGAGCAGAGGCCACACTGGGGAGTCAGTGGCTTTAGTCAGAGAAATCTGATGCACATGCTAGGATCTTCTCAGAGAACTTGCTATCCTTTCTATAGGGCAGTTTATGTCCCAAGAAATACAGCCTTGTATTAAGCAGCATCCCATGATACATTTGGAGTCAGTGCAGCCTTGAGGAAACGCACCCTCGTAAAACTTGGAGAGGACCCTCCCCAGGGCTGCCACATCCTCATTTGTGGGTAGCATGCTGAAGAAGTACTTGAGGGAAAAGCGAAGGCATGTTAGTTGAGATTCCCACTGATGGCATTAAGCCATCCCAAATGGACACTGATCTATTTTTCTTCAGAGGAATCAGGGAAATGATGCACTACAGGGCACATCCTAATTCCCAGAAGCCAACTTGTTTCCAGTCAAAATAAATGCTTTCCCCATTTCCCCCTGGATTGAAATGTTTCATGGCAATGGATCCTGTTTAAATGGGGCTGTTTCACATCCAAGTGTTCCTCCATGACAAATATTGCAGACGGCACATGAAAGGGGACCCAGGATGCGAGGAGCACCAGCTTGCAAGTACATTTAAGCCTACGGCTAATGGGCCTTCGTTGCAGCAGCACAGGATTATTTTAATTATCTAAATTTGTAAAGTCATTCTTCGTAGAACATATTTATTCCACCTAGAATAGTTATGTTCTTTGTTAGTCCATTAGCACAAATATGTTGTGGATTGAAACATGCCTCTGAAAACCTGACTATACACAACGAAAGACGAATAGGAAATTATTAACATATTAACTGTATTAGCATTTCCTTTTTGCCCAAAAATGAAATTGAAAGATAACCTCACTTTTTAAAAGTATCGAAAGAAATCTATAACTTATTTGAACAAGCTCTGTGCTAAGAACTGTGTGAAGAAAACTTTAAAGATCCACTGCTTGCCTTTAGGAACATATAATATTACACAGACACACTAGCTGAATCTAATCTGAACATAACAGTAATTGAAGCACGAACTTTAAAAGTACAAGTGCCTCAGGCCATTTAGTGAACAGCGAACCAGCCCTAAAGACCTCAGTAAAAGGCATCAACATACTACACAGTAATAAAATAGGTGATATCATATCCAGAATGTCAATTCTGACCCCTCAAGAAAATATTAAATTATTGTGTTCAGAATAGTTTAAGAAAGTAGAGAAGTGTATAATTCACTATAAAAAATGTTCATTACTATAGAAGCCATTTAACCAAACATTTTAATTTCTCAGTAACACATATAACAAACAAATTTTCTGGAAAAAATAATTTTTATGTACATGTAATTACTTGATTTTGGTGGACCAGTGAGAAGATTATACCCATCAAATATATACCCCAAATCCACTGGGGACATCCTGTGGACCTGTTAGATAAAGGGTCACCTCATTCAAATGCTTTGATGGCTCCCTGCAGAAGAGGAAAACTAAATGGATGTAATAGTTAAACTTTTGATTTACAAGTTTGAGAGCTAAAGAGACGTCATTCAATTCTTTGAGTAATAGCAATTGACACAATTAATAGAGGGAAACAGAATATATGCAATAGGACATGGTTAATAGCAGGAAATGGGGATGATGGAGGTGGATGGGATCTCCTATATTTCCTTTGGAAACTATCAAGTACATTTACTGATAAGTCATGCCTCTCCCCAACCTCACTCTTAGGAGAGATCCAGGCCAGGCCAGGCTGGGGCAAAGAGTGGTAGGAAGGGTTTATGTTCACTTTCAAATTTGCTCAGTCGGTAAAGCCTTTAAAACTTCCTGAGTGAGGTGTAGAATCAATAGCATTAGAAACTCAGATGATAGATCTTGACTAAAAATACAGGATAGATGAAAGAGAGAGAGAGGAGTAAATACATGGATAGATGGATGGATTAAAATATTAAGAGGTATGGATGGAGAGAAGGTCAAGGGGGTTAAAAGAAAGAAGAGAGGTGCACAGCAGCGGGCACTGGTGCCACGGGGTGCGCCTGTCAGTTACACAGAACCCTGCATGCGTATTTCTCAAAACACAGCGCTGGCAACGCTTAATTCTCATTCATCATTATACATAATTTAATTTGTTCCTGGCTAATGCAAGCACCCCCCCATATCCTCTTTCTGATTCAAAATATTCAGTTTTTAATTTGAGGAATGCTAAATTCCTTAAAAAGAGGAAATATTATTTTAGGGGAAAGGGAAATATTTATAAGGTTTATGGGACATCAATCCAGGCCTTTTAGTGGTAACATGTCAATAGATTAAGTAAAACCCTGACTGAAAACAGTTAAATCTAGTCTTGTCACAAGGCTACTAAAATGACTTTATATCTCTTCTTCCTAATGCAGTATGTGGTTCAAAACATTTAGCTTTGTAAACCAAGATCTGAAACTTCTAATCACATCTCTCTATGTTAAGTGTAACCAAAATAGTTCAGAATGGAAAGGTGTGTGCTGCAGAGACTGGAGTCAAATGACATTTCAAACACACACACGGACACACACACACACACACACACACACACACATACACACACACATACTCCAGTTCCCCAAGCAACTTGATGTTATATTGCTGTTTCTCTCAGTGTGAATTTGATAAATCATTTACAATTACTCTTGATGAAAAGGGACAGTGAGGTGACAATGTAATGTATGGGGTTAATAATAATCAGATTCCCTTGTACTTATATAACCCCCTGATTCCAAGGAGTGGTAAGTACCTTATAGGCATTATCTCATTAATCCCTGCAACATCAGTGTGAGATGGATGGCAAATAGTATGCTCTACTAGGTGCAGAAGAGAGAGAGATGATGACTATAATAACACATCATGTTTGTAGGACATCCTGTGCTGAGGTGTTCAGAACATTTCACAGATGCTATCAAATGAATTGCCTGGTCTTCCTAAGAGATTGGCATGGTTCAAACATCAGCTTCCTTCAGATGAATGTTGGAAAACTAAAGCATACACAGTGACATTCAATTTTACTGCTGGGGACATAGTCCTAGGGATATTTTTCTCCTAAATGTGCACTTGGTATTCTGAAATTTGACTATTATCATTACATATTTGATATTGAAAGTAGATTGATGATAGATGACATAGATAGATGATGTAGATAGAAAGATAAATGATAAAGATAGATAGATGATAGGAGACACAGAGAGACAAAGAGGTGGAAAACCTAGAATTTCACTTCTGGCCTGCACCTGGTGATAATTACCACACCATGGTGCCAGGCCAATAGACCCAGAGCTACTGATGATGAAAGGAAGGATGAAGAATCTAAATTTAGTACATGTTCAGAAGTTCTGATGAATTTCATTTCCAAAAGCTAATCCAAGGCCTTTTTGGGGTAGGCATAGAGGAGATGATAGAACTAGGAAGAAATTTAAAAATTCAAATAATGTTCCTATCATAAAGTTTTGAATGCTCAAACGCATAAAACTCCAATGACTGCAATGATTTTAAGGGGACAAAATAATTTTTGGAATGGGTTCCTGGGCTTCCCGATACAAAAATTAAAGTTAGCAAAAGCTACCTCTTCCTGGCACTGGTGAATATTGCTGTTAGTCTACACTCTGCTTTCACCTGAAAGAAGCTAATAAAAAGAAAGCACTGTGGTCGTGGGTCAAAGGGCCCAAATGAGGAAGACGTTGGCACGTTGAAGGAACACTCCAAAGACCACGTGACAGTAGTAGTGCATGGACAGTGGAATCAGAGGACGGTAGAGCACCCTTGTTCAGGAATCAGATTTCAAAAGGCTTTGGAGACCTTGGAATGCAATGACATATTTTTAAGTACAATGGAAATAATTGGAGGGCTTTGAGCACAGGTTTAATGTGAACTGACTTGTACTTAAAAATCACTCGGGATGTTTTGAGGATAAAGGATTGAAAGACTGGAAACGGGGAGAATGGTTAGGCAGCTATCACAGTAGCGAGAATGACAGATGATGGAATCTCTAGAAGAATATTCAACAATGGGATGTTAAAAAGAATTGCTAAATTGTGGTCAACCATGCTATTACATTAACCAAGATATCTCATCCCTAACAACCATGGATCACAGAGGCCCTAAATTAAATTAACATATAATAATAGCAACTGCAACACTTTTTTAAAAGCCACAAAATTAAGTTACAAACATTGAGTTTGTTACCATGTTAAAAGAAATAGAACAACTTGAGTCTCCTTTGTTATTGTTGCTGTACTCCACTGAAGCAGTTGAAACTTGCTTAAGTGCAGTTGCTTCCCACACAAACCAATAATAGCTAACAACTTTCTACACTGAGTTATCCTAATGTTGCTGGATCATAACAAAGGCAAAACACATAAAAAAGAGAGAGGACAGGAAAGGAATGAGCAACACCCAGATTTTGAGCACTTCCCTTGCTTCACTGAATAAAAAGGGCCACCAGTGAGCCTGTGTTCACACCATTTGTTGTGCCTCCCTCATTACCCACTGGTTAACTTTAGGGCATTTGAATGTGACAATGAAAGGCATTTTCACCGCATACTCAATGTTCTTGACAAACAGACATATGCACAAGGAAGAAAGCTAAAGTTATGTTCTTGACCCTGAGGCTGGCTTTATATACCCTAGATCAAGTTATTCATCAGTTTCCCCTTGGCCCATACCATCCCCACCATCAATTAAGTGCAGTAAATCAACTTAGCTTTCTTCCCAAGAACATTTGTACCATGTGTTGAAATTCATGTGATGAATCTATTTACTTACAGTATCACTTACTGATTTCATCCCAGACTGTAGTTAGTGTATTTTAAGCAGAATCAACAAGAATGTCTATCTATTCTAAAATTAGAAAATTTTAATGTGATTAAGTAAAAACAGAAAAGTCCTGCTATAGTACAAGTATACAAGTAAACTTGGCTAAAAGAAATACATAATTTGGTTTAAAACTCAGAGCCACAATTGTAACATTCCACAAAACATGGGATTTGTGCAGTACCAGTTTAATATATAAAGTACCCTAAATTCAAATGAAGCCAAATTTATTTCAGTGTCAAGGAGGTATCGGAATTACTTTAATGCAAAGAAGGAAGTGCTCTTATTTTCAATATTTCTCTGTCCTTCATTAATTTTCTAACTCCATTCAGACATAATTCCTCAAGCCAGACCAGGTGGCTTCCCAGCAGTGAAGGGGAGTTCACAGTGTTCTGTATTAAAAGCTACAGAATGAAGGAGGGGAAGGAGCGGTTTTAACACCACCGACGTCATCCTTCCTTCCTTAACTCTGATGTATTTTCCTGTGCTACTGAACAATCTATTACTCAGCACTGGCAAAGCTTTGCCTCAGCAGGAGTTGCCGGGTGTTAAGTGGTTTATAGATTTGAATGTTGAGGCAATCTGTAAGCAGTTAGGAAGGGGAAAAAAATACCTCAGATTGGTTAATGCTTTCACTTTGGCTTGCCAAATATGCATTTCATTTATAATTTAATGAATTATTTACTTTGGTTGAAATAATCCATTCTTATTAAGGCACATCTGCTGATAATCATGAAATGTGTAAGCAGTGGAGAAACATTTATTTCAAACCAGTAAAAAGAAATTTATCAGTATTGGTAGACAGCCAAATGGAGACCACATCCCCTCTCTATTATCTATATTTGAAATACCTAGAAAGCACCTTATTATCTTGGCACATACTAATGTATAATATAAAAGGGCTTTTAATAATCACACTTAATTCACCATTCTTATTAAAATCTAATTAAAGCTCCCCCAAAGGAGAACAGTCTAACTTTAGTGAGTTGGCTTACACAGCCTTTGAACTCTCATTATTACTAATGGGATAAACACACAACATTTGGGAAATATCAAATGATTTACATTTACATCTAGATACCAATCATATGTTAAGTATAAAATTTCTTTTGAAGGATAAAGTACAAATACATATTTTGGCAGAGAAAATTCTGATTATCTCTTACCCAAAACTTGTATTATTTTAGTATTATATTAATTTTTTCCATGGGTCTTGAATATAATGTTTTAAGGTGCAAGCATATAACAATGATACATTGGAGGAATATCAGGAATAAAACACCCTTTTTTCCCTGAAGAGTAAAATAAAAATTGTAAGTGACTTTTATACTTTGACTATAGGCTGACACTGATTATGGCCAGAAAAAAAGCCACCTCAGCATAATTCAGTGGTTCTTTATGTCTTACGATGTGACCATTCCTTATTCATGCATTCAGCAAACAGTAAGTGCCTACAATATGCCTGGCACCACGCAGGAAGCTAGGCTGCAAAAGTGAGCAAGACGAGATGAGTCGTGCCCTGAGCAGCTGACCATCGGTGGGGCTGCCCCGTTGTCCATCACCACGGGCGCTCCCAGGGGTTATGGCCATGAAGCCCACAGGGCAGGCAGGGGTTCCCTCAGTTCTTGGATTTACCAGACTATTTTGCTGAGAGCAGGTATAGCCATGTGCCCTCCTTGGTACATTTTGCTTTGTTCAACCAGTTTCTCCAGCTCAAACAAAATGCAAAGGCTGTGGAGAAATGGGCCCTGCCGCACTCAGAAGTGATCTCTCTCCCGACAGCTCGCTCGGCACAGAAGCCCAGGCCAAGCCTCTCTCACTCCTCGGTATCCCCGCAGCCCTCTGCTCCCACCGCAATTACAGCGTGTGTCGGACTGTGTTGACTCTCAGTTCATATCCATGTTTGGTCCTCGAGGAGGAGCCAGATCACACGCCCCTCAGGCTGTGTACCAGAAACTCAAGGGTGCTGTGTTGTGAGAGGTTTGTGTTAGTTAAGCTAAGTTGAATTGAGTGGAGTGGAGTTTTCAAAAGAAGCATGAGTTTGAAAAGTTGGAAAGTCAGTTTCTGTATATAAATCAGCCTATACAAATGCCTTTCCCCTCTCACTAGTCAGCCTGCGAACTCCTTGCAGGCATAGCTGTGGCTTCTCAACTCTGCTGTGCCCTGAGCCCAGCACGCTGCCTGACGGTGCCTGCATCTGTCCCCACCTCTATCTGCCCTCAGTCCTCTGAGGGACAGAGTTTCTCGGAGATGTGGCAGGAGCCACTCCCCTGGCTCTGGAGGTGCACTGACCCTCCTGACACAAGATATCACACTGGCTCTTCAGCGCTTCCCCAGCAGTCCTCTAACCAGCAGCCACTCCACCTCATGTCTGAGATGGGAAGGGCACCCTTCTCACCACTGCTGATGTGTGTTCAGGAGAACACGAACTTTTCCAGCCATGAAGTACCCTTAATATCTACCATATATTTGATTATTTGTCCCTTTTCCCCTGGGGGGAAAAAGATGAAAATAACCAGTATTCTCAAGTTAGTCACACTACAGTGTGTGTGAGTCTTTGCAGAATAACAAATTTCACATCAGTACATCAAACCGAACATGTAATGTTAGGGAAGTTCCCCCCAAAAATACCTGGTCAAAAATGTTCTCTGAATATTTTGTTCAATGTTGTAGTTAAACAAGGAAGGGCCTATAAACTTAGCAGAAATGAAGTGACAGGATTATAAGGAAGCCATCAAGGCAGTCTTTTCAACCCTAAGATTCCAGAGTAGATGGGTTGAAATTTGAAACGGATGTTTGGTGTTTTGTTTTGTTTCTTTATGTCTTTTATCTGTCCTCCCAAAACTCGTGAGGTTAGGGCTCCCAAAATTTTTGTTTCATAAGGCAAGAGTTGAAACTATGTAAACAGAAGCCTGAGGCCATCCTGGAGCTAGCTGAACATTTTGCAGTATTGCTTTTTGTAGACATGAAGGAAGCAGTAAGATAACCTGTGACTTGCCTTCAGGACTTTGTCACATTGCAATTTGCCTATTTATTGCATCATTGTCTATTGAAAAATAATTGAAAATTAGGCTTCACTCAGAGAAAGAAGTTGACCTCTAATTTGAGCAAGGAGTTTTCCCTGTTTTAAATCTGGTTGGTCAAATTCCAAGAATCCTAACCACTGGGGATAGAATTACACACCTATACTCAGTATTTTCTCCACATGTCCTATTTCTTGGGTTCACTCTCTATTCCAATTACTTACCAAATATGTAAGCACCCACCAGTCTTGTGTGCACAAGAGATGCAGGGATGAATAGGCATACACTGTCCATGCTTTATGGAACATAGATTCTAGTAGAGGAAACAAAAAGGAGCCAGAAATTACAAAGAGATATTGAGAAATGCCATAATAAGTGTAAGTTCAGTTCTTAATTCAGAAATCAAATCAGATTTCTTTAACAAGATGTCATTTTTACATTGCCATTGTAATTAACTAGGTTATTTTCTCCCAGGAATACAATGTCCCATTCATTCTTCACAAATTCTTTCATCAGTGCTGTACAGATGAGGACTGAGGAGCTTAAGGACAGTGAAAAATCATTTATGAACTGTGTTACAGGAAGTAGAGATTGAGGGGAGCAGTGGTCAGAGGGAAATCTCTGGACAGCTGCTGAAAGGGTTGCAGTTTATGCAAAACTGAAAAGGCTTCTCTAATAGGATTCCAAACCCCAAGGACAGGGTAGATCACCTGAATGCTCAGTGCTCTCTTTTCTTCTATTTTAATACAAGAGAATGCAGAGTGAACATATTTCAGGAGGAAGAGTGTAGATTAGCTATTCTGCACCTTCTCCAGCAATTTTTCTTCTAGCCAAGTAAGTTTCTAGCTAAAGGGAGAACCCGGTACTTCATTTCCCAAAAGTCCTTTGTGACAAATTATAGCTATATTAACCTGGTGGACAGGTGTGCTAAAATGGAGAATTATTGCATCTACATTGCATTGGATTCTGATTTGCTTCACTCTAGGCAACTCCAGGCTGCCTCCTTTGATAGCTTTGTGAGAAAATTGTATCAAGAGAGGACTCTTTACTCTCTAATTAAGTCTATGGCTAGATCATGACTAACTACTATTGTAGCTGCTTACTTTCCAAAATAGAGGGAGAGAATGAACTAAAGTGCGTCTCAAGCTATATGAGACATATTGAAAGTTAACACTTCACTACAGAAAATACAGCACTGATCATATGAATCCTTCCATCGCAGAATCATTTTCCTAGAAGATTCTTTCAGCTCATGCATATTTTCTCCCAGTATCATCTACAATGATATTCCATTTAGCATACCCCTAGACTTCTGAAAATTCATGCTCTTGGTATCCATGTGGTTATGTATAAAGTAATTAATGGAATTGCTTTGTTATAAGCTGTCAGTCTGTAAGGCCTTATAAGTCTTTTCAATACTAGATTTCTATCAACAGAATGGTGGTAACTCCATAATGGTGTATCCTCTATCTTTCCACCAGGAATTTTCAGTTATTTTGACTGCTTTAAAGTCATTAAAAGTCTGATCCAAGGCTAACCACATTTCTGCCAAAGACAAGCCTGCCTTTTTCCATTCTCACATACAAAAAACACACTATAAATGTCAGGGTGGAACATATATGTTTAAATTATATATAGTATTTTGGTCCAATTTAAAAATCAATGTAGATACCTTAACATATTTAGCTTTGAAGTATTTCTTTAAAATAATGAGCTTATAAATATTTCTTTAAAATAATGCAGTTCATTTGGATGATTTTTAGTTAATCTAGATAAACTTCAGGTGTCAAAATGGAATTTTTCACTATCTCAAATAATTGTTCAAACTTTTTATTCTTTCTGTAATACCATAGCTAGAGTATGGAAGTTTCTCTGGTGTTTTGGGTTTTTTTATTGGAATAAAGCTTATATATATAATATTATATTGGTTTCAGAAGTACAACATAGGGACTTGATAATTATATATATTACTAGATGCTTGTCACGATAAGTGTAGTTACCCCATTACCATACCAAGATATTACAGTATTATTGGTTAAATTCTCTGTTGTACTTCCATTCCTATGACTAACTGATTTTACAGTTCTCAGTTTGTACCTCTTTATCCCCTTCACCTATTTCATCTGCCCCCACTCCCTCCATGGCAACCAGCAGTCTTGTCTATATTTGTGGGTCTATTTTTGTTTATTTGCTTGTTTTGCTTTTTAGATCCCACAAATAAGTGAAATCATATGGTGTCTGTCCTTCTCTGCCTGGCTTATTTCACTTAACATGATATTCTCTAGGTCCATCCATGTTGCTGCAAATGGCAAGATTTCTTTCTTTTTTATGGCTGAGCAATATTCCATTTTGTAGAGGTACCACATCTTCATTATCCATCCATCTATCAGGGGGCTCTTGGGTTGCTTCCATATCTTGGCTATTGTAAATTTATGCTGCAACGAACATAGGTGTGCATATACCTTTTCAAACTGGTGATTTTGTTTTCTTTGGGTAAATTCCTATAAGTAGAATTGCTGGGTCATATGGTATTTCTATTTTTAGTTTTTTGAGGAGCCTCCATATTGTTTTCCAGAATGGCTGGACCAATTTACATTCCTACCAACAGTATAAGAGGATTCCCTTCTCTCCATATCCTCACCAATACTTGTTATTTCTTGTCATTTGGATAGTCACCATTCTGACTGGTATGAGGTGATACCTCATTGTCATCTTGATTTGCATTTCCTTGGTGATCAGTGATGTTGAGCATATTTCCATATGTCTGTTGGCCATCTATATGTCTCCTTTGGAAAAATGTCTATTCAGGTCCTCTGCTCATTTTTTAAATTGGATTACTTGTTTTTCTGTGTTCAGTTGTATGAGTTTTTTTATATGTTTTGGATATTAGCTCCTTATCAAATATATCATTTTAAATATATTCTCCCTTATGGTAGGTTGTCTTTTTGTTTTGTTGAGGGTTTCCTTTATTGTGAAGAAGCTTTTTAGTTTGATGTAGTCCCACTTGTTTATTTCTGCTTTGTTTCCCTTGCCTGGTGAGATGTACCTGGAAAGAAACTTCTCATGCTGATGCTCATGAAATTCTTGCCTATGTTTTCTTATGAGTTTTATGGTTTCATTTCTTACATTTAGGTCATTAATCCATTTAGAATTTACTTTTGTGTGTGTTGTAAGACAGTAATCTACTTTCATTCTCTTGCATGTAGCTACCCAGTTTTCCTACCTCCATTTATTGAGGAGACTATCTTTTCTCCATTGTATATTCATGGTTCCTTTGTCATTTATCAAATGACCATATATGCGTGGGTTTATTTCTGGACTCTCTATTCTGTTCCATTGATCTATGGGTCTATTCCCATGCCAGTACCATACTGTTTTAATATCTATAGCTTTTTAATGTAGCTTAAAATCAGGGAGCATGATACCCCCAGCTATTCTCTTTCTCAAGATTGCTTTGACTATTCAGAGTCTTTTATGGTTCCATATAAATTTTAAGATTATTTGCATTAATTTACTGAAAAATGCCATTGGTGTTTTGATAGGGATTGCACTGAATCTGTAAATTGCTTTGGACAGGATGGCCATTTTGACAATATTAATTAATCCTATCCATAAGCCTGAGATGGACTTCCATTTATTTATGTCTTCTTTAATTTCTCTAATGACTGTCTTATAGTTTTCAGAGTACAGGTTTTTCAAATCCTTGGTTAGGTTTATTCCTAGGTATTTTATTCTTTTTGGTGCAATTGTAAGTAGAATTGTTTTGTTTTCCTGATTTCTCTCTCTGCTAGTTCATTATTAGTACATAGGAATGCAATGGATTTCTGTGTATTCATTTTGTATCCTGCAACTTTGCTGAATCCAGTTATTAGTTCTAATAGTTTTTGATAGAGCCTTTAGAGTTTTCTATATATAGTACCATGTCATCTGCAAACTGTGACAATTTTACTTCTTTCTTACCAATCTGGATGCCCTGTATTTCTTCTTTCTTGTTTGATTGTCATGGTAAAGACCTCCAGTACTATGTTGGATAAAAGTGGTGAGAGTGGGCATTCTTTTCTTCTTGATCTTAAAGGAAAGCTTCCAGCTTTTTGCCATTGAGTATAATGTTGGCTGTACAACATGGTTTGACTAATAAGTATAAAAGGAAAGAGGGAAGGAACATGGACAAAGCTTGGCATTCCTGGTGGACTGGGATATTAATTCTTATAGACCAGTGTTCCATGTAAAAACATTTTCTTTTGAGACAATTTGGGGTAGAAAGAGAAATTTAAATCCTTTAGCAGTGACATCTTGCATGACTTGGGCTGTTGGCTTAATCTGGGTTATAAATGTGAAATACCTGGCAGAGCTGCATTAAGACAACCTTAGAGGAGGTGTTTCATCCAGGAAAGCTATAGATAAGGTGGTTTGAGCTAACCCAAGGTTTAGGTGAGCATTTCCCAACCTCTTTCAGGAAACCTCAGCACTTCACATTTAACAGTGTTATGAGTTCATCTGATTACTAGCTGTACTTAGATGTCATATGTATTTTCATAGTTGCTGTTAGAAACAACTGCATTTTGATTCTCACCCATAATAAACTCAATGGGGGAAACTTCCAGTCTGGTCCTTAAATGTGCACTTCAGATGATGCCAACAATACTGTCCACCATAACAGTAACTCAAAAGTTATTCTTTATTATGAAGAAACAAAGCCATAAAACACCTTCATTTCAACACTTTGTCTTTTGAAATCAGAACACTAGAGTTACAAAGAAAAAAATAAATTTTAACATCACAAAATGATGCAAAAATGTTTCTTTTATTTACTTCATTTATATATGATCTAGGCAATTTACCAAAATAATTAAAACTGATCTGTCTTTACCCTAAGGATTATACCAGAATCCCAAGTCAAAACATAGAGATGTTATGATTATGTTATCTGTTTTGTATCTAGATTGCATTGAATTTAAAATTAGTGATTCAACATTATTCAGATCAACTTTGCAATAAGTTTTCTTATAAGACCTAACATACATATAGTACGTCCTATTTCCCAGAGTTTTATTTCTTTTTAAAAGCCCATAGATTCCATCAATTCACAAAATACCTAAAATTACCACCAAGGGAAACTCTTTGTGTAATATCTTTAATTCCCTCTTTTATTCCAGGTAAACAAACAAGAAAGATGAAAAAAACTGAACCAAACCATATAGCAAAGCTATAAATGCTTGTCTCTTGAAGGCACTATCTCAGAGTCTGATTCTCAAAATGTGAAAAATAAATAAACACTTATGCAGCTGTGATGGGAATTTTCAGGGCATCTTTTATGCATGAGTAGAAATGTTCAGTGCACTAAGCTCAAAAAGGAAAAATGGGGGATTTATATGAATTCATAGCAGTTTAAAATATAGGGTAGGGAGTTGGGGAAGAGAAGAGAGTCCAGTGAAAGAGGAGTAAAGATTACCGCTGGCACCGAGAACACATCATCATGAAAAAGAGTACGTAAACTCCCTGCCATAATGTTCCACGTCCCTCTCTGGTCTGCCAGGGGCTATATCTCTGGCAAGGGGATGCAGTAAACTATATTTATAATCTCTAGAGAGCAAAAGGCACAAGACCTCAATTCTTCATCTGTCAGATTCAGAAGTGACTGAATATTGGGAGATGGGTAAGGTCTTTCACTGGTGAGTCGATGGAATCAAGATTTCTGGTGCTACCATGAAAGGAAGATTAGAAATAAGGCAGGAGAACTTTATTTCCTCTAAAGGCAGAGTAGCCTGGGCTACAGCAAATCTTTTCCAAGTAATGAGCTCCACGGCAGCCAAAGAATGGCTTATCGAGGTCAGAGATGAGTTGTGGTCCCTGCAACTAAGAGCTTCAAGTTCCTGCCATCAGATTTTCTCAGCCTTGGATCTGTACACAGAGGTTGTTCGTTCCACTACCCAGAAGTGTGAGGAAACTTTAGGGTTGGTTATAAGCCAATTAGAGAGACACACACATTGAAACGCTGTTAGAAATAAAAGGCACTGTCTAAACTGTCGAGTGCCACCATGTTACCTTATAGATGAGACAATGGAGACCCAGACGTGTGGTGACTTGTTCTACATCATCAAGCACCAGAAATGTGGCATAATCAGGGAAACTATCGGGAAGCAGTGACGCCACGGGAACAGGAGCCCTACGTAAATATAATGAGGTCATTCTGGTGCATAGGACCATAAATTCCTATGAATAGGGACAAAACTATGACATTATAATGGAATAGACTAGCGTTCACATATATATCTTCTTGGTAATATTCATGCAAAAGGGTAGAAACACAGTTATTAAGGCCAAGCCCCAAAATAGGGGCTACCTACTATGTACTTCAATTTGACAGACCCATATCTCAAAAATGTCTGCCCTACCTGTTGGCAGCCTGACTCTAATGTCAACATCAGATGCACTCTTTTATATTAACAAATTATGTGAAGAATATCTCTATTACAATGCCGTCATATTATCTCAGAAGGAGAACAGATGACCTGATTAGCACTCCATATAACACTGGCTTGAGTCAGCAGGCTAACCACCAGTAGAACCAGAGCTTTAAGGAATGCTTTTGGACAGGAGTTTTGACAAAAACAAAAGAGTTGGAAAAGGTCATAGAGACAGGGCATGCGCTACCTATGGTGAACACTGGGTAATTCCAGGTCAGGCTCTGAGCCTCCATTTAGATGTTGAGAAACCCTCTGGCTTCACATTTATTTTCTGAGGCTCACTTTCACCTATCACTTGCAGCCAATAAATTACAATGCAAAGTGTTTATGAGAGGATTTAATAAGACAATGAGTAAAAAATCCAAAGGTACAAGGTAATTCATGGAAATTTCAAGATACGTTTCATTAAAGTCTCTTTTCCCATGAAGCCATAATCTGGTAATAACAAGAATTCAACAAAAACTAAAACAAAATTTCCTCTTGAATTTCTCCAACTTGGCTCAACATGGTTTACCCAAGAGTCAACTAGTGGTCTAAAGAGAACTGTGACTTATCAAGGTTAAAAGTGAAGGAGCTAATCCCTCCCAACCATGCCACTTTGCACTTGGAGCACACAAACAATGTTCCTTCAAAAGGTAAAGACTACCTTTTATTGAATCCTTAAAGGCAGGGGCTTTGGCAAAAGCACTTCTTCTTCCCAAAGAATCCAAAAGAAGCCTTTCTGAAAACAGCCAGGAGTAGAACAACTGCATCATCTTCAGAATTTCCTTAAATTTAGAAAATGTTTCTCTGCGGGTTGACTCCAGGATCTTTGAGAGTGGTTTGAGAGGCCCAACCCCTCTGGGTTTGGACATTTCCTTCCTCACAATTATTAGTCATCCCAAAGTGCAGGAGAAGAGTGAGACATAAGTGTCATTTTTACAAAAGCAGATGTGAAAAGTAGCAAGACAGAAAAAGGTAAGTGACCTGAAAGAGTCTTGGGAGAGAAATGCAGGAATATTTGATCACAAAGAAAAATCACAAGTTAACTCTTGAGTAATTTAAAATTTAGACATTCTGGGTTTTCTGATATAAGTTATAGTGTCATTTATCTCACTTACTATCAGTGTTCTCTTCACATGTTCAGTAAAGTCACACAAAGAAACCAGCTGATAGGATTCTAGAAGCAGTTTGTGTGAGGAAGTTCATCATGCATCATGCTCGGTTCATACATGCTAGGATAGCTTTGCTACCAAATCCAGAAAGACAAGGCTTTAATATGGAAAAAAATAAGCACAAATTTTGACAGACATTATTATTCATATGCAAAGTTTCAGCAAAATGAAGTTCTGGACAATTTCTCTGAAGGTCCAAATAGTCAGGTAGTTCAGGAGGAACATAGATTATTTGTTCTTTAAGTAAATAGGTAGGCACCAATGTTTTGCCAGTTATTCTACTTCATATTATTTAAATAGGATTCAGTTCTTTCAAAATGTATTTTCGAACATTTGTTGACGGTAAATATGCTCAGAACTATAAATTCTGAATTATAGCTAGCCCCATTCCCATTGGATGTTAAGAGCTGGGGATTTTAAGCCCCAGTTGGTTTATAAATATTTTTTCACCTTTGAGAATCTTATAGTTAATAAAGCCAACACTTGGTAAGTGATATTATCTACTGTGCTGGCTCAATCTCACAAACCACATTTTTACCACATTTTTTAAAAAAGTATTTGCATTTAGAGAAACTTTTCTTGAAGTTCAACCAAGAATCAACTGGAGTGATTTGACAACTCAAAAGAGCAAAAAAAATATATAGGTACAGAGGTAATTCCTTTTTAAATGGCACCTTCTACTTAATAAACTATCTTCACAGAGGTTTGAAATTAAATGTTATCTGCAATGCAATCCTTAAAAAATATTTCACTTTTTATAAGAAATGCAGTTACAATTGTAATATTTGGGCATTCATTTAAATTCACAATTGGTCCTATTCTCCTTATTTGCAGTTTATTTTAAGAAAAAAATTCATTTTTATTTGTATCTTAAGGGAAATGAATTATTCTTTTATTTATTTATTTATAAATTCATATTCTGGGCCTTTTCTCCATAAAGTAGACAATCTTTTACAAGTATTGTTCTCAAATTTTAATCAACTATAACTCCTAACAATACTCTGAGGAACTTTGTACCTTATCTTTTACTCAGCCTTACACTTCTCCTATTCTGTGGACCATGGGGAGATGTTGGAAAATGGAAATAGGAAACTTGAGGAGTCCTCTAGGAGACAGAGCAGGGACACAAATCTTAGATGGACTCAGACCATGAAGTGGAGAAGATGGGGAGGCAGGTGGGTGGAAAGGTTGGAGCAGCTGTTCAGAAGAGAAACGTCTGATAGCAAGTATTCTTCAGCAAAACCACAGAGTGATCAGACTGACACCCATACCTGTCCCATCCTGAAGAACTGAAACTTCATATCCTTTGAACAGCAATTCCCATTTTCCCCTCCCATCCCAGGCCCTTGGAAACCATGCAGATGGGGGCAAAGTGCCCAGCAGTACAAAAGAGGCAATAAATTCATTGCATCCCTTTAAAAACAGAAGAACCAATGCCTTTTTTGAAAGGGAAAGGAAGATAAGACACCATTTCCCTCACTCTTACTTAAATTTCTTTTCTCTCTTCTTATTCATGCAGAACACCTGGCCAAGTATCTTGCACTTCATAGATGCCAGTTCCAATTTCTCTCCCTCTCTTTGTTCAGCTGCCATTCAGTGAACATTTAACATGTGCTTGGCACGGAGACTATAAAGATGAATAAGACGTAATCCTTACTTCCAAAAGGTTTAGCCTACAGAGGAAGATGGATATTTCAATAGATGATTTACACATCCCACGGAGGCCACACCAGGACTTCTTTCCCCCAGACATGTAAAAAGGCTTCATGGAGGAGATAATACTCTGCATGGGGAATAAATGCGGAAAAGCATTACATGCAGATGGAAGAGAATAATCCTAGACATGTTCTCAAAGCAGAGCATGATATGAACAGAGAACCACATGCTGGTTGGCATTACCTACACATGGCATTCAAAGGCACAGAATGAGAGAATAAGGCGAGGGAGGGAAAGGCTAACCACTGAAGAGTTTCCAGTTGGATCGATGAGGCCAGAGTTACCCTTTAATTTCATGTGAATCCATGCTGTCCAATGTCAGAATTTCTACCAAACTGTCCAGCAAATACGTCAGTAGGATACCATGTGCCAATTGCTAACAAAGGTCTTTGTGTTCACCCCCTGAAGGAATAGTCAGCTTAGCCCTGACTCGTCAGCAGAGGTCTGAGGCACAGATAGACTACCAGTCAGGGAGAGAAGTGTGGGGAGGAGAGATCCAACCAAGTTACAGAAACTGGAGAGAATATTTTTCTTGGGACCAGGAGATGGCAAAGAAAAAGGGAGAGGAGAGAGAAAGGGGAAGCAGGGCTTGGATCATGGAGGCCCTCACAACTCACACAAAGGACTTCAGGCTTCATCCAGGGGGCAGTCGTGAGTCAATGAATGTTTTAAGCTGCCCAGTGACATGGACATGTTTGCATTTTAGAGAGATTACTGTGGGCATGTTTTGAGAAATTGGCTGAAAGAAAATATGACTGCAGGGAAGGAAAATAAAGGTGCATTAGCAACTCAGAGGAGAGATAGAGGCCTAACCTGTGTTAGGGAAGCTGGAGAGGTGTGCCCGTTTCAGAGGTGAAAACACAGGATTACTTGATGGACTGTACCTCAGAGTCGAGGAATTAAAAAATAGGTTGAAGATTCCTAATTCATTCAACAAGTATTTACTGAGCATCTTCTATGTGCCATCCAAAGTTCCGAGTCCAGCAATAAAATGGTGAAGGAAGGCAAGGTCCCTTTTCTCATACAGCTATGTCCTACTGGAGCTTGGCTTGGTGAGAGGCAGATAATAAATGCACAAACAAATCGGTCAATTAGGCTGCTTCAGATGCGAACCAGGGCTGTGAATAAAATTAGTTGGATAATGATGGAGTAAATAACTAGGCAGGATTTTAGGGACCTCTTAAAAAGAGTCAGTCAGACATGTGTTTCTAATACACATTTAAGCCAAGATTTGAATGTTGGGAAGGAAACAGTCATGCAAATCTCTAGAGAAGAGTATTCTGGGATCAAGGAAAGCCGATGCACAGGTCTTAAGCTCAGAAAAGGCTTAACCTATTCAAGAATGAGAGAGAAGGGGGATGAGGGTGGGTGTACACAAGGGGAGGGGTGAGTGAGCCTGGCAGCACCTCATGCCATGTGAATTTTAAGTAATGGTAATGAGTTTGTATTGCAACCTATTTTTAAACAGAATAAAATTGAGGGTTTGGGGTGGGGGGTATTGTGGTAAGAACACTTAACATGAGATATATCCTCTTAATAAATTTTAAGTGCACATTTTACAGCACACCCCTAGAACTCGGTCATCCTGAAGAACTGAAACTTCATATCCTTTGAACAGCAATTGCCATTTCCCCCTCCCATCCCAGGCCCTTGGAAACCAACATTTCACTCTGTTTCCATGATTTGACTCTTTTATGAGTCACGCAGTATTTGTCCTGTGGTGTCTGGCTTATTTCACTGAGCATGATGTCCTCCAGGTTCACCCATGTTGTTACATATAACAGGCAGGACTTCCTTCTTTTTCGTGGCTGAGTAATTTGAGGGTTTTAAACAGAAGAATGATAGAAATTATTTCCTTTTCAAAAGCCCTCTCTAGCCTCTGTGTGCATTTTTGTGAGGCGGGGCACAGGTGGAATCATGCGGTCAAGCCAAGCAGCCATCGCAGGTAAAAGTAAATGACTCAGAGAAGGGCAGAAGCTGGAGATATGATCTGTGGTTGCATTTGGATTCGGGGAGGATTCAGAGATGATAGGATTGGCTGATGGAATGAGTGTAAGGAGTAAGAACAGGTGCCCAGTCTGACTACTCATTTTTTGGCCAGCAATAAGGGAGATGGTGTCATATACAGAGATGGGAAAGAGCAGTGGTAGACGAATTATAATAGCAATATGCTAAGTATGACTTGCCTACTAAAAGGCTGAGTGGAGGTGTTGAATAGGGACTTACCTATGGATATGCTTCAGACTGGAGGTATGAATTTGGGAGCCATCAGCCCTCAGATACTATTTAGAACCATTTGGACAGAATGGGACTGCCCAGGGAATTACTACCACTGAAAGAAACAGAGGACTGGGTATGGTTCTGTGTGTCTTGATGTCAACAGGTGGGTTGATGAGAATGTTGTCATTAACACAAGAAACATTCAAGCAGAAAGAGAAGCAAGTGTGGGGAAAAAATGAAGAACTCTGTGTAGAGCAAGTTGTGTTGGAATTTCTGCTATATGTACAGGTGCATTCAGTAGAGACATCTGGACTAAAGGTGATCACCTGGATCCATGAGCATATACGGCAGCCACACAAAGACCTGAGCATCCAGCACACCTTCAGCCGTCTCCTATGTTATGTATAGATGGGCTGCAGTGAGGAATAATCACGTAAAGAGAAGGGCAGTGGACTAGGAACCAAGAAAGGAGCATGAGATATTTTTGCTGGTAAGATGAGGGGATATCAAGGGAAGCCTGTACGCTGCCATACTTATGGAGACATCATCTAAAAAGAGAACATCTAAAAAAGAAATGAAAACACAGGAGAAAGAAGATAATATATGAGAGAGCAAATGTCCAACTTTGTGGGCTTATGTGGTATGCAGTTATGAAGAGGACACTCTGAGTATGGTCTGGAGGAGGGAAGAAGGTACAGAGACCCACTGAGAAGCTTTTACAATACCCAGCAGTTCCATGAGCTATAGTCATCAAGGACCAGCATCAATTAGGGTGGAAGAAGGCATCCAGAGCAGTCATCCTCAGCCACGCCGGGTCCTTCAGGCAGGGACAGAAAGCTCTACCTCCGAGCCCCAACTCGCACCACCTGCCCTGTGCCTTGGGCCTTCATTAGTCTGGAAAACTGTTGGCAGGGAGGCACCAAGCACAGGAGCGCTGCTCTGTGAAGCATTTCAGAGCTGCTGCTTCCACACTGTCCAGGCAGATTGCACCACCCATTGCGTGAACTCCAGCTTATTGCCGCTGATTAATGCAGAGACCACGAGGCTGACCACCTCAGGGCAGCCACTGACACCGGAAGGTAAGGCCAGGAGGGCTGCCTGGTTATTGGGACCATCGGGAAATCTGCATGGAGAATCAATTTACCTGTAACTATCAGCCTGAAAAGAGCAAATGGCACGTGGATTTTGAGAGTAAATAAAGGCCTCCTGAGGATGAGTTGTTAATTCCTGACGACTTTCCTGTAAGGCGTCTGTCATATGCTCCGCTCACCCCCACACACACTTCTCAGTTTGCAAATGAATTTTCCAAAGCTGGATCCCTTTAAGGGATCCCAGAGATTTAAAGATATTTTTAATTCCTCATTTATTTGGAATAAAAGGTCCGATGAGAATGTTCAGAGACAGCCAAAGGCAGGCTTCACTTCTCTTGTGTTGCCATTTCTGTTGTTCTCTTTTAAGTGGCTGTTTTGGCATCAGTTTTATCACTAAAGGGATTTACAAGAATAGAAAATGAACTCCATGAGCTTTCCTTCACTAGGAAAGGAAAAAGGATTTGAATGTGCCAACATATAAGTCACTTGTTTGTGTAAAGTTTCCTTTAATGTCCCTTCATGTTTTGGAGTCAGAGGCTCTGTTGAGAATCTTCTGAAAGTACCAGAATCTATCCTGAGACAAGGATAGAAGTGCCACAGTCTGTGCTGGGCATGCAGCAAGTTCATGTGCAGTGTCGTGGTGAACTTACCCCTGGCTGCTGCTGGCTTCCCTAGAAATTCCAGGACCTCAGGTGAACACTCCCTGCTGTAAAAAGTGAGTCCGATGCTCCTTTATTTATAAATGGTGTCCTTGGTACTCCTTCCTCCAGTGGTGAACAATCCATTTCCTCCACTTCCTAAGGGATGGTGGAAACATTTTCTGAGGCACTTGACCCATGGATTCCTCCCTCTGGTGTCTATGGCAGTGAATGTGATTAATGTAGTTTATAAGCTGATATGTCTGCTGCAATCTGTTCCCTTAACCTCTCAGAGTATTCCCACCCCTTCAGTAATCAGCCACCAAAATCCACCACCGCCCCCTGTGAGCCTGCTCAGGGGATGACATAGTTTTGACTCCTAGGACCTCCTCCTCTTGTGAAACTGTGTCCACTTTCTCCTTCAAGGTCCCCTCCTTATGACTTAGCTTCACCCAGTGATGCCCGCCTTGTGGCAGACAGACACACGCCAACCTGCCATGCATCCAAGCCAGGTTCCAGGAACTCCAAAACCAGCTGGGATCTTGGCATACTGGATACCAGAGATTCACCACAGCAAAAGAACCAATCCACCCTCCACAAGGCACCAGCAAAAGTCCTCTCTCTCTTCTTTGCTATACTGAAGGTAAAGGAAAAAAAAAAACACTAACAGTCACATTGTAGTTGAAATATGTGGAAAACCTCACACTTGAATATAAGTAGAATATACCAGATGGATGAAGAATATTTTTTCCTTCCAACTCTTTAGAAGGAACAAAAATTTGGACATCCGCCCTTGACTCTCCACCTCTTTGGAGACAGCCTAGAACAAGGAGAACCTAGCTCTGCTTTGGGATGCTCCTTAGACATCCTTACATTCCCTTATAAGACAATGAGTTGAAAGCTTGGCTTGGTTGAGGAGCTGAGAGAAGATTATATAAATAGCAAGGGGGAAAAGCACTTTTCATGTTAAGAGCAAAGCTTACAGATCTGAGAATAATTTTACAGTATTTCTAGTAAAGAGACATAAGAATACTAGCTAAGGAAAAGATCAGGAAGGATTACACAGGAAGAAATTTCTTCTGGCCCCTGTAGGTTCCGGCACTGAAGTATGAAAGAGAGAGCCATGGGGTGAGACTTTACTATCCTCTCTCCCTCCTCCCCTCTGCATTTGAATCTCAGAAGAGAAATTGCCATAGGGATACCCTAGGAAACATTTAGGGGTAGGTGCAGATCCTAGGTAGGAAGCTTATTCCTTCCTTCTCTGGACAGAACCTGAGAGGTCCTTTGTCTCCCAAGAGGAGGACGGCACAGCTTTCAACACGGAGGTGCTGGGTCAGCCGAGGGGAGGCAGCTAGCATGGCGCCTAGTGCACTGGCCTCAGATGGCGGCAGACTGAATAAGCACAGGACAGGGGGTCCTTGATAGAGAGGAAATTATCAGCTAGGAATGACGATGCTCTGGACATTTAAGCAGCCCCTCCCCAGTCACCCTCCACCCTTACCATTACATCACATATTTTTCCTTATACGTCCAGATGCAATGTGTGGGAAGAGTGGAAACAGAGGATAGCACCTAAATAAGTACTGAGTAATGGACTCAGAGTAATTAAATTTTAAAACGAGAAACTGCAACTCCTCTGATGGGCAAAGTCAGGCTTTGCAGCAAGAATAGGGTTGAGAACAAGATGAGATTAGTTACAAAAAATAAAGTTACGTATTTGTACATCACTTGTACAAATCCGGTAAATTTCAAGCCCAATTTACTTGGATTGTTAAAAACAGAAGACGGAACAGATAAAGCTCTATGGAGTGAACGGAGAAAATGTATATATATGCAAATGAATGTAAATTTTCACAACACTTCAAATTCACATTAACTCATTCAATACATTTCATCTACTTTCAATGCTGCTGTAGAAACACACTAGCTGAATGGTTAAAATTCCTATGGTACCTTATAACATTACCACAATTATACCATTGGGTATAATTGGTATCAAGTTAGCTCAAAGGTATCCATGCACTTTTCATTTTCTGATATCATTTCATATCATGAATGATACTGAATCCCTAGATGCCATGTAAACCATTGGTTATAGTCCAAAGAATTTACATGTGCTATTTAGGGCTCCTCAAAATTATTGAAACCCAATTAAGTTCCTTTACACTAAATACACAGCTCTCCATCATGCAAGTGGTATGTGTACTTTTCAAAGAATAAATAACTTGGGAAAACAGTTTAATAAAATAATTTTGTTTAAAAAAAATCTGAAAAACACACATACTGACTTGCTAACATGTGAAGCTGAACTAAAAGCATTTCCTTTAGTTTTCAGCAGGAGGTTTACTAATTATTAATTTAACAGTGGTTCAACATAATAAACACACACACTCTTAAACCTCCCCTCTCAAAATAGGTCCAAGTCTGCCAGAGAAATTCTCAGTACCTCTATTGCATTATTTCCCCATAGCATATATTAGAG
This sequence comes from Smutsia gigantea, assembly GCA_032199065.1. Classification (NCBI taxonomy): domain Eukaryota; kingdom Metazoa; phylum Chordata; class Mammalia; order Pholidota; family Manidae; genus Smutsia; species Smutsia gigantea. Next base: position 393,301 of record JAVSCE010019209.1, read on the forward strand.
CATGACTCTGCCTATGGACCACACCCTATATGGAGTCTCTCAGAAGACCCAGGTATCTTAATGTTTGTTGCTCATGCATGAATGGATACTTCATAACCACTTAGGATAAACTAAATATCTGCGATTGAAACTCTACCTGCTGGGTCTGTTCAGACCTGTCCTTTGATGCACGCTGGTAATAGCATGCCACTTCTCTTCAAGAAAATTGTCAGAGCCAGGTGGATCAGTCTAAACGTATCACAGCTATGTTATTTTGTTAAGCGGTACCCAAGTATTCAACCTAGAAGGGATACTGCTCATTTAGGATGCTTCATACATCCACACTCACCGCTCAGGTTTCATCCCATATTCACACACACATTCCAATTAAATGAAAAACTGGTACATTTAGAAAAAAAAATCACAAGGGATTCATTTCTGGGGAAACTTCCATTGTCATCTTGGGATATTCTGTGCTCTAAAAAATATCATAACAATGTTCATTAAAACCAATTACTGCCAAATTTGTCTGATAATACCACTCCCAAAACTTTCTTAACCAAGAGAAAAAAAAATACCATCTGCTTTGGCTTCTATATAATCTTGGGCAACCGTAGTTCAGTCCTGACTAAAACTTTGTGATATTAATTTAAAATAAAAAGTTAATTTTACTCTAAGACTTCTTTTCTAATTATCAAGAATAGCCTGAGGTTTGTTCTTTCCATGAAATATTACTATTTTACATTGAATTTTCTCCTCATTTTGGAATGGCTAGTAAGACCTCGATATTTTCCAGATAGTATAGTCTCAAACTTACCTTTTGAGTCCAAGAATTAATGACTTTTAAAAACAAGTGGGTTCTACAAAAAGAGAAATTCTCAGCAGGTGCAATCAGCTTAAATTGAGGGTATATCATCGTATAGGTATATGATTATGCAGAAAACAAACAACATACATTAACTTTCTGCTACGGCTACAACAAATTACCACAAATTCAGTGGCTTAGAACACCACCATTTTATTGTCTTACAGTTCTGTAAGTTAGTTATCTGACACAGCTCTCCCTGGGCAGAAATCAAGATTTCATCAGCTGCATTCTTTCCTGGATGCTCTACTTAAGAATTGATTGTCTTGCTTTTTCTAGCTTCTAGAGGCTGCCGGAATTCCTTGGCTCATAGTTCCCCGTTTCTTGTTTCCCAGCCAGGGCCGCTGCGTGCCTAGGACCGTTCTTCCATAGTCATGTCTGCCTCTGATTCTGAATGCTGCCTCCCTCTTGCACTTTTAAGCCCCCCTGTGATACATTGTATTCACCTGGTCAGTCCAGGCGCCCTCCCTATCTTAAATTCAGCTGATTAGCAACATTAACTCCATCTTCTTAGTACCTGAATTCTCCTTTTTCATGTAAGGCAACATATTCAGAGGTTATGGGGAACAGAGGGTGAGCATCTTTGGGGTCCATTATTCCACCTATCACAAAAAGTAAAGTATATAAGGTGATTGGAGCACAACCTAATTCTATAGAACATTAATCATGGACTGGCTTTTGGCAACTTCCCATATATGTAAGAATCTTTTGGTTAAAAGAAACAAAACCCAAATTATGTAAACTAGATAGGATGAGTTTTCTGTTTTGCCAGTCAGTACTTATTCCAAGAGCCAGAGGGCACAAAAAGAAACTGATAAAGAGACAAATTTTGGCATGAACACCAGGCACGGCATATATATAATTCATGAAGAGGAAATACTTGTGATGTTCCTAGAAGTCAGAATGCCTCTTAACTCTTTAATCCACTTCTATTTGAAAAGATTCTCCAAATTTCTGACAAGTCTTTTTTTTTAAATAATTTATTTTGGTATCATTAATCTACAATTACATGTGCAATATTATGGTTATTAAACTACCTCCTTCATCAGATCCCCCCCACCAACCCCATTACAGTCACTATCCATCAGCGTAGTGAGATGCTATAGAATCACTACTTGTCTTCTCTGAGTTGTACAGCCCTCCCCATGCCCCCCCAACATTACATCTGCTAATTGTAATGCCCCTTTTTCCCCCTTATCCCTCCCTTCCCACCCATCTTCCCCAGTCCCTTTCCCTTTGGTAACTATTAGTCCTTTCTTTGGTTCTGTGAGTCTGCTGCTGTTTTGTTCCTTCGGTTTTTTTCTTTGTTCTTATACTCCACATATGAGTGAAATCATTTGATACTTGTCTTTTTCGGCTTGGCTTATTTCACTGAGCATAACACCCTCTAGCTACATTCATGTTGTTGCAAGTGGTAGGATTTGTTTTCTGATGATGGCTGAGTAATATTCCATTATGTATATGTACCACTCCTTCTTTATCCATTCATCTACGGATGGACACTTAGGTTGCTTCCATTTCTTGGCTATTGTAAATAGTGCTGCGATAAACATAGGGGAGCATATGTCTTTTTCAAACTGGGCTGCTGCATTCTCAGGGTAAACTCCTAGGAGTGGAATTCCTGGGTCAAATGGTATTTCTATTTTGAGTTGTTTGAGGAACCTCCATACTGCTTTTGCATTCCCACCAGCAGTGTAGGAGGGTTCCCTTTTCTCCACATCCTCGCCAACATTTGTTGTTGTTTGTGTTTTGGATATTGGCCATCCTCACTGCTGTGAGGTGATATCTCATTGTGGTTTTAATCTGCATTTTTCTGATGATTAGCGATGTGGAGCATCTTTTCATGTGCCTCTTGGCCATCTGAATTTCTTCTTTAGAGAAGTGTCTATTCATGTCCTCTGCCCATTTCTTAATTGGATTATTTGCTTTCTGTTTGTTAAGGTGCATGAATTCTTTATATATGTTGGATGTCAACCCCCTATTGGATATGTCATTTATGAATATATTCTCCCATACTGTAGGATATCTTTTTGTTCTACTGATGGTGTCCTTTGCTGTACAGAAGCTTTTCAGCTTGATATAGTCCCACTTGTTCATTTTTGCTTTTGTATCCCTTCCCTTGTCTGGGGAGATATGTTCATGAAGAAGTCGCTCATGTTTATGTCCAAGAGATTTTTGCCCATGTTTTTTCCTAAGAGTTTTATGGTTTCATGACTTACATTCAGCTCTTTGATCCACCTTGAGTTTACCTTTGTGTATGGGGCTAGACAGTAGTCCAGTTTTGTTCTCTTACATGTAGCTGTCCAGTTTTTCCAGCAACAGCTGCTGAAGAGGCTGTCATCTCCCCATTGTATATCCAAGGCTCCTTTATCAAATATTAAATGATTGTATATGTTTGGGTTAATGTTTGGATTTTCTATTCTGTTCCACTGGTCTGTGGGTCTGTTTTTGTGCCAATACCAAATTGTCTTGATTACTGTGGCTTTGTAGTAGAGCTTGAAGTCAGGGAGCGTAAGTCCCCCTGTTTTATTCCTCCTTCTCAGGATTGCTTTGGCTATTCGGGGTCTTTTATAGTTCCATATGAATTTTAGAATTATTTGTTCCACTTCATTAAAGAAAGATGTTGGTAGTTTGATAGGAATTGCGTTGAATCTGTAGATTGCTTTAGGTAGTATAGCCATTTTGACAATATTTATTCTTCCTAGCCAAGAGCATGGGATGAGTTTCCATTTGTTAGTGTCCTATTTAATTACTCTTAGGAATGTCACGTAGTTTTCAGAGTACACGTCTTTCACTTCCTTGGTTAGGTTTATTCCTAGGTATTTTATTCTTTTTGATGCAATTGTGAATGGAATTGTTTTTCTGATTTCTCTTTCTGTTAGTTCATCGTTAGTGTATAGGAAAGCAACAGATTTCTGTGTGTTAATTTTGTATCCTGCAACTTTGCTGAATTCAGATATTAGTTCTAGTAGTTTTGGAGTGGTGTATTTAGGGTTTCTTATGTGAAATATCATGTCATCTGCAAATAGTGACAATTTGACTTCTTCTTTACCAACCTGGATGCCTTGTATGTATTTGTTTTGTCTGATTGCCGTGACTAGGACCTCCAGTACTATGTTGAATAACAGTGGAGAGAGTGGGCATCCCTGTCTTGTTCCTGAACTTAGATGGAAAGCTTTCAGCTTCTCGCTGTTAAGTATGATGTTAGCTGTGGGTTTGTCATATATGGCCTTTATGATGTTGAGGTACTTGCCGTCTATACCCATTTTGTTGAGAGTTTTAATCATGAAAGGATGCTGAATTTTGTCAAATGCTTTTTCAGCATCTATGGAGATGATCATGTGGTTTTTGTTCTTTTTGTTGATGTGGTGGGTGATGTTGATGGATTTTCTAATGGTGTACCATCCTAGCATCCCTGGGATGAATCCCACTTGATCATGGCGTATGATCCTCTTGATGTATTTTTGAATTCGGTTTGCTAATATTTTATTGAGTATTTTTGCATCTATGTTCATCAGAGATATTGGTCTGTAATTTTCTTTTTTGTTGAGATCTTTGCCCGGTTTTGGTATTAGAGTGATGCTGGCTTCATAGAATGAGTTTGGAAGTACTCCCTCCTCTCCTATTTTTTGGAAAACTTTAAGGAGAATGGGTGTTATTTCTTCTCTATATGTCTGATAGAATTCAGAGGTGAATCCATCTGGTCTGGGTGTTTTGTTCTTGGGTAGTTTTTTGATTACCAATTCAATTTCGTTGCTGGTGATTGGTCTGTTTAATTTTTCTGTTTATTGTTTGGTCAGTCTTGGAAGGTTGTATTTTTCTAAGAAGTTGTCCATTTCTTCTAGGTTTTCCAGCCTGTTAGCATATATATTCTCATAATACTCTCTTATAATTCTTTATATTTCTGTGGGGTCTGTCGTTATCTTTCCTTTCTCATTTCTGATTCTGTTTATGTGTGTAGATTCTCTTTTTCTCTTAATGAGTCTGGCTAGGGGTTTATCTATTTTGTTTATTTTTTCAAAGAACCAGCTCTAGGTTTCATTGATTTTTTCTATTGTTTTATTCTTCTCAATTGTATTTATTTCTTCTCTGATCTTTATTATGTCCCTCCTTCTGGTGACTTTGGGCCTCATTTGTTCTTCTTTTTCCAATTTCAGTAATTGTGTCTTTAGACTATTCATTTGGGAATGTTATTCCTTCTTTAAATAGGCCTGGATTGCAATATACTTTCCTCTTAGAAGTGCCTTTGCTGCGTCCCACAGAAGTTGTGGCTTTGTGTTGTTGTTGTCATTAATCTCCATATATTCTTTGATTTCTGTTTTGATTTGGTCGTTAACCCATTGATTAATTAGGAGAATGTTGTTAAGTCTCCATGTATTTGTGAGCCTTTTTGGTTTCTTTCTAAAATTTATTTCTAGTTTTATACCTTTGTGATCTGAGAAGTTGGTTGGTAGGATTTCAATATTTTTGAAATTACTGAGGTTCTTTCTGTGGCCTAGTATGTGGTCTATTCTGGAAAATGTTCCATGTGCACTTGAGAAGAATGTGTATCCTGTTGCCTTTAGGTGTAGAGTTCTGTAGATGTCTGTTAGGTCCATCTGTTCTAGTGTGTTGTTCAGTGCGTCTGTGTCTTTACTTATTCTCTGTCTGGTTGATCTGTCCTTTGGGATGAGTGGTGTGTTGAAGTCTCCTAAAATGAATGCATTGCTGTCTATTTCCTCCTTTAATTCTGTTAGTATTTGTTTCACATATGCTGGTGCTTCTGTGTTGGGTGCATATATATTTATACTGGTTATATCTTCTTGTTGGACTGACCCCTTTATCATTATGTAATGTCCTTCTTTATCTCTTACTATTTTCTTCGTTTTGAAGTCTATTTTGTCTGATACAAGTACTGCAACACCTGCTTTTTTCTCTTTGTTGTTTGCATGAAATATCTTTTTCCATCCCTTCACTTTTAGTCTGTGTATGTCTTTGGTTTGAGGTGAGTTTCTTGTAGGCAGCATATAGATGGGTCTTGCTTTTTTATCCATTCTGTTACTCTGTGTCTTTTGGTTGGTGCATTCAGTCCATTTACCTTTAGGGTGATTATCAACAGATATGTACTTATTGCCATTGCTGGCTTTAGATTCGTGGTTACCAAATGTTCAGGGGTTGCTTCTTTACTATCTAACAATCTAGCTTACCTTTCTTGTTAAGTTATTGTAAACACCATCTGATATTTCTTTATTTCTCTCCCTTCTTATTCTTCCTCCTCCATTCTTTATATACTAGGTGTTTTATTCTTTGCCTTTAGTTAGTATTTGGATGGTCTGCTTTCTTTGCTATGATTTTATTTTCTCTGGTGACATCTTTTTAGCCTTAGGTGTGCTTCCCTCTAGAGCAGTCCATTAAGATATTCTGTAGTGGTGGTTTATGAGAGGCAAAGTCTCTCAACTTTCGTTTGTCTGGAAATTGTTTAATCCCTCCGTCATATTTAAATGATAATCGTGCTGGATACAATATTCTTGGTTCAAGGCCCTTCTGTTTCATTATGTTAAATATATAATGCCATTCTCTTCTGGCCTGTAAGTTTTCTGTTGAGAATTCTGATGATAGTCTGATGGGTTTTCCTTTGTAGGTGATCTTTTTTCTCTCTCTAGCTGCCTTTAATACTCTGTCTTTATCTTTGATCTTTGCTATTTTAATTATTATGTGTCTAGGTGTTGTCTTCCTTGGGTCCCTTGTGTTGGGAGATCTGTGGGCTTCCGTGGACTGTGAGACTATTTCCTTCCCCAGCATGGGGAAGTTTTCAGCAATTATTTCCTCAAAGACCCTTTCTATCCCCTTTTCTCTCTCTTCTTCCTCTGGTACTCCTATAATGCGAATATTGTTCCATTTGGATTGGCCACACAGTTCTCTTAATATTCTTTCATTCCTAGAGATCCTTTTATCTCTCTCTGCCTCAGCTTCTCTGTATTCCTGTTCTCTGATTTCTATTCTATTAACAGTGTCTTGCATCTCATCCAGTCTGCTGTTAAGCCCATCAATCGCTTATCTGATTTCTGCATTGTCTTTCCTGACTTCCCTCACTTCCTCCCTCAGCTTTTGCACATTTCTCTGTAGATCCATCAGTATGGTTATGACTTTTATTCTGAATTCTTTTTCAGGAAGATTGTGCATTTCCATCCATTCAGGCTCCCTCTCTGGGGTTGTCTGGTTGATCTTAGTCTGGACCATATTCCTCTGTCTTTTCATGGCTATAGAAGTGGTCACTGGTAGGTGCCACGTATGTCAGCTGGGCTCTTCAAGACTTTAAAAAGAAAAAGAAAGAAAGAAAGAGAAGAAAAAACACAAAACAAAACAAAATGCCCACTGGGAGTAGATTCTGTGGGGATGCTGTAGGTGGTGCTGTTGCCCCACTATTCCACAGCCACATCAGCGCCGCTCCGCAGGGCCCTTTATGGCTCTGCCTCATGGGGTGCCGAGTCCTCTCGGGTGTAGCTGCAGGCTATGTGCTGTTCTGTATCTTCTGGTCTCTTTTTTAGGAATAGTTTTACTTGTATTTTCATTAATACATATGGTTTTGGGAGGAGATTTCCGCCGCTCTGCTCACGCCGCCATCTTCCCAGTCGTCCCCGTGACAAGTCTTAATTTAGAAATATATCTATGTATATGTATCACTAAATTTTTCAGATATTGGATCAAAGCTGCCACATTAGGTAATAATAGATTTTTATCCTCATGCTATATTAATTTTATTGATCTTTTAAAATTCATCCAGATTTGGTAAGCAAATAGTGAAATCATATAGATTAACAAAATGAAACAAACAGATCATTTTAAAATAAAGGGCTTAGTTGTATTATGGCAAATAACCCAAAGCCAGATATATTCCTTTAACACCAGTTTTCTCAGCAGTTTTCATAAAGCTGATGGCACTGTATGCTGGTTCGTACAGCTTTGATTCCTACTTTCTCCCCTTCTCCTTACAACACCCCCTTTATCCAGTATATTTCTATGGGTATGTTTTATCCTTCAAAATATGTAATGCTTTTTATTCCCATGAATGGTAAATATGGATTTTATTCTGCTTCTAAATTTTTTCCTATTCAGCACTGTATTTTTAAAAATCTATCCTTGTGGTATGTGCATGGCCATACCTTACTTGCAGCTGCTTTGTGATACTCCATGGCATGTACCCATCACATTGTACTTCCTCATTCTCCTAGTTTTGACACTAAATTGCTTGCAATGACTCTGACAACTAGAGTAGGATTCTCCAGTTATATAAAAGGGTTGGGGTTGCGTATCATAGTGTAACACACAATCTTGATTTCACTGAGCACTACGTATTTATGCTGTTCCTCACGCAAGAGCCATGGGGGTCCCTGCGACCCATATTCTAGCTTACACTTGGTGTTTAAAGACCCGTCAAACAGCAGAGTGCCATTCAGAAGTAGTGGAAATAACTGTTTCCTTCGCTTTGTATCACTTTGTCACTTGCTGGTACGAAAGACTCCTAATCCTCTCACAAATATTGTTCTGACAGCCTTAGACCCTCACTGTTGTGATGGGCCTGATCCGAGGGCCAGACCAGACTGCGGTGCCATTTCACTCCCTCCACTGAATCCATTCCTCCCTTGCCTAGTCTCTGTGCCTAAGCAAAGTACATTCTCTTGTGCCAGTTATAAACTGGAAGCCCCATAATGATCAATAAATGTATCCAAACTGTTGGGGAAAATGTTGAACATTCCCCTCCCTGCACATCCCCCAATGCCCACAGACAGCAGAGTCTGAGCTGCAGCTCAGCCAGCAAAATGCCATTTCTCATGCTTGCTCATATACAAATATGAAGACATGAAAAAATTTCATTCCAACACCTTATAGCACAATAATGTACATCCCATTTTAGCTTAGAAACTGTGAAACAAATCAGGTTTGCGAGATCATAAGATTAATCAGTCTTAAACATGCCATAAATATTTTGAGCTGGCTTCTCATCCTCACATTAATCATGAAGTGAGAATATTCCCATTTTAAGTATGCAGATAATGCTAAAGCACGTTGTTTCATATGCATGTGTATCATAGCAAAGTGTCTGGGGAAAATGCACTTCTGAAAAAATAAATGAATCCCAGAACTACTAGAATAGAATAGAACTCCTCCAAAGATACCAGTTCCAAGACTCATCATATTTACAGAGTTGAGTTATCACATTTTAACAACCCACATTTTATTATTTTTTTTTTACCATTTACAAAATGCTGTTATTTAAACAATGTCTCGGTTCTTCACAACCTGCTTCTGTGTTAGATACTATCATTATCTCAATTTAAGTGACTTGCCTAAGGTCACTGGGACTAGAATGATGGATTTAAGACTCAAACACTAACCAAGGTCTTCTAATAAAACAGAACCCACATCTTTTCAACAGCAACCTTTTTAAAAACCTATTCAATATGATAAGTCTATTTACATCTATACCTTATGTACAACTTTTACTTTGTTCTTCCTCCATGTAATAACAACTAACTTAAGTAACCATTTCTCTTCTGGAGAGTAAATTTCAAAACCCTACATATACTTTTGCATAATTTTTTCATGCTTCTCTAACTTTTTCTTTATTCTGCAATTTTTTAATTCACTGTGCTCAACTTTTTACTCCTCTAAACTTGTGAAGGACAAAGCAGATATAGGTATCCAGTTTTAAACATATGAAACCCTAATTTTATTTAAAATTTTTAACCATTTTATTAGGGTATAACTGATATAGAAATAAATACACGTTTAATATGTACAGTTTGATGAGTTTGGACATAAGCAAACACCTGTGACCACATCACCACAATCAAGGCAACACCACCTCCCAAAGTTCTTTGTGCTCTTGGGTGTTTAGATGTTTGTGATAAGAGCACTAATATGAGATCTATCCTCTTAACAAATTTTGAAGAACTTGATACTGTGTCATTAACCATAGACATACGGTGTATACAGAGCAGGTTTCTAAAACTTTTCCGTCTTGTGTAACTGAAACTTCGTAACAATTGACCAACTCCCCATTTCCCTCATCCCTCTGGCAACCATGATTGGACTCTCCGCTTCTATGAGTTTGAGCATTTGAGCATGTATCCAAACTGTTGGGGAAAATGTTGAACATTCCCCTCCCTGCACATCCCCCAACGCCCACAGACAGCAGAGTCTGAGCTGCAGCTCAGCCAGCAAAATGCCATTTCTCATGCTTGCTCATATACAAATATGAAGATATGAAAAAATTTCATTCCAAGACCTTTATAGGGCAATAATGTACCTCCTATTTACTTCTTTGTTATATTTTTAAATACAGTGTTTTGTTTTGGCTTGATTTGGTTTTCAACTCCAACCTATGGGTGACAACTGGAGAAAGAGAATATAACACTAAGGTACACATGACTGCAAACAGTACACTTGACTTATTTTTTAAATGTACACTTTTTATCATGCACTTTTATTTTCTCTGAGCACATTCTGGATTTATCCTACATGTCCCATCCATCAGGCACTAGTGTCCCACTTGACAGTGTCTGATCTTCCTGGAAATTCTACCCTCCCTCTGTTCCTGCTTCTCTGCGCTGATCCTCACGCTCTAGACCAGAAAGCACAAACTGCAACCCAGAGGCCAAATCCAACACATGATCTGCTTTTGTAAATAAAAGTTGATTGGACAATGGCCATGTCCACTTGTATCCATATTGTCCATGGCTGCTTTCCCTCTGTAATGGTAGACATGAGTACTTGCTACAGAGACCACATGGCCCACAAAGCCTTAAATATTTACTGTTTGGTCCTTCATAGGAACTTTGCCTGCCAACCCCTGTCCCCAACTGACTTGCATCAGATTCACCTGTGGAGTGACATTAAAATATAGGCAGGCACTCAGCCCTCATGCCCACACATTCTACTTTCTTAGGCTGGGGGCAGACTCTAGATTTCTGAATACTGACCCAGTTTTAAGGGTGCCTGGGAGGCACATAAGGGTCCTGGGACCCCAGTAAGGCCTCTGTTGGAGAAGCTTTGCCCAGCTTCTCCAGTCCAGGAGCCTCTCCTCCATAGCTCAACCGTGGCATTTCCTGAGCTGGAGGCCCTGAGCACAGGACAGATGGAGATCTGACACAAAGCACTCGGGAGCTACTCATCTCTCTCAGGATGAATCCTGTGGGAACCAGGGGTTATTTTTCTTCCCAACATGCACTTCCTCCCCTCCGTGAAGATGCCCTGAACATGCTTTAAGAAATCACTCCTCTCGAACTTTCCATCCAGGCAGTTCCAGGAATAGACATCTGAGTCAGGCATAGGCCATTAGACCATCCTGTCCCCTGAGACTGAGTCACAGATGCACCTGTCACCCCATCCAGGCCAGCTTATCTCAGGTCACCAACTCAGTCAATAAATATATACTGACTGCCCATTGCAGGAGTTTCTATTGCTGTTCTAACAACTTCTCACAAATTTAGCAGCTTAAGACAATGCAAATTTATTACCTCATAGATTTTATGAGTCAGGAGTCTGGTGAGCTATACTGGGTCTCTGATTGGAGAGTCATGGGCCAAAATCAGGATGTCCACAGGGCTGCGTTCCTTTCTGGAGGTTTGAAGGAAGGATCTACTTCCTTCTTCATTCAGATTGTTAGAAGAATTCAGAATTCAGTTCTCTTTAGCTCTATGTGGTCCTCATTTCCTTGCTGGCTGACAGCTGAAGGCTTTTCTCAGCTTCTAGAAGCCACCATATTCCTGGCTGGTGGCCTCCATCCTCCATCTTCAAAGCCAGCAACATTGCACCTCTCTGTGTCTTTTTTCCCTAGTCACCTGTCTCTCTCTGACTCTGCCCCCTTCTCCACTCCTGATTACATTGGGCCCGCTGGATAATCCAGGATAATCTCTCTATTTTAAGGCCAGCTGATTAGCAACCTTAACTGCAGATGCAAAGTCTCTTTTGCCATATAACATACCCATGGCAGTAACCCCCAAATCGTGTTTATAACACCAGGTATGTACCAGACTCTGTTCTAAGCACTAGGGATCAAGCAGTCAACAAAACAAAGCCTTTTCTCCATGTAGCTTCCATTCTAGTTAGGAAAGAAAGGAGACCCACATATATATGGACCATACCAGGTGGGAAAAGGACTGTGCTGAAGAATAATGCAGAAGGTAAAGCAGAAGATGGGAGTGGAGGTTAAGGGTAGTAGTTCAGTTCAGATGGTCAGAGAAGGCCTCTTGGATACATGAGTCACAGAAAGTGAGAAAGAAGCCAGTGTGGTTACCAGCAAGCATTCTGACTTAGGGCACAGCAGGTACAAAGGCCCTGAGGCAGGAGCATTTGTGTGTGTGTGTTTTAAGAAAAACAAGGAGGTCAGTACAGCTGGAGAAATGTGTAGGAGGGGGAGGTAGGATGGGGCTGGATCACATGAAGCCTCTAAGTCATGATATAAGGCCACCATAAGAGTTTTAGTTTAATTCAGAGTGGGATAGGAAGCCATTGGAAGACTCGGAATAAAGGATTCACATGATATAATGCATGTTTAGAAGAATCACCTTAAGACATTTTTGGAACTTGTTTCTGGAGAGTTAAAGAACTCTATAGACTGAAGCTGCTTGCAGTCATCCTGCACCTATGGCACAGAGGAGGGACCTTGTGTGGATGACAGATCTCCATTGTAACTATGTCTGTGCCTTACTCTCACTTGCTTCATATATTTTTGTGTAACTGTGCCATTTATTTTTTATTTGATAGTCAGTTTCTTTATATTCACCCACCCGACCACATAGATATTTCAAGATTCGAACACACACAATTTTTTTTATTGTTACGGGAAGAATCTTGAACTTGCCCAACCCAAGGGTATTGTGCATGTTTCAGGAACTCTGGACTCATTTGGAGAACTAAGCAAGTACGCCACTCAGACCTTGCGACTAAAAACAAGAAACTCCCAGGATTCCTCTGTCATCCCTGGTTATAATGGTAAACCAGTGGCATCGAAGTTGCTGTCCTAGGAGTTTATCAGGCTTTACCTAGGATTCTTTTCCTATAACAAAACTACATGTATGACTTCATTTCCATGGACTCCTCCCCTCCCATCACGGTGTCCTTCATGCCGTGATCAGGCACAGAAGTGTGTTTTGAAGAAAGAAAACATGACAATAACTTTGTTTAGAGGCTGTTGCTCTGAATCTACCCGGGCTGGAGATTTGGTTCCTTAATTCTCAGGAGATTAAGAATTGAGTGGTTTGCTGAAAAGCGTCTCAGTCTGCTGATTTGGAATTTCCATTTTCGATTGGAGGTAGAGTGCCTAGAGAGGAACAGTGTTGGGAGGCTGCTCCGGACAATGTCACTGAAAAGAAACTGTTTCCTGCAGAAGTTGTATTATGAGGAGTTGCCTGCGGCAGTTCTCGGGTGCGTTTCTGGGGAGCTGACAGCTAGCTATTCCTGATACTGTCTCAGCCTGCAGGTTATCTCTGTGCTGCACATACTGGTCTGGGCATTTGGATAGGGTCATTTACTGCAAGTTTATTCAAGTCGTTCCAGGCTCACAACAAGCATTATCTTCAAAACAACGAGTGATGATTGAGCTTAATAGACAAAGAAAACACAGAAAGAGAAGTGAAACTTGACAAGCATTAAGAAAGAGTCTGCAGAAATTAAGTATTAAGGATGCCATGGCCAAGGGGCAGAAAATAATCACAGGTGCACCCAACTGGCTGTTGAATAAAAAAGAAACACAAAAATGAAGGGAAAGGTTGCAGGAAAAAAAAAAACCTGGATGGGACTACAGCACCTGTACATTTTCACATGCCAACAAATGGGGTTAGAAAAGAAATCGCAAACCAACAGTTAGATTGTCTCCAACTGTGAAGAAATCCGCAGGAACTTGAGAAAGGGCTGTCTTCACTTTATAAACTGTAACACAGCAAAAACAGGGTGTGATACAAATAACATATCCCCACAAAGGGGCTTGACTTTTTACTTCTCACAGGAACTAGGGATTTTATCATCGATCTCGAAACAGTGTAAATAAAGACAATATTATTCTTTAGTGAGTGGATTCAAATGACAGAAGACGGAAAGACAGGCATAATTCTGGGCTAGCTTTTGTTTTTGTTTTTTTTTCATTTTGGATAGAAAACAGAGATAATGAGAAAACAGCCCAGATGTTCCTTCCTGATCAATTTTCTGTTTCTCCTCCATTCCCAGAATGCTATCTTTTCCCTCATTGATGCGACCAGGAAACCCACTGTCTTTGCCCTGGCTAATGATAGCATTCTGGTTCCCATTCTCTACTTCCCTGACAGCGATTTTTCCTTTTTCTTTTTTCTTTTTTTTTTTTTTTTTAGGGAAAGCCCAATACCTCTGACATTGAAAGAGGCGATCTGAAAAATTTCAGTAGAGGAAATGATATTGCACATTCAAATCATGGATACTGTGGAACTAAGAAACACTAAAGGCTGTAGAAAAATAAATATGAAGGGGTGTAGACAGAAGGAACATCAGTGGCTTGTGCTATTTATTTGTGCTTTTTATTGTGAGCTTTAATGACTTGTGCTGGACTCTCAGAGTAATTTTTCTTAGTCCATCCAGCCTTTAATATAGGTTCTCCTCTCTTAAAGCTGTATACTTGATTTCAACCTTGGAAGTTTAGGAGTTCTGACATGCAGGCATAAATCCCTGACTCTAACTGAGCAGGTCCCAAAGAGAGCACTGTAATAGAGCATCACCCTCACAAAACTCCACTTCAGAACTTTGATTCTGGATTTTAATTAAGTGGCTAACTCTCTACTTCTGAAACAAGTTAACAAGTCACATACTGCTGAGGAGTTATGCCTGTGTCCAGATTTACTCGAAATCAAACTGTGATGTCCTAACAAGTTACCATAAACTGGGCAGATTAAAATGGCAAAAATTTATTCTCTCCAGTTGTGGAGGCTGGATGTACAAAATCAAGGTGTCAGCAGGGCTGTGCTCCTTCCAAAGGCCCTTGGGAAGAATCCTCCCTTCCTCTCCTGGCTTCTGGTGGCTGCCAGCAATCATTCCTGTTCCTCAGCTTGCAGCTGTCCCTCTGATGTCCTCCTCCGTCGTCCCATGGCATTCTCCCCAGGTATCTTTGTGTCCAAATTCCCCTTGCCTTTCTCCTACAAAGACAGTGGTCACTGGACTAGGCTGGGCCACTAGGACCTCATTCAAATTTGTCTATAGTTACAAAGAACTTATTTCCAAATAAGGTCACACTCAAGGGTTCCATGTGGATGTGAGGGCCAGGGGGCACACTCTTCAGCATAGTGCAACGTCCAGTCACATGAGCATCGGTGGCACCGTTGCCATGACATGAGCTTTGATAAGGTTCTGTGTCCTTCAGCCCAGCGGGCCCTCCACCGTGTCACTGAGTGCCCCATGCGCCCAGTAACTTTCCTTCTTGAGGCACAAGGCCTCAGGTAGGAGGCACCACAGGCACACACCCTGTTCCTAAGCTCCCATCACTCCTTTCAGTTTCCTTCCCTCGGCTCTTCTGACGGCCTGGACATCCACTCTGCATTCACACAGACTCGTTTAATGCCTCCTCATTTCACCTTCACAGCCAACATGTTTCCTGTGTGGAAACCCCTTGTCTGTACAAGGAAGCAGAATTCTGAACAAGCCCCGCATCATACCTGCACAGACAACTGATGATAATGAAATGCATTTTTAAATAACATGCCTCAAGTAAATTCTAGGGAACTGCCTGCCCCATGAAGCACCATTCTCCTGGGAAATAGCTGCCCCACGCCCACCAAACCTTGTCGGGGGAGTCACAGCTGCCCCACTCCCGAGGGAGCTGATCCAAGCTGGGCCCTCAGGCGCCTGCCCTGTGATTGTCCAAACTCCAAGGAAGATGGTTATCGAGGTCCCCTCCCTCCACAGTCCCTCCTTGGAACACGTGTAAGATGCCAGCAGTGGAGTTTTTTGTGTCGTGAAAAGTCAACCTATAAAGTAATAAAGCTGATACAAAGCAGAGGTGAACAAACGGAGAAAGAATCCTGCCAATTCTTAAGGGCCTGGGCTGCTTCTCT
Source organism: Smutsia gigantea (assembly GCA_032199065.1). Classification (NCBI taxonomy): domain Eukaryota; kingdom Metazoa; phylum Chordata; class Mammalia; order Pholidota; family Manidae; genus Smutsia; species Smutsia gigantea. Next base: position 409,201 of record JAVSCE010019209.1, read on the forward strand.
GTCATGTTCTCTGAATTCTGTGAACTAACAAAGTCCTTCCCTTGAGCTGCAACCAGGCGCATTTGTGTCTCTCTCACTAAAATAACCTAAGGGCACAGACTGGCACATGTACAGCCTTGACAAAATGTTGAAGCTGAAAGAAAGAATTTGGATGTTGCTGTGCGTTAATTCAGGTCCCTCCCACCAAAAAAAAAAAAGTGTTGGAGTCCTAAACCTCCATGCCTCAGAATGTCTCCTTATTTGGGGGGTGGGTCTTCACAGAAATATTCAAGTTAAAGAGAGTTCATGACAGTGGCCCCTCATCCAGTATGACTGGTGTCCTCATAAAAGGGAAATTTGGACACAAAGATGGATACACACCGAGGGAAGACAACCTAAAGAGACACAAGGAGAAGGTGGATGTCTTCAAGCCAGCAAGAGAGTGGACTCTCCTTCACAGACCTCGGGAGGAGCTGACCGGTCAACATGTTGATTTCAGTCTAGTCTCCAGAACTGTGAGGCAATGAATCCCAGTTGTTTACCTCACGTTTTATAGCCCTAGGAAATTAATACAGATTATTATTAACTCCTCAATGACAATAATGAAACAGGCCCTGAGAGTTAAGGCTGCCTAATGTTCCCATTAATGTTGAAAGAGTGAGAATCTGAATGCAGGTCTCCAAATCTATAGTTCAATGTCCCTCGGCATCATTCTGCCCGAATTCTTAGCCCAAACGATTTCATGAAAACTTCAAGCACACACGTACCTTTCAGGAAGATATTAAAAAGACAATACTAAATCTGAAGAGTAAACAAATCAGAAGAAAGGAAACGACACATCCTGGACACCCCTATTTATAACAGCTGTCATGATATTGCCATCAGATATTTTAGTTAAACATTCTCATTTAAAAGCAATTTGCATAAATAATGAGAAATCACTTCACAAAGTAACAGCTTGGTGAGAGAAATAGGACTGACTGGAAGGTATGCAGAACACACCAGTCTGTGTTGGGCTGCTATTTTCTACCATTACGCTAGGAAAAAAAAAAATTCTCATTGAGCCAGGGAAACGTTTTCTGAACAGAAGGAAAACAAATCTCGATCAGTTCAAGAAAATGTGTTTATTTTATATAAAAACTGGATATAATTATGAAACTCATTCACCTGCTGTTTTGCTTCTAATAAAGACTATTTTTTTCTTTCCCCGAAAACACTCGCCAACTGTAAATAGCTCCCATGACCTCCCACTCTTCCCACTTGCCTGTTAGATTCTCCTGGGTGATTTGGTGTGATATAATGTGTTTTTCTTAGTGTCATAGGATGGTCTGTTTAGTTGAAATAATTGTCCATATTCTTCAACTTTAAGCTTCTAAATAAATAAAAAGCTTTTAGTAGAAACCTCTATGGTTTGATGCCCCAAACACTATATTTCAGTGTCTCTCTACTCAGTTAACTGATATTTATTTTCTAGAATACTCTGAGGAATGCTATATTACCCAAGTATTTCCTATGTTATGTGAGGCTGGTTTTCATATGGAGTAAAGCTCTACTTTACCCTCTCGGAAGAGGGGAACTAGTAAATGTTTTAAGCCATGGAAGAATAAGAATAGATTTGGATTTTTGAAAGACAGTATTAGAAGCCATGAGAATGACATATTAAAAGTCCTTTTTTCCTCATATAAAATAAGATCAGAATAACTTCCTAAAGGAGGTGTGATTTCAGCTGCTCCTGGAGGGATGAGTAGAATGTTAACTATGGGATGTAGGAAGGAAAGGTGAGCTTGGCTATGGGAAGCAGTCTGTGCATGATGCTGAGTGGAGAAGCAAGAGCTGCCCAGGGAGAAACTCAGTCTGCAGCTGGAGATCGGGGTGAACACAGAGAAAGGGACCAACACTGAGAGCCTACCATGAGCCCCTGGACACTTGGAGTTTATTCTCTACGTGACTTTAGTTAGGAGTCACCTATGACTCGTATTTTAGAAACATTATTCTGGCCTCAGAGTGGAGAAGAGTTGAATCGGGAAGTAGAGTCCTGCATTTTTTCCTCTCTGCTCTAAACACTCAACCTTCATTTAGAACCTCAAGCACCCCTCAGCTCTGGCTGCCTTTCTCCATCCACCTCTGGTCTGGATCCTTGTTGTAATTCACATGAAGTGAGGTCAGCACAGTAGATGTACTCCTTGGCAATCTCTGTTTCCTCCCCAGTCTGTCCCCTGCAGTGGCCAGAGTAGCCCTCAGCTAGACACGCCAGCCCCTAGGACCGCCAATGGCACCTCACCTCCCATAGAACCAGTTCCAGGTAGCCTGCTCTCCCAGACTGCAGGCGACGGGCAGAGGGAAAGGTCCAACAGCAGTAGGAGTGGGCTCTGGCCAAGCTCCCATAGGGCAGTGGCAGAGTCCCAGCTGTCCCAAACACTCCATGTCCCCTGGAAGCACACTGAGATTCCCTAATTCTCTCCATTGACTTGTCAGCACTGTTGGCCACAGAGCCAGAACCTTTATCCCTCCTGGCACCGAGTCGGGGCCACCCCCAGAAGACTAAGGCACCCCTCAGTGCTCCCTGGGCATGATCTCTCAGCTGCTTTTCTACCCACGGCTGTGCCCAGAGTAAGCAACCTCCTGTCCTCTGGCAGGAAGTCAAGACTGTCCCTCCTCTGCCCCAAAGAGGCTCGGCAGAGCTGACAAGGATCATGGCGCCGGGGCCAAGCTCTTACCCTTTGGAGTCAGGCTATACTGGATTCTTTTTTTTTTAATATAATTTATTTTATTATCATTAATCTACAATTACATGTGCAATATTATGGTTATTAAACTACCCCTTCTTCAGGTCCCCCCCACCAACCCCATTACAGTCACTGTCCATCAGCGTAGTGAGATGCTATAGAATCACTACTTGTCTTCTCTGAGTTGTACTGCCCTCCCCGTGCCCCCACAACATTACATCTGCTAATCGTAATGCCCCTTTTTCCCTCTTATCCCTCCCTTCCGGCCCATTTTCCCCAGTCCCTTTCCCTTTGGTAACTATTAGTCCGTTCTTGGGTTCTGTGAGTCTGCTGCTGCCTTCTTCCTTCAGTATTTTTTCTTTGTTCTTATACTCCACATATGAGTAAAATCATTTGATACCTGTCTTTTTCGGCTTGGCTTATTTCACTGAGCATAATACCCTCTAGCTCCATCCATGTTGGTGCAAATGGTAGGATTTGTTTTCTTCTTATGGCTGAATAATATTCCATTGTGTATATGTACCACTCTTCTTTATCCATTCATCTACTGATGGACACTTAGGTTGCTTCCATTTCTTGGCTATTGTAAATAGTGCTGCAATAAACATATGGGTGCATCTGTCTTTTTCAAATTGGGCTGCTGCATTCTTAGGGTAAATTCCTAGGAGTGGAATTCCTGGGTCAAATGGTATTTCTATTTTGAGTTTTTTGAGGAACCTCCATACTGCTTTCCACAATGGTTGAACTAATTTGCAGTCCCACCAGCAGTGTAGGAGGGTTCCCTTTTCTCCACATCCTCGCCAACATTTGTTGTTGTTTGTGTTTTGGATGTTGGCCATCCTCACTGGTGTGAGGTGATATCTCATTGTGGTTTTAATCTGCATTTCTCTGATGATTAGCGATGTGGAGCATCTTTTCATGTGCCTGTTGGCCATCTGAATTTCTTCTTTGGAGAAGTGTCTATTCATGTCCTCTGCCCATTTCTTAATTGGATTATTTGCTTTCTGTTTGTTAAGGTGCGTGAGTTCTTTATATATTTTGGATGTCAACCCTTTATCAGATACGTTTTTTATGAATATATTCTCCCATACTGTAGGATGTCTTTTTGTTCTACTGATGGTGTCCTTTGCTGTACAGAAGCTTTTCAGCTTGATATAGTCCCACTTGTTCATTTTTGCTTTTGTTTCCCTTGCCCGGGGAGATATGTTCATGAAGAAGTTGCTCATGTTTATGTCCAAGACATTTTTGCCTATGTTTTTTTCTAAGAGTTTTATGGTTTCATGACTTACATTCATCTCTTTGATCCACCTTGAGTTTACCTTTGTGTATGGGGCTAGACAGTAGTCCAGTCTCATTCTCTTACATGTAGCTGTCCAGTTTTTCCAACACCAGCTGCTGAAGAGGCTGTCATCTCCCCATTGTATATCCAAGGCACTTTTATCAAATATAAATTGACTGTATATGTTTGGGTTAATGTTTGGATTTTCTATTCTGTTCCACTGGTCTGTGGGTCTGTTTTTGTGCCAATACTAAATTGTCTTGATTACTGTGGCTTTGTAGTAGAGCTTGAAGTCAGGGAGTGTAATTCCCCCTGTTTTATTCCTCCTTCTCAGGATTGCTTTGGCTATTCGGGGTCTTTTGTGGTTCCATATGAATTTTAGAATTATTTGTTCCAGTTCATTGAAGAAAGCTGTTGGTAGTTTGATAGGGATTGCATTGAATCTGTAGATTGCTTTAGGTAGTATAGCCATTTTGACAATATTTATTCTTCCTAGCCAAGAGCATGGGATGCATTTCCATTTGTTAGTGTCCTCTTTAATTTCTCTTAGGAGTGTCTTGTAGTTTTCAGAGTACAGGTCCTTCACTTCCATCGTTAGGTTTATTCCTAGGTATTTTATTCTTTTTGATGCAATTGTGAATGGAATTATTTTTCTGATTTCTCTTTCTGTTAGTTCATCATTAGTGTATAGGAAAGCAACAGATTTCTGTGTGTTAATTTTGTATCCTGCAACTTTGCTGAATTCAGATATTAGTTCTAGTAGTTTTGGAATGGAGTCTTTAGGGTTTTTTATGTACAGTATCATGTCATCTGCAAATAGTGACAATTTGACTTCTTCTTTACCAATCTGGATGCCTTGTATGTCTTTGTTTTGTCTGATTGCTGTGGCTAGGACCTCCAGTACTATGTTGAATAACAGTGGAGAGAGTGGGCATCCCTGTCTTGTTCCCGATCTTAGATGAAAAGCTTTCAGCGTCTCGCCGTTAAGTATGATGTTAGCTGTGGTTTTGTCATATATAGCCTTTATGATGTTGAGGTACTTGCCGTCTATACCCATTTTGTTGAGAGTTTTAATCAGGAATGGATGCTGAATTTTGTCAAATGCTTTTTCAGCATCTATGGAGATGATCATGTGGTTTTTGTTCTTCTTTTTGTTGATGTGGTGGATGATGTTGATGGATTTTCGAATGTTGTACCATCCTTGCATCCCTGGGATGAATCCCACTTGATCATGGTGTATGATCCTCTTGATGTATTTTTGAATTCGGTTTGCTAATATTTTGTTGAGTATTTTTGCATCTACGTTCATCAGGGATATTGGTCTGTAGTTTTCTTTTTTGGTGAGGTCTTTGCCCGGTTTTGGTCTTAGAGTGACGCTGGCTTCATAGAATGAGTTTGGAAGTATTCCCTCCTCTTCTATTTTTTGGAAAACTGTAAGGAGAATGGGTGTTATTTCTTCTCTATATGTCTGGGAGAATTCAGAGGTGAATCCATCAGGCCGGGGGCTTTTGTTCTTGGGTAGTTTTTTGATTACCAATTCGATTTTGTCGCTGGTGATTGGTCTGTTTAGTTTTTCTGTTTCTTGCTTGGTCAGTCTTGGAAGGTTGTATTTTTCTAAGAAGTTGTCCATTTCTTCTATGTTTTCCAGCTTGTTAGCATATAGATTCTCATAATATTCTCTTATGATTCTTTGTATTTCTGTGGGGTCCGTCGTGATTTTTCCTTTCTCATTTCTGATTGTGTTTATGTGTGTAGATTCTCTTTTTCTCTTAATGAGTCTGGCTAGGGGTTTATCTATTTCGTTTATTTTTTCAAAGAACCAGCTCTTGCTTTCATTGATTTTTTCTATTGTTTTATTCTTCTCAATTTTATTTATTTCTTCTCTGATGTTTATTATGTCCTTCCTTCTGGTGACTTTGGGCCTCATTTGTTCTTCTTTTTCCAATTTCAGTAATTGTGTCTTTAGACTATTCATTTGGGAATGTTCTTCCTTCTTTAAATAGGCCTGGATTGCAATATACTTTCCTCTTAGAACTGCCTTTGCTGCGTCCCACAGAAGTTGTGGCTTTGTGTTGTTGTTGTCATTAGTCTCCATATATTCTTTGATTTCTGTTTTGATTTGGTCGTTAACCCATTGATTAATTAGGAGAATGTTGTTAAGTCTCCATGTATTTGTGAGCCTTTTTGATTTCTTTCTAAAATTTATTTCTAGTTTTATACCTTGGTGATCTGAGAAGTTGGTTGGTAGGATTTCAATATTTTTGAAATTACTGAGGTTCTTTTTGTGGCCTAGTATGTGGTCTATTCTGGAAAATGTTCCATGTGCACTTGAGAAGAATGTGTATCCTGTTGCTTTTGGGTGTAGAGTTCTGTAGATGTCTGTTAGGTCCATCTGTTCTAGTGTGTTGTTCAGTGCCTCTGTGTCTTTACTTATTCTCTGTCTGGTTGATCTGTCCTTTGGGATGAGTGGTGTGTTGAAGTCTCCTAAAATGAATGCATTGCTGTCTATTTCCTCCTTTAATTCTGTTAGTATTTGTTTCACATATGCTGGTGCTTCTGTGTTGGGTGCATATATATTTATAATGGTTATATCTTCTTGTTGGACTGACCCCTTTATCATTATGTAATGTCCTTCTTTATCTCTTACTATTTTCTTCGTTTTGAAGTCTATTTTGTCTGATACAAGTACTGCAACACCTGCTTTTTCTCTTTGTTGTTTGCATGAAATATCTTTTTCCATCCCTTCACTTTTAGTCTGTGTATATCTTTGGATTTGAGGTGAGTTTCTTGTAGGCAGCATATAGATGGGTCTTGCTTTTTTTTCCATTCTGTTACTCTGTGTCTTTTGATTGGTGCATTCAGTCCATTTACATTTAGGGTGATTATGATAGATATGTACTTATTGCCATTGCTTGCTTTAGATTCGTGGTTACCAAGGGTTCAAGGGTTGCTTCTTTACTATCTAACAATCTAACTTAACTTTCTTATTAAGTTATTGTAAACACAGTCTGATGTTTCTTTATTTCTCTCCCTTCTTATTCCTCCTCCTCCATTCTTTCTATAATAGATGTTTTATTCTTTGCCTTTAGTTAGTATTTGGATGGTCTGCTTTCTTTGCTATGATTTTATTTTCTCTGGTGACATCTTTTTAGCCTTAGGTGTGCTTCCCTCTAGAGCAGTACATTTAAGATATCCTGTAGAGGTGGTTTATGAGAGGCAAACTCTCTCAACTTTCGTTTGTCTGGAAATTGTTTAATCCCTCCATCATATTTAAATGATAATCGTGCTGGATACAATATTCTTGGTTTGAGGCCCTTCTGTTTCATAATGTTAAGTATATCATGCCATTCTCTTCTGGCCTGTAAGGTTTCTGTTGAGAAGTCTGATGGGTTTTCCTTTGTAGGTGATATTTTTTCTCTCTCTAGCTGCCTTTAATACCCTGTCGTTATCTTTGATCTTTGCCATTTTAATTATTATTTGTCTTGGTGTTGTCTTCCTTGGGTCCCTTGTGTTGGATGATCTATGAGCTTCGGTGGACTGCGAGACTATTTCCTTTCCCAGCAAGGGAAAGTTTTCAGCAATTATTCTTCAAAGACACTTTCTATCCCTTTTTCTCTCTCTTCTTCCTCTGGTACTCCTATAATGCGAATATTGTTCCGTTTGGATTGGTCACACATTTCTCTTAATAGTCTTTCATTCCTAGAAATCCTTTATCTCTCTCTGCCTCAGCTGCTCTGTACTCCTGTTCTCTGTTTTCTATTCCATTAACAGTCTCTTGAATCTCATCCATTCTGCTGTTAAGCCCGTCGATCGCTTGTCTGATTTCTGCATTGTCTTTCCTCAGTTCCCTCACTTTCTCTTTCAGCTCTTGCACATTTCTCTGTAGGTCCATCAGCATGGTTATGACTTTTATTCTGAATTCTTTTTCAGGAAGACTGTGCATTTCCATCCCTTTAGACTCCCTCTCTGGCGTTGTCTGGTTGATTTTAGTCTGAACCATGTCTTTTCATGGCTATAGAATTGGTCACTGATAGGTGCCACATATGTCAGCTGGGCTCTTTAAGACTTTAAAAAGAGAAGAAAAAAAGGAGAAAAAAAAGAAAAAAAGAAGAAAGAAAGAAAAAAAAGAAAAAAAGAAAGAAAAGAAAAAACAAAAACAAACAAAAAGAAAAACCGCCCACCGGACGTAGATTCTGTGGGAATGCTGTAGGTGGCGCTATTGCCCCACTATTCCACCGCTGTGGCTGCACTGCTCTGCAGGGCCCTTTATCGCTCTGGCAGGGGTGAGAATGAATAGGAGGCTGTTGATCTCAGTGAGAAGTGTAAGTATGGCTACGCCTCCTCAGTCGCCAGCTAAGGCGTCTGAAACTCCCCAGGACTCCCAGCCTGCTGGGCTGAGTGTGCTGGGGTGATCCAGCTCCTCCGCTGGGCTCCTGTCTCTTTAAGACCGCTGAAGAAAGCGTGCGCTTTTTTTTTTCCTTCCTGGGAGCCGGCTGCAAGCACCCTGGTGCGTTCCCCACTCAGATCCTGCCCCTCTGTCTCTCCAATCTCCACTGCACTGCGCAGTGTGGGTCAGCGCTCCCCGCGCAGATCACAGGGGCTGGCTACTTCACGGGGTGTACTTCCACTCCTTCCCGGCTCTGAATCCTCTCCTCCCGCCGGTGCGCTGGGGTGGGGGAGTGCTCGGGTCCTGCCAGGTCACGGCTCCGTATCTTACCCGCCTCTTGGGGTGCCGAGTCCTCTCGGGTGTAGCTGCACGCTGTGCGCTTTCCTGTGTATTCTCGTCTCTCTTTTAGGAATAGATGTATTTGCTGTGTTTTTGTAGGTAAATATAGTGTTGGGAGGAGATTTCTGCCACCCTGCTCACACTGCCATCTTCCCGGAAGTCTCTATACTGGATTTTAATCCCGACTCTGCCACCCAGTGGCTTGTGGTCTAAGGCCAACTTTACTAAGCTCCATAGTTTGTGCTTGGTTTTTCTTAAGTAGAAGGAAACAATGATATCAACTAGGAAAAAACCTTGTCTGAGATTTACACTAGATGAAGCATCTAAAGAATTCACAGTACCCGAAACAGGTCATTACTCAATACATGCAAATCATTGATATTGCAAATATTATCACCCCCTTTTATCACTCTACACATACAGACACGAGGTACAATGGGAGAAGGAAAATAGTTCTCCAGCCGTTAATGATTATTATTCTATTCAATAATAAATCTACTGCTAATTTTTTTAATACAAATGCTTTAGAATAATTCTACCTGTTATTCTCTTAAAGAGATCATTTTAAAAAGATACTTTTTATGTCCCAATATATTGAAATTCCTACAGAATATCAGTTAAATCATAACCCACTTTCCCAATTTACTTCATTTCCTCATTTGAATGAATATGGTTGAATTTGAGCTAATAAATTTGCATTTTATTTTAAATTGGCATAATCCCTCTTTATGAAACAAACTAAAAAATATTTGCTATTGCAAATCCAGGAGGTAAAACAATGGATAAGAAATAATATGATGGAGCCCATGAGAACAAAGTGAAGTTGGGCTATGAAAGTTAGTGATTTATAATCTGGGTAGATAATGTGTTTTTTACATGTGTCTTTATTTCAGATAGGACCAGATGCCAGCTATCATGGCATTATCAATCCCCATTTCCAAGGACACTTCTGGGTCTGTCCTCACACAGCAATTGCCTTCTGCAGGTCAACCACCCACCGCAACCTTCTTCGCTGGTCTTGCCTGCTTGTGGCATCAAATCCCTAATATGCTGATGCTGCAACAACCTTTCTAGTACTTTCCCAGCAGCCACTGCCATCTCCTGACCTGTAAATTACAACCATAGGTTGCTTCTTGTTCTGCTAAAATAGTGTGAGAAACCATTATATAAATGCTGTTTGAGGTATTCATGGACAGAAGCTATATATAGAGAAAAGTTACTAGCTTTGTATTTCAAACCTGAACCACACGAGGTGCCCACAACACAGAAGCAGGCACTTTCCTCTGGCATAATGGATGATTTATCATCTCCCCCCTACAGCCACCTGACTGAGTTAAAGGAACTCAGATAGCCTTTTCCATCTGAATTTAGCTTTTCTACTTAGATTAAGCTTTTCCTATCTGAATGATCTTTGTCAATGGATAATGTAGATTTCCCAGCAGATGTCACATAAGCCCAGCATGAATACTTTTTTAGGTGCAAGTTGAATGGGTGACATAGCATATAGAAGGCAATGTTTCCATTACAATGTAAAATCATAAAGAAATTACTACCACATTTTTTGAATAATCAGTAGCACATAGTTCCCAATGTTTAGTCATGGGTATGATTACTTAGAGTTCCTTAAAAAGGACTCCTTTTAGTTACATATATCAGTTGAAAAACACAGTACTTCTGTTTTCTTTATTAGAAATTCCCACATTTTTGTAACATGCTTCCTCCATAATAGCTCAGCACAGTAAAACTAAATGAGCTACAAAGAAAAGTCAAAAGGAAATGCCCCCCTTCCCAGGTCTTCCGTCCATGCATATCCACACAGGTTGGTAGTTGTGACTTAGATGCTTGGCCAGCCACCTCTGTCAACTCTCTCTTACCTACCACCTAAGCCCCAAGTTCCTTAGCACGTTTGTGTTCCCCCAAATTCATACGTTGAAACCCCAATCCCCATTTCAATGATTTGGAGATGGGGGCAACTGGGAGTGATGAGGGAGGAGCCCTTATGATAGGAGAGAGGGCTTTCTTCCTCTCTCTCTCTCCCGACAGTGTGAGGACGCAGCAAGAAGACAGCCACCTACACGCCAGGAAGAGGGTGCTCACCAAGTACCTGGCCAGGGTGGCAGCCTGGTCTCTGACTTCCAGCTCCTACAACTGTGTGAAACACATTTCTGTTGTTCAGGGCACCCAGTCTATGGCATTTTCATGATTGCAGCCCAAACTGACGGACACAGCATGATACTGAAGGTCCTTCCGAGCAGCACTATCCCTCCAAGTTCACCTGCCATCTGCCCCCGCCATGCCACTTGCACATTCAATGTTTCTTGAATAAGCCAGATTATTGAACAAGGCATCCATCCATCTGAAATGTCATTGCCCGCTCTCTTTCCTTTCACTCAAGAAACTCATATTCAAACGTTGGATTGCAGCACGAATATCAACACCTCTGTGGCGGTTTCCCTAAATTTCTGAGGACAAAGTTAATCTCACCCCTCTGTTCCCATGGCAATTTTTCAAACTTCTATTTCAATTTACTGCATTACATAGAAAAATATTTACTTATAAATCTATCTTCTGGATGCGTAAGGTAAGTATATTTATTAGACAAAAGTGTCCTATTAATCGGTTTTTCTTTTGGAGATGTATTTGGCACACAGTAATATATTATGGATTGGGTAACTGGAAAGATAGGACAGATCGGTGGTAATAATTATTCATTTGATTGACAGATGGCGGAACTTTAAATAAGAAATTTAAAACACACAGAAATTGTGAGAAAAAGAAAAGGGACTTAGTTGTTTCCCCTTGCGCTGAGCATACAATGCATACTTCATAATAAAATAAAATTGGATAGGCATTCACTGAGTACATATCATGTATAAAGTCTTGAACAAAGAATAGGAATCACAAAGACTAAAAGTATTTTTTCTCTAAATTCATGAAATGCACAGACTATTACCAATAAATAGAAAGTATTAAAATAGGGCTGGTTTTCATTTTGGTCTATCGTCCATGGAATATATAATAAAAAACAATGTTCTTGAAAATGACGTGCACAGAAAATTAACACCTGTATTCACTCTAATTGGTCTCCTTAACATGTAACATTTCATACCACTTTTTCTTAGACTAGTCATAAAATCACCTGTAGCAAAAATGACTAATTTGAATTTAACTTCTTTCACTAATTCTGCAAAATAGAAATGCTCATGTGAAATGGCTTCAGTGAAGTTAGGAAAAGGAATCAATGGAAAGATTATAATTGTCTATGGATTAATTAAATATCGAGAGTTGGATCTACATGGAGGGCGTATTTTAATACATAAAGCAAAATGTAAAATAATAATACTTTGGATAATTTGAAGATTTCCTTTTCTTATTCCTACCTAGGTCAACTCTAGGGGAGTACCCTTGAGTAGAGAACATAGACAATTAAATGCGTTTTCAAAATCTGTCCCAACCTGTTTCATTTTTAATAGTAAGAAAGAGTTCAGTTTGGGGGTCAGAAACATAACTATATTAGCCTGATAGGCATCCAGCAAAACCCAGGGAGTGGTTTGGCAATCCTCTAGCTCATGGCACAAAACCAATTAGCAACAGCAGAGCACAGAACATTCTCCCTTTAGGTGGGGTTTTTTCGTTTTTGTTTTTGTTGTTTTTGTTTTTTACCATCTCTCACCTCCCAAATTTTTTTGATTTAGCTTCTAACATTACATCATATCAACACAAATAAAAATTTTAAATTAGTAAAACGACCATTTTAGGAGGAAAGGGACATGTACCACATAGTACGTGCAATTTTCATGTTCAGCTGAATACTAATTTTAAGTCTGGAATTCCTAAAAGATGAAAAGGGAACTATATTGTAATGTATGCCTTCTGCCTGATTAAAAGAAACGAGATTATCTTGTGAAGCAGATTACATTCCCAGAAAAAAGGAACTCCCCAAGGAATTAAGAAATCTATCACAGGAACCCTATATAATGAGAGACAGTAGTCTCATAATAGCTTCTATCTTCCACTGCAGTAGATTTTTGTAAAAAATCCAAAGCATCTTATAAAAAGGGTATTTCTTAAATTGCTGCTGTATAAAGCCAGCCCACTCAAGTTCTCCACTTCTCATTTCAGGGGCAATATTTAAAATATTTAACAACAGAATGACACAGGCCTCAGGACTGGTGCAGAGCCCAAGAAGTCTTGCTGTGTCAGGATTTTTTTTCCTTTATTTCCTGGATTATGGGGAAGTCTGGGGAGGGGAGGAGCCCTGAGGGAAGGTCTTTGACTGGAGAGAGGCTACTGGAAAGAGGGGCTGAGTACAGTGATTATTTATCAACTCGTATGCAAGTATTTTAATATTTTAGTGATTGGTAGGGTGATCCCTGGACACAGCTCCGTGTGTAAATCTAGAGAGAGAAGTACTAGAGGAAGCACTACCTACCACCAGAAGAGAACAATAAATCATAAATTCAGAAACTCCCCCGTACATCCTGCATCCCAGTAACTTTAAGGTGACGGCTACCTGTGATTTTTTCACCTCAGCGCTCCCAGAGAAATCGTCCAGTGCAGCTGCCACTCACGCTGAGCACCCCGATCCAAGACTGTGCTTGTACAGCTCTAAATACAATAACATTTTGCAGTAGTTAAAGGTTCACTGACTTCCTTTTCAGTTTATGTTAGAGAGCGGTTCACGATCCTAACCTGGAGGTGACAGGTGACAGGTGCCAAGTGGCAGGGTCCCAGTCTAAGAATATATGTCTTTTCCATTCTCACTGGGGTCAGATAAGCCAAGCTGTTGAATAGCTGGGCACTTTCTCTGTTGCACAAGCAGCTCAGAAAACTTGCAAAGATCACTCTTCTAGAGAATCCACTTTTCTATTTAAATCTCGACAGAGCTGAGCTACATCGAATGAAAGTGACTTGTGACTTGAGGTGGTCATTTGCAAAACAATTAGACACGATTACTTGATTAAATTTGACACTTTGCATTAGCATCAGGCAGTGACATTGGATGTCACTGACGGCAACGTTATAAAGAGCCACCCAAAAGAAGAAAACCAGCCTGTTTCTTAGGGGAGTCACCGATTTCCGCCTTAGAGAGCTCTCAGCATGGAAATTGAACTCAACCTCATCCATTCCCAAATTTACTCAGTGAGTTCCTCATTCGTAGCCTGCTATGGGCACTCTCTATGAGGACCAGATTGAGAGAGGAGAGTAACCCACCAGAGAGATGCACCCCTATTGCTCAAGGACGTTGAGGTTGCACGTGGATAGCGATGGAGAAACACATGCATAGACATGGGGTACTCATTATAACCACCCCAACCCAGCAGGTGGAAGTTCGCAAAAAGACTGGGTCACCGGGTTGTCTTCCAAGAGGTTTCATGAGGCGTTGCTTCCTTGGTTCCTTTAAGATGAGTAGAGGGCCAGTCCTAAGGCTGAAAATAGGCACCCTCTGGCTAACTCATCTCTTAACAGAGTGAGTTCTTCTCAAGGATGATGTTCAAACCAAGACTAGGGGTCCATCAAGCAGCAAGAGAAGTGAAACCACTGCACGAACTGGGATGCAGAACAGGCAAGCACCTGGTCCTTGGGAGCTCAGGCACCACAGGCAAGTTTCACTGACTGGCTGTGCGGCCTGGGCAAGGGACCCCCAGACTCTGAGAGCCTCAGCGTTTCATCTGCAAGATGGGGTGACTGCCTCATGTAATTATTGTGAGAAACTAATGAGACAGTGTGTGTAAAATGCCTACCGCAGGGTGAGGCACGTAGCATACATTCAATACTTATTAGAAAGTAGATATTATAGGATGCAGAAATACAGAAATTATGTTACAGTGTGTGTAAGAGAGCAGTATTGTGGAGAAGGACCCTATATAGTGAGATGAGAGAGTCGAAAGAGATAAATTATTGTTTCTCTGAGGTTATTTTGGACATCTGATTTTGTTTCAAAGTCATCACCACTTCAGGGATGTATATAAAATAATATTAAGATTAAAAACATTTTTCCTTAAATTAAAAAAATGTTAATCTTGAAATATAGCCCTTGCCTGATTAGAGGCAGGGATGTTTAAGTAATTCTATTAAAATCCATTCACAGTGTAATACTGTAGACTGTTAGAAATCCTAAATCAAAATTAGTAATTAAGTGAGATCTCCTAAGTGCCTTTCCTGTGTAAGAGCCAAGGGGGATGAAAATGGAAAGTCTGAGCGACAGGAAAGTAGAGCAGGACTTGTTCCCATCACCTCTCAGATGCTCAGTCTCAAGCTCTTGGTTGTTAAAAGCTTCTGTGAAGGGATGACCCAGCCTTGGAGCCCCAGAAGGTGGGAAGGGAGCAACACGTAAAATATTAAGAGCAGCTACAAGCAAGCCCACTTCTCGGCAAACAGCTCTTATTCACAGAAGCTGGGCTAGAGCCTGTGTCAGCCATCAAATGGGGATGAGTTGCCGAGCAGGGGGAGCTTAAGCTGATGCCTATTTCGGTTTCATAGGAAACACTGTCTGTTAGAGTTTCCTAGAAGATAACCGCTGTGGTGCTTTCCCTGTGGAAAGTGTAACCACCGCTATTGGTTTATGAAAGTATTCACTGTAGAAAATTTAGAAAATACAGAAAAGAATAAAGGAAGGAATTGAAATCTTCTATAATGCTACCTCTGAAAAATGATCCTTATTAAGATATTGGTGTGATTACTTCAAAAAATATACATATATAGAAATGATGATGGAACAGAGGAAGGATTTAAAGAGGGAGAGGCCATATAGGAAACTGTCACCATCCGATTGCCAGGTAATAAGGAGCAGACTCAGAGTAAAAGGACTGAGGAAAAGAGGACAAGAACATGAATTTAGGTATTATATCTGTATGTCTACACAGAGTTATAGGTATAGATATAGATGAAGACAGATTATCTAGATAGATGTATAAATATAGATGTTACGGATATAAATATAGACTTAAGATAGATACATACATATATTTACACATATACACACAGTTACATATTTTTCTTATTCAATACGAAAGAAACTATCATAGGGATATTTCTAAGATCTCTCAGTTAAAAAGGTTGGCCGGTCAGATTACTAATGTAATTAAGGGATCAATTTTTCAGGGCCGGCTTTAAGATGGGAGTGATACGTGCCTATTTTTCTTTTATTTATAAAAGAAAAGCCAACATCTGCTTAGAACACTTGAGACTGAAATGTGGGTGAGAAATTAGGATGAAAGGAAAAGACACTGGGGTTTCGGTGGCAACAGATGCCTCAGGAACAGCGAGGCCACGGGGAAGCTGAAGTGAAGGAGGCAGGTGAGGGAGGAGCAGACCCCCACGAGTTATCCTCGGCGGGGAGCCACGGAGCGGCAAGCAGAAACAGAGGCAGGGACGTGGTATTTCATGGAAGGTGGGAAAGAAATCGTAATTGTGACTGGGCAACAATTGCAGTTATTTTCAAGCTTTTGAAATGGAAAACGTTCTAGAGTGAAATGGGGGCAGAGCCAGAATATCAGCAGTTAATGGAAAGGGCGGGTGTTTGGGAAAAGAAAACAAAGCACATATATCCCAGGTACTTTAGGTCAACATGTGCTTTCATCAAAAACGGATTCAGAATAAGGGAGCACTGGATGTGAAGTCAGCATGCCTAGGTTAGCAGCCCGGCCACGCCACCCACTAGGGGCCTGAACTTAGACAAGTGACAATCTTTCTGTGGGCCAGTTCTCACCCCCAAGTCAGGAAAAGTAACCACCACCCCACAGGGTAGCTGTGAGGATTAAATAAGTACATATAAATACCCGATACAATGCCGACACGTAGTGAAGGCTACGTGAGTGTTTGGTAGTGTCATCAGCATCGCCACCAGCAGACGTGAGGGAAACCAGTGGAGAGATCCCAGCTGCTGCGGGCTAGCCACTCAACCAGAGCGGACTGGATGTTTACAGCCAGTTAGGTTCTGATCAGTGGGTAGCCATGCTGTGCAGAGGGTGAATTCATGACTGTCATTCTTGGTGAAATGCAATCTCCAGGCTCTTCTGGTGTATGTGCATATGTGTATGTGGTGTATGTGTAAAGGGATGGTGGTAGGGGACCAGGGGACTATCTGAGAAAGCTCTCTGTTACAGGGAGCAGTTACATGGATCTTGAATGATAAGATATTACCATACATAAATTCAAAAGAAAAGAGCCTTCTAGAAAGGCTGAACCAAAGGATAAAGTTGGGGTTGGGGAAGCACCTGGAATATGCATTAAGGTATAGCTAATGTGCAAATGTATTAGCAAAGAAAGGGGTAGAGTGTGATAAAAAAAAAAAAAGGGTGGACATTTTGAAAGGTGCTGGCGGTACAGGGCATCCGTGTACCATTTTAGAGAGACAGTTCTGCATTCATTTTGAAGGAGCTGGTGGAAGGAGAGGGATCTATGCACTGTAGAGACAATTCAGGGGAAAAGTAATAAAGGGACAGACTAGGAAGACCAAGAAGGGGTAATGAGCAGTATATATTGAATGTTTAGTGATTTGCAGTGTTTAAAATTTTCACACACAGAAACTCAGTTACCTTTTGTACAACAGGAATATTACATGTACCAAATTTAAACCATAGGGGAATATATGAATCATTGCTTTAGAGAATATTAGTCTTTGATTTTTTATTTTAACAGACTTTAATTTTTAAAGCAGTTTTAGGTTCACAGCAAAATGAGAGGAAGGTACAGAGATTTCCCATGCACGCCTTGCCCCGACATGTACACAACCTCCCCTATGAGCAACGGCTCCCACCAGAGTGGGACCTTTGCTAGTCCAAAGAGTGAAGGTTCACTCTTGTTGTTGTACATTCTGTGGGTTTGGATGAATGTATAGTGACATGTATCCACCATTACAGTATCATACAGAGGTTTCAATGCCCTAAATATAATATACTTTTAACATAAAATAAAAACTTTTTAAACTTCCTAAAATTCTGAGCACACATCTATGAGTCATTTCCAAGTCTAACACACTCCTAGCAATGCACGAGAAAGTTTCTGCAGAAACACATTTTCCAGTATCTATAATCATCTATAGTCTGCTTTGTATCGTGCACAGAAATATTTAAGCATGTTGATGTTCATTTTCACTTGCAATCTGGTTTAACTGGCAAAACCAGTTAAAATTAAGAAGACAGATATGTTGAGCTAAATTACAAACAATTCTGCTGGAAATAGGACGTGATAACTAAATGGCTATCATTCATGCCTTGGTCTCTAGACTCTCAATAATGGAGGATTAAAAAGGCTGCAACTTCCCTACATAGAACAAAACAAAACAAACTGGTCCATTGGCTCCCCTTCGCACCTGAAATGTCCCCCAGACATCTCAACAGATGCACAAAGTTAGTGCTGAGACACACATTATTCTCCATCATCTCAACCCCTACTATGTTAAGCACTTTCTCTCCAAATTCTATGGAGCCTAAAAGAATACCCTAGGTAAAGTGCATATTTAATTTATCACTGCATGCACTTGACACAGGTGTACTAGACCATTAATCTGGACCAGCTTTAGCAGTTAATAGAAAGATCTGGCGCATCAAACAAAGTGTTTCTCTAAATTTAACTATCATTCAGACTTCAGAATCTCCTTAAACTAACAAAAAATCAAAGCCATCTTGGAGAGAGGAGGGAGGAGGAGCATCTATTCTGCAGAACAGCCCACCACAATTGGCTTGCTTTCTCTGCTAATTATGCTCCAATCAGGCCGGGCTGTACGGAAGCTGCTGTGCTTTCATTACTGACTCACCAGTCTCTTTGTAGGAATGTGGCCCCCTGAGTGGCCATAAGTCTGTTTTTTAAAAAAATAATTAGGTATAACTGCTTCTAAAAAAGAAAATGGAAGGAAGCACATAAAAATATTGAAGACCTAAAGCTTGTTTCTCATGTATTTTTTGGTTATGGTGGCTGTTCTTTCTCTCCTTACTTTTAGCTATTTTCATTCACATAGAAAAGGACTATTACTGTCAATTTTAGTATCTATCTGACAGAATGCATAAGCATACCCCAAAGCAAAATGTGTCCCACGACTGTAACAAGATTAAAAAAAAAGTAATATTGAAAACAAGATTTGAGTAGCAGATCAGCCATTGAGGTAGAACAATCCAGAACATTTTCAGTGTCTTGCCTACTATCAAAGAGCTTCAAGAAAACCCTTCTCAGCTCTGCAAGAGGAGACACAGGAAAAACGTCTTGGGAAAAGCTCATGGGAAAGGCATTCCTCCCATACCTTCACCATGAGGAATCATGTAGCACCTTTCAATCAAAACGGAAAAGTGAAAAGTAGTATTGATGCATTTTGTGTCAAGGCAGAAAGTCTGTAACAGCTGAAAGTCCTGGAGTTCCTGCCTTGTCTCATTCAGTAAAAGTGTTCACATCCATTTCATATCATCTTTTTCATCTCTGTAATGCTTAATCCAGTAAAACTCAATGTGTAATTAATTGGATATAAGTATGGTTGACAACAGTGAATCAATAAATTGGTTAAAAATTATGCTAAGTGAAAAATCAAGCCCTTTTCCAATCTGAACTTCACAAAACTCTCACAATTTCAATCTGTTTCCTAAATGATTTCCCACTGACCAGGCCATCTCCGGCCCTTACTCAATCACTCCACCTGCTTCAGATGGATGTCCCTGAGCCTCCAGTCTCACTGAGTTTCACTCAGCGCTTATAGAAAATCCCTTCTCTCCTAGGAATTCTTTATCCACAAGAGGTTACGTATTTCTCTGCATTCTGTTGGCATTTTATATATATATTCTCTTTTATTCTCTTTTATCACTTAACTATTAATTGCCTGACAAAAGTTCTTAGCTCCTCAGCTAAACCAAGCATTCTTGAGGATCAGGACCAATGATTCATTTCTTTCTACTCTTGAACAAAAGTGATATTCATTAAATATGTACTTCACACATCAATCTATACATTTATTATGTAAAGAAAGTCAAATAAACCAATTGTCAAACAACCCATACTCAACAAGCCCCTACCGCTTATGCAGTGTATGAAGGAAGATATATATATATATATATATGTATGTAAAGCAGTGTCTCTAGTAAGTAGTTATTTTTTCATATTTGAAAAGGCAATTGCCATACAGGGAGAGAGTCCATTGCAGTAGGGGAGGGAGGCTCTCCAAGAGGGGGAGGACACCCAGGGGAACTGGAGATGTTACAGCAGGAAGAGCACCCCTCCTGTAAGGTCTACAGGTGTCTCGGCGGTCAAGCAAGAAGGGACTTTTCTTTATAGGGCTGAGTAAACAAGGCTAGAAAGAGCCAGAGTTGGGGGAAGCAGGAGGATTTGGGGTTGAGATCTGATTAGGGAATTTTTTTTTCCTTGAAGTCAACTGATTCTCAGGGAGGGCGGGGACTGGTGTTAATGAGGGGCCTTTCTATGTTCCAACGCTCAGTGATGGGCAGTTCCCAGGCCCAGGGAGAGGAGAGAAGCTAGATTAGACAAAGGGGAATTTGGACACTTAGCCTAACTGACTTCAGTTTCATAGTATCACAAAATCATGCATTTTCTTCATCTGTAAAATGAGAGCATTAGAGGAGATGATAGCTGAGGTTCCTTTTAGCTTGTTATTTATGCAAAATAAATACCATAGGCACCCCCTGACTAGAATAAAATGCCTTCTAGCTGTTCACACTAAGTAATTACGTTTATATCATGCATTCAGTCTGCAGAACTCAAGTCTAAGTTTTTCCTCTACCTAATTGTTAAAGAATCTCCATAAGAGGCATATTATTCTCACCACTCTAAGAAACAAAACAAAGTCTTAAGAAAAATTATGTTGCTTATTTATCAAGGGGTAAAGAAAAGAGAAGCAGGCAGAGCCGGGAGTGAGCCTGACCCCTGGGGACAGTTTCATTTGCTGTACCCTATAGTTCGGGAAGGGCTTGACTGTAAACATCACGTTTCTGGGTTTAGAGGAAAAAAAAAACACCAGGGAAACAGGGAGAAGGACTGGACCTGCTTGCCAGAGGTGCTGAGAGCTGCCCTGAGCTGAACCTGTGGTGAGTCATACCACGTAGATGCCCAGATGCCCTTTTAAAAACCATCCTAAGTGATGACCCAGTGAGGAAAGGAGTTGCTGAATCTCCCCAAAAGGAAAAGTATCTCTACTGTCCCCCTGAGAAGGCTTGATGGTACAGACTTGCCTGGGCCCAGGACACTCACTGTGAGTGACACTCAGCTCGGAGGTCCAAGTCACAGTACTCCAGGCCTGGAATGTAACCTCTGCATCAGTTATCAATCTCCCCATTTTCCAGGTAAGGAAGAACTATAAGGCATAGAAAATTCACTCATCTTGAAGTCAACCAGAATGAATTTTGAAATACAGCTCTCCCAACTTTATTACTTGTGAAATCTGGGGTGTGATACATCTCCTCTTTACCTCTATCTGCAAAGCAGAGAATAACCATGTGTTACTCCTATGAATGTTACAAGCATTAGATAAGACTATTATATAAAGGGTCTACCATAGTAGGGATATTTCATAGGTATCTAATTATTGCTGACCTAAAGGGTGCTGGGGACATGGGGAAAACTTTACCTAAGTCACATGTATTGTTAGGGGCAGTGTTCAGGACTTTGAGTCTAATTGTCTCATTTCCCTGTAAAACAGGACCCTGTAGTAGGACCACAGTTAGCATTTTGTTACTAATCCTAAAGTAGTTCTAAGGTTTGTCTGTAAGCAATCAATTTATTGAAGTGAGCAAGGACTGAGAGCCTGAGAAAATTACTACAGGGAATAAATTAGGCGCTGTGAAGAATGGAACTAATTGTTATGCAAACACAGATTAGAAATTCAGTGTGTGAATTTTTGTTTGGCTTTATCTTAATGAAGGAATCAGGTTTGTGGATTTTAGCACACTATCACAGCAGAGAACGTTTTCCCACCTCTGAACTTATTCCTGTCAAAAGCCTATGGAAAACCTAAAGCAGCCAGTGAGTTTAGCATTTTTTGTTGCCTAAGAAAGTGCGTGAGAAAGAAGAGCAAGCATTTTCTCGCAACTATCAAAGCAAAAATTGCATCGGACACAATGAAGCAGGTGGGGAAAACTTTATTCACGGCTATTGCAAAAGGGGAGAAAAGACAGACCTCACCCCTCAACTTCTCTACAACAGGAGTTGAAGGTCTAAGAGGTGAGGGGAAATCACAGGGCATCTGTGTTTGCAAATTAGCCTCACCCAAGAGAAAAATACATTCCTATCTTCATAACAAGACACAGTTTTATGGGGGGGACACGATAATATAGGTGAATGTAGTAACCACATTGTTTTTTCAGGTGAAACCTTCATAAGAGTGTCTATTAATAATACCTTAATAAAAAAGAAAGTTAGGCCCCTCCCTCCCACAGAAACTCGGAAATAAGGGTACTGTCTTCCTTGATGACAGTTGAAGGGGTGATTCCCAGGTCTTTGAGAAAGACCGTCCTGGGTGGTAAAACTGGCCAGAGGCCTTCAACAAGATTTACATCTCAAAAGGGTTGAGAAACCATTTACACTTACAAGTTTTCTAAAATAAATGCTCTAAAGAATGGAAGGTCAGGGGCCCAGAAGCAGGAGTCTGTCTTAATGTTTAGTCCAGCTGAGAACATTGGGGCCATCTTGACTGGAATCATCATAAGAGAATTTTGTGAAGAAAATCTGGGCTCCAGCGTGCTTCCAAATGCCTTACGATATTTCCACTCTTCCTCCTTTTCCTCCTCCCCACCTGTCCCCACAGACAACCCCCCACACACACATACATCTGCAAGGCACTCTGACCTCACCTTCCTCCTTGCCAAAGTTCTAGAGCTGAAAACCTTCCTCTGTTTCTGATTCTGGCCTCATGCACCACTCTGCTTTCAGAGCCTCTGCTCACTGTCTAACTGATGGCTCGTGATAGATCAGCGCATCACCCTAAGGATACGTACGGATATACAGTGGACATCTGGGGACACAATAGTCTACTCATTAGACAAACCCTTCCTCCCTGTGAAATGTGGAGAAGGCAAACGATCTGGCGCAGGTGAGGTGGGAGAGGGGAGTTCTCATGGCCTCCTGTAAACTTGAGCACACTGCTTTCCCTGCATGACAGAGCAAGGAGTCTTTTCAACACCACCTAAAGGGACTAGTTGTAATTTGATGCACCGCCCCGGTCCTGCCTGGCGATAGAGGTGGAGAAGGGCATTTTGAACTGCTTGGAAGGTTTTCAGACTCGTTTCCTTATGTATGTTTTCTCTTATTATCATCACACCCACTAGTTCCTCACACAAACTCATTAAAAAACACAAAACAAATACACCTTCTTAGGAATAAACACCAGAGGAGATATCAGAAAGTTACAGTGTAGACGAAAACAGCAGCTTCTTACCATGAGTGCATGGTTCTCCTGCAGCAAAGGTCAAGGTCAAGATCATTTATCTCTTCCCCACACACTTGCTTTATACATATTGGGTCAAGACAGGGCTGAGGTTGAGTGTCACTGGCCACCTTGTCCCTGCTGGCGGAACAGGGGCTTCAGAGTGATGTAGCCCAAATGCTTACCAGTGCTACCCTCCGCTCAGGGCTAGGAAGAAAACACAAAGAGTGTCCTCCCTTGTAATGTAACCAACCAGTCTCGAGGTCTGAAACTGCAGGTCCTCTAAGTATCTACAAATGCTTGCATTCCATGGGGGACAGAGGGTATGAGGCATAGAAATTTTGAACTTCCAAGAAATTGTCAAATCAAGGAAAATAATTGATGGCTCTTTTCCAGGATAATTATGCACCATATCCGTGGAGTAATTATTACAATAATTTCATTTTGGGGATCTTACTTACAGCTAGGCATTGGGGTAGGCTTTCATTTTAAATTAGAACACTGACTCTCATGTTACCTGGAAACGAAGTGAATTGCTACGGCAGTAAGTGGCAGACAACAGGGTGGTTCCCTACTCCATCTCAATACACAGTCCGCGCTCATACTGTCTCTAGTTCTGCCTTTATGGGATCTGCCAACATGGGGAGAAATTTCTGAATCTTGTGCAAGAGTGGAAAGATCGGGAGCTTGAGTGTCAGAATGAAATGGTTTGAAACTGACTTTGCAATATATCTGATGTATAAACTTTAGACAAGTTTTTTAATACCTCTTAGTGTCAGTTTTCCATCCTATAAAATATAAGAAATTGTCATGAGAGCTCTCAGTAGAAGGTCCCGAATATATTAGTAGATCATAGTAGCTATTAAGTATTAGATGCCTTCTTTTCCTTCTTGGAGCATGGGGAGGGGGAAAAAAAGCCTAGTTTTCTTAAGCAAAAGTTGAGAAAAAAATGAGTAAAAGTGTTGACATCTCAGGGAGAAATAGTATATTCAAATATGAAACTAACACCATTGATTAGGAAATTAAAAATAAAAAGGTCTTTCTGGAAAGAGAGACCAATGAAGAGAGAAACACACCAGTGTTAGAGGAGATTGGACAGAGGCAGGATTTGTGAATAAATATTTATAAAACAATGGAGAAAGGTCAAAAATGAAAGAACTAATAGCCAGGTTGATGCAAGGCTAGCCAATCCTGAAATACAGAATCTTGCTGCTCAGAGATAAATGAAATTATATCATTAAATTCTACTTCCATGATTGTCTTCTGCTCTTGCAAAACATTATAACAGAAATACTTTTCTCTCTGAGAAAAACACATAGGCTAACATTAAATCAAGCCACATAATTTATACCAGAGGAAATATTACTATTTGCCTGGTAAATCGGACTTAACATGTTGTGATAAATGTTTTCATTGTTCTTCAGGAGCAAACAAGCTTGATTTTGAGAAGTACTGTGCAAAAAAGGAAACATTTGAAGAATAATTTCTTAAATAGCAGTGTATAGTTGCTAATAGGTTATGACAACTATTTTTCCAGCCTTCCATTTTCAATCCATATCTCTGGATAGCTCTGTGAGATTTTGCATTAGTTTCACAGATTTCCCCAAATGATTATACTGCAGTAATAGAATAAGGAGAATCTGCGGCAGACTGATTGTATCACAATGTTTACTGAGAATGAAGGAATGTCACGTGCAGGCTGATCAGAGAAATAAGCTTGAAGATTACTATTATTAAACAACCAATGGTTAAAAGACCCACACAACGTCTTAAGGGGAAATACAGAATAAGTTGGTTTTGTTGTTTAAGGCAAATATTCTGGAATTCATCCACATTAAGCTCTCACTTTTTCTTACCATGGTGCTTGATTTTGTGATGTTTGCATACATTATTCTTCCCTGAGGTACATTTACTTTAATTAAATTTTACTATTATTAAGTATTGAAGCCTGCTTGTCATAATCCTTGGGAAGCCTGGAGTGGAAACACATTGCCTCCATGACAGGTCCCTGAAGGAGCCAAGACTACTTGACTCAGGCAGGTTTGACCAGCAGATGGCCACCCAGACGGCCCCGAGAAAGGGGCCCCAGCCCCGCTCTTCCAGGTTGCATGTAGGGCACTTGCCTTTGCAGTCGACCAGCTGAGCAGTCCTTTCCTGTTCCTTTTTATAATATTACAATTATTTCTTTTCCTCACTGTGTAGACAAAAATCCACACATAAACCATTGGAGATGAAGTGGTGTCAGGGAGTTTATTTTGCATCTGAGCCTGGGCGTGCTCCAACCCTGTTCTCTCATCCAGCATGGCCCGAGGACCTACTGTGTGCTGGGTACCTGGCTGAGACCTGGACACAGAGATGAGAAAGGCCCTGTCCTCTCTGCCAAGGAATTTGCAATCTTGTGAAAACAGCCTGCCTTAGGTCCTATCTCACAGCGACAGCTGGTCTTGAAGGGAGGTGAGCTGCAAACTCTGTTAGTCATTCTTAAAAGAGATGAAATGGGAAAACATGATATGTCATAATAAGGAAATCATCCAGGCTCACTAAATGCTAAAGGCCTGAAACTAGATATTGGAAGGTAGTTTGTAATATTTTCTTCCCCATAGGCTTTCCTCTGATGGGTTAACTGAGTGCTCATTTGATCTGTAACTGCCAATCATCTATACCCACAGTATTTAACAAAATGGAGCCCCACTCTGTTCTCAGAAGCACCACACAGAGATTCTAAAGCACTCATCAGGATGTAGAAAAACACACCAGTCACCCTACACTGGAAAGCGAGAAACGCTTTCAGAGCCATATTTCATGCTGGGAGGTCATTAGCAGTGCATCCATCCACAGCAAAGTGTTTGGCCACAGGTAATAATGTCTGTAGTTACTCCGAATGTTTGCAAGTGTAGCATGAATGCATAAGCCAGAGCTTGTGTCAGACCAAAGCAGAGGGTCTTTTGTGGTTGCTTATTTTATTCCACATCCTAAACTTGGCAGTAGGGATCTTTTCAAATTTCTGAATAACTCATGACAAAAAGAATCCAAAATACAGACAGACACAAATGCCTAGACCAGGCTGTCACTTCCAAAAAGAAGGTTCCCAAGTCTTCTCTATTGGTAACTTTATATGTCACCATAACAGATCTCAAACATTTCTTTTTTTAAGTGTTCCATTTATACCCCCCCAAAGACTTCTTCCTTTGCTTCTCTAAGCTACTATGCCTCTACAATGCTGTCAGCCTAGTAAATCCCAGTCAGCTGGCAAACTTGGCCAAACAATTTTACTATCATCAGATTTTGAAGACAAAACCAGACAGGCTCATACTTCAGCTCAGCAACCTCCTGTGCAATACCAAGCATGGTTTCTGAGTTCCCTGGGCCTTGGATTTTCTCATCTATAAAATTTAACTAATAAGTAGATATACTTTACAGATGAGGAGAGACGAGATGATGCTATGATAACAAACAATCCCACACAGGGCGTCAAACAATAAAACTTTATTTCCTGTTCATGCCAAAATCCTCTGTGGGGCCAGAAGGCATCTCAGGGATTCAAGCTACCTTATTATTTTGACCCTCAACACAAACCTTCCTCTAGATTTCCACCACAGGATGGGGTAGAGACCCTCCCACTGGCAGTCGAGTGCTTCAGCCTGAAAGTGGCTTTCACCACTGCCCTTCCCTGCCCAGTGGCTGCAACTCAGCGATGGCCACACCCAGCCAGGGCGAGGAAGTGCTGCCTTCTGTGTGGCCAGAAAAAAACTAGATCCCAAAAAATCCTTGTATGATGA
The DNA here is from genome assembly GCA_032199065.1 of Smutsia gigantea. Classification (NCBI taxonomy): domain Eukaryota; kingdom Metazoa; phylum Chordata; class Mammalia; order Pholidota; family Manidae; genus Smutsia; species Smutsia gigantea. The sequence continues at coordinate 436,049 of JAVSCE010019209.1, forward strand.
GCATTAGTAATAGTTTCACCTACTAGAGTTTTGTTAAAATTAATGAGGCAATGGATGGAAAACCTGGAAACTCTTTATGACAATGAAGCACCGGGGGAATAAATGACAGAGAGGACAGCCTGGGAAGCGGATGCCTTAAGAGTGTTTTCCCTGGAGCCTCAAGCCCCTGGACCATGACTAGGTCTAGGACTGCAGAGGTGGAAAAGCAGCCAGAGGGAGGTGTGGAGTAAGGACACCATGGCCAGGAAAGCCAGCTCTTAGCTGCTCTCTCAGCCCGCCTGCAACCAGACTTCCAGGCAACACGCAAATGTCTGGATTTATAGAAACTCGCCGGGAGAAGCTAACCTCAGAAGCAAAGGGATTAGGCTGCTAAGCAGAGGTAAGTAACAGGTCACTGGATAGAACATATAGAAAATTCTCAATTGAACGGTAAACTGAAAATGTTCAAGTTCTGTAGCATTAAATAAACCTTCTAAAGTTCAGGTGCCAGTCAGAGCTTCCGTTTGTAAAAGTAGAGATCTCAAAGGCTTCCTCTGTTGACAAATTGCTAGCATTTCCTTCCTACGGGTTAGGCTAGAATGTCAACAGAAACCATGTTTCATGCATTACTACAAACAGTATTTCCCAGGCAGGGCCAATTGCCGGCTATGAAACAGAAAGCCTTTTTAATCAATTTCTTCAATGTCACCCAGAATTGCTGTTTTCCCTAATTTGGTTCATATAAATATAACTGCAAGCCACTGAAAATTGTGCTGCATCTGTCACCTACTAACCCGGTTCTCCTTGTGTAGTACAGCAATGTTTGCCTTGTACACTATGGTGATGTTCACCTCGTGCACTATGGCAGACGCTTAGCATAGTACTGCCACCATCAGAATGATCCCTGGCATACCTACCCAGACTAACTTTAAGGGTTTGGTCTTTTCTGCTGCTTGGTTGGGTGTATGTGTTCATTTCTTTATAATTACTTATTTAAGTATCAAATATTTAAAATGCCCTTTTATGTCTTCTATTTCATGTTCTCAGTATGGAACAGTGGGCTTGTATGGGGCAGAGTGCATGTTCCGAAAGCTGACATCCTAAATGTCTACTGAAATGAATCAAAAGTTGTTATGAAACTCTAAGAAATGGTGAAAATAAAAATGCTAATATGTTAACTTTTCATTCCCTGAGCACCAGTATAGCTAATCTCCTTAGACCATGTGAAATAATGGTGAATGAATATAGAGAGGATAATCAATCGGTCTTTAGCATTCTCTCATGAAACGCATTCTCTCTGGTTGTCACTGAGAATTTTGTGCTTGTACGTGGTTATATAACAATTGAAAATAAGTTTCAAATGTTTCTAAAATGAATGGCAGTCACTGGGGCATCTGAGCTTGCTGCCAGTTTATGAAATTGATATGTGGCAGGATTTGCAAAGGCATATGTCCCAATGTGGGGTTACACGGGGCACTTTAGAAAATGTTGGGGGAATCTATTTTGTACCCTAAGAATGTGGTTTGAAAAATTATACCTAGGGCCTGAAAGAGTCAGCCACATTCAAGCAACCATGTTCATTTGTAGCATATAACCCACAACATGAAGAATCTGGCTTTTTATTGACACCATACTCAATATGGGCTCCCATTTGGATGAGTGACACTGGAAAGCTGCTTTGACTTTTCCACCAGGCAGCTCCAGGGAACTGAAGATGCCACGAGGATTGCTGGGTTGAAGAGTGTGCCCCCCGAAACTCAGGACCACCCATCCAGAACTTCAGAACACCATCTGCTTTGGAAATAGGGTCTTTGCAAATATAATTAGTTGATAGGAGGACCCTATTCCAGTGACAGGTAGCCTTAGAAGAGGAACATTTAAATACAGACACATGCATAGAGGGAAGACTGTGAAGACAAACACATGGAAAATACCACGTGACAGGTGGCAGAAGTTGGAGGGACACATCTCCAAACCAAGGAATACCAAAGACTGCTGGCAACCACCAGCACAAGAAAAGAGGCAAGGAAGGATTTTCCCCCAGGACTGTCAGAGAGAGCATGGTCCTGCCTCCAGAATGGAGACAAAGAGCATTCAGCTGTTTAAGCACCCCGGTGTGCGATGCCTTGTTACACAGCAGCCCTAGCAATGCACTGCAAAGGGCCCTGCTCCAGCCATGCCTGAATCCCCTTCCCATTGGCAGGTGTCGTGTTCTCATCCTCAACCCTGAGTTAGTGCTCAGTGATCAACCTTATTTCATTCTGAAAAATACACCTTCTCAATCCCCTTTTTTGAGCTGAAGCAACCATAAAAACTGAATTCAAAACCACAGCGAGATTCAAATTAGGATGGAGATAGATAGCACACTTTGCAACATTAGAGATCGAGTTACTGAGAAAATCTGTGACAATGTCCGGTTACTCAGAGAGCACCTGCAGAGATGTCCAAGTTCACGCTCCTAGTGTCCAAATGATCATTCTAACCATTCAGAGTTTTCCCAGGAGGTATTTGAAGATCACATCTGGAAAGATCTCTAGAAAGCAAGCACCCGGCTCCTCCCACAAAATAAATGGGAAAAATGCACTCGGTTTCAAATATACCAATCATGACACTCACCTGCAGCCTTCCATGGGACATTTCTTCAGTGCTCTCCCATTCAAAAAGCCCCGGATCTGAACGAAGTGGGCAACTGCTTGATGTAATAAAAAAGGAAACTATGTACGGGCATATATGTGCTCGTATCTCTCAAATGCTGATTTTAAAATGCAGTAAACCCTGAGAGAAATGCCTAAGCTATAAATTCATAGGAGATAACATGTCAGGTAATAAGAGAACATTTATTTTTATTTCAGATAAAAAGAAAATCAATTTATTCTAATATTTTCTGAGTCATTTCAGTTATTGGCACTCAGCTGCTTAAGGATGTGGATAAGGGGAGGTTAAACTGAACGTCCACTAATAACTAGTGATGAAGTGGCACTGATTTTGCAATCCTTGGCCTGACTCTTCAAGTTGTTCTGGAAATTCCTCTAAGGAAGAGCAAAGTTTGGCATAGGGGCACTGCTGAAGTCATGTTGAATAAATGCTGACCCTCCTGTGATATTCTGTCATACTCCCGAGAAGTTTACCACAATGGAGAGCTCCAATTTACTTTTTGTGTATTTAATTAAAGGAAATACCATGCTTGAGTAGCTCTGTGGGGGTGTGCTAGAGTCATACAGAGGAAACCCTGGTTTGGTCCACAGCTCATTACATTATATTACACACAGGGCTTTTCATCACACCAGAGAATCCTGTTACAACTGTGCCCCTTCCAAAAAAAATAAGAAAATGATTTTTTAAAACCTAAAAACTAAAACTTGGAGTTAGCAAGCCTGTTATCTTATAAGAATAATTAGATGTTAAGTCTTTCTTTAAAACTGTGTGTTCTATTCAAAGTAGGGCTGCATTAAGCAGAAACAGCTACTAATTTGGAGTCCTAGGCTGCAGCTAGCTTTCTCTTTGTGTTAATGCCCAGAGCAACGTGGAACGCCCTACAGCTTTGCACAACTTTGAACTTATTTGTGTCCTGAAATGCTGCATGTATATTAACAAGGAACCACGGGACACATTTGCACACTGTTTGAGTGACACACTTGGTGGTGCAGAATATATCAGAAAAGTGCCACTAACAACTTGGAAGGGTGCAGACATTATAAAACCTGTCAAGTGCAATTAGAAAAGAAGATCCTGGGACCTAATGATACTAGGGGATAGCTGCCTTTGAAAACCCCATCTCCTGAGTGCAGAGTTCCTCCCATTACATATTAAATCCTCTCAGAAATCCTTCGGCAGGACAAACAGAAGATAAACCAGAGGAATTCAGGAGATGGGCTAGCAAAAGACTTGTTTTCCCAAGAAATCATTTGAAAGTGTACAGAACAGATATCGTGAACCTCCCCCCTTTCCTCCTATTTTTTGTTGCCTGAGATTCCTTCTCTCTCAAGTCCCTTCCTCTTCCCTTACATTGTAAGAAACTTCAACTCTCCTCACTTGACTCAGTGCCTAGACCCTACCAAACATTTTTGTCAGATTAAATCAATGGCACCATAAATTCAGAAAAAAGACTTTAGGGTTATCTAAGCCAGTCTGTGTTCCAATGAAAGAACACCTTGAAGGTTGCTTAGGTCCAGGCTTCATGCCAGACAAGCAATGATCCACTCTGAAGATGCGGAGATGTTTAAGCTTGTTCTTGTTATTTTGCAGCATTCACTGAAATTGACTATTTTCTTTATTCACTCACAGGATGGAAAACATCTGGTCCACCCCCTGGGTACAATCAACCTTCATATATTTGAAAAATGTTGAGTCACCATTTCAAATTCTCTCTTTAATGCACTAACCTAAGAAAATAATCCTATTATAGAGTTTTGTCATAATTTATTTTCCAAATTGGAATGTTACTTATGACTCTGGCGTGAACTCACTCCCAATCTTCTACTTCTCCCTCAAGAGATAAAGCCAAAAATAGAACGCAAAACTTGCGTTCAATCAGTACTAATTTTAAAAGAATTATTTTCATTACTGTGATGCCCCTGCACTTTGGGTTATACTTCTCAGGACCATGACTTTAATGACAGTAACAGAACTCACTTCTGGTCTTCCTTATGCTGTAGTTTACTGTATAGTACCTGCAAGCATGGTTGGGTTTATGAAGAGCTCACACACATACTGGGAGTTGCAACACTACTTGTAAACGCTGAATATTGATACAGAAAAAATCTTTGAATTAGATTGATTTATTGTCAACATTTGTATTGATAGCATTATCCTTAATGAACTATTTTGACCAGAGAACGTTGCGCCTGTATCTTTATTAAACAGCACAGACTAAATCTTTTAATTATTCAGTGCCAAGTTACTCAAGACTTCTCGCTGCCCAACATCTCGTCCTTAGGCTCATTTGCCAACTCCACTACATGCAAAAGAGAAGAAGAAAAGCATAAGGGATGAACCTCAATCAGCCAGGCTTCTTGTTTGTCAACAACACTTACCAGTGCACAGAGTACGAAGACAGTGGTTAGAGTATGATATGAAATTCTTTTGATTAAGAATGAAGTACAGTTTAATATTTCATTAAATCATGAAACAAAACAGGTTTTTTTCAAGCTATCACAAAAAAAATATTTCTGCAGCTCCATAGTTCTTCATTAGTATTCAATATAAGGACTGGAAATAATATAATATCTCTGATAATAGAATACCTAAATTTTCACTTTTTTTTACAATCTGAAAGCTCCCTCTTCTGACCATGTGAAATAAATTCTTCATAGATTCTCTTGCAAACCATTCTAAGAATAAACAAATCTGATAAAATACAGCTTGTGCTCAAAACCTGACCTGAAAACATGCAACTAACTCCAAGTTTTAGGAAGTCTTTTTCTCCAAAGTTACAGTAAGTAGAGCTTTTGAGAAAAATCAGAACTCATGGCCTTAAGTAGTAATTGTAACCTCTTTACTACAAATGTTACTGAATCACTACTGGTGGGGGCATACTCATTGGTTTTTACAAAAATAACATAATTTTATATTATATAATAAAAGATCCCATAGAAATTTTTGAAAATATGCAAGATGGATTTAATCAGCAACACATTAATTTAGCTATAAGAGTCTTTGAAAATATATCTTTCATGACTGCATAATATTCTATGATAAGGATATGCCATCATTTTCTTAAATGATAGCATAAATGTACACAGATTATTCCCAGTTTCTACCATTATAAGTAATGGTACAATTTCTTATTTTAAATAAATATTGCTGATTATTTTCTTAACAACTGAAAAGGAATTTCTTGGCCAAAATTTACAAATATTTAGAGAACTATTGGCACTTATACATCTTTCCTTAAGTTCTCTTGCAGATGCATACAGATTTACAATTCCATCAACAGTCTGTTGGTGTTCTCTCCACGTCAACAGCAACTCTTGGTATTTTAAATATCCACCAAGTTCACAAATTTTAAAAATGCTATTTTATTGGAATTATATAAAAATCTTTTCCCTTTGATTTTTTTACCATTATTATTATTACTTCTTTGTGAATGCAAAAATAAATGTAAATTTACATTTGAATGTTCTTTAAATTTTTTTCTAATAAGGGTGCTTGAGATTCTTACAGACTTTAGTAGCTCTTCATATGTTGATTAAATATTTTCTTACTGTGTTCCTTCACTCTACTTTATTATGTTTTGTAATATAAAGAAGATTTCAATATATCATGAAATCAAATCCACATTCATGTGTGTATTTAGTCCCATATTATGTTCATTATTTTACAGTATTATTGTGTATAGTTAGTTTTGTAATTAATCTAGAATTAATTTTGTGGCATAGTATAAGGAGAGAAATAACATTTTATTTTCTAATAGTAAATATAATAATAGTAAATAATAAGTATTATTTAATAAATAATCCACATTTCTCCCATTGATTTTAATAGCAATTGAATTAAATACTACGGACTTCTACATTTGCCCTATTTCTGGCTTTTCTGTTTTTGTTTATTGATTTCTCTGTCGAGTGCACTGTGTTATTTATATTAACACTATAGAAAACTCATTTTTCATTATGCCTCTCTTTCAAAATATTTTTGCTTCCTTTTACACATTGATAATTTAATATTTTAGAACCATTTTGCCAAGTTCCAAAAAATTTCTATTCAGAATTTTCTTGGAATTGCATTAAATTTGGTGAAAATTGATATCTATGCAATATTGAATCTGTGCATCTCAGAGTAGGGGTAAATCTCCATTTACTCTCGTTTTTATTCACGTCACTCAGTCAAGTTTTATAGCAGTATGCACAAAAATTTTTATGTATATCGACACTTCCTTCTTAGGTTTATTTCTAGCTAGTTATTATTTATTATTATTACTAATTGTATCTTTAACCTTTATCATTAAAAAACTGCTTGATTAGTATATAGGAATGCTATTCATTTTAATATGCTTTTCGATCAGCTTTTTTAAGAACTGCATGTTTAAATAACTGTTTGCTTTAGTCTTTGGTTCACTACATTGAATACGTGTGTATTGGAACTCCAAATCTATTCTATTCATTTTGTTTCTCGGTCCATTTCCATTATCTGTTCTCTATCTATAAATTAAAAGTTCTGCCATGTTGGTCCTGTTCTTTTATAACTTCTACTACGGTTTTAGAGTCCACTAATGCATTTTGACTTTTCTCAAATTGTTTTACTTCCCTTTTTGTTGACTTTCAGAGAGCACAAGTTTCGCCTCTGCCCTATGTGATTCCATGTCATCTTTCACTTACATAAAAGCCCTTCTTGTCTCCTATTTTACAGAGCTTATAAAGCAGGTATTGCCCAAATTTAATTTATTTCCTGCAATAAATCTTTTCTTGGGTAGTGAGGACCACATCCTTTCCCTTATACTGCACCGTGGAGTCTTTTTGCAGGCCTCCTGGGGGCTGTATTCTGTTTACACATCCTTGAGTAAGAAGAGGTCTCTCTCAGCCTCCTGTTTGCATGTAAATAGAGTGGGACGATTCTCCTGGTGTCTCCTTGCTGTCCATCTGCTTACTGTTAGAAATCTCCTCTCAAGTTTAAGCTCCAGAGATTTTGTTTGTTTGCTTGCTTTTATTTCAATTTGTTCTACCAGGTAAGGGAAGCCAACAGCCAAAAAAAACAAGGGGCAAGTTGGGACTGTGGACACTGCAGGCCAGCTCCGTCAGGTGTCCCTCGGGTGCTGGGGGTCAGCTCTGGGGCTGCTCTGTGCACATCTTGGTCTCCAGGACAGGCACGCAGAGCCAGGCCTCTACTCAGGAGGCTGCTCCTGCAGGAAGTTGGGCCCTGTTGCCCCAGCCTTGCTCTCCCTGGCAGAGCCACACCGTCACCTCTGGACACTCAGTCATTTTTCCCTGCCCCTAGGACTACAATCACATATTTATAGGGTTAAGATCACAATCTATGGTTGCTAACCAGAAAAGTTAAGTAAATTAACCAGCACATCCTGTCTACATAGAGAGCAAAACTGTGAACTTTTCATAGTAAATAACAACCTGGTTTATGATCCCTAGAGAATTACAAATTAAAAGAAACCTCATCACTGGAGAAGTATCAGACATAATTACAAAGAATAAAGTGTGGATAGAATGACTCCTTTAAGACTAATATTTTCAGAAACTAGCTATTACGCCATTCAGTAGATATGCACAATCTGTTTCCAAAACCATGAGTGCCTCAGGCTGCCCTCCACAGCCATTAAAAATATTATAATAAATTACTGAATGTGTAATAATATACCAAATATGTTTCAAGATACGTTCTCCGTCCTAAAGAAGATTTTGTTCAGAGTGGTGGAGAGATGTGACTATGTGCTTTTCCCTTATGGCCAAATCGAAATCCCCCCAAATATATCCTTAACAAAAATAAGTTCTGAGCAGATTCTCATTACTTAAAACATTTCTAAATGACTTTCTCTCTTTAAATAGAGAAAACACATCTTGCTGGCAGCATGATCCCTGAATGTAAGCCTCGGAGAATTCCAAGGGGAGAGAATCCCCTCTGTCCCTGGTGTGGTCGACCCAACCATTTTCCACATCTCATGTCTACAAGGATTTTGGAGGCATCAAAGTCCAGGGAAAAGGGAAAAAACTTAGCATGCTTCATTTGAAGAATCAGGTAAGTCAATAAAGGTTTCCCAAATCACAAGAATGTGGTAGAGAAAAAATCAGATGTCTATGCTATTTATGGTGAAAAGAACTAGAAACCAGAAGTAGCGCCTGGTAAGAACAAAGGAACAATTAGGAAAAACAAAACCAGTGAAGAAAGGGCAAAGGATTTGGTAAAATTGATGAAATCTCCCTGAGAGAGTTTTAGCTCTGCAAACCTATTCAAGTTTCCTGAGGGCAGAGACTGTTCCTTAACAACTAAACCGTTTTCCTTCCAGTGGTTTCAGGTGTGGAAAGGAGAGAGATTGCATTTAGATAAATAACCACTCCCAGAGCAGATGTTCTCTGCTTGGATGAAGGGATGAAGCAGCAGAGGAAGAAAAAGTCATTTGGAAATTAAAATTAAAAATCGTGTGTTGATTGTGGAGTGACTAACCATTGGACCAAGCCCCTGAGAGCCGTACCATCTGTGTCCAGACATCTCCACATACAGCAACTGGGGGGCTGAGTATGCTGGAAACGGAGGCAGAAGATCCTGTGGTTAGCACGTGGGCTCTGGAGGCAACCCGCCTCATTCAAACCCCAGCTCTCCCACTTTCCAGGTGAGTCAGGCCAGGCTGATCTCTGTCTGAATTATTAGAGAGCAACGGCACCAGGCAGAAACCTATTTCATTGTCACTGACTCTCTAAGTGTTAGTTCTTCCCTCCCTTCCAGATTGAATGGTGGTTCCTTAAACAGCAAAGCAATGACTTAATATTCTCTTATCTCCCCTATCATATTTTATAAGTAAGGGTGTTTAACAGAGTTCTTTAAAGAATCCAGATATGTTTAATGTTCTTCAAAAAATGATATATTACCACACACCAAAGTAAGGAATAATTCAAGAATTGAATAAGATAACTAAATTTTTAGCTTTCCAAAATAACAGCTTACTCAATATTAATTATCAAATTATCAACTAGAATAAAAATGTAAACTCTCAAGAGTTTGATCTCCTAGGTTTCAGTTTAATCTTACTAACCATTTGTAGTACCAAAGAGCTAGTAACAGAGTAATGATTTGAATTCAGAGACCCAAGTTGATTAGATTTTCTGATTAAAAGGACTTAATGTTAATTATGCAATATCATGCAAAATAATATATCAAACCCCCATTTTAGGGTTCTCTTAATGGAGGACTTACTGCATGATTAGAAATGAAAAATGCAGTATTTCAAGATTCATTTACTGTACATTGACTGAAATTGAGTGGAAGAAAACCCAAGCCTTTTTGCCTTATTGATGTTATTTCTATGTATATAATAATTATTTCTTAACATTGATTTGAGAAACTGTAATTTGCTTTTATAATTAATCAATGGAGAGCAATATTTGCATCAGAATCCTTCTTGGATAATATCATAATGACCACATTATGGACCCTTCTCTCTCCTTTCCCCTGCTCGTGATCTTGGGTTTCTGTTCCCTACTAAACTGGTTAGCCTGTTTGGAATTCATGCAACATTTTATGTGGAAAGAAGTGTGAAATGCCACTTCCATACTGCTACCTTATAAATTATTCATACCTGCAGTTTATCAGGCAGCTATAGATAAGAAGTCACCTCTTGTTTGCTGCACACATCATAGGGGCCTAAATAATCAAAAATGGTGCTAAGAGAGCAAGGAGAAAATCCAAGCAAGCACAGTTGGGGATGAGCCTCTCCCATACGAAAACCAGGCCCACCGGTCTTACTTGACACGAAATGATAATATTTAGCTTGCCAAAAGGTATACAGGCAGACTTTGCTTTATTGCACTTCCCTTTATTGCACTTGGCAGAATGGACACTTTTTAAACATTAAAAGTTTGTGGCAACAACCCATCAAACATGTCTGTCAAGCAAATTTAACAGCAAGATTTTTCCAGCAGCAGCAGCTAAACAGGCCTGTCCATGGTCTGAGATCCAACTGTGTTGGTGGGTGGAATACTAGACAGTGCTATGTAGCCCATTTGACCTTGATTCTTCATACCTTCCTATATCTGTACTCTTTTCCATGAACCTACTGAGGTCAGGGAAACCTGCCATGACTCTGATTTTGGGCTCACTATGGGCTCACCTTGACCAACATGATGGTAGCAGAAGTGACATGGGCAGAATCTGGAACAGAGTGTGTGGGGGGCTTCCTCTGTTGCACATCCATCAGTACCAGGAGAAGGCTGGCCCCTGACAGACAAGAGACAGATGCAGCTTATTTCATCCACTAGGTCATCCACCCTCTAGCCAACGTCAGATGCCTGTGTGATCCCAGCCTCAGTTAGCAGAGCCCTTGAGTCAAGCCCAGCCTGGATGGGATGAACCCAGCAGATGCCTGAGAAATGCATGCTTATTGTAGAATATCCCTGAGTGTTTTGTGGTTGTTTATTACACAGCAAAACTTAGTTGATACAGCATGTAAGACACTGTTCAAATGATACCAGTCTCCTACTTTTATAATATAGAATAAAATATCCAAAGGTATGGAAGCTAAAGAAAGGAGATCAGTAACATTCTACATGTCCACTGTGTCTAGCTTAATGAAATGGATACTATGATTATACAAAAGGTAGAAAGCATGGTCCCCAGTTTCTGGAAGCTTATATTCACGTTGATATTATATGCCACACACATAAGAAAAAAAAACAATTAAAGTGACTCAGCTATTTAAAGGGAGAAATTGCGTTGCTTGAATATTTGCTGCATGTGAGATGCTACTAAATAGATTAGAAAAAATAAGGACCTAGCTTAATGGCGAGAGAACTCTCTTAGAAAACACAAGACATCTGGGAGGAAAGGGCGTGCAATTCTGGTGTTTCCATTAACAACCTGAATGTTAATCCTGGAGCTTCAGGGACTCTGACTAGTTCTCGACTTACACTTCCTTGGAGATAAAAGAAGCCAGGGCAGGCTTCCTCCCTATGGGAACTTACACAGGAACAAGGTCCATGTCTAAGAAAGTAGCCCTTTCTTCTCAGCTGTGACATCCCAGGCAGATTCAGGTTAGCAAATACAAATCCTAGCAAATAAGATTGCTCTCGAGTCAGCCTATAATTGTCCTTAAAAAGAAAAAAAGACAGGAGGAAAGTGTACCCTAAACAGATTCCCTCCAAACATTAGAATGACAGCCAGGAATTTAGAAACAGCTCTACGATCCTCTTATGCTTAGAAGAGGAGCAGATTCAGCGAGGAGATGAGACCATTCAAAGCAGGCCAGTGGGGCCCAGGCGCCTGATCAGAGACAAGGATGGCCAGGCAGGGCTCTGGCCTGAAGTGCCTCCTCTCTGGGGTGACCTGCCAGCACTGCTACATACAGTACTTTTCTCCTGGCCATTTGTCTCAAATTTAATAGCATGTACAACAGACAATAGATTTTAAACGCATATTGCTTAGGTGAAGACCAGGCAGTATGGGCATTTAGGAAGAAACACTATTTCAGTAAACCAGAAGACGTGTCAAGCACACAAATGACAGCCAGTGGGAAAGCTGGGGCAGCCAGGTGAGGTTTCTGAAGAGACATGCTTATGCAGACCAGGAACTCCATTAGGGGAGCCGAGAGGAAGCTGCGGAGACAGCGGTGGGAAGGAGGGAGGCCTGCCTCCGACAGCTCCTGTCTGTGGTGAGGCATGTCTGCTCATCACCATTTCTCTAGGCCATTTCAGAATTATTTATAGAGAGAGGAGAAAAGGAAAAAATAGAAAAAGTTAAAGTCAGGTGATAAAGGGAAGGCAGATGGCTAAACAAAGATAAAAGGTCAAATTTAAGGACAAGGTAGAAAAGAGACAAGAAGCAAGAAGCCTAAAAAACGAACAGCCAAGGTTAACTGGAGTAGAAGTGGCAAATAAATGTAAAATGATAGGATATAGGAAAATGATGGAAAGTTCTAAACCTGTGCTGAGAAATGAATAAAATGGGGCAGAGCTGTAAAGAAACAAGAAAATACAGCAGTGTGGGGATAAAAGGGAAAAGCAGGTGATGAACTGGGGTGGTGGGGGTGCTACAGAATTCACACTGTAGGCAGGCCAGTGACAAGGATTCCCTGGCAGGCTTTGTCTGTGTTCCTCAGAGATGAAACACTCTCAAATCTCAGGACCACGAGCTAGAAGAGGCCCCCTTTTTCTTTTAGTCTTCACTGTGGCCATACTGGCTTTTTTTCCAATTTACCCAAATAATAGGCTTGCCAAACCATGTGTCCTATGGGGTCATGCCCACCCAGAGGGGCCAGCTTTCTCCACTGGGCATAAAAGTGCTGTAGTGGTTAGCTACAGACCAGATGTTTCTCTTAAGCTGACTGCAGAATCTCACCTAATACCGTCACAGCTTGGGCTTCTCAAAATTTAATTTCTCAAATGTTTAACTATTTAAACCTCTTTTAACCTAATATAAATACATATTTTTATATAAAGATATTTATATTCTTTGGGTTCTCATTGAATTTGTAAAGTAGGTTAATGAGACTACTTCAGTCATCCAGCAAATATGAACTGATCTACTACAGATGAGACACTAGTACATAGGATATATATATCTTTATATAAAAATATATACCTTTTATCCTAATAAATATAAACCTAATTTTATATCTATATGTATATATTATATAAAAATATATTTATATTTTAACCATATATATATATATATATAAATTTTTAACTATCCAGGAATGAAATTCAAGCAAGCAAGTATGCTAAATGAAAGACACAGCAGTTTAGCAATAAATAACTTTTTTTATTGGCAGCAAATAAACCCAAGGGATTACTAATGTAATTATCTTTTGAGAATTTTTTTTCCTAGTGATTTTATTGGTTTTTGCAAATAGCTATCTCTTAAGAGCTCACACCCTGACATTGCAACGTGATGTCTGAGAATTCAAGTCATCTCGTTGTAGTTCCTTTCGTCTCCCTCCTGTCTGGCCTAGTACCAGTAAAGTTGAATCCTAGCATTAATATTTTAATATAGGTTTGGTTGGGGTTGGAATGGCAAGAAGAGTCCCTGAAATCTATCTAAAGAAATTATTTGTGTGATTTCATTTTGCTGCATTAGTATTCTATGATATATACATTCTATCTGCAGAGTATATCTGCTTCTGGATCAAGCATCTTGCCACAAGGCAGTAAAACAGCTAAGCTTGAGGTTCATTAAAATATAGCTATTTGGTTCAGGAAAAATAAAAACAACTCTGAATTCTTTCCCAGATGGATTATATTGGATAAATTTCTTCATCCCACCTCCAATACTTACACATAAACACACATACACACTCACACACATGCACACACAATTTGTATCTTGAGACTAATTTCTTCATCTGTACAAGAATTGGACTAGTTTTTTCTTTTACAAAATAATTTTTTTCATCTTAAAAGCAATTGTTATAGTAGGAAAGGAAAAGTTTTAAAGTAAGTGAAGATCATCTTATTCCCACTAATAAGAATTATTATTGTTAATATCTTCATATATGTTCTTATAGACCTGTTATGTACATGCATATATATATAAATACATATACCATATATTTTAAATAGCCTATTACTACATATTCTACTTGATAGCACTTATTGTAATGTCTGTTGTGATTATCTTTTAATATGGTGAGCCACAAATTTTATAAACCAGCTTTAATGAATGCACTTAAAACTATTTTATATTTTCTGCCTTATAAATAATTCTGAGAGCATCATCTCAGAACATCCATTCAATTATTTTTTAGAATAATTGCTTGCAAATAGAATTCCTATTTTTAAAAATATGGATATTTTCCATTTTAGTATGTATTATGTTTTAATCACTTGATCAAGATTTTTTTAATTCTTTGGGTTCTTATTGAATTTGTATTCAAATTCAAACTTTCCTAAATCAGTATTGATTCAGACCTGAAGGACACAAGGCAAGAGACCACATGGTTATCAGACGGAAGAGGCAAGGAGGCAGAGGAGCAGAGGACAAGACTGGAGAGAGGTCAGAGTTCTCATTATAAAGCACCTTTGTATAATATGGCAGGGACCATGGATTTTGAGTGTCCTCAGAATCCGTTGAAGATTTTGCAGGAGAATGACAAAACACTTAAAATTCTCCATCTTTTCTTATTGAAGTAAGGTATGCTCTCTATTTATTTGTCTCAACATCTCCTAGTAGAATGTTTTCGTTTTAGTACACTCTTATTAAATGTTTTATTAAATATTTGTTTTACTTCAGTACTCTCCTACATGAGAACTTATTTTCATAATTAGTATTTTAGCTAAAAAAATCTGATAGGCCCCTTCCACACTTCATTGTGGGGTTCTATGAACTCCGTGTTATGCCAATGACTCGTATATATCTGCAGTTCCATACTGAAGCAAAGACTCCCAGTTATGCAGAATGGTCTGCGACTGCTTTATGTCCTGTCCCCTCCAATCACCTGAGACCTCAGAGGAGATAAGAGGGTGGAGTCAATTACATTAAAATCAGAGCTGTGCTTTCTAGGACAGCTGTGCCTCCCCGCATCAACCTCTTATAGTCTCTGGGTCCTGTGAAATTGGGTTCCCAGGCCCTTCGATTTTTCTTCAGTTAGATTTCCTAGACCCACCTGGGAAGCTTGTAAAATAACAGACCCCATTCCTGGTGATTCTGATCCCAAAGGTCTGGATTCTAACATGGCGACAAAATTTGGGAAAGAATATAGACCTGCCACATTCTCACAGATCCAGGATTTCTCATTACTATTCTAACAGTGATCAGGACAGACCTTGGAAAGAAAACAATCCAGGTAGAGTCATTCGACGTGAACTTGTCATACAGTTTTAAGTTCCTGATTCTGAGAAAAACAAAATGGAGAGGAATTCAACATCTGACTTTTACCTAGATCCTCATCCATGTTAAAAAAAAAAAAGACCAACATTATCTTTATATCTCTACAGCTTTCTGGGAAACACTCTAGGTAAAACTGAGAATGCGGTATAGATGCAAACTGTAGCAGGGTCCCGGAAAGCCTGGGCCATGAAGTGATGCTCCGAAAGAGAAGGCCTCTCCAAGATATGGGAAGCAGGTTGGTTTAGTGGAATGAGAATGAGTCAGGGTGTTAGGGGCCTAGGTTCAAATCTCCAGTCACTTGATACAGCCTCAGATAACTCTGTGAAATAGAGAAATAGTGTATTTATCTTCAGTAGAGTTGCTTTGAAGGCCACATATGAAAATGCATTCTAAAGTATCCTATTAAGGTAAACATATACAAACTGTCATTCCATTTAGGTCTCTAGAACATATATGCTACTGGTTCACTTCTCCACATTCCTCCTTGAGATGCAGTCTGACAGACTTTCAAACCTTAGGGAAGGACATTTCAGAGCTGAACTTTGTATTCAAATTCAAACTTAAGGTCACAAAGCAGGCATCTGAAAAGACTAAAATCTATTCATAACATGGGATTGATTTTTTTTTCACTGACTACTACTCTCACATAAAAATAACATAAAAACTAATAAAAATTTAAAATTTAAAGCCCCGGGGAAATACCCATTTGCCTTTTTCATACTTGAGTCATAGAATCCTAGGATACTTGCAATCTGTGATAACGAAGCTACAAGTCTTATAACACTTGCCAAGGACCACAGAGAAGAGATGAAACAGAAAACACAACCTTATTATTTATTCAACTAGTGGTTATCAAGCTGATCACATACACGTGTAGCAGATTTTGTTCCACACTGCAGGGGAGCCAGAGAAACATGAACCATCAAAGAACTGACAACTGGAGTGGGAAAACAAAACACACACCTGTGAACATTTAAGTAGCAAAATGACAGATTAAACAGCAGCAATACCAGAACATATTAAAATAGAAGCAACAATAAATATGATTCAATACACAGCAAGGACAGAAAGATACTACTCTGGCTTCTTACACAGATGACATTTGAGTGTCACATTTGAGAGACATTTGAAAAGGATAATTTTCAAAACTAGAGTAAAGTCATGAGTCTCATAGATATAAATTGAATACATATTGCAGGTTGTAGTTAACTCATTATTAATGAGGGGAACAGTAAGATGTTACAACCAGGTCAAAAGAGAAGTGAAAAAAATGCAAATGTATATGGCGCACAGGAATGTTGAAATGAATTTAGAAGTAGAGAGGAAACTGACTTTTTCCATTGAGGGAGTGAAGTTAATTGAACACCAGAGAGAATTTTTTTACATGTCCATAGAAAAAAAGTAATTCATATTGCTATCAATTATCTATAATGTTCACAATTATAAAATATATTAAAGGCAAATGAAAGGCCCACAGCCCCCATAGAATCAGATTCAGGAAACCCAGACGTGTGCTCAAAACATGCTTCTTTTTCCATGGAAGCACAGAATTTCCCCTACAATGTTGTAAGTCTAAACTACCATTTTCCACACTTGGTTGCCAAAGGTGGTATTTCTTATGAGGATATTACTAATATGAGAAGATTTATTAAGTATTATCACATATTTGACCATACAAAATATTTTAGTGACCCTAATTAGTATTTAACAAAGTTAATAAAAGCAACATATTTGTATTTCAGTATGATAAAGTATGATGTGAACTATATTAATTGAAATTACATCTCACCTAATGCAATTAAGTATAAAGTAGTCATTTAAATTATTGCATATAAGAATTTGAGACATCTGTAAAATAAAGTTCCCACTCTGATAAGAGGCTCTCAAAAGGATCAAAATGGTGTTTTCACTAAATTGTCTCTCAAGATCAGTTAAATTTGGTATGCATTATTTTTAATTAATACAAGAGAAAAATACATCTTTTCAGAAAATCTTTTGGCTGCTTCAGAGAGCTTCTTTTTAATTTTGTTTGCTCACTAAATGTATCATACCATTGATCTTATTCTCATTCCCTGAAATAAAAATGTCTTGATTCTTAAAGAAACCAATGTTGGGGAACTTACATTAATTCAAACCAAATTTTTCATCCCAAAATAACAACTGTGTGACATTACCAGACTAGAAAGTGTGTGTCCTGCTGAGATATACTTCTAGCTAGTCACCTTGTCTACAGCTTCTCTTCTTGTCATTTAATTACAAGTCTAAGATCTACTAAATATAGCCTTTGGCTGCTTTTACCTCCTCTAGGAGCTATAGGTGATTTATAGGATGACACTGCTGGAAGCTGGCTGATTCACAGATATCCAGCTTTTAGATTAATGCACAGGACCCTTCTCTGGGCTGGGAGCCCTAAAACCTGGTAGGATTGATTGCTTTATGTACAACTCTTAGGAGTTCAAAACAATTTTCCCTCTTAATTTCCCCTACACTTAGAGCCATGTTCTAAGGAGGCATTAAACCCCATATTTTATTACAAATCCATGAAGTTTGCAGAAGTGCTGCCTGCTTTGAAGGCTCTCCAATCCTTTGAGCCTCAATTTTCCCATCTGTAAAATTGGAAATAAGTGTAATTACTTTACAGTCAATTGAAACAAAAGATAACATGTATGGGCATTCAGCAAGCTTTAATATTTTTTTCTCCAGAATGTGGACATTATTAAGCACCACGTATCATCTAAAGTAGGTTTGGGGATCAGAGAGGAAGAGGAAGCTCATCATGTTTGGTATAGCCACTGCCCGTACGAGCCCACTGGGTTTGGCTGGCCTTCAGAATGACCAAGCCCCTTATCCCTTCTCATCACTGCTTACACAGAAATCTCCACTCGTGGTGGCAGAGAGAAACAGCACCCCAGATTCATGTCTACTATTGTGAAAAGAGCATGCCCTTAGGAGTCAGCAAGACCCAGCTTCAAATTCTGGCTCCTTTACTGTCTTTATGATTATTTTTAAGCCTTGTTCTTTTATCCTGTAAGTAAAGAAAACAATATCTTTCTCTAAAGACTGTAAAGATTAAATAGCAGGTATGTGCTGGAAGTATATTGGACTCTACATATGTGTTATATTCTCTTTCTCTTCCTACCAGGCACTGCTGGAATGCCCTTCCTGATGGGAGTCTTTGTTTTCCTGGGGCCTTAGGCCACCAGAGTCTAACAAGGCGTTTATGATGGGTGTTTCACTCACCATCAGTTCCAACCCCCAAAGGAACTGATGAGTAAAGGTACTAATAGCTGGGCCTCCAGGATGGCTGGAGACTCAAGTTCAGCCACAAAGACTACATGTGGTTGACCCTGAATAAACCTCTGGACACACAAGGCTGGGATGAGCATCCCTGTGGGCAATACTCTGTGTGTGTTATCACACGTCTCAGCCAGGAGGAGATACCACCACCCATGACCCCATGGGAAGAGGATGACCGCAACCCCACATTTTGATCCCTTCTGCACTCTCCCCAGCACACCTCTCTCCGTGACCAACTTTAATCTGCAACCTATTTTGCAATAAATCCTAACTGTGAGTTTAACAGTTCTCAGTGAGTTCTATGAGTCCTAGCAAATTATCAAACCTGAGGGTGGCTTGGGGAGCCTCTCAAACTTGAAGTTGATGTCAGAAGTGAAAGCAGAATCGTGGGGACTGTTCCCTCCAACTGTGTAATTGGCCCAAATTTCTCACACTTCTAAAGAGGAAAAAAGCCAATCAGGAAGATTTGACCCATCCAGGGAGCACACAGCTCGCCTTCTGATTCAACCATTTGTGGATGAGCAATCCTTGTAGGACTTCTGTGTGAGTCTGCATGGTGTCTCCTTCCTGACCAAAATTTCCCCCTGCCACCCCACTTAGCCTTGCTACATACAGAAGACAAGACCCCAGTTGTGGGTATTCCAGGTACAGCAACATAAAATGTGTGTTTAGCTTTTTAATCTTGTTTCTGTTTTGAGCATACCATCTCTTTTCACATAAACTTCTGCAATTAATGTCACTGACACAGAATTTTTCAGGCCCCCAGTTCTGTAGACCTCTGACACTGAGTCTGAGGACCTATGTGGCTGAGGCATGATTATAAGGAATGCTGGTGGCAAAGCACATGGTCCCAGGGTAATGCTGATACTCAGGGTCAGCTAAAGTCCATAGTCCTCATTCATTAGGTAAAATCTAGTGTGTTACAAGTAGCTCGTGACCGAGAATAAAAAACTGACTTAATGAGTGAAAATTTACTGGAGAATGTAGACATCTTTTCCAAAAAATTAACCATTAGAAAAAAAACTCAGAGAAAAGAGACAAAGATTTTAGCTTCTGATATCGTTGAGCCCTTTTCCTCTTTATTGTCACAGAGTAGTCTTCTGGATGGCCATAGTTCTTTCATTAATTGTCATTCATTGAGCAGACTTTTTTTGAATACCCACCTTGCATCAAATCAAGTCGCTGCTGAGAACTATGACAGACACAAAGTTGTTTAATTCGCAGGACCATCCTGCCTTCAAGGAGCAGAGACTAAAAGTTTGCGTGACTGCACAACAAGAGCGGCACAGATTGTCAAGGCAACTCCAGGAAAGGAGAGGTTGCCTCTCCCTGGACAGTCATGGAAGCTCTGTGATACTTCAGCTGGGCTTGAAAGGCCAGGAGTATTTGGGTAGCTGAACGTGTGGGGATTTTAAGGGGCTACATAGTGATAAAGACAGAAAAAAAATCTGGTAAGGGAAGGACAAGTATATCAATTTTCTTAAAGAAAAAGTACATGAGGTATAGTAATGGGTAGCAGGATAGCAAGGTACAAGCCATCTTTTAGGACAGGGCTGGGCTAGACGCCTAAGAATCTATTCACGAGCTTTTTTAAAAATAAAGATTCTAGGATCCCACCTCCTGAGATTCTGATTCAGAAGGTTTTGAATCAGAGCTCAAGAAATCTGTACTTTTTAAAGCACCCTGGGTGATTCTGCTCCACAGCCACGTCTGGGAATGACTAATGGATTGGCAAATTATAGAGGACTCTAAATGCCAGGCTAAAGTGAATGAACAGTTTTTTCTAAGTGCCTGTCCCACAGGTCCTTTCTGGTAAGCTCTCTGTTTTCTTATTTTTAATAACTAACAGAGTTCTGCATTAAAAATTCATTTCTGACTTCCAAGTGAGCCTCCTTTCTCAGAGCAGGACGACTGTCCTTCAACCTGAGGTCACCGAGGAGGCACAGAAGGTTGCTTTGAGCTCTTCTGAGCGCTGTCTCTCTTGATGCCTATTTCATCATTATTATTTTTCTTTCTAGACACGGCATCTCCATGATACAAATTTTGTTGCTCCTAATCAGAGGGCCAGGCAGCCCCGCACAACACAGCCTAACGGTTAAGTTTGAAGCCATCGCGTTTCCTTTTCCCTGGCATTTTACCTGCGGGCACCCCCAATACCCAGGCCGCCAGTTGTCTCATCTTAGCAATTAACTACTCAGAGGTCCCCAGATTGTTATGCCTGCCTTGTGATTCAAAATCACACTTCACAGCCTAGAGGATTCATAATTTGAAAAAGAGATGGATTAGCCCTCATGACCCTGAATTTGTATGGCTGCAGAAAGTACTACAAGAATTAATGGATTTTAGGCAGAGGTAAATATTTGGGGTGTATGGCTACCTGTAACGTTCCGTAAAGTATTCAAACTTCTCCCTCTTGTGTAAGGAATGTGGAGAAGGACCAGAAGCTTAGAGAAGGGTTTGGCAAACTTTTTCTGTAAAGGACCAAGCTAAATATTTTAGGTTTTGTGGGGCACTTAAAATCTCTGTCACAACTGCTAAACTTTGCCACTGTAGAGTGAATGCTGCTATAGACAAGGTGCAAACAAATAGGTGCAGCTATATGCCAATAAAACTTTATTTGCAAACCCAGTAGCAGGCTGGATTTGGCACTAAGGCCGTAGTTGGCTGACCCCTGGTTTAGAGATGGAGAAAGAGAGAAAAGTTTGCGAGAATCAATAGGATCAATAGAAACACTACTAGAATTAATAAGAGATTTTGACAAGTCTAGCAGATACTGAATAAATTATAAGAATAATACCACTTCTATACACTAACAATACCAATTAGAGAATGAAATTAAAAAGAAGACATCATTTACAAATGGAGAAAAATGTTGAACTCTAGTACAGGAGGACACAGTGACTGATCCCTATAGAAAGAGAAGAAGTAGGCCTCTTTCACTTCTTCCCAAATGTATCTATAAATGCAGTGCAATTCTATGCTCAGAAGAATAATGGCTCCCCAAAGGTGTCTGCATCCCAGTCCTCCAAATCTGTGAATATGTCACCTTTCGAGGCAAACAGGACTCGAAATGTGATTGAGGTTTTCACCCTAAAGCTGAGGAGATTGCCCTGGATGACTCAGGTAGGGTTTTATAACCACAAGAATCCTCAAATGTGGAGGATCTTTCCCAGCTGTGACAGTAGAAGCAGGGTCAGAGAGATGCTCTGCTGCTGTGCATCTGAAGATGGAGGAAGGCGGCCATGAGCTAAGGAAGCAAGGATTCCCTAAAAGCCAGAGAAGGCAAGGAAACAGATTCCCCCCTGCCAAACTCTCCAGAAGATAATGCAGCTCTGCTGACACCTTGACTTTAGCCAAGTAAGACCATTTCTGATTTCTGACCTACAGAACCTGCAACAGAATAAGTTTGTGTTGTTTAAGCCACTAAATTTGTAGTAATTTGTTATGGCAGCAATTGCAGGAAACGAAGAGATTCCAATCAGAGTTGCAATTGGCTTGTTTTTGAGGACTTGTAAACTTAGTCCAAGATGTATAATGTCCACCAAAAATATTCAGCATTGAAAAAGAAGAGCAAAGAGGGGCAGTCACACATTATCCAGTTCCAACCACACTACCGAGTACCAAGATATTATAAAGCCTTGGTAATAAACCTGGTGTGGGATGCATGCAGGAACAGACAGACAGACCACTAGAATAAACTAGACAGCTCAGAAATACACTCATTTTTATGTATTGGAATGCAATCCTGATAAAGATCTCCACAAATAAATGGAGTAAAAGAAGAAATATTAATCCCTACTTTAAAATATGTGCAAAACAGATTAATGATCAATGTGATAGATAAAAAAGCTTTAAAATGAATAGAAGTAAAGGCTGTATGAAACTTTTCTTAAAATTTCAAGGAAGTAAAAAAGGACTTCTTAAGTCTTCAAAAATAAAATAATAAGGTTGGTTTCCTCAAAATAAAAGATACCTGTTCAAAGAATATACCATGGACAGATCTAAC
This sequence comes from Smutsia gigantea, assembly GCA_032199065.1. Classification (NCBI taxonomy): domain Eukaryota; kingdom Metazoa; phylum Chordata; class Mammalia; order Pholidota; family Manidae; genus Smutsia; species Smutsia gigantea. The sequence goes on from JAVSCE010019209.1 coordinate 458,811, forward strand.
AGGTGAAAAAAATGGGAGAGGATCTTGCATATCTTAAACAAGGAAATATCATTTAGAAAACAGTATGTAACCTCTGTTAACTGGCAGGATGACAACGGCACAGAGAAAAAACTGTCAAAAGATGTATGAATAAGAAACCCAAGGTTAACAAGTATATGTATATATGAAGAGATGCTCCAACTTATTAGAAATCAGAGACATGCGTATTAAGAGAGACATCACTTTACACCTATTAGATTAGCAAAAACTGGAAAGCTGGAAAATTGATGAGATCGTGGAGATACAGGGGCCCACAAGCGCTGCTAGTGGGATGTAAACGGCAGCAGCCCCTGTGGAGAGCATCTGGTACATGCGCGTAAATTGCATATAAGCCCACAATGTGCTCCAGTAGTTCCACTCCTGGGTTTATATCCCAATGAATTTCTCACACAGACTCCTAAGGGGGAATATATAAGGATATTTATTGTAGCGTTGTCTGAAGAAGTGTGGAGTTGGAAGCAAGATTGGGGCAATTTGCTGCTAGAAGAGCAGATAAAGGTTGATGGCTAACCTTCATGGAGTACAATGGAGAAGAAAGGAGCACAGACTTGGTGCACGTGTAGCAACGTGGACAGATCTTACAAACATAATTCTCAGTAAAAATATTTTTTAAGAAACAGCAGAATTTGATATATGACCCAATGACTTTTGTGTAAGTTGCAAATACATAAACAGAAAAAAATATATATACCTTTTTCAAAACAGAGTAACTTCTTCAACAGCAGTTACAAACAAAAAGACATTAGAATAGTTGCTTATGTTGGGAAAGGAGAATAAAAATGGGGCTTGGCAATAAAATGGAATGAATAAGTTATTGCCCATAAATAATTGAGTGAATAGCAGGGCTTTTACTGGGCAAAAGGATGATAATGTGCCATGAACTCACCTTCTGCATTTGACCTGAAAAAATAGGAACAGAACATGGCAATGGAAAACAAGAGGTTGGCATGATCTCCGTCTTCCAAATTCAGGTGCTGTGGTTGGAGGTGTGGTGAGGAATGACAGGGAGTGTTTTTGCAGTGCTTCAATTTTTAATTCATAATTTTGATTTATGTGGTTCTTACACAGCATCTTAAATATGAGATCATATTTTAGCAAAAACAATAATGTCATTATACCAATAACAATTTGATCAGAAAGTCAAAGAAACAAAAAGCAAGACCTTAAGCACTTACACCAAAATTAATTCCTAATCTCATTTCCGTTCCTAAAGTAGTTTGTCTTTTGTGTGACTACTTCCCTTCTATGACATTAATTGCTGTAGGAGACTATAGAATTTTCTCCCAAGGCATAAATAATAAGAAATTATCTTTAACCCTAGATATTTCTTCAGAACATTGACCAATTTGTTCTATTTATTTTTCATATAAATGCACTTCCTACACAACTTTGTGTATGGGAATACGTCATTTTCAATAGCAGAAAATATGTGGAAATTCTGAATTTTTAAGAACATGGATCCTATCTGGTTTGCTTGTTTATTTCTTGAAGTACCTAACCTACTGTCTTCCACATTGTAGCTACTCTAGCAATATATGCTGAATTGGACTGAATGAATTTTAGTCATTTGGTAATTTGTTTAAATGAAGTGTTCTTGGAACACACCACTTTATTCACAAATAATAAAAATATCTTACTTAAAATATCTTTCTCAAGCAAGACCTATTCCCTGATAATTTTGAGGTATTTATCTATTTTTCAGCAACACTGGACATTATCTTTTCATTCTACTTATTTTTCAGTCTTTATGGAAGTTGAATTACCATAGGGGTTCACCAAAATGAATAGGAATGACATCTACCCAGGACAGAGGATAGTCATGTCCATTAAAATGAAAGATACTGATTTGACAAGAAAAGATTACTTTATGCCTTAAACATGATTATTGTTATTACTGAGATTTAGGTCTTAGACCATAGGAAAAAACATTTGTCAATGAGTTTTCAAATCTTTATAGTTCTGTTTTCTTCTATGAACATCTTGGTGGAATCCTCTGGAAGCAAAACATCTACAAATACAGTTTCTAAGGGAAGGACAAATCCTCACCATTACATATATAAGGTCTAACAAAATAATGAAAGAATCAAAAGAAGAAAATCACTTTTCTGTCAAGCTACAGTTCAGTATCTGTCCTCAGTGATTCTGACTACCATTATGGAGGATGTTTAAGTCAAGTTTGGTAATGAAAGAGTGATTTCTAGATGAAGTATTTTTTAAAAAGTGTAAAATATTAGAATTTTGAAAGGTATACAAAATATGCATTGCCTCATTATATGAGACATTTTCTCTCTCTCTCTTTCTCTCCCTTATTAACACTTCTAAGATGATATCTTTGTTAGTGCTACTGTAAAAGAACACCACAGACTGAGTGGCTTATAAACAGAAAATCATTTCCCACAGTTCTGGAGACTGGGATGTCAAGATCGAGTTGCCAGTAGATTCAGTGTCCAGTGGGAGCCTGTTTCCTGGTTCATGGATGGTAGCCCATGTCCTCACAAAGCAGAAGGAGCAAGGGAGCTTTTATTAGGGTGCTATACCTCCCAAAGGCCCTCTCATCTGACCCCGTCACTTTGAGGGGTCAGGTCTCAACATAGGAATTTTGGGAGGGCACAGACATTTGGCCTGATAAAACGTATGGCAGAGAAAAACCAAAAACTTACCCTTAAGTGAGCCTTTACATATCATGTGTAATATACAGCTTGGAGAGCTTAGGAAACAGCCCCAAGGAATCCTCATGGATAGTAGAGAGGAAGAAACTGAAAATGGTCTGACTTTGTACAGGTACACAAGATATAAAAGGCTGTCCAACTTCCACTTACATAGTAAGGTGACCTCATTTATGTGCTCACAATCAGAGAAGGACCAGGAATTAAGGTCTCAAATGGAAAACACTAAGCCCAAAAGATGCATATAGTATGTTCTCAATAATAAATATTTGTCATCTTCCCTTTGAAAGCAAGACCTTTTAAGTAAGGTATAAGTAAGACACTCGAAAGAGAGCGCCCAGCTCTCTTTCATTAGCATGCTCTGGATACAGCACTCTCATTACCTTCAAAAGGAATTCTTCATGCAGAGTCTGTAATTAGGATGCTGGGGAGAACTGAGCACCTGAAAAGGAGAGCTTACTGATTGTCTTGGCAGCTGCCTCTCTCCAGGCCTGTGATATCAGAAATACCCAGTACAAACCACAGATGCAAATGCCTGACCAGGCTCAGAGTTAGTTCATTTCCCATCAGAAACACTGCCTGTGCATTTCTCTTGATATTGGAACTTCAGAACAGCAGCACATCCAATAATTAGCACATGATTTTCTTTTCACTTGAGTGTTTTCTGTTTCATTCTTTCGACAACTGGGTATTGGAGAGAGAGAAATAATGTCTCAAAGTGTGATTCATTTTTCAAAGCAGGGGACAGAGTCCAGTTTCTTGATGTAAGCTTCAACCTTTTAATTCAGATGAAGTGAAGCTAAATTTATTTTGATGGGGAATTTGAACTGGTCTGCAAGGCACACAGTTCAACAGTTCAGGTTTCCAGTAATTAACTGTCAAGTAAGTGTCCCAGACTAAGCAGTGAAATGCAAGTGGGTCAACCTCAGAAAGGTTTAAATTCCGTTGGAATTTTACAACAAGAATGGCCTTTCAGGAAACATTGGTCCCAGTCAATGGTTCACTGTATAAACAACAGCAAGTGTAGGGAGTTATCAAAAACACAGCTTGAACTCCCATTAGTTTCCCACTGCCCTTTCTGGTTATTACTGATGCTCCTGTACTAGACACACTTCCACTGGAGCATCTCTGCACAAAGAGAACAGGCCTTTGAAGATGTGAAGGTTCAGGGACTTACAAAGAACTCTTCTATTGCTGTTATGCATGGAGGAAAAGAAGGACTCTCCCCTGACTCACCACTTGACCAGCAGAATGTCTTTCACACATACACACACACACACACATACACACACACACACACACACACACCCATGAGTTGCTGAACTCCATCACAAAACTACCTAGCTCACAAAGTGTTCAGAGGCAGAGTGGGTAAACAGAGGAATCAATTTTATGTAGATTACTGTCATAATCTGAGCAAAACAGAAGTGCTTGTCCTTTGACTCAGAAATCAAAGTATTTCCATAACAACAGAAAGCTTTTCAGCTCTACAATGACCAGGAGTGAAATCTTTGATTTTTTGACATTCATGATCACAAAGCCTCATATAGTAGGCATGCAGCCTTGCCTGGAACCTGAATATTAGAGGAATTCTCCAAATTGTGCATAAATAACAAGGGAAGTTTGGATTTTGTTCATACTTTCTCTTTAGAGATAAATAAAATCAGAAATAAATATGAATTATTGGCATGAACAAGAAAGCCAGTTGGTGAAAAATAAATGTTATCTCCAATTAAATTTTAAAGGCCTAGAGGAAAAAAGGATTCATCTCCAAAAGCATTAGCTAAGGCACAATTTCATCCCTTGGTGGCTCCAATAAATGCTTCATTCCATTGGTCAGCAATCAGATTTTCTTATTTCATGACTGTTAATCTTGTATCTGCCAGCTTTTCTCTATTACTAGAAGATTTTCTAGTCCCTCCTACATAGTAGGAATAAAATGCAATTAAGTGTTCTGTATTTGGCAAGCAAATCATGCCTTAGTACAATAAATTGCTTTCTTAAAAATGTGATTTCCAGAAACTATAGTGATGACTTTCACAGGTCACTGAAAAGTGCTAGAACTAAACCAGCTACCTGCGTTCACCAGGTAGGAACTGAGAACAAACATTCCAGGATCCTTCACAAATCAAAAATGTGGGAAATTTTTATAAAGAAATACAAACTAACATACATGCCTCCCAAGAACTGCTTTGTGGTCAGTAGATAAGGTGGGGATGTTTGACCCTTAGAAAAGGGATATGATATCTAATAACATGCAACAAGAGAGCAGGTAGTGGACCTTATGGTCACAAATTAGCAAACTTTAAACATTTTTTAAAACAGGTCCTGGTAACATATATTTCAAAGTGGTTATAATATTTATCAGGTAAACAATACATAAATCTAATTTAAGATATAAATAATAACTTAAGGTCTATAGCAGCATTCACTCTTGGCAAAATGTCTTTTCCAAACATGGCAGCATTGATATATTTGTCCTGTTACTCTTGTTCTTTTTTACATGCCTTCCAGTGATAGGTCGGGACGATGTTCTTCCCTTAGACTCTGCCCACTGGAGTATATCTATCCTAAGTGATGCTATATGACTTCTGAACCTATGTCGTAGAAAAGGATACAACTATGGACCCGCTCCAGCTCCCTCTCCTTAGGCCTCTTGCTCTGGGGGGTATATTAACCCCATGCAGAGAAGCTCAATGTGGCTCTCAGTCAAGTCATGTATTTGTTATCTTAGCCCTCAAATTATTTCTACAAACAAATTTGCAAATAAAATGTGTAGCTCATAATCAAAGACAAGCTGGCTAATCAGGAGACTTGATGATATGAAGAGGAGCCAGTAAGTACCAAAAAAGCAAGAGGCCCAGATAATTAAGCATTGGCTTTATATAATTATGCTGACTATGTTCAAGGAGATAAAAGACAAGTTTAAGTATTTTCCCAAAGAACTGGAACATAGCTTTTAAAAGACAGAGCTGATGTAGAAAAGAATAAAATAGAAATTTTAAAACTGAGGAAGAGTTGATATGAAGAACTCACTGGGGATGTGTGAAAGTGTCTATCTTGGAAACAATGAAAGAAAACTAAGCTAGTGAATGAGATGAACACCAGGAAAAAAAAATCCAGAATAAAGCCCAGAGAAACAAAAATTTGAGGAAAAAAAGAGAGCATGAATTGAAGAGACCATGACAGTACCATAAAATGTTCTAAGATGAATTTAACTAGAATCACAAAAGGATAAGAGAATTTCAGAAAGAATATTTGAAAGGAAAATTGCCCAAAATCTTTTTCAAAATTGATGACCACTGTAGCGTTTCAATAAGCTCAATGGATCACAAGAATGAGAAAAAAATAACTACGCACCTAAATTATTACAATAAAATCAAAAAAAAAAAAAAGAGAGAGAGAAGGAAGGAAGGGAAAGAGGGTATTTATACACTTCTTTTGTACTGAAGATGCAAAAGCCTTGTGACCTCCCAACTCCACTCCTAGGTAGGTAGTATAAAGACATAAGTGCACATATATTGCAGGCTTTATATACAAGATTGTTTATAGAAACATTATTTATAATAGCCACAAGAATCAGCAGCCCCAGTGTCCATCAGTAGGTAGATAAATAAATGGTGGTATAGCCATTCAATGGAATATAGTTGACCCTTGAACAATATAGGTTTCAACTGTACCTGTCCATTTAGTCAGATTTTTTTCAAAAAATATATTTGAAAATATTTTGGAGATTTGTGACAATTGCAAAAAACTCACAAACCGTATAGCCTAGAAACATTGAAAGGTATGAGGAAGAGTTAGTATGTCATGTGCTTAAAATATTTGACAATAGTTTGTTTTATCATTTCCTCCCATAAAATCAACAGTAGGTTATTAGCAGTTAAGTTTTCAGGTAACCAAAAGTCATATTTAGATTTGTGACTGCACAAGGGGTCTGCACCCTAACCCCCAAGTTGTTCAAGGTAATGAAGGGCAGGAACATGGGACAAGTATCATGATTAGTTTTTCCTGCCTGTGATGAACAAAGACAGGGGACAAACCTTCAGAGTGCAACCAGGACAAAGAAGAGACCTCCAGAGCATTAACAAACCTACATGCCAATTTTGATGAAAAATGCCAAGATATAGTCAGTGTAGAAAGAACAGGAGGGTCTCCATCTTAAGGTTAAGATTCTATTTTAAAACCAGGACGTTAGGAGGTAAGATTCCTAAAATAATTTATGGTGATTACCCAACAACCAAACCTATCTTGAGGCAGGGCAAACATTTTTAAATGATACACTTCCATTATTTGAGGGTAACCATTACATTGAAGAAGAACAGGGCTAATTAATTCCTTGTTTAAGTTTATCTAACAGAACATCAAAAGGATTGACCGTGGATGGTGACATAATACCTCTACCACCGGAGACAGATATTGTTAAACCACACACCAGCCTACACTCCCCTGGCCCCTGACCCCATGCTTGAAATCCTTAAAAACCCAAATCCTAAACCTTTAACTAAAGCAAGTCTCATCTCTGAAGTTGCCCGCACTCCTGTCTGAGTGTGTACTGTCTCTTAAAATAAGCTCTCTGCTGCTTAAGCCCACTGTGCTGTCTCTGAATTCTTTCTTGCCATAAAGAACCCACCTGCATCCACTACTGGTGCTGTCTTTGTCCCTTTGATATTTCATTCAGCTTTCCAGTCTTTAAACACAATCCTTTTTCTCTCTCCCTGTTTTACTTCAGACCAGTAGGGAAGTGGCTGTGATAACCCCTGAGTAGGGAGGGGCTTGCACATTCTGTTACCTGGGTGACCCAAACAGAACTGCAATTGTTCCATCACATTCTCTAGTAGCCTATCCAAAAAGTCTCCTTTCTTTGCTTTGGGAAGTTCTCAGAACATAACCCCACTCCATCCTGTGCTCTGTGACTCCCCCAAATTATGGAGTTGTAGGGATGTAATTCCTGTGATGTGCAGATCAAGCAGATATTGGACGGGCTCCTGGCTTTAGAAGTTGGCAAGGGATTTGCCCTATGTGGACCAGGAATTCAACGAATTTTCCTTTCCTCCTCCTGTTCTCCCTTGTTCTCTACTGTCTGCATGGCTGCACAAATAAAAGAACCACCTTTCCTGTCACTACGCAATGCTGACACCACTTACTACTCCTCTTTGATGAATTCCTTTCTTACCTGTGCTCATTTGACCTGTTTGTGAAATTTTTCCCAGTTGGAGTCAAGAGCCTCCCTTGTTTGAGTTAAGGTTTTACCTACCCTGCAGGCAGAGACCTCCCACATGGAACTGCCCAGCAAAAAGGGTCAACTGGACTTCATAGTAATTAACATATTACAGCTCTATTCGATAATGTGGATTGATCTAACAAACATGAAAGTGGGCAAGAGAAGCCAGTCCAAAATAATATTTGCTTTATGTTTCCATTTGAATACATTTCAAAACTAGATCAAATTTAAGTAGCATTGAGGGATCCACACACTTGGGTGGTAAAGATATAAAGAAAAAGTTTCAAGAAAAGGAACTGATTAGCATGAGAGTCTAAATAGTCATTAATATCGATGGAAAGCAGGAGGATTTGGATAGGAAGGACATGCTGGGGCTCAAGGCACTGCCAACATTATAATTCCTAATCTGAATGGTGTATGCATGGTCATGTCAAAAAAAATTGCACTGAATGGAGTTAAACAGGCAAAGACTTTATTCAAGGCTATTGCAATAAGGGAGAGAGACTGACCTCTACTACACTGAAACAAAGGCAAGAGTATTTTTAAATACTGGAGTGAGTTCATGGAAAAGTACTGAAGGACACGGTGGATGGGGAGGTGGGTTACTGTGATTAGGCTATCTGTGTTTGCTAATTGACACTTATGGATATTAGACTTCTGCTTCCCCACAGAGACTGGGAGAGTGGGGCCCTGTCTTTCTTGATGATTACAGTTCAAAGGATGGCTCCCAGGTATTTCCTGGATTGACATTCCCGTGTTGTAGATTTCCATCTCAAAGGAACAGAGAAAGAATTTACAATTGAAAATTTCTAAAGTAGTTAAAAGTTTTCTAAAGTAAATGCTCTAAGAAAAGAGAAAACAGGAGTTTGTAGTAAGGAAGAAACCTGTCTGAAGTTTAGTCAAGTTGAGGGAAATAAGGCCACCTTGGTTAGATATGAGTTTTATAATAATTCATTTAGCTGTATACTAATGTTGTATTCAGTTTCCTATATACATTAAAAAAACAGTTTAGAAGCCCATATAACATAACTCCCAATTTGATTTAAAAGATAAATATATTAATAGCTATGAAACATAAAGATGCTGTTAAAAAAAAGGTACTGAGGCAGGGCAGGGGCATGGGTGGGACAAACATCGTGATTAAATTTTCCTGCCTATGATGAAAAATGCTGAGATACAAACAGTATAGTAAGAACAGGAGGGAGACTCCATCTTAAGGCTAAGATTCCATTTTAAAAAGCAGAGAGTTGAGAAATAGGATTCCTAACATATTCTCTGGTAATCAGACAATAACCCAATAGCCTATCTTAAGGCAGGGCAAGCAGTCTTAACTGATATGTCCCCAGTACTTGAGGGTAACCACTATCTTGGAGAAGAATAGGATAAATAAATTCCTTGTGTTGGGTTTATTTAGCAGAATTAGCTAAAGGACTGATAATAAAGGAAAGGAGACATTGTGTCTCTCACCGGACATAAGCATCTTGAGACCACAAATTAAGCCTATGCCCAACAACCTCCCTTCTGCCCTCTGCCCCATTCTTGAAAGCTTTAAAAGACAGAATCCCCAGACTTTTCAGTGCGCCTCCTGAGGACACCCGCACTTCCTTTTCTTTAAGTGCATACTTTCAAATTAAGCTTTCTCACTGTTCAAATTATTGCATTTTGTCTTTTTGCTATTTCATTTTATTTCCAAGTCTTCACTCTCTCTCCACTTTATTCCTATTAAGTAGGTAGGGGCTGCTAAGAGCTCACATTTGGGCCTGCATGTTTCCATTGCCGGATGACCTGGGCGATCTGCTCTTGGTAGCCTGCCTGAAAATCTCCTTTCTTTGGGAAATTCTCAGAACATAATCTCCCTCCATCCTGTGCTCTGTGGCTCCCCCATATCCTGGAGTGGTAGGAGCTAGTCCCCATGCTGTGCAGATGCCAGGGGACCCTGGCTTCAAGAGTTGGCAAGGGAATCTGCCCTAGGCCGAGAACTTTCCTTCTTTCCCTCTGCCCTTTTCTGTTCTCTGCTGCCTGCAAGGCAGCCGTCATTCCCTGATGCTCTTGCTTTAATGAATTCCTTCCTTACCTGCACTTGCCTGACCTGTTTGAGAATTTTTTCTCACACAGAGTCAGGAACCCTCCCCCGTCCGGGTTGAGATTTCTCCTAGGGCTTCACCTAGTGATCAGGGAGAGACCTCCCCAGTTGCAGCTGCCTGGCAATAGTACTAAATAGAAACAGTGATTTTTCATGAATGATAGTATATTAAATGATTTACATTAATTTTTCCTTTTCATATGTTTTTAATTTTTTTACTTTAGCCCTGTATGGCTCGGATTATATAGAATAATAATAATAAAGAGAAAAATACTTTACCAAATGAAATGTACCTATCTGTATTCTGCTTGTATGAAAGCTAGCTGGTTTTATAATTAAGAGTGTTTAAATATAATTTCCGCCAAGGAATCTTAGGTTTCTCTTTTGTTTGTTTAGAAAACAAAATATGAAGAATATGGTTAATTGTATTTACCCTTCCTCTCTCTTCCTTTTCCACAAATATGAAGGTGCAGTGTGGGAATGGACATAATCAACTGGATTTTCCCAGAGTAATCTATTCTCTGCAAATATTTTAGGTCCTACTGGGGAGAAAAAAAGCATTAACTAGTTGAAAGACCATCCTCTGTATTTCAGTGGAAATTTTCAGACATTTTGTGACTTGAAGAGCATCTCATAGTCCTGATGTCCTTCGATGGAATAATTTAAACAGATAGAAAAGTCAGAGTTTCTGTATAGTAAGTTACTTGAGTTTCTATGAATTCAGAATACACTGAGGTTAAAGTGACTTTGTGAAAAGTACCTGAGCCAACTCTTAGTGTCTGTGAGAAAATCCAATCTAATAATGCATGTTGAATATTTACATCTTTATACAGTTTATAATATCTTTGTTTTCCCCAGCCTTTATTATTACTTATGTATACTTCTCTATTCAATACTTACCAAAGCCTAAGGCTACCCAATAACAGTGTAATGTTCTTCACTTCAGTCAATGAACTTTAACAGAAACCAATGCATTTCAACTGAATTTTTGTTTATCTCAAGGAGCACATTTTAATGAAATCAGTACATTCTTGCTGAAAGCCACATGAATCCATTGAAAAGAATACATTGTTACTGAAACCAATATACAGTTTTATAATGTCTGTATGTTTTAGCATAAGCATAACCATATATTTTAGCTTTAACCAATATATTTCTGCAGGGCCAATACTGAGAAAGCCTTATTTCATAGTGAAGTAAATTCATTCTTACAGAAACTAATACCGTATTCCATATTGCTAAGCCAGAGGTGTCAGGCTAAATGAAGACTATAATTTATATTGCTAAAAAAATGTAAATACTTCCAGAAATGATATTTTTTAAAGTGATTTTTAAAGATATTAAAATAAAGTATTTTAATATCTTCATTAATGTTACAAAGGCAGCTGGACAAAAGTTTTTGAATTGAAAACTTAAAGGCCTTGTTTATAATTTGTGTTTAAATACTGTCTTGCCAGAGGGTCTCAGCTTTGGGAAAGTTCACTCTGTATTCAGTGAGACTGAAAAAATGACAACAGGACACTGTGGGTAAAAGGTCTTATACCAAGCTTTATTCGCATGGTGGCAGGTCAAGTGCTAGAATCCAGCAAGTCTTCAGTCCATCTCCATCTCTGCCTCCAGGAGTGCCCGGGAGCACTGGGCAGAGCTCTTTATATAGCAACACAGACAATAATGGTTTATTGCCAACAGGTATGTAAGCATGTGCCTACACACTAGACCAATTACATCATTGCACATGCACAGTGAGCAAGAAGATAGGCTCAGGTGAGGATTCTGGCCACAGAAACTTCCATTTTTCCTACAAATACTTAAACATATTTATTATTATATTTATATCTTAGTCACTAAATTTTTTTAAATTTGTGTTTATTTCATCATGTGTTATAATGAGTAATAAGAAATATGTATTTGGTCATTTATATGACCAAATATATATTTCCCAGGTATATTCAGTCTTCATCTATAGTTCCTGAAATCACTGCAGAGTCTTAAAGGTGAAATGGGTGTTTTGTCATGTTAATGAGAGACTTTTGGACCAAAGGCAGGGGCTGGAGGTTGAATCAGCCAATGGCCAATAATTTAGTCAGTCATGACTGTACAATGAAGCCCTCACAAAAAACCCTGAGAAGAGCTTATTGCTTTCTGCTCTCTTGGATCCTGTTTCTCAGTCAGAGAAAGCTTCTATGCTTGGGAAACCAGAATGCCTCCATGCACCACCAAGCCATGCCCCAAGCTCCACAAGGATAGAAACTCTGTTATTGGGACCTTGCCCTATGTATCCCTTCATCTGGCTGTTAACTTGTATCCTTTACAGTATCCTTTATCAAACTGGTAAACGTAATTGTTTTCCTGAGTTCTGTGAGCCTCTCTAGCAAATTAATTGAACCTAAGGGGAGGTCATTGGAACCTCCAGTCTGTAGCTGGTAGGTCAGAAGTACAGGCTAAATGCTGGTGCTTGGAACTAGTGTCTGGAGTTGGGGGTGGAGGGCAGCCTTGTAGGATGGAGTCCTTAACCTGGGGAATCTGCTGCTGTCTCCTGGCAGATAACACCAGAACTGAGTTGCGTTCTTGGACCTTGCTGGTGTTATGTGTGGGAAGACCCCCTCACACATACTTAGACACATTGGAATTGGGTCCAGGAACCTGAATAGAATTATACTACTACTACTGCTGCGTAAAATATTGTTACTGTTTTATATATATATGTGTGTGTGTGTAGGAAAAGAACACACCCTTGCACATTAGATGCCTACAAAACTCGATATCCTTTGGCAGAAATCAGAGATTAAAATATTTAGAAATTTTCAGCTCTAGAAATATCACATTTTTTCCATTTAAGAATGACAAAACTCATAAGATTCTCCCTCTGAATCCCCTCCTGCCCCCAAAATATTAATATTAATGGAATCATTGTAGTCAAAAACTAATGGAGGAATATTGAAATTCAAACACTGTCTCAATAATAAAACAAATAAAAATATTTTAAAAGTGTTATGCAAATTTTTACATGTGTACACATGCATGCATGTATTTGAAGTTACCTTTAGGAAAGTCTCTTAAACTGTTCTATAGTATTTTTCACACCCACAGGGGCCTACTACACTTCATACTTAGACCAGAGATCGAAAATCCATCACCTTTTATACAGCTAACATTTTAAAATTCAAATGTGCTTGTATTTGGAAAGTGGTTGGTTATCTCCCAAGACATTATCTAATTGGGAGAGTAACCTTGTTGTATAATTTATCCAGAAGAAAAGCAAGGGCAGCTTGCTTCCCCAGATATCTTATTTGCCTTTTTAGTTTTCTCATTAATGAAATTTCCAGAAGATGAATAAAATAAAGGGAAGACTTATACTATAGTAAATCTAACAAACCCAAAGTCAAATATTTTAAAAGCACCCTTCAGGAAAATATGTATCCCAGTTAAAATTAAAACGTTATCCTAACATTCATATAAACAATAAGAAATCAATAAGAAGTAAGAAAATGCTTAAACCACCTAGTTGACTTCTCTATTTAGAAAAAGTAGATCAAATGCCAAGATTTTAAAGAAAGAACAATAGTTTTGTTAAATAAATAAATAAGCATACAAAAATAAATAAAAAGAAATTCTATAGAGCAGATGCTTAATAAATAATATCACTGAAAACTTTTTCTCATACTGAAGTAACTCTTTAAATCATTCCATTTTCTTTCACTTCAAGGCTGCTTTGTAGACTTGTACCCTTAAGGACTATGTTTCTGTCCCTATAAAGATTCCAATTCCTAAATAGCTGCATGTACTCAAGGTTTATTTTTCTTAATGAGGCCCAACTCAGATACAGAGCTCTACCTAGCCCATCAGTCTTTACGGCAAATCCCTTAAATTCCTCGTTTAAGTGTTAGGATTCCAGAAACTGAAGTAGTAAGTGAATCTCAAAAGGTGCACCTAATACAACCTGAGACCTCACAAAAATAAAGGCCATATTCTCTTCCCCTTATTTTAGTAGGGGCGGGGGTCTACAGTGTCTGTCCTGTAGCAGAGAAACCGCAGTAAGTCTACAGGATTAGAGCCCGTGGTGGTCAGCTTCCCAAAGGGTGGAGACTGAGCGCTGCGGACAGCACACAGAAAGGAAGCCAGAACATCTTCTTCCATGGTTTTACACGGCATTCCCCCCCCCCCGCCCCACCCCAACTCAGGACCGGAGATGCACAACTGCACAGCCGCACTGGGTGAAGTAAGAGGCCCACCCCGACAGCAGACAATTAAACAGCCATGGAGGAGAGTGTGAAATAAAGTGCAGCTGCCTGCCTTCCGCTATTGTTTTCAGAGAAACGCAAGGGTAGGGGATGAGCAGTACATTAAGTTCTTCAAATAAGTGAATCCTGAAGTTTAACCTAATGAGTTTAGCCCCATTAGTGCCCTGCCCTCCTGCATCATGCTGGTCTGATACTCTGCAGATTCCATTTCCACTTCTGCTAGCCGCTCACCCACCCTACTGCTCCCATCATGTTAATCACTGCATCAACAAACCATTTAAATCACTTAAGACTGAGTCTAAATATCACCTCCTCCACAAATGCTTCCCATAGCATACTGCCTTTTTACTTGTAATATCCTCCAGACACCTACCGTTTCCTGTCTTGCACTCACACGTGCTCTGCACACCCAGCAAGGACCCCTTTGCTTTTGCAAATGCACTTTCCTTCCACCTCTCCTCCTCTCCTCGGCTTTATCAAGCCTTTAAAACGCAATCCTTAAGCAACAGCAACTGTGGCAGCTGGTGGGCTGGCCCACTGTTTCCATGAACGCAGCAGGAAGGAGACACAGTCCAAATGAGCTTAGCTATTTATTCTTCATGGCACAGAGATCTGGCTTTCATGTTTACATTGGTTCTCCTTGTCCCCCAAGTCCCATGGGGCCATACAGAGGCAAGCCCAGGTGGATACTGGACATAAAATGGGGCCACAGTTGAACTCTAAGATAAGGACACCCTGACCTTACATAGGGCCCCTGGCAAAGCTGCCACTCATCCGCTCCACAGAGACACATTATCTTTATTCCCTAAAAACACCTCTGGTGGAGGGAAGGAGACACCAAGGAAGAGAAAGCTCCCAATGTCTGCACAGGGAATCTCTGTCAGTATCTTCCCCAGGCTGTCTAATATCCAACACCCTTGAGCAAACCTGTCAACATCTTTTGCTCAGAAGATGTGCAGAAAATCCAGGTCATGGAGACTCTCTCCCAACAGACTTCCCTATCCAGCCTAGACTCCATGGTTTATCCTAAAGACACTTTTATTTCCAGCATCTTCCGCTCCCTCTACACTGTCCTGCCACGCCTCTCTTGCCTAGAGTCCACACCAGTTGCCTAACAGTTGCATATTTACTCTTTCATTGAATGACTTGAACATTTGAAGGAAAAATCTCATTTTATTACAGACTGATACCATTTCAAGTTAGTGCTCTCAAATCCAGCTGCATCCTGAAAACTCTTCAGGAAGCCTTTTCCTGTCTTTTCTCCTTTTCCCCTTCCCCGCAATGGCTATTTCAAATCCTCAAAACTCTGATAAGCCTTCCTAACTTCCTATAAATCAGCCTCCTGCAACCCAGCTGAGAAAAAACATCTACACCATGGACCCAGCCTAGCTGCTCAAGTCCTCTGCCTTAGGGTAGCTTCTTCTTCTGCCCCAGGTTTATGATTTAATCCTCACTCCTTCCCAGGATTTGCTCCATCAATATTTCCTTTCTATCCTGCTTCTGCATCTTCCTCTTTGCTCCTTATTTTCACTGAAAATGTGCACCCATGACATTTACCCTTCAGCAGTATTCACTCACTCTGAAGCCAGAAACTGAGTCACTACCTATATTGCTTGTAAACCACAAACCTTTTCCTCTTTTGCAGGCATCCCTGATTTCTGATCATTGCTGGACATCAACCAATATGTACCACAGCACCCAAAATCCAGCATGTTTAAATTTGAACTTATTATACCCACCCACATCTAAAGCTTCCTCCATTTCCACTGTTTCCAGACTTACTAGCACCACCCTCTACTCAGTTACTTGAGCCAGAAACATGGGACACATGCTCCTATATACATACTTTCAGTGGGTCTCCTTTAACTTAGCCTACTGACCATCCCTCCCACCTGTCCCATTTTTGCTGCATGCAACTGTCTTAGTTGAGTCTCTCATTTATTTATTGCCTAAAATATTGCAGTTGCTTGCTCCGTTCTTATCCATTCTCCACACAGCTTTGAGGTGGTCATTTGACAAGACAAACTTTATCCAGCTCTAATTTGCCCCCATTACTTACAGAATAAAGTGCAAACTCCTTAGCAAGGCATAGCTGATCTTCCTCATGCTCTCAGCCCACTTTTTCTTCTAGCATGGTTCCCTGTCAGGTGCAAATCCACTCCATGCAAAGGCTCACTAAACAAGCATACTTCCCCTCATGCAATGACACTGTGCTCTTCCTAGTCTCTTCGGTTGCATGCCTCCCTCCCTTTGACTGTACAGTGAACTCCTATTCATACTCCCACTCAAAATGGGCACCATCGCCTCCTCTGTGAGTGGGCCCCACGGCACAGTCCCAAGCTCCCTTCTCCCTAATGAACATGGCATTATAGATATGCCTGTGTCACAGCAATTATTTCACTGTTTTGTAACTTTGTATACATTTGCATCTCCTTTACAACTTGTGATCTTTGAAGGAAAGCAGATGTGTCTTTTATGTCTTTGTATGAGAAATAACGCTTTTGAACCACACAGATCAGTTTAGCCACCTGCTCTGCAATTCGTTTGGAACATTTGTATTAGGGACTTGGTTTCTCTACGCCTGTCCTTTAACTTAAGAATGGAGATAAAACAAGATGGAAAAAAGCTTGAGAAATGTCAGCCACATAAATCTGTCAATAAATGGTAGTTGTTATCTTTACTAGTATTACCACTATTGTGATTGCTGATTCACCACTGCTGTTCTCAATGTCTGATACCCTTTAGGTTCTTGGTAAGTGGATTACAAATGAGTAATTACTAGTTTATATATATATATAGATAGATATAGATATAGATATTGGTGACTTTAAATGACCATCCTGTTGGCAAGGACTCTATACTATTCATTTATGATTGTTCTTCCAACACCTTCTAAAGTGATCTTTTCAAGTAGGTATTCATTAAATGTCTACGGGCTGAATTTCTCAGTGATCTTTCACATCTTTGGGAGGAGAAAGAATAATTATTTCTCTTCTTGATTTTTAGTTTTATTTATCTGTCTATTTATTCAATTTCTTCCCTAATGGCTTTCACAATTTTATAGACAATAATAATTTATAGAGTATGTTTGGATTCAACTAAAAGGTTCTTATTATTTAAGAGACTTTCAAGAAGAAATTAAGCTTGGGCTTTTGAAAATAAGCCTAGTTTAATATATTCAAACTTCACAAGCAAATTTTAAAGCTCTTGAGAAACAACTTGAAAATATCATATACTATGCACAGGCTAAGATTAAAGCCCCACTGTTTCATTCTTGAACACTTTTGGATTATAAAACATTCAAGATTTATTGATAAAAAGTAAGTGGCATGTTGGTAGAATTTTTTAATTAAGAAAATGATTGTAATATGCCCTAAGTGTGGTAATATGGCTTTGTGTTTTGTAGATATAATAAAGTGGCTATAATACTGCCTAGGCCATTAGAGACCGCAGCTCAGCCTCCCCCTCTGGTCCTACAGCATTTCCCACCACATTGGGCTTCTGGGGGCGTGGTGATGATCTGATGGACAAGTGTCCGTAGACTCATCCACCAAGTTATCAGATATTTGGCACGATACCAATATTTTCTCTATTTTTCCGTACTTAAAGAAAATACCCTTTATTTTTATGGCTACTTTCTGACCACTGAAACATATTGAAACATAACTTAAGGACTCTTAAAAAGGAAACCTTTCCATGTGGCAGGAATACCAGTCCTATGAAAGAGAAACAATATGAAACCTTACTTTTATTTGAAGTGTAGTTGATATACATTATTATATTGGTTTAAATATGCAACATAGTGGAGGTTTATATATATTAAATGCTTACCCTAACTAGTATAGTTACTATATGTCAACATAGAAAGATATTACAGAAATATTGATTATATTTTCTATGCTGTACTTTCATCCCCATGCCTAATTTATATTATGATTGGGATTTTGTGCCTTTTTATCCCCTTCACTTGTTTCACTAGCCACCTATTTCATCCCTCCCCCATGGTAACCACCAGTGACTTCTCAATATCTATGAGCCTATTGCTATTCTGTTCATTTTGTTTTGTTTTGTTTTTAGATTCCACATATAAGTGAAATCATATGGTATTTATCTTTCTCTGCCTGGCTTATTTCACTTAGCATAATATCCTCTAAGTCCATCCATATTATCACAAATGGCAGGATTTGTTTCTTTTTTATAGCTGAATAATATTCCATCACATATATGTACTACATCTTCTTTATCCCTTCATCTATTGACAGACATGTAAGTTGCTTCCATATCTTGGCTGTTATAAATAACACCGCAATAAACACAAGAGCACATACATCTATTTGAATCAGAGATTTTATTTTTTCAGGTAAATTCCTGGACTTATGCCACCATCAGACTGTGTCCACTTCTGTACGGAAATGACATATTCCTATCCCTTCATCCACACAATGGATGGTGATCATAGTTTCCTAATGTCAAAGGCATATTGAATGATCTTTCAGTGCTTTAGAAATAAGGCAAAAGATTGCTGTTGTCAGAGGATTAATCTCACCAGCTAGCTAGAGTTCAGATCCCATGTACAGGGAGTCCCTGAATTTAAATCATGGGGAAAAAAAAATGTTTGCAGTGGTGACCTCCAGTGGTGATTTTTATTTTACTCTTTTTGGCTTACTTGTCTTTTCTAAATTTTATACCAATTACTTTCATAATAACAAACACAAAATTATTTTTAAGGTCAGTTTAAATACTGTGTAAGACCTTTCAACTTCATACATGAAACTGGGGCGGATAACCCATCATTACTGGAATTGGTTCCTTACTTACCCTCTGGTCACCCATTAATTTAAAAGTACTTTTATTGTCTCTTAACTCTAATTGCTACAAAAAATAATTGGAAGAGTGGATACTGATTAATGCCCAGTGTAGCCCATTTAAACATCTCCCATATATCTTTCAAAAGCAGTGCATTCTTAACTATTTACCTATCCATAAATAGATTATCATTAGTGAAATGTGTTTATTAGTTATTTTCGGTCCCATTCATCTCTGAAACATTCTCACCCAAAATTGCACTTGCTGGGTGAAATCTGGTGACTGCAAAATCAATGGTTTTATTTTATTTGGCCTTTTGGAAAATGCAGCCCCGGTTGTCATATTCCTTTATGCTTGAGTTATTAACCTAGTCTATGTCCACACTTTGCAGAATATGAAAAGTAGTGGGAAGTCCAAAACCCCACCACCCATATAAAAGGACGATTGGTGACACCAGTGGAAGCTACTTTAGAGAATTTTCACTCAGCAAACCTGGAAGTGAGCCCTTCTTATATTAAAGAAATAGAATACGGTCAATCTATCTGAATGTGATCTAAAAAAACAACACAGGACCTCTGGGTTCTAATTCTTTTCTTTTTTTTTTTTGGCTTTTGCTTATATTAAATTCTTTTTGTAACTGGGGTAGGGAGGTCTTTTCTTAAGTTTAAGTAATTTTGGACAAGTCCCTAAACATCTGTAAGTCTCCAGAGTTAAGAGGTACAGAATTCCTGCAGGGAAGAGAGGCCCACAGCAGACAAGCACCATCTTGTTAATATTTGTGCAGAGTCCAGAATGAGAGAGAAACTCAGCCACGGGAAGAGCAAGAAGAAAGGCACAAGGCAGGTGTGCTAATTTATTCGAGGACAGCAGGTCAGTGGCCCAGAGCATAGGGGTGGGAATAGTCAAGCAAGACATTGAAGACATTGAGGAAGTTGGCAGGGGTCAGAACACAGAAGCTTCTATAGGCCATGCAAGGAGTTGGGATTTCAGTCTAAATTTAAAATGGAAGCTAGTGAGGGGTTTGCACTAAAGGAATCATATAATCAGATTTAATTTTTAATTTTAAAATTTCTATTCTGGAAACAGGGAGGATGGTCAGGAGATTAGTGCAGTAGGTCAGCTGAGAGATGAAGGCGGCTTGGTCTTAGCTGTGTTGGCATAATTAACACCTGAATATGGGGTGCATAGTTAATGACCAAATTTGAAATGCACTTTCAAATGAATTATTTTATTGCATGCTCATCACAGTCCTCAAATAAACATCATTTCATTTCTATTTTTCAGATGACTGATCAGAAGCTTAGATATTAAGTAATTTATCCAATACCACACAACCCTTTGGTTGCAGATTTGGAATGGGAATCTAGGGCCTGTGGCTCCATATTCACTATATATGTTGTTCTATAACATTGAATCGCACTGATTTGATATTATTATCGAGCATTGGCCACTTCTAAGAATCACAGAATTTTTGAATTGGTAGAGACTTTCAAGACTATCTCCTTCCATAGTCGTCTGATTTTACAGGTCTTTTTTTTTTTCCAAGCAAACCAACTTTCTAAAGCTTGCTCAACAGGTAGCTGGCAGGGATGACGACCTGTTCAAGCATTTTGACTCTTAGACCAGCATTCTTTCCATAAAAGGGTACTAAATCCATTATATGTTGTTTTCTGTGACAGGAAATAAACAGGCATTTTAAGAGCAGGAGGAAGATTTCCCTAGTTCACAGGTAAATCGCTTTTTCATTTATCATATCTCTACTGAACATCTATTCTCAGGCACTGTAATAGATTACAGAGATTTCTAAATTGTTACAGTCCCAGCCCACCAGAAGATCACAAAAAGCAAACCAAAAATGATGCAAAAGTGTACCTCAACAGGTAGCTGACACGGATGGCAACCTGTAAAGGCCAAAACACAAAAAAGAACAGAATTATGGGAGCACAGAGGACAGAGCAATTGATGACCATGCTTAGAAGAGCAAGAAAAGACTAACAATGAAATTTCTTCCAAACCTTTGCCAATGAGTTGGGTGATGAAGTTGAGAAGGGTATTCTAGGTGGAAGAGAAAACATGTACAAAGCTTAGATTTTCACAGCTGAGATATCCCAGGGACAAGGGGATTGTCACTGTAGCCCTGACGGGGGTATGAGGCTGAGAAGGAAGTGAAGTTACTGCAGGCTTTTCAGCTTTCTGCAGCTGAGCTGTGGGCTCTGCCCTCCCCTAAGGGCAGTGGATGCCAGACAAACAAGGGTAAGTCCCTCTCCCTGGGTGCTCTCAAAATGTTTCCAAAAGAATGGGTTCAGTGAAGGAGTAGAGCTTATCTGTAAGCCTCTGCTATCCATTCACATGGGAAGAAAGTCATAACAGCAAATTCTCAAATACTGTGATGTAGCTCATTCTAGATTTTTTTTTTAATGTGGTACGCTGAGGGTAGTGATTTAAGGGTCATGGTTTGCATCCCCAAGCTGTGTCATTCCACAGTCAAGTGAGTCTATCTATGGAAACTAAACAACATGAAAGTATACGTGTACCAGTGAGTTGCTACTGTTGTTTACTCTTGTTTGGTTCTTTTATCTCCATTGATCTCCTATCTCAGGCCAAGCTCACTCTTTCTCATTACTCCAACCACAACCCATACTACTGAATCTCAAATTGTATCTCCAGGAAGGCTTACCAGTGGGAGGTCAGTTTCCACTGAGAGGGGTTGGTGAGGAGTGTCTTTTCCCCTTGACAGCAGTTCGCAAAACAGATATCCAGAGCTGTTCAGAAAAAGCTGGTGGCTGAATCACAACGTTCAAAACCAAAGATTAGGCCAAACTAACAAGAAAATAAGCTGTCTAACCAGAAAATACATGCCATTATACTTTATACAGTCTTGTAATAGAACATCAGTCAAATTTTATTGTATTTTCAATTTTACATGTGTCTCCCCCTTGTTAGACTATTAGCTCATCCAAGGAGGAATAAATCTTACTGATCTTATATGCCTAGTGCTTAGGCCAGGGCCTGGACACCCCCACCCCCCACACCCCCACACACACCTAAGCACACCCCTAAATAAATTAAAAATTAATCCTGAAGTATTAGACTCCTCCTTGACATCCATTAAATCTTAGCAAAATCATAGGATCTCTGAAGCATAGAGTCTTTACACCAAAAGGATTATCAAAGGTCTTCAGGTACAAACCCACCCAACAAGGACTTCCTTCTTCCCTGGGCTACTGAAGACTTAGGATGATAGAAGATTCATGTCTTCTGAGGCCATTTGCTCATTCTTTAAACAGCTCAATTGTTGGGAAGTTGTTTCTTTAATTAAGCTGACATCTCTGCCTTCTTCCCGCGCATTCTAGTCATGCCTTTAGGGCTCTTAGTGAATAAATATAATCTCTCAGAAGATTCTTTGTTATTGATTTGAGAGCCATGTCTAGGATATATTTGATTTTAGACTGAACTAGTTTCTAGTCTTAAAATATTTTAATTCATAAATCCTAATAAATGATTATGAGAAACCCAACTGAAACTGTTCAGCACGGAATAGTACAGTGATGGTTTCTTTCTCAGGATCTTACCCTTGTTTAATCAAGAAGCAAGAAAACTGGGTTATTTAGTACCAAGGATGTGTCAGTTAGTTTCCACATGCTCTTACTTCATCTAATCTAATTTATCAAATTGTGGTGCAAATACTATCATTCTCCTCCCACAGATAAGCTAATAGGTATCGTTAAGGGAACTGATCGCCCTTGGTTAAAAAATATAATGATCTGTATTCAATTTTAGATACACATGACTGAAGGACTGTCGTAAGTTAATGAATTAAGAAATGAATCCACCGTGGGCAGAGACATTGACTTCCTGTAGGTAGGCACCATGGATTTGGGAATCAAAGGGATCTTGGTTCTATTTCCTGGCTCTGCCTCTTAGAGCTAAGTCATCTAGAGCAGGTTATGTAACTTCTCCGGGATACAATATCCTCCTCTGTGAACTGATGCTAGTAATATAGGCCTGGTAAGGTTGAAGTGAGGATAAAATGTAAAGATCCTAAAGGTATGTATATATGTAAAGGTTGAGTACAATGCCCAGGACATAACAATGGTGATAATGATAAAGAGAACACGGAGATCCAGCTAAACTATCACTTGGGCCAATCTTTTATATATTTCTATATATACTGTGCAGACCCTGAGGGAACCCAGGTGTTATTCAAGATCATAGAGCAAGTCCATTGGCTGCCTGTTCCCTGTGTCTCTGCCCTTCCCTACAGTCCACAGTCCAGGCTTCATACAGGCCACATACAGGTGAGGTCAGAGCCCAGCGGGCAGGGCAGCCCCTGGCACCCAGCTTCATTTTCCTGTGTGAGGGGCGCAGGAGAGAAAGCCCAGCTTCACTTTCATCTCACGCGCTTCCTCTGGTGTTGCCTTCCTACTTAATCGCTAAAGACAGTCACATGAAAAATGAATCTTCATTTCTGTGGGGTCTACCTGCTCCCACCCCTCACCTGCACACAGAAGACACTGCTCATGAATGTATCTCAATTTTAAATGAGCAGGCAAATAAAACTACCTCATGGCTGCCTCACAGGGGATAAAAGCCAGGATGACGCAGCTCCTCCTGAGGCAACAGGACAACCACGCTCCTGCTCATGAGGACTCTAAGAAGAGCCTGTCAAAGCTGCTTCCTCCCGACATGGGGTCCCTCAGGCACACAGATGTTCTGAGTGTGGAAAGAGGTTTTCAAAAGCCTTCCTCCTTCCCGGCCTGGAGCAGAGCAAACAGGGCTGGGAGCGGCATGGCAGAGCTCTTGGCCTCCAGGGCTCATGCCCCGGCTACTGGATTTTCACTTCCCATCTTCTTACACTCCCCAGCTGCAGTTAGTTTTGTTTTATGGTTTTTGTTTTTTTCGTTTTAGCACATTTGTAAAATTACGTTTCTTGGATCTTCCCCATCACAACTGTGTGCAGTGATATGGACTCAGAAAGGCAGGCTCCGGTTGTCTAACCATGACGGTCAAATAAATAAGATTGTCAGGGAGGGCCTGGAAAGGGCTGAGTTTTGTTTCTCAGTAGCTCCTACTTCTCATTACACTGCTGTCCAATTTGCCCAGTCTAAACAGCAGAGTGGTGAGTGGGAATCATACTCTGAATTTTCTATGGGAAGCCCCATGTGCCCCATTTTCAATCCATCATTAGTGCTAAGGACTCATGTCTGCCCCATCAGAGCAGAGGATTTGCCGGCCAGTATTGATGAATATAGGCATGTATGGGATCCAGGCATGACCATCGGCAGCATAAAGCCTTTCCGGAGACTGTCGGAAAAGAATTATGCTCTCCCATCTGCAGACTTTAATGTGGAAATATATGAGCCTAAAAATGTTGGAGGCCACCACCTGAAATCAGAGAATTCTGAAGGCTCTTCAACAGAAGGCAGAGGCCAGAGATGGAAAAAACTGAACTCTGAGGAAATCAACTGAGAACTTAGATGAAGCAATTAGTGAAGCTATAAATTTTCCCTTTCGCCGGTTTCTGTATTCTGTTGTTAGTGAGTAAAAGAGAGCTAACTGGTACGGTTCCGTTTGATAATCTACATTAATAAATATTTTGGCAAGACAGGTTCTGTGTGAAGATATGTGAATTTGCTAATACAAAATGTTGAAATGAAAACCTTGTGGGTTATTTCATAACATAATTTGGTTTCCTTGGCAAGCACCAGACACACACAAAAATATCAGGGACAGAATTATTTTAATGCTTTAGTCACTGATAATTCTCAAGCAGTACAAGAAAGTACCCTCCGTTTACTACTCCAGTTAAATTTTTCTGAACTCCAATCCCCGCTTTTAACATCTTCCTTTCACTCTTGGACAGTTAGCACTTCCCGTGGGTTCCCTCAAATCTAATGAGTCAGTCTGACTGATGTCCCTGAAGGAGAGGAAAGGAAAAGTAGGCTCTGTGCCAGAGGACCCTGAACTCTCCAGTGACATCCATAGCCGACACCTGTGGCTGGCAGCTTCCCATGTTACAGGGACTGAAGGACTCCCTATAATTTCTGGCCTGGGAACAGTTCCCGTAGATGTCAGAGGGAGAGAATGGCCTTTCTTCCTCGGTATAATGCTCAAATATTGTCACGGCATGCCAACATAGGCATGAGCTTCCCACGCCAAAACATCCAAGACTCTCGATAACCAAGCTCACACACACAGCCATTCCTTGAAGCACCCCCGAGGGGCCAAGGTGACTGAGTGAGATAGAATTTGGCCATGAACCCCATATTGTGTCTACAGATAACCCTTCCCCAGGATGGAGGGTGTGGTCTTTATTTGGTTCAAGAGGTCAGTTCTGGTTGCTCTCAGTGATCACTGATAATACTGGGATTCTCTAGCCACAGGGTAGGGGCAGCATGTGGGTGCAGGAAGGCTCCGAGGTGCCGGGCACTCAAAATAACCCCCTGTCCTACGGCTCCCCAGTAGACCATCGCATCCTCACACCAGTTTGACATACATTTTTCCAAGGTGACATGTTTTAGAACTAACTCAAGTTTTTCTTGACATCCAGAGCGGAATATATTTTCTATGAGGAGTCAGTTCTCAACCATATTATACACTGGTTTCTGTGTCTCATACTACTTTACGCTTGATCCCCAGGAGGGCGTCCCTATTTTAGAACAGCATTAACATCCAGTGTGTGCATGAAAGCACCTACCCCGTTTTCCGCCTTGTGGTATCTATGGAAAAAACACATCTGTCCACCACTCTAAGATATTAATAGCAATCAGAAAAATGTCCCTGTTTACCACTGTAGGCATGCTATTTACCATCAAATAGGTTTTCAAACTCGCCAGGCCACGCAGTCCTTCCCCCCTGTGGGGGAACTCACTGACCTCCCGGCGGTCACCCACCTCACCGTGAATGGCTGGTCCTGTATGAGAAGCACTGGCCCCGAAGGGCCAAGCCCCGTGAACCATTAGGCTCGATCAGATGGTGAAACCGGCCCCAGAAGGGGGCGGGGAGAGCCACCTCCTCCACACCTAGGATTTCTGAGCTCCCAGACCAAACGCTTCTGATGGGATGTGATTTTCTTTCACCTACGGTTCCTCATTCCACGTTCCGGAAGCAATTTGAGAACGTGGACCCGAAAGCCGGGCGATCACCAGCCGCCCCAGCGGTCGGACCTCGCAGACCCCCGTCCTGAGGAGCTGCCCTGAGCTGAAAAGCATGGGGAGAATGAAAGGTCACTTGGCGCTGCTGGACGGGGACTCAGAAGGGAGGACAGGAAAACCCTGTTCAGAAGGAAATCTGAGCCCCGCCACCCCCAGCCGGGAGCCTCAGATGCCCCACAGAAGTGGCAGAGCGGCACACGTACACCGACAGGTGACACCCGGGGGCCAGGGGCGCGGCCTCACCCTGAACGCCCGAGGACCCGGGGGACTGTGCTGCCCTGAAGAGCTGGGACTGGGGGCGGGTCAGAGGTGACTGGGGCGACGGGAAAAGGGGAGGGACGGGTTGAAATCCCTTCCGAAAGGTGATCTTGGTGGGAGAGCCTGAGGGGCAAGGCCAGGGGACCGCGATGAGCAACGACACGTGGTCCCCGCCGCCCGAAGCCTGCGCGCCTGCCTTGCGCTCAGCGAGGGGACCATATGAAGTGTTTTATTTGTTAGGTTTGTTTTTAGTTTTGGGCTTTCTTCGTTTGTTTTCAGTGAAACTGTCAATGCTTAGAGAAGCTGTGAAGGAAGCGGAATCTGCTGTTCCCAGACAGAAAGGCTGGACAGGACCGGGAGCCACCACGGGCCCACCTGCGGGAGGGGAGCGCAGAAACGGGGCGGGGACCGGAGGAAGTGGAGGGAGGTGGAGACGCGCAAAAACCTGGGAGGGGGACAGTAGAATATGGGGAGCAGGGATGGACAGCGGCGGGAGATGGGCCAGGACTTGAGGTCAGGCTCGTGCTGCCCATCGCTGGGGCCAATTGACTCGAGGGGGGGGGCTGGTTGAGACCTACATTCGACTTGCAGCCAGAGGGGAGAGAGTCTGGGACCCCAGGAGGGAAAGGGCTTGTCCAGTAATGCAGAGGCCTAGGCCTGAAATCAGCAGGATGGAGGGTGGCCCCAAGCTCCTATTAATGGTTGAGGGGAGGTAACGCTGACGTAGGAAAAGTATTCCTTTTGTTTTATAACTGTGTGTTAATAGTCTGTTTTTAAACTTTCCATGTTTCACGTCATTTTTTGCACAAATCTAAGCCTTATTGAGTACACCAGGACTTAGGATTTTCTGGAAAGTAATACTTCTGTATTTACACCCTGCCCCCTACAATGTACAAACTGTATGAGAAGAGAAAGTAAAAACAATTTTACAGATTTCCAGTAACTTCAAAAAATTTGATTTTTAATTTTTCCACATTAGAATGTATTTGGATGCAAAATATTACAACAGAGACAGAAATCATAGATGAGAAGATTTAAAATACAAAAGACTAAAAATTGTCCATCAATTCAAAACTTGCCTGAGCCATTTTTAAAGAATTAAAATGTTGTTACGTAGGGCCAAATTTTTTGAGCTGATTAATAAAAAACACTTTGTTTTGTTTTTTTTTGTTTGTTTTTGTACAAGAATAACTTCATAGTGCAGCTGCCAGAGTAAGCCATCTCGGTTTCATTGGTAGTAAGACAGGTCTAAAACAAAAGCTGGGTGAGTTACAGCTTCAGTAGCTGTCTATTTAATGCTTTATTTAATAAGATGTAGATGAAATGTTACTACATAACTCTCTTAATGAAGGGAAAGAACCTTAGTCTCAAAATGCCTCATTTTAGTTATGGATTATGCTAAATGCACACAAAGGATTTTTTAGCTGTTTCCCAAACCAAAGGCACAATATACTGGAATAATTTAAATCTTGTAATAAACAAAGGATATAAGATATAATAACTCTAAAATAGCAGGGAAAATGAACTCATTTTAAAATTGCTCTTTAGCAGGTATAATGAAGAAGATAAATTTGAACAATTAGGAACTAATGAAAACTTTGTAAAAATTGCTATTCACAAAGAATAAGTGAGAAAATGCTTGGGAAACTTAGACACATAGTAAACAATAGGTCTGAATGACAAATGCCTTAGGCTATTAGGAAAATCAGTCAAGAAACTTAACTTACAATGATTTTTCAAAACTCTTATAGTAGATGGGCAACATGGTATCAA
The DNA here is from genome assembly GCA_032199065.1 of Smutsia gigantea. Taxonomy (NCBI): domain Eukaryota; kingdom Metazoa; phylum Chordata; class Mammalia; order Pholidota; family Manidae; genus Smutsia; species Smutsia gigantea. The sequence continues at coordinate 487,055 of JAVSCE010019209.1, forward strand.
TCTTTTTAATCTTCAAAAAAAAAAGATTAGAAATAATGAGCTCAGAAATTGCCAGGTGGTAATTTATCCAGTAATCATGTTAGTTTTAGTAAAATCATAACGTTAGAATTCCAAAAAGATCATAGCAGCAGAATCAAAATAATCAAGAGCATGTTAAAGAAAAAAAGCTCAAAAAACAACCTTTATGCTTTTTCCCTCAATATCATTGATATACAGAGAGAAGAAAGTAAAAGTTCACATGGCCCTTGAATCTGTATTTTTAAAATAATTTTGGAATATGCAAAATCAAACATTTACTCACCAAATTACTTTTACTTGACATATTTAGAAGTTCAGCTATGTAAATTGAAACTTATCCTTGGCAAGGGAAGACAGATAATTATCTTCACATAAAAGACATCTCTAGCGAAGGGTCACAATGGTTGACGAGAGGGCACATTTCCATTTTTCTATACACTATACTAATGATGTCAAGACTGAACACTGTGACATTTGGTTATGTCTCAATAGTGAGAGTAATTCTAGGATTTAAACTTTCATTGCACTGGGAATTTGTGGTTAACATTGGTATGGATAGAAAAAGAGTGTATCTAAAAACCTCAAAGCCAAGGGGGAAAAAAGTTTTAAATGGGAAAATTGGAAACAAGTATTTGAGAGGAAACAAAGTCTTTAATGAAGATAAATGGGTAGATAAAAGCAAGTAGTCAGTGGAAGAAGGATGTTCCCCAGCCAGTGGCAATCCTAATACATTATTCACAAGAAGCATGCCCAGGGCCTGCCGGGAGCTGTCCTCTCCTCATTCTGCAGGTTCTGGGAAAGGCAGTAGCTGTGTCCAGATTTGACTTCATGCACGATGGGCCCTCCCTTGAGGGGAGTCAGACCATGGCTGGTTTGGAGGAATTACCTTCATATTGTTGAAATAGACAGTAACTTATGTCCACATTCTTCATGGGTAGAAAATTAGACAGCAGATGGCATAGAGAGAAAGACAGTATCACCTTATATAATATTAAATCACATTCTTTTGGGGTTATTTTTAGATTCAAGCAATAGTAAGTGGGGAAAAATCCACTTCCAAACAATTAAAAGTAGACTTTCTTTACCAAAATTAAACAGATTATTCTGATTTATCCTCTAATCTTGGACAAATCTTTTTGTTTCATTGAGTCTTGTTTTCTGTTTTTCAGGTGTAAATAGAGATGATTAGAGATGATTTTTTGAAGAACCTACTTAAAGTAAGTGTGAAGATTAATTGCATGAGATAGCACATGGTAAAGTTATTCATAAATTTCCAAATGTTAATGCATTAGTTATTACCCTCCTCATTCTGGCTAGACCATATTTGTATCCATCCCCAAAGTATAATACACACATTTATCCATTTAACAAACCCTTATTGTACCTCTTAATATTGTTCCAGTATAACACATTCAAGGTGCAGTTATAAATAAACATTCTCTGCCCTCATAATTTTTATTCCAAGGGAGAAGGTGATATTACAATACAATATGACAATGGATATGATTTTTTTAATGGGTGTACATTGCTAGACAGACTTATTCTCCAGTCTTGGATCAAGGAAGACTTCCTGAAGGAAGTGAGATCAAGGATGAAAACTAAAAGATGTATGAACTTTAGAAAAGAGAGAGAAGGCTTTGTTGGGAGAGTATAAACCAGACAGAATAAACAACATGTGCAGAGACCTAGAAGAGACATTCATTGCAGATCTCTGCAACTGCACAGTCCAACTTAGACAAATTGAATAGTATAATCCTGTATGTAAGGACAGATGAGACTGGAAAGGTTTATAGAAAGCAATTCTTAAATGATCTTATGCAACACACATCAGAATCTGGACTTCTCCAGTAGGCAACAATAGCTACTAAGGGTTTTATGCAAAGCTATGACATGATGAGATCAGCATTATTAAGAACTAGGTTAGGATTTAGATTAGGATTATTACAGTTATCCAGGTGAAATTTAGTAGTAAAGTGTTCATAAAGTTTTAGTAAAACACAGCCACATTGATTTACATATTGCTTATGTCTCCTTCAGTACTGCAATGACAGAGCTAGGTAGTCATGACAGAGACCTTTAGCCTCCAAAGCCTAAACTATTTACTATCTGCACTGACCAAATATGTTTGCCAACCCTTGATCTAAAAAAAAAATAGTAGGACTAGAGAGAAGGAGAAGACATTGCGGAAATATCAAAGGGCTAAAATTGACAGTTTGCGTACTGATTGACTATGCAATAGGAAGAAAAACAAGTCAAAGATGTTCAATATGGGTTGAAAGAATAGGTAATAAAGATATATCTAATATGCTATCTTTATAAATGCTCAAAGTACTGTGAAGAAATCATGCTGTCTGATAATCACAGCTTAGGATAGAACATACATAACATTACTGCAATAAATTTAACCTACAAAAATGCCAGTTCATATGATTCAACACATAAATAAAATAGACCATTATTTTATTTTGAATAAAAGCTGGAATGATTATTATTTTCCAAATAAAATTAAACTTGCCCCTTCAAACAAGATTTTGTTTTTCTTAAGTGAATCTCATAGCTGTTTGCCTGTGGTGTTAGCTATGTATCTTGGGAGAATCCTTTCAAGTCCCAGTTTTTTCATTTGCGGAATCACTACTTATATTATCTCTAACATCTAAAAATCCAAACACTAATGATTCTATATCATTATGATCTTCAATTGATTTGCGAGAGAGGAAAAAAGCCAAAAGATGGTTGAGGTGGATGTAAATCTGAGAAATAAAACATCAATTGAGAAAACTATATTATGAGAGAGATATTACTGAGCTCAAAAGGAAAATTCCAGACTAGACACTTGGGAGGCATATGCCCAGTCTGTTCTAAAACTGGACTGGATACATGCTATGGTTAGTTGGTTCACATTTTTTAAAGCTCAAGAATGTGGGAACCTCTTTAATGGCCTATGTCAGCACTTTACTGATTCGTTTCTCTTCTTCATTGGGTAGAACCGGTCAGTTTAGTTGTCCTGTCACCTGACCAATAAGTATGTTGGAAAGATTGAGATGCATCAGCTGAGACATAAACCTTAGTAAGCTGCTTTGATTTTTGATGTTCTAGAGATTCTTGCTTCTGTAACTTTCCTTTGTCTTGTCTTGTTTCTTGTCATGTCTAGATAGGAAAGAGAAAAGAAGGATCTTTTGTGGCATGTTACATTTGGTTGATTCTAAAGACAGTCATTCAGAAGAGGAGACTGGAGAGTAAATGTTGCATATATGTAGTGTGAGTGTTGTCTACTACTTCAGTGTTTAGGCCTTTGTATTTAAAACCCAGAGCACAAATATTGTGAGTCAGGATCGATTTTGCTTTAAATCAGTTAGGTAGATCTAGAACCAAGGCACAGGGGCAGCCAAAGTACCTATTAAGGGAGATGATAAGTAAGAGTCCTTAAGTCCTTGGCAGAGGAGCTGACTTAGAGATAAGAGATAAGAAAATTCATTTGCAATAGAATCTCTTATGATTAGTTGGGTTGGAAATCAGAAGGTCCTCTGCAGTTCCTATTCCTTTTTTTTTATTATTATTATCTTGGCAACTTATTTGGTACATCAGCATATTTTGCAACTTATTCCCGTTAGCCCCTTTAGTAACATCTTTTGCTTGAGTGAGCAGTAAATAACAAGGAGAACTAGGGGCAATTAACTATTATGGTATCCCTATGAGTAATGAAAAATCACCCATTGCACTTTGGGGAGACATGTACTTATTAACATGCCTGTTAGGGGGCTAGGTTAATGTTGCTGTTTTAACTTTGCTTTTGGGAGAAACTGAAGTAGAATGACTCACCCAAGGTTATCCAGCCATCTGTGGCAGTGGGAATTACACAGGCAGAGGTCCTCTCAGCAATGGCCCTGAGCCCTTTTGTGAAGAAAGTCCAGGGTACCTGCAGCTTCCTCTGGCCACATCCCAAACTGTAACACAGGATTCACCTCTGCATAGGGAAGCTCTTAGCTGACTAACTAAAATGTATGCATAAACTCTCAAATCTTAATTCTCCCAAATCTTCTCACTTGCATTCACACATGCATTTAATCTTTCATTTTTGAGGATTTTTGAACCCAATAAAAACTTCGGAACCCAAAGAAGAAAGTTTTCATGATGATACAACAACTGGCCAGATTGAAGTGTAAGCCCATTAGCCATCAAATCACACTGTCCCTTATTTCCTCACTAATTCAACTGAAATTTGTTGAGCAATTACTTGATTCAGTGCTGCTGTAGCACAAATCTGAACTGAGTGCTGCAATATTACATAAGGGGCATTAGATACCGAGGGACTTCTTACATGACACGAGCGTATTTTACCCTGTGGTTAATGTTTAGCTACTGTCAAACAGGGGTGTGACTTGATTCGATCTCCCTAACTGGTTCTGGCAACAGCCTGGAAGACAAAGTAGAGGAGGAACTGGGGCCAGGAAATAGCCCTTTACTGAGAGAGAGACTATGAGAACTTGAACTACATCATTGGCCATGGGTATGAAAGGAAGAAGACGGATATGAGAGGTTCAGTATTCAAAGGGCAAATAGCAAGACATGAGTGGCTGGATATAGGAGACCAGAGAGGGGCAGTCTTGGATGGCTTCTGGATGTCTGGTTTGAAGAATGGGGTGGAGGGTGGTGCCATGCAGTGAGACTGGGATCACAGGAGGCGAATCAGGTGGGACTGGGCAGGGTGCAGCAGATGCACAGATGGAAAATGCCTTTACTTCGACATATGTTGAGTTTGAAATGCCTACAGTCATGTGGTTGACAATTTCTAGTAAGCAGTCCTCTTCTATGCAGGTCTAGATCTCAAGGCAAATCTGTCCTAGCATACAGATTTTATGATCATGGCGTAGTCGACACTCATGCATATTGGCTGACCTTGATTCTTCTCCCACCCAGTGTATGGTCCTGAATGAAGGTTATAATCTTTAGAACTGGAAACTGGAATTAGTCATTCATTTTCTCTTTGACTTTGTTTTTAATATTTTTTTAAGCCATGAGAAAATCTAACGATCTTAGCAAGTCCTATGGAATACCTGGGGTCAAATATCAAGATGTGTCTAATACACTTTGATATATTTTTATAAATCCATAATAATGGGGAGTGTAACTCATAAATGTTTGCCCTGTCTCTCCTTTGTGTCTAATTGTTTCCCTGAGTATGTTTGACATTTGCCCTCTGCCTCAGGAGAGTTATTAAGGTGAAGTGCTTTGTACACTACAAAACATTAAGCAAAAGTAAAGAATTAAAATGGCCATAATGATGAAAACGATTAGACTTTATACATGTAAATCATTTAACACAATGTCTTCCCACCATAAATACTCAATCAATATTATTTTCTTACCCACTTCAGTGGGCCCAAGTGCTTACATCTTCAGCACAGTAAAACTAGAATGATACTAATAATCAAATTACCGGTTGGAAGAAATCAATTCTAAACATTCCAATTCACTTTGCATTGATTTGCTGCCCTTGACAGGACTTTAAGGGTTTCCTTCTGGTCCCATTATTTCTGTTCAATGCACCAAGATGACTTAGCTACAACAGCTGAGGCTTCTTATTTGTAATTAAAGAGGATTTATTTGTTCAGCAATAAGTCTACTGTTTATTACTAGTTGATTACTATTAAGTTTTGAAAAATAAAAAAGCAAGAATTTTAGTTGAATTCTGGTAAATCTATTGCAGTTTAGCCTAAAAGTATTTCTTTAAAATAAACAAGTTGTCATTTGTCTAGAAAAGAAAGGCAGTATGGTCACTACATTCAGACTAATAGTGACATCAAGTGGTATCACACTGGAAATGTTTTTAGTCTGTTATTTAAACTGAGAAATGACAACCTGAAAAAAAATTATTGTGACCAGAATAATCAGTCATCTGGCTCTAAATGGGAAGAGGTGGGAATTTTTTTTAAATTATAAGCACTCTAATTACTGGTTTAAAATAACCATTTTCGTTTCTGTAATGAAAATTTTCCTCCATCCCAGACTCAGGGTCAAGTAAGAAATTCCATACGGACAACCACAATTAGTATAGAAATGAGCATAAGTAATTGAGCTTAGCTTTTTGGAGATCAGGAGGCCGGTGTGCGGTGGGATGTCAACTCTCTGCAGAGAGCTTGCTGTCCCCACGGATGACAGGCACCGATGGGAGGTACAATCAAATAACGTCAAATCCTTCTTTGCTGCTTTTTACGTGCATGATTTGTACTATTTCCATTATTTTAAATCTCTCATTAGTAAGTTTTTTCCCTATCTCTAAACAGGGAGACCTAAATTCATTGCTCTGAGGAGAGGCTTCTTACAGAATGACCCAGACCAGACAGTGGAATTGCTATCACTTCAGAAAGCCCAGTTCCTCTTGTCTTACCTTTATCTGGGGACCACCAGAGAAGTTCTCTGGGTTAAAATGTGCTCCAGTGGGCAGGTATGTAATGGCAAGAAGCAGAGAGGAAGCACCTGTTTGGCTAATGTCTAAGAACACAAGGCTATCAAGCCTCCTGGTTTATAAACCTAATAACCCAGCTTTCTAGAGCTGAAGTATGATGTACAAGTGAAAGAAAATGGGAAGCAATGAGCATAAAGAATTAGTGAGGAGACAGATCATGAAAAGGCCATGTCATTTGAACAAGTTTGGATTTTCTCATGAAGGCATTGAAAAGTGGAGAATGGTATGAATATACTTACTGTTTTAAAATTATGACCCCAAAACAGTTTTAAGATTAGATTTGGGAGGGGGTGAGCACGACCAGAGCAGAGAAACTAGTGAAGGGCTGGGAGGGTGGAGATGGACAGGGAGCCAGGCACACGGAGGGCTTTGAATTGAGTAGATACTGGGTACCAGAGAGGTGGGAATCAAGGATGATGACTAGGTTTCTCTTGTTGTGCTTAGCAGATGATATTCTACAAAAAAAGAAGTACAAAAACAGCTCTGTTACTGTTTCTAAAGGTGAAAGTCCTAAGGCTTGGAGCCAGGCTCAGAACAGGCCAGTAACTATCAACAATTCTTCCCATTCCTCTCCTTCTGCCCCCGTCATTCAGGACTGCCACCAAGATCTGTGCTGCTAGACACTTCATTCAAAGATATTTAATAAACTGCTACAATGTGTCACGTAGTGTGCTGGGTGCTAGGCAAGCCAGACAAAGTCTCTAGGTCTTAGATTCCCTAAGGGTGGCATTTAGACTATTGCTAAAACTTCTCTCTATTCAAATACTGAATCTCTGTAACTTCCGAATAAACCCTTCTTAATCACTTGTCACCCTTAACAATAACAAAATTATCCATTGCATATATCCCAAGTTTATCCCTTGCAGACATCACCATTGATATTTATCTCTAAGGTCTTCCTAAGGGTAAGGAAATCATCCCTAATTCATCCTTTGAAGAGGAAGTATCAGAGGTTCTGGGTTTTCTAGAACAAAGCTAATTTCAATCCAGAACAAACCTGATTTCAACCAGAACAAGCCTGATTTCAAAACAGGGAAAAAAAAAAAACAACAACGCTTACTTCAAACCTGTTTCTCAGAAAACATACTTGCCTTGATTTAGGGATTGGGGAACGTGACCTCATAGAGACAGCTGGAAAGCTTTCTTTCCGTTCTGGAAAGCTTTGTGACCCACTGGATAAGCAAGGCCTCTCCCAGCTGAAGGACTCTATGGTATGCTTACGTCACCAGCTGTACTTCTCAGGAAGAGATAACCAGGTCAGCTGTCCCTCCCACCTCCAGGGTGAAGGGAAGAGGCATGCAGGGTCTGTGGAATATAAATAAGCTGACTTCCAAATAGCAGCACTAAAGCAACAAGAGCCGTGGAGCCTTTTGGTAGATGTTCCCTCCAAACGTTGCTCTTTATCACAAAGGGGAGAAGACTGCCGGAAAACCATGGCTAGCACTTAAGCAGGCGCACCTAAGCCCTGGAGAACTATTAGCAAAGGCTTTCATTCTATTCAGAGAAACTTCAAAGGCCCCAAAATGAGGAAAGAAGTGTAACTGGAAAATGTTGAAATGACAAATAGCAATATTTCCCCTGACAAAAGATGAAGATGAAATAAATGTTAGACCAGAAAACATGATTTCATTTTGCCACATTCTCACTGGAAACTATCATCAATGCCTTTAACAGAAATGATAAAGGTGTCGCTGTAACTAGCACACTAGAGCCACCTTAGATTTCCAGCAACGAAAGCCATCTTTGAAATAACAAGTGCTTATACAGTAATGAAAAATCTCAAGGCAGAAAGTAAAGCATACGGCCCCAAATAGTCTCATGCTGCACATTTATTAGACAACGGAGAGCAGGAAGACACGCAGGGATCGTCTGAGCAAACCCTTTCATGCCTCAGAGGAGGAGACTCTGAACCAAAGAACTTTAGGTAATTTGCTCAACGTCATATTACTAGTAGGTGATTTCTGAACTGTTAGCAACTGCCTTCTCTCTGTACAAGGAGCCAAGCTCTGAAGTCCTCTATCTGCAAATCCATCGGTGCCCAGCTGTTGAGACAGCCCTGAGCAGGACTGAAGTTCAGGCTCACCAGATGCTGGGCCCCAGCCTGGGATTCTTTCTGTGTTGTGCTCACCGGGCCACAGTCTTGCTGGAACCTGCCTCACTACCTCCCCCACAGCTATAGATTCAGAGATCTCTGTGCAGATGGATCTATGCTGCCTGCAACTAGGTCTGTCTGATGTATGATACGGAACACGGGAACCAAGACCAGCAATTCCCAGAAAAACACAAAGGCAAAAAGGATGGTGCCTGGGGAAGGCAGAGTGGTCCTACAAATTGAAGCCCATGGAAGATAAGGGGAAGGAAATAAAATCCAAAGGTAAAATATGAGTTTTTCTCCAAATATTGCTTCATATGAGAAGTGTTGAGGGTCACTCATTAGGCAAGACATTCAAACAATTCATCTTTTAGAAACTGGCAGAGGATTTGGAGCAGTGTTACTTTATCTGCCTTCCAGGTAGAGAGCTCGCACATTTTTCAAGAATAAGTAAAAAATGAAAAAAGAAAAGAAAAAGTATGGATCCTGTAGAGGTAAGCACCCTCTGGTCAAGGGGAAAGAAGCAGCATGGAAAATCCTCAGATCTCCTGCAGAATCTAAAGACAGTGTATAGAAACTGTTTGGCACATGCAACAGAAATCAAGAAGATAGGTTACTTAAGAAATAGGATCACAACCTCAAGGAGACAAGAGTCTGGTAAGAAAAGACTGAGACATTGGCATTATGAAGGATTGCTGAAAGGACAGTTAACCCACACTCTCTCTTCCCAGGTCCTCTGCTTTCCCAGCTCCTCCCATGGCCTTTCGTCCCTCTGAAACTCTCTTCTGAGCTCCAGATGCAGCCATGCAGCTACCTTCTTGAAACAGCATGTGTATGTTGCAGAAATCTCAATGTTAACAAGTTCCAAATGGAATCCTTGGTTCCCATCCCACCAAAACCTCCCCCGCTGCTCCCCTTCAGCTTTCCCCATTGCAGAAAAGCACCTCCTTCCATTCCTTTGCTCATCCCAACCCTTTAATCATTTAACTTGTCCTCCTGTGGCACACATATCCTGGTCCATTCTGTCCAACACTAGGACCTATGATTTCTCCTTTAAAACGTGTCTCTAATGCATTGTTTTTTCTTTGGAAAAGTAGGGTCCCTGAAATGAATGTGGCCTAACAGAGAAGTCTGATGAATTTTAAGTGAGTGCTGCAATATGAATGGTTCATGTAACTGTGAACTGTGAATCAAAAAGAGAGTCAGGAATGACCACTGTGCTGTCCAACTTAACTTAAGAAAAAAGGTCTGGCAGCAGTTAGCAGTGGTGTAGATGGTAATGTAAGTAGGAATATAAATTGGTACAACGTTTTACCAATTTGGAAGAAGCCTCAAAATGGGCCCAACTTTTATCTTGACAGTACCATTTTGTGCAACATATTTTTACAGATATTAAGAATGTGAACAAATATTTAGGACATGCATGAGCATAGTATTTAATAGAAATAATGTTAACTAACCAAATTGTCTAAAAGTAGATTTGATTATAGAAGATAGAGCCATACAATTTGATGCATCAAATTGATGACACAGGATAATTACCTTGAAGAAGGTTTATAGTGAGTAAAAGTAGAATGTTTATAAGTTTGTATTTGCATACAAAGAATAAAGAGTGGTATATGTCATTCTTAATAGTGGTGATTTCTAGGTGGTGGAATTATGGATAATAAACTTTTTGTATATCTTTCTATAGTTTCCAAATTGTTGCCACAACAAAAATCCTTTTTTTAGTCAGAAAAAATAATGTAATGAGATCTATTCTTAAGACGTGCTCGAGCCACATCTGGGCATATACGACTACCTAGCAGGGACACTTCTTCCAAAGAGTCATTTCAGAGATTGGCCTCCTAGCTCTGTCCTGCAGCTCACTGCTGGGCCCCTGAACCTGTGTCTGTGGTTTATGCCAAGAAGGTCTGAAGTTTTGTCAGAAGGGACGGTGTGAGCTGTGGGACATGCAGGGCTGTCTGTGTGATGCTGGTGGGAAGAGACGCTTTACCTTGCTGTTGATGAGACACTGGCAGGCTGCAGTGTTCTCCCTGTGAGGTTGGCCTTGGGCTTTGTGTGCAGTGGGGCCCAGGCATCAGCATCCAGCACGTGCTGGTGAGCCTGGCAGTGGCAGGCGGCGGGGGGGCAGAGCTTTGAGACTGTTGCAGCATAGAAAAGCACATACAGGGCTGCTCTGAGCATCCTTGTCACACTCCTAAAGACGCCCACAAATGATGGTAACAGACACTGGGGTGAGTGGGCCATTCTGTGGTAAGCAGGCCAGGGCAGAATCAATGAGAAAGGAGCTCCCGGAACACTCCAGAAAAACATAGCCTCCCAGGCCTGAACCGCCTCGGTCATTCTCAGCAGCGTGGTATATTCAGTAGAGACATCCACAGACTTCCCAGAGCACACACTTTATTCCGGCACCCAAACCACCACAGCAGTGTGGCCACTGGGAACTGATTTAAGGCAAAGTAGGCAGAAGAGGAAGGACTGCATGTACTGCAGCGGCGCCTCTATGGAGAACAGAACCTGCCACAGAACAAAATGCAGTTGGTCTTGTGGTGCCTGATGAAGAGAAGGAAAGGGTGGTCTGCACAAAATCGGGGTTCAGTTCTGACACAGCGGGCATTCCTGATCACAGCAGTGGCCGCGGCCGCCTCTGTGCCTTCCTCATTGACCTCGACAAAGCACTTGTGTGCGACCTTGGACACGGGCACGTTCTTCTTAGCTGACATTCCGGAAAAGTCTGCCTTGGTCTCCTCAAAAGCATCAGTCATACCTAAACTTCGAAGAAGAGACTCCAAGTCATAAGTCTCCTCCAGCTTTAAACGGGGAAGGAAAACTTGAACTTTAACCTTAGTCATCTTTTCTGGATTTGTCCAGGCTCTGAACTTCTCATATGTAAGTGCTTTTTCCACCTAAAATAATGAAGAGTCAGATCTTAAAATCTAGACAACAGCCTGACTGACGCACACCTCCCCGCTCATCACCCGCTGCCCATGGCATACAGCTAGCAGGAGTTCTGGTCCACAACGACCCACAGAGATTTTTCCTTTTGTAAATACACCATGACTTTCCCTCAAATTCTCATCATTTTACCTGTTTTATGGATATAAGAAGAAAACAACTAGAAAATACTTGAGGCAAGGACATGTTTTTTTTTTTATCTGTACTAAATTCATTTCAAATGTTTTGAGTTCAGCAAGTTTGCCTAACCAATTGACTGTATCATGCAATACCCATTGCTGTGAGCTGAAGAGACTGTTTGACAAGAGAGAGCAGTCAGAACCCTGAGGGTCAAAGAGGGAAACAGGTGCCATCTGGACTGGGAAGGGAGACGCGGTTTCTGGGGAGGGGAGAACAGGAATGAGGGGCTCCACAGGACAGCAGCTGCTGGCATCGTTTGCCCTCTGTCTGTCCTGGAGTTAGCTTCAAAACCTCCCAGAACCATCCCTCATTTTATTTATTTATTTATCCACAGGAATGAGCTAATGTAATAAATGAGGGTTTCCCCCACCCCCAGAGAGCCAGATACCAAACACACTTTTGTCCTGCACCTCCCACCTTACACATTTACTTTCTCCCATCCTGGGCTCCATTCTTTTTCTGTCATGGGAAGACGTGCCTCTCTTCCTGACCAAGAAAAGTTCACCTGTACTTGAGACTCTTGCTACTCAAAGTGTGGCCCATGACAAGCAGCATCCGCCTCACCTGGAATCTTGTTAGAAATGCAGAACCTCAGGCCACCCCCCCCCAACACCCAAGTCAAAATCTGCATTTTAACAAGATCCCCAGCAGATTCATGTGCACATTTGTGCTTGAGAAGCACCACCCAGATCAATCCCCGTCCTTGTCTAGTACTTTTGCCCAATAATTATTGGGCCCTCAACCAGCTCCTTCCTTCAGAATAAAGAATAATCCTTGTATTTTTGGAACTCTCTTCCTGGCTTCATCAAATTTGTCCTCACCAGTAACTCCATGCCTATATATAAGCTCAACAGAACTGTACTCACATGTTCACCCAAAGACATGCAGTACTGTTCATCCAGTACTTCTTACAATAATCCTACACTGGAAATTCTTCAAATGCTAACTGGTGGGCGGACTTAAAGAAATGAGCTCGGGCTGGATCCACAGACCCTCAGGCTCATCGCCGGCAGCTTACCAGGGCGAGACCAGTGGTGTCGTCAGGCAACAGAACGACCAGGCTCAGCTCCTCCCCCACATAGGGCAGCTCCAGCACCTGAGTGTGCACCTCATCTATGTGCCCCATTGTGAATTTAGCTTGCTTAAACATCATCTGCACGGTCTTTTTCTCCTGACAAAAATAAGAAATTAAAAACAGATTACTAAAAAACTAACATGGTTTACTAAAAATGAGATATGTCTAGTTCACACAACCCTTAGGTACATATCAGAGAATTATTACTTTTGCACAGTATGCTGATAGATGTGAAATCTTCATTACATGGTACTATGGATCATAACACACTATTGTCCCAGAAGATCAAGTATTACCAGGTGGGGGTGAATAAATTGATGAATATGGAGAAATGTAAAGATTTCTATATTATTTTTGAAAAATAATTGTGTTTTTCTCTTTTAAGAAGATGCACAGAGAAGCACTCCCAAGGACCTTATAATTAAAAATTATTTCTCCAAGTTAAGGGGAGAATTAACTAATATTCAGCCCTTTTGGGCTGAAGGATCTGGATAGAAAAGATGTATAAGCCAGAAGGAGTTATACTTTTATTTTTAATATACTTTTATTTTATACACTGAATTTTTATATGTAATTTTATTTTTAATATACTTTTATTTTATATACTGAAAAGATGCTCAATCATATAATTGGCTTTTCGGCTTTGGTTTTTTGGAAGAGGAACCCTGACAAGAGGTATATAGTCCACCATTTTTAAAGCTTGCATCAAATATATTCTAGACCTTTAAATCTTTTCGCAATATGCTGTTATCAAGTTGACAGAAGTCAAAATTCAAGCTAATAGCTATTGACATCAACCATTATCATATACAAACCTGAGTGGGGAAAAGTGTTTTCAAAGTTCGGCTTGTAAGTCTAGAGATCCAATGTATCGCATGATGACTATAGTTAATAAAACTGTACTGAATACTGGAAATCTGCTAAGAGATTTCAGGTGCTGTCATTACAAAAACAGTCATGGCAGCGGGCTAAGGAAAAGGTGTGTTCATGAGTTTGAATGCCACAATCATTTAACTCCCTATATGCATATCAAATCATCATCTTGTACACCTTTCATATATGTTTGTTATTTTTAAAAAAGATCTAAAAATAAAGGAAAACAAAGTTAGCCTGAACATCTGCTAAGGCTTTCTTCCTTGTTTTCGGAATTGAATAGCCATGAGTTCTAAGGCAATAAACAGAGATTGTTGTCACTGACATTGCAAAATGGTGTCCAAGTAACTACAGACAGTGCTGGTATGAGGCACACAAAGTTCCAAGGCGTAGAGGACATTTTCTTTCAATCCAAATAATATGACCAGAGAGAAAAGATCGATTTGACCAAGGGTATAAACAAAACTGCCAATATAAAAATTATTTTAGTATTTTCTCTCTTCTCTCCCATAAATAGATATGTAGGAGGCATAAAACTCATTCAGTAATAGACTAAGAATCAAGATAGTATGAAATACATTATTTTTTCCATTCGTTCACATTCCTTCCCAGTGCATTACTTTAAGGTATATCTGAAAAATATTTCCCTACCTGGTTGACTTTGAAGGGCATTCCCCTTGTGTACTTCCTGTCAAATTGCTCGTTCCATTTCCCTTTGAAATAGATAGCATTCACGAGGACCAGCTTAGTCAGTGGATTGACTGTCCCGGCACCGAGTATCTCTGATATCTTACCTGTAAAAAGTATGAGAGAAGGTTATTGCTATTTGGGGGCACAAACATTCTTTTACAAAAATCCTCTCGATATATAAGGCCAGGGTTTGGTGGAAAGCCAGGCTGGAATCCCGTCTTTCTGGTGCCTGGTGAACCAGGCTGATGGTATTTAGTCCTGTGCACACACACACAGTGTACTGTTTTTCCTTAACCTACAACTTTGAGGCAAGCAGGTCAACTATCATTTTGCTCTCAATTTGCAGATGTAGAAATTCAGGTTCAGACATTTGCCTGACTCTTTTGCCAAGGTCACACAGGCTTTTGAAGAGTGGTTGAGCTGAGAAACTAATGCAAGAGTCTTGGTTCTAACTGCCTGCTTCTCAACCTGGCACCATAACTTCTCAACCATGTCACTATTGGCATTTCAGGCCAGAAAATTCTTTGTTGTGGGGATGGTCCTGCAGGGTGTTTATCCAGCTGCACTTCCCTCTGTGTGACAACCAAAAATGCCTTCAGCCATTGCCAAATACCACCTAGAGGTTGATTCTAATTAAGAATCATTGCTCTATGCCAACCTTCAAATCTCACTGAGATGAAGACTGGCTTCCAAAGGATGGGGGAATGCAGACCTGTATATGGCAGGAGGCAGTCTCCTGAAGTGGTGAATGGGGCAGAAAGACTGGGGAATGCAATAAAGAGGCCCAAATTGAGTCATTCGGTGAGGGCAGGGACAAGATGTTCCTCCAGCTCTAATCTGGGAAACAGTGTGTGTAGTCAGTCTGATGGAAGGAAGAGTGTCAGTGAGTAGAGAGGAGAGGACCAAGCAGTATAGGGAGAGTGAGGGTGGAGAAGCTTCTGGCTGCCCCGGGTGACTGAGTACTGGGGGATCAGCTGCAGAGCGAGAGACCACCTATGATGTAGGAAAACGTGAAAGGCTCTTCCCTTCGATGGTCATTATTTTTATTGGCCTTCAGTATAACCATGGGCATTACCGCCACCTGACACACGGAGGTTGGGCCAGAAAGATTCCACCTTAGGGAAGTCTCTAAATTACATGTCAGGCATTTAGAGTGTTTAAAAGCATGTCCCTTTTCTGCACTTTAGTCAGGAACTGGCAGAAATATTTCTGGTGCAACAGAATGTGGTCTGGATGGGGTACACTGCAGCCTCCAACATGAGCTGCACCTCCAGAATATGGAGCAAATTCAGAGAAGGCTATACTCTGGAAGCAAACGTAGCCACAGCCCGGACATAAAGGAAGGAGAGGGTTGCAGATGAAACTAGAGCTGTCCCCATCACAGAGCGGGTTACCTGAAATGCGGCCCTAACTCAGCTGCAGCCTCGACTGACTACATTCTGCCCACAGACTGTGGCCAAGAGAAGAGAAACAGGCCCCTGGAGCACGTGGGAGGTGGGGGGTTTCCAGCACAGCTCAGAGGGAGGGGGTCTGAGATTTAAGTTTAAGTATTTTTTAGAAATCACCACTTTGTGATCTAGTAAGCTGAAGAAAAACAACAGACCCTTTGCAGGTCTGAAACCAGCAAACACACACACAGACAGGCCACTCGTTACAGGGTCCTGGGGGCAACGCCAGTCTCAGCTCTCTTTCCTTCCTAAGGCCAAGTCTACCGAAATGAAAGTCTCTCACCTTCCGTCTTTTTGGTCACCCAGTCATTTATGTGTTTCCTGCACTCTTCGGGGTCGTTAGCAAAGGACAGGTCCTCCAGCTCTGCCTGGTAGAACTTCTTACAGGACTCCTTAAAGGCCTGCAAGTCAAGATTCCGAGTTCGGCCCTGTTTGGCAGAAGTTCCCACAAGTACAAAAACATTTTTTTCTCTTAACATGTTTCTAGCATAAATGTTCCCACGGCTCATCCTGTATTGAAGACTCATTCACACAATTAACAAACCTGCAAGACCACCAGCTCTGTGCTGGCCCTATGCTAGGTGCTGGACTCCTGGGTGGGGACATGCCAGCACACCTGAGGTGGCTCACGGTTTGCTGGGAAAAACAGCACATATACACAGAAGGCCATACAATGCTTTGAGGACACAGATGGCGCCAGGCACGCACAAAACAGCCCACGAACATCCCTATGAAACACTGAAACGTCACACTGACTGTTTGATTTTCTGTCCCCCCACCAGGCACCGTAACATAGTATTACTCATTTGTTATCACCAAAACCAACCACAGCGTCCATTCTATTTGTGGAATGATTGGGAGGCCCCAGAGTAGAACCAGATTATCAAGAAATCTTCCAGGTCCTCCAGGAGTGGGACGTGATAGGCCTAGATCACGGGTTGGGTGGGGATGGGGGAGCTGTAGGAAAACAGGAGATGAGCCTTGAAATGTAAGTTGGGATCAAATCCGGAAGGGCCTGCACCCAGGATATCAAAACCAAAGATGACTCACCTCAGAAAAACTTGGTTTCAGATAGAATGGGGCTGGTAATTAGCTCCCAGCCTCTGTGCATCTGCTGTTCTCAAATATTTTAGCTTCTACAGAAGATGATGTGGAAAGGAGGACCCACGCCAGCAGGAAGTGTGCAGGGTGGCTCCCTGGGTCCCCACTGTTCCCCAGTTACCATAATCAAAGATCAGGCTGATAGTCAAGGTTCAACGTGGATTACCTAGGAGGGCCCTGGAATCACCAGTGCTCATCTTAGAAGACCTGGCCAGCTGAAAGGCCCAGAATTACCTCCAGCGATATTAAGCCCAGAGCTGCCAACCTCCACAGGGCAGCAGCCAATAGGGACGTACCGGGTCTTACGGAAGAGTCCTTGGAACCGCCAGCCAATCAGACGGCCAGGCTTGCTGTGGTCGTGGCATTACTCTGAGGTAGTGTCACTCTGCACCTTACATGGCATAATTGTTTGGACCTCACTGACTGCATTAGGGAGGCCCAGAAGGTACAGGGACAGTCTGGACCAGGCAGCGTCAGTGGTGATTCAGACATTTAAGAGACTTTGAGAAGCTGGCTCTGCAGGAAGAGACCCACTAGTTGTTGGCAACCAGAGTGAGATGGGGAGAAGCTCTGTACACATACAGGATGACATGGTCGCTGAGGTCAGGTGACCAGGCGGGAGAAGCAGGTCTGGGTGCAGGAGGACGGACATACTGAGACTGATAACCAAGAGGAATGTATCAGAAACAATTTTTTAAAAAGGACCTAATTCAGAAGCAATCACAAAATTCAAAATTCCAATTACATAAGGATAGTAATTCCAAGCACATTTTTTAAGGCAAGAGGGTCATGCTTTTTATCTCTGTCCTTCTGTAGCTTCTATTGTATTTGCAAGTTCTTTTCCATCAGTATGTGAGGACTACCTACTTACTGGAAGGAAATCACACGTCTTTTCTCCAAAGAGTCTGTTGGCAGATCGAAGCAAGTAGTGAGTGCTGGATTTGTTCAGTTCCGCGAGGAGGGACTGGAAGCCCTGGGGAACATCTCCAACTTTGTTCAAACAAAGTGCCTTTGCGAAAAGAAAACAAGGACACGGACTTTTCACATTGTCATGTTGCTGCCCCAAACAACTGTCTCCAAACAAATCTCTGCGCTGATAATCACAGACGATCTATCTTAAAAGAAGTTTGGTTTATCTCAGCCTCAGCACGATTGGTATCTGGGGCCAGATACTTTGTCGTGGGAGCTGCTCTGTGCACCCAAGTATATTTTGCAGCATTTCCAGCCTCTGCCCACAAGATGTCAGTAGCGCCTCTTGGTTAAGGCGACCAAAACTGTCCAGCAGCGGCCAGAGGTCCCCCGCCCCCTGGTGCAAAGCATCACCCTAGCAGATTTATCTGTGCCTCAAAGACAGGGTGCAAGGACTCAGAGATGGGGAAGAGAACAAACAGGCAGCTGGCATGAATCTAACAAGACCCACGGAATACAGGAATGAGCAGAAATAAACATGAAAGGGGTTTCATCAGCAACTGCACAGAAGTTCTCCAGACCAGACTGATTTAAATGTCAAGTTAGGGCGGGAAGTAAGGTGTGCCCTATCTCCCAACAGCTCCAGCCCAAAGCCTCCCTGCTCCCGTGAGCTGGAGGAGAGTCACGGGAGGGTTCAACTGCCATCCATGTACGTGCTTCGAGAGAGGCCCACACTCCTGGTCCCAGGGGGAGTGGTGTGCACGTGGCAGTTATCTGGGACACGTTCACCAGACTGATTGCCAACGAAACTAAGATATAAGAACGTTAAAGACTAGTTCCCAGACGTATTTCCCACGACTTCGCTTGCAGCCAAGGTCACACATCACCCATGCAGGTCAATCAGATTATATAATACATTCCTATAACTCCACAAGATTAAGTCTGCTTTATGTTGGAGTCTTCTTCCACTTATGCATAATCATACACTAGAAAGAACCCATTAAGCAAAAAGTTCATTTACACAGCAGCTGCATTTCAATTTGAAATGTAGTGTCAGCAGAAATATAACACAACTGAAAATCTCAGCCTGTCTGTGGGACAGAATTATAGTTTACCTTACTTATCAAAGATGCAGTTTTGTTAATATATTGGTGCTTTTATCTAGCAAAAATAACATAATGGCTTGACTTCTTCCATAAACCCTAAGGGGAGACTGCCTGTTCCCCACAATTCAGCTTTCTACCCTTGTCTGCTCTTTCTCCTTCACCATGGTGGCCCACCCCCACCCCCACCAGTCTCACTGGCTTCCATCAGCTGGTGTGAGGAATGAAAAAAATTACTTCTGTGAAAGCACAGTAAGAAGTGGTCTGTTGTTCCCCTTCTGTGACAGGCATGCATACCTGGGACATCTGGGTGGCAGTGTCTCCTTTCGCCCCCATGGAGACCAAGGCCAGTGTAGCAGAGATGCTCAGAGGAGACACGAACACATTCCGTGAGTTGTCCTTCTCACCCAACACTTTTAATAAGTTGATGGCAAAAGTGCCATTTGCTTCACAGAGCTCATCCATCAGGGAGGGTCTGGGCCAAACGCAAACAGAAGCCTTCCGTTACGTCACTTAGCACTACTGTCCGGGAACACTGGGTGTGCTCAGCAGAATAACTGCATCCCCGAAGACATCCATCCACACCAAGTCCCCAAACCTGTGACTACATTATCTTACATGGGAGTAGGGACTTGGCTGATAGGACTGAATTAAGGCTCTTGAGGTGAGGAGAGTCTCCGGGATTACTCAGATGAGGTCAATGTCATCATGGAATCCTTAGAAGATGAAGGCAGGAGGGTCAGAGTCCGAAAAGGAGATGGGACAACAGAAGCAAAGGCAAGAATGCTATAGGGCCCCTGTCCAGGTGCGGGGACAAACACGCACTGCCTCCTTATAACCTTGTGTTCCAGATGTGTGCACACGGCCCCGTCCTTCGAGCAGTATGCTGGTACATTGATGGCCCGGAGCTGTCTGAATCCAGGCACACCTTATCTATGGAAACATCTCATCAGGAGGCAGACCTCTCTGACCAAGGTTTTGTTCCTAGGGCTCTCATTGCACAAGAATGATCCCTTCTAGCACAGCACATGGTCTTTGTGCTGTCACCCTGTATGAGCAGTGGCCCCCTGGTCCACAACAGCGGTGTACAACCTTGTCCAGCTGACTGCTCCTGGACTGAGTCCTCTACCTGAGTCCCAATAAACCCACATGTCTCATATGGCACCTCCGGGTCTTTCTTTTGGTCTCTTGAATGCTTGCCCATCAAAACTGGCTCACTTGGGTGTGCCACCTGACCCTGATCACACACCAAGGAATGCTGGTGTCCTCTAGGAGCTCCAAAAGGTGAGGAAAAGGATTCTGCCCTAAAGCCTCCAGAAAAACACATAGTTCTGCCAACCTATTTTGGACTTCTGACCTCCAGAACAGCGAGATAATGAATTTTGGTTGTTTTGGGTCACTACATTTGTGGTAAGGTGTTACGACATCAATAGAAAAGTAATACACTGGTTTATTCACAAAGGAGCCTATCCCAAGGCTCACGGGTGATACCCCACCCTTAGCAACAGGACCACCCTTAGCAACAGACACCCTTGCAGACCTGCCGACTCCCTTCCTTGATGCCAAGACTTTCAGGTTCCAGGCACTGTTCTTACTCTTTTCCATGTATCACCTCTTTTAAATGCCCACAACAACACACAGGTCAACATAGTTACTATCTCACCCTAGAGACCAGGACCTGAGTGAGGGCAGTGGCTTCCAGACCCTACAGACCTCAAGGAAGTCAGGATTCCGGAGCCTCAATTCCTCGTCCTTACACAAAATCTCCCTATTGCTGCTAGTTCTCCCTCAGTCTGGGGTCTCTAGCATAACTTATAAAACAATGCTCTATGAATTGTGAATAATTCTCTATAAACAAAAACATAAGAGCATAAAGAGCTTTGGACTCAGGGTGAGACTAGCATAAACTTAGGCTGGTCTCTCTGTGTGTGTGTGTGTGTGTGTGTGTGTGTGTGTGTGTGTGTGTGTGTGTGTGTAGTTGTCCTGCCTGAATTTCTGTCACCCTGTCACATGAAAACAGCTGCATGAATTTCAACAAATTTGGAGGGTTTTGTGAGGGATAATCTCTGACCTAACATTTGGGCAACTAAGACACAAATTTTACTTGGAATCAAGCAGACTCCAAAAACGTACACTGCTTTCCACCAGCATTGCTGAAATCGGGCTGGGGCTGGGAAGGGACCCCATGGGCAGGGGGATAAAACAGGAAGCCAAGTCTCAAGTCATCAGGTGGACACTTGGAATCAGAGGCACCATTATGGGGTCTAGCCTGACCAAGCTGACCTGGACCTTTCTCCCACCAGCTGGACTAACCTTAGACATATTTCCTCCAGCCTCTGGACCATGCCCTTTCCTCAGAGCATTCACTTTAGACAGCTTGTCAAAGTAAATTGTTTCTCTGCTCCTTTGAGATGTAAATATTTTGAAAAGCCTCTTTCCTGTTTTACAGTCTGGGACAGTCTTTCTCAAGTCCCTAGAAGCCATCCGTTTAAAATGTAATTATCAGGGAAGATAGCCCCCTATCTCCCAGCCTTTGTTGGGGGAGGAGCCTAACATCAGAAAGCACCTGGCTCCAAGCAGTAAAAAGTTGTTGCAGCTTCTTCATTATTGTAATTTGAGCAAATTATCGTAAGTCCTGTGTTAGTTATTTCTGCTAAACCTTATAAAAACCTGGGCTACTATTCAATAAATTAAAGTTCATCAAGTCACTTTGGCTGTTACAGTTGAAGACATTTTGAGAAGGAAAAGGGCAAATCATCACCCACAATCCCATGACCCTACAAGCAATATTTTTTCTATCATGTTACCCTTTTTTACTTGCATGTGTATTTTTAAGTCAAAGACTTGAAAGCTACTGGAGAAAAATATGTTCCAGTTTGGAAAATTAGCAAATAAGCAAAACCCAAAAGTCCTGGAGACTCTACCTGGACATAAGGGTCCTGATGTATATGTTCGTTTTTATAAACAGTTGGGACATCAGACAATCTTTCTTCTTTCAGCTCCCCGGCAAACTAGCTGTGCCTCCTGCAGCCATTGTGAAACTGTATTTCATCAGGCTGCAGGGGGTCTCCTGGGTCTCTCAGGAGCAGGAGAGTTAAGAGGTGTTCATTGGTGTAAAAAAGTGTAGCATTAAAAAAAACGGGGGTAAAGGCCACACTGAATAAGAACAACAGTCCAAACCAGGGCAAATTCTTTAAAGTTTGAAAAAAAATGTATTAAAACATCAGCCAAGAAAATACAATAGTGACCAAGTCTGCAGAGTGATCCTCTATACATAACAGGTCATTTATTAGAGGACTCATTGGAGTTCCTCACTCTCCTCACCTCATGAAGCCTCAGCAGAGCTTCAGCCGCATGTCTGACCCCAAGAGCCCATGGTGTGTCTGCGGTGAGCGATTCCCCCACAGGGTAGGGGCCAGCCTACCTCCAAACCACTTCCAGCCCCACATTTCCTCATTCACACTTGATATTTCAGAAAATAAAAAGCTAAGAGCCAGAGGGATATTCAAACCTTCTAGCACTGGGTCTACCAGAAGGTGGCACCAAAGAGACACCAAGAAAGAGAGAATTAGTGAACTGGAGATGACACACAAAGAAATTTGGATTTGATGCTACCTGGAAATAAGAGCTTTAGACTCAGGGTAAGACAGGCAAACTTAGGCTGTGTATGTGTGTGTGTGTGTGTGTGTGTGTCTGTCTGTCTGTCTGTCTCTGTGTGTCTGTGTCTCTGTGTGTGTAGTTAACCAGGCAAAGGAATGAACTGCAATATCCCATTGCTTTCAACTTCACATTTTCACTACTTTTAATTGCAAATGCCTGCTTGTGCTTTCTCCCCTCTTCCCTTATCTCCTCTCCCCTTCTGTTCCTTTCCACCTGCCAGTTGCTGCTTCACCCTATAGTATTTCCCACACATATCTGTCCTCACAGCAATGGAATCTCAAACCAATTAACCAGGAATGCCTGATTAGCACTAATTAGGTAATCTGCCTGGCAACCCCCTGCCATTCCCTAAAATAAAGTAACTTTGCAGTAACCACCTGTTTTTTTCACGTGTATAACATCCTTGTTCCCACTGAGGGTGCCAAGGGCATGTCCAAGCTTAATAAGGGAAAAGGCAGGGGCTGCAACAGGACAACAGAATGACTCTTTCCCCCCATTCTCCCTGGTGCCCCAATTTCCTTTGTACGTTAAAGCTTTTGAGAGGGCTAGAACTTGAAATAAAATGGATCTTGCCCAATAAATCCAAAAAGAAATTAATATCAATACAAAATAATATCTTTGTGTGCCAGTGTCACAATTTCACTGTGTCATTAAAACACAACAGGGAAAGATTTGACTTTCAGCCAATAAAACAAATCGATATTGAACTAGGTTTCTTTTTAAGGGTGAACAAGCAAGGTCAGGACAATTAATTACTGTCTTTGTAGTAAGAGCCGTTGAGTCTGCCACAAAAGTAAGCATTCTGCTTCCAAGTATGTGGCATCATTCTCCTCCTGGGGGTCTTGACCACCTGTGAGCTCCCTGCTCCACTCCCTCTTCCCGTACACACATCCAGAAGTGAATTTATTCAGAGTTTTTATGTAGAACTTTCCTGATATGGTTTGGGGAAGAAAATGAACAATAATGCCACACTTCCTGGCTGTGAGTTTCCACCCTAGGGGAAAACACACACCAACATGCATGGTTCCAAGCCAGCAGTGTGCTCTGTAACAGGATAATGGAAGCCCACAGAAAAATAGAAGGAATTATCTCTAGAAGCCCAGGAGGAGAGGAGTAAACTGGTTCAAAAAGATTGGGCCACCTCTGCAAGGTGGAGAAAAGGAGGATGAAGTTTTAGGTTGCAGCAGGGTGTGGGATTGGCAGCAGGACGCGCATGCGTTGTGTGGGGCCCAGGGAGTGGGTCTATGTGGTTCCTTTGCCAGACAGGGTGTGGTGAGACAGCCTGGGCCCCTCGTGCCAGATTTAGAAGTTTGAACTTGAGCTATGGCCTGGAAAGCCAAGACTTAATTACAGTTTCGGCTCTCCCAGAAATGGAATCTTAAATCAGTTCATCAGGAATCGCCTAATCAGCACCAGTCAGTCATCTGCCCGATAGACCCCTGCCATTCCCTGAAGTAAAGAACTGCAGTGACTGCTTTGTATGACTTTCTTCTGCCTAGAAAAGTCTCTGACTTTGTATAGCAGCTCTGAGCTCCTTTCTATCTGCTAGCCTGGACGCTGCCCAATTTGAATTGATTTTTGCTCAAATAAACTCTTTAAATATTTTTTATTATGTCTCCGTTTCTTTTAACAGGCTCCTAGCTAATTTGAACCACAGGAAGTTTATGAGAAGCCCGCTTGGAATGGGGAAGGTGATACATTCCATGTGGTGTGTGGGAAGTGCCATTCGAACAGGTCCCGTAACCACGACAGCAGAGGGGCTTTTGTAAATACAGGCAGGTTACTATAGGTGAGTAGAAATCCTAGAGAGAGAGGATGGAAGTCATCAGCATCCTGATTCCAGGAGATTCTACCTAATGGGATGACATTACTCGGGACAGTGGAGGCCTAAGGGAAGAAAATCACCTAGTTCTGGAGGATTTCCAGTATTTACAGGCAGTAAAGAAGAAACGACAAGGGGCTGAGACCCAACTATCAGGGATGTCCTCGGAGAACTCGGGGGGCGCGACGGAGGGCCCCGGGCAGCGCGCAGGCTGGAGAAGGCAGGAAGGTAGCGAGGCGTGGCAGCCGGAGCTGGAGGGCTGCGCAGACCCTGGGGTGGGGAATCCGTTAACGCAGCTGCCGGCCTGCAGAAGGCAAGGCGGGGACAGGTGAAGAAGTAGTTTCTCAGGTTGCCGGAAAAAAATGAAGGTGAAGAACAGATGAAAGAAGTAGGGAAAGGGGGGAAAAGAAAGAACGGAACAAAACAGCAAGAAGAAAGGAAAAGAGGAAGAGGGAGGAAGAAGAAAGCAAAGGCAGAACCACGCTGGGGATCGCCGAGCGGACGAGCATTAGTGCCGGGTGGGGGCGTGCAGCGCCTCCGAAGCCTGCACGGCTGCACCCCGACCCCTGCAGCCCTGCGCCCCGCCCCCGCATCTGGGTCGGAGCCGGCAAATCTCAGCGCAGCGGCGTCGGCGGCCGAATGGCTCACCCCTGGGGACACCCTCGGACCCGGGGCGGGGCCGCGCGCCGCGCTCCCGCGCTCGGGTCTCCCAGCTGGGCCTCGGCGGGGACTCAGCGCCCCGCGCCCGTGGCCGACGGTGCAGCAGAGCCGCCCCAGCCCCGTGCCGCGCCCCCCGCCGCATCTCCTAGTCCCCTCCTCTCCTGCCCTCACCGGGGGCGGCCTCCCCTCTCCCTGCTTCTCCCCGGGCGACAGGCGTCCGCGGTGCGGCCGGAGACCCGCACGCCTCCACCCGGTACCTGGGAAGTTCCTGCGGCTGCGGCTGCCGCTGTTCCGCTTGGATGCCTCCTGTCGGCTCTGAGCCTGGGCAAGGCTTCCGGCGGATGACTCAGGGCAGCCAGGGGTGGCCGGGCCGCGCCCCTGGGGACTGCGCACCGCAGGCTGGCTCCGGGGCGCCAGGCTCGCGCAGCCTTGCGGCCCAGGCCGCGGGGAGAACCTAGGGTCCGTCCCGAGCGCGTCCGCCCAAGGTGCGCCCAGCAGGGGACAGGCTTGCTCTCCTGGGCTGTTTTGCGCGGTAGTCGTGTTTAGCGTGTGTATGCAGGAGCAGATTCAAAGTTGGAACTTTACTTTGAAAAGGAAGTAAAAGCAAACCAGAGGTTAAAGGTTCCTAAAGCCAGTGGCTTCCAAACTCTTCTGATAGGATTCCCATAGAAAACAATTTTTGAGCGTGCATCTCCGCATCACTTTGAATTTATATGTGCAAGTATGCTAAGTACTAATGTTATGAACGCTATCAGACAAAAATTTAAAGAATACGAAAAATCTTTTTCTTTAGAAATACACATCTTTGTGCTCACAAAAATCGTATTAAAATTTAGTGAGATCAATGTAATTAAATACGTGTTTGTTTTAATCTTAGTTTTAACACTTTGGAATACCCTAATTTGAAAACCTAGTTTTCAGTTCACTTTGTTTCTCAGCCTGGATTGATCTCCTTCAGGAGGAATGCTCGGCAGGAAATAAATAGGTTGATTTAAGTAGAACAAAGGCATCACTGGTTGTACTTAATAAATCTTGACACTTGTTTTTCATCCACATACTAATTACCTGAAGATTTCTGGTTGAAATCCAACTAGTAAAATTGTATTTATCCTTTTAGAAATCATTTGTTCTTGCAAACCAAATTTTTTAAATACCATGTTTAATGTTTTCTGATTGGCAACCTCTGAGTGTTTTGCGGGCCTTTATCCTGGCTTGGTGTCTATGCTGCTGTCTCACTTGTTGTCTACATTTCTTTGGAATGCACAAGGATACATAACATTAAGGACTTTGAGTTTACTGGGACACAGACACAGGGAATTCTTTCATTCCTCCTTAATGTGAAATTTTATGGATAGAAGCAAATAAAGATATGACAAAATGTCAGATCATTACAATTTCCTATCTTTGGAACTAAGGCATAGAACCTTTTTTTTTATCCTATAATACTGAACCAAGATTGGTACAGAAGTCACATATTCTTACACCAATTTACAAACCGTTCATATCAGATCCAGTCTTTCATTTTATTAAATGAGCATAAAGAAAGCAAGACAGTGTGATATAATCGGTCTCTAAAATTACAATAATAGCTAATGAGACTACAAAAAACAGTTGTGTGTGAACATTTTAAAATAAGTTAGAAATACACAGCCAATTTATGGGGATTCAGTATTACTAAAAATACCTTCTTATAACCAATAATATACATTTATATAAATTAGAAATTTATTCTTCTACTTCATATGATTTCTAAAAGCAAGGATGTTAGTACAACAGCCTTTATGCATAATTATTTTTAATAAAATGTTTATTTTGGAACTTTGAAACTCACAGAAAAGTTGCAAAGGTAATACAGGGAACTCTATATGCTAGTAACACAGTTTCCTCTAATGATAATCTCTGACATTACCATGATACATTTGTTAAAAGTAAGAAGCCAACATTGGTACATTGCTATTAACTGTACTCCAGATTTCGTTTGGATTTCTGTGTTTTTTCCATTGATGTCAACATAAGTGTTTGTTAAATATTCAGATAGCAGAAAGGGGGATTTAATTTTACAGTGGTAATTTATGAACTATTGAAATTACAATCTTGGGAAAATTCTTGCTTATCAATATATCTCCTTTATAAGATTTGTCTTCACTAAATGATGCATATGAAACACAGTGACAGTGATAACACAGTGGCCAGGTAGTTCAAGAACTGTAAGACATTCAGTTGAACAACAGTATTTCTGAGATGTAAATAAAAGTCACATTAAGACAAAATGTTAAGTGGTAAAAATAAAATTTGACATTCTGCTAGTTATATAGATACCATAGGGTTATTAGAGTGCATTATTTCAAGATTTATCTGCTAATATTCAAATGTGAAAAAGATCCAGGCTACAAACTGATGTTTATTATAATTGTGTTTTTCATTCTTATGATGCATTTTTGATACCATAAGATGGTCTTGCTCGATGAGAGAGATACAAGGTTTAGGGGGTGCAGAATCTCCCGTAAAAGAGAATGATGTTGGTTTTGTTGTGCCTGATGAAGAAGAGGAATGGGTGGTTTGCATTAAATTCAGTGGACGGGAGGCTCATTTTGAAACCCACCTCACTCCCAGTGCCAGCTGCAGCTTCTGTGCCTTGCTCGTTTATTTCCACATAGGACTTGTGGAAAACATCGGACAGATACAGGTTTCTCTGTGCAGACATTCCTGAGAAATCAGCTTTGCCCTTGTTAAAGGCATCGCTCATCCCCATACTGCTCAGTGCTGACTTGAGGTCATAAGTCTCTTCCAGCCTGAACTTGGGAAGATGCAGCTGCACGTCATACAACTCCATCATGTCTGCGCTGGTCCACTCGCTCAGCTTCTCAAAGGTCACGGCCTTTTCCAGCTATAGGAGGGGAACCAAGGAAGAGGGAATCAGCAATTCCAAAGGGGAGTGAGAAAGACTGCTTGAGTGAAACCTCTAGATATTACATAGATGAGTTACGGTCACTCCCATCACCCAGGTAACAAAACACACACATTTGGAAATTCTTTGCGTAATGAGATCCTTCACACCGTTTATGTACAGAACTTTTGTTTTGCAGATTAAGAACTCTCAGGATATAGAAAAATTAGACCTTGATTCAAAATAAAGTGCTTCTATGATAGTATGCAAGACATACACTGCACATGCAAATATATCAATATATATATACACACACACTTAGATGTTCACTGCACAAAAGCATACACTCTGGGACAAATTGTATGCCAATGCACAGAATACATTAGTTTTAATAACATGGGAGACAGTGCTTTGAAAACAAAATCTGAGAGAAAATGTCTATATCCTATAACCATATGAAATTAATAACTATAAACTATATTAAAAAAATAAAAGAAAATCCCCAAGTCTTAAGAATAATGACTTATTAATAGTGGCTCTAGGGATGTTTTTCTCCTTTTTATAAGTTTTAAAATAATGAGTATATATGTATCTGCACATATGTGCATGTATGTATGAGAAAAAATTGTTTGATTTTTTTAATCGCATGTTTGTTTCAAAGCACATGCTTTTGCTACTTTGAGGGTTTTCTAGACCCAAGCATTGCTGTCAATGGCGTATTTGTAAATGATGTACATTCATAATGTGACAATATCTTGAGCCCGGGAACCTGTACTTTTAGGAAGAAAAGCTTGTCTTTTAGGGTGTGATCCTAATATTTTAGTGCCCACACTGGGTCTTATTTTCACCATCTCTCCAGCTTCACAAAGTTTATGATGCAATATGGAAATCTTTTCTGCTTTCTAGCAGGGCTGTGGAAACTTATAGAGAATCTGGCACACATGAAAATTTAGGTATTGTGCAAAGACCAGCCACTATTGCATGAGAAATTAATGTTCCGTTCAGACATGCGAATTGCTCAGAAACATGGTGTGACCAAAGTTATGTCAGGCTTCATAGAAATTTGACTGATACACAACTTAAATAATCTTTGAAGATGGTACTGATACAGACTATTTCTCCTAAAGACTGTTTACTTCAATGAACATTTTTACAAGTTTTGAAAGTCGGTTTAATGTTTAAAATTGTATGTCTGAGGCTAGATTAATGCAAATGATTAAAAAATGAATTTCCATTGAGGTAGTTCCTACCAGAAGAGAAAGAAAAATCTAAACTGACTGAAAGATTATATAGCCAATCCACGCAGCTTTGTGACTGACAAAAGATATCTGTGTGTGTTGTTCCTGTAGCTGTTTACATGGCTACCTGATGCTAGAAGTGTCTATAGTCTACCTAAACTTTCTGAGGAATAGTAATACCAGCCTTATGGAGTTTTGTAAAGCCTAAATGACACTGTGAAGGTGAAGTACATGGAGCTCAAGGCACGGTGATTGCCTTCCTCTGTAGGAATTCAAGAAAAGGAAGACCATTTTCCCAGGAGGTAAACATGATCCATCTGCATATCAGACAGACTGATGTCTTCACCTGGTCCAACCCGCTGGTATCTTCTGGCAGAAGTACGAGCAGGCTGAGGTCACGGCTCTTGTAGTAGAGTTGAAGGCCTGTGGCTTGTGGCTTTTCTATGTGAAAAATGTGAAGTTTCTCTTTCATGGACATCATTTGCACTGGTTTGCTTGTAGTCTGTAGAAAATAAGTAGCAAGGTCATGGGGAAAGTGATCCACTAAATCCTTAATTTTTTATGCTCACTGGTTCCCAGTAGTCTGGGACACTGGCAAAAATTGGAATTTAGCAGAGATACTAAATGCTGAATCAAGTTATTCAGACTTGGCTTTCTGAAATGTATGTTCTGCTGAACAAGAGTGCCAAAAGGTAATGTGGGACTGTCTTTTTTTATTGACATTATTGTGGCAACTTCTATAAATCATAGCAAGCTGGGTTTTTTGACAGTACAAAGATGGTGGCTTGAGAGGTGAGACAGAGAATTCCTCCCAAAACCACAGACAGTGCAAAAATATAGTTAATGCAACTAACCTTAAAATAGCAACAGGAAAGAAGGCTGCACCAGACTGTATACAGACCTCATGAACAGAGCAGGCCTCATAAAACAGGGTAACGTACCAAAGCCTTGATCCGTGGGACTGGGCCCTTCCCCTACTCTAGCTCACAGGCAGGAGGAAAGAGAAACAGAGTGGGGAGGGGGTGGAAGCCTAGAACTGCTGAACACCTAGCCCTGGAGATCTGCTTTGTGAGCAGAAACCTACACTGTGTGGTGCTCTGGAGGATGGGGAGCTGGGACAGGTGGAGTCCTTGAGAAACAGATTCCGGCCATTTGTGGAGGACAGAATCCACACCCGGCTGCTATAGGACAAGGGAAGGGCAGGCAGTCTGAGAGGCTTCACAGCAGCGAGAGGGCTGCTGAAGGAGCAGGGATTGCACGGAGCTTGCTCCGCAGGAGAAGGGATAGGGGGACAAGGTTGTCTGGGCATGCTCTGCCCAGCAGATTGGAAACTTTGAGGAGCTTCAGGCGCTCCATCCGCCTGGCTGGCTGCTTAGCTCCAAGGCCCCCCACTGCGATTCACAGCCTGCTGCGTCTTCCTCCTGGCCTGACAGCACTGACTCGCAAACCGGCAGCCACTGTGCTGGCATCAGGCCAGTCAGAGGGAGGCCCCGCCTACAACAGTTAGAGACGCAAAGCACAAAGGCTTACACCTGTGTGCTCGGACCACTGGCTCTGATACTGCAGACAGGCGTGACAAACGGGAATCAGGAAAAAGATCTGTCCTCCACCCAGGCAACAGCTCTGCTCCCCTATGACCCCCAACCTCTCTAGGGACTGAGCAGGTCCAGACACTGGAGCTTCTGGGCACTAGAGGGCACCACACAGAAATATGAAACATCAAAAGAACATGGTTCAGACCAAAATCTCACAAACCCCAGAAAAAGGACCAAATGAAACAACTCACCAATCTTCCTGAAAGAGAGTTCAAAATAAAAATCATAAACATGATTATAGAGGTACAGAAAAATATTCAAGAACTCAGGAACGAATTTAAGACAGAGATTCAATCATTAAGAAATTCCATATCTGAAACGAAACATGCAATGGAGGGATTTAAAAGCAGATTAGATGTAGTACAAGAGACAGTAAATGGAATAGATATTAGGGATGAGGAATACAAAGAAGCTGAGGCACAGAGAGAAAAAAGAATCTCTAAGAATGAAAGAATATTGAGAGAACTGTGACCAATCCAAACGGAACAATATTTGCATAATAGGGGTACCAGAAGAAGAAGAGAGAGAAAAAGGGAAGAATGTGTTATTGAGGAGGTAATTGTTGAAAACTTCCCCAATATGGGGAAGGAGATAGTCTCTCAAGCCATCGAGATGCACAGATCTCCCAACACAAGGGACCCAAGGAAGACAATATCAAGACATATAATAATTAAAATGGCAAAGATCAAGGATAAAGACAGACTTTTAAAAGCAGCAAGAGAGAGAAAAAAGATCACATACAAAGGAAAACCCATCAGGCTATCAACAGATTTCTCAACAGAAACCTTACAGGCCAGAAGGGAGTGGCATGATATATTTAATGCAATGAAGCAGAAGGGCCTTGAACCATGAATACCCTACCCATCAAGGTTATCATTTAAATTTGAAGGAGGGATTCAACAATTTTCAGATAAGCAAAAACGGAGAGAATTTACCTCCCACAAACCACCCCTACGGTGTATTTTGGAGAGATGCCTATAGATGGAATTATTCCTAAGGCTAAATAGATGTCACCCAAGGGATAGACAAACAACACAGTATATGATTCATAACATACAAAGAATGGAGGAGGAGGAAAAAAAAGAATCTTTAGGTTGTGTTTGTAATAGCATACAAAGTGAGTTAAATTAGACTGTTAGACAGTAAGGGAATTACCCTTGAACCTTTGGTAACCACGAATCTAAAGCCTGCAATGGCAATAAGTACATACCTATCAATAATCACCCTAAATGTAAATGGTCTGAATGCACCAATCAAGAGACATAGCGTCACTGAATGGATAAAAAAACAAGACCCATCTATATGCTGCCTACAAAAGACTCACTTCAAACCCAAAGACATACACAGACTGAAAGTAAAGAGATGGAAAAAGATTTTTCATGCACCTAAGAGGGAGAAAAAATTAGGAGTTGCAGTACTTGTATCAGACAAAATAGACCTCAAAACAAAGAAAGTTACAAGAGACAAAGAAGGACATTACATAATGATAAAGGGGTCATTCTGAAAGAGGATGTAACTATTATAAATATCTATGCACAAACACAGAATCACCTATATTTGTGAAACATACTAACAGAATTAAAGGGAGAAATAGAATGCAATGCATTCATTTTAGGAGACTTCAACACACCACTCACTCCAAAGGGCAGATCAACCAGACAGAAAATAAATAAAGAGACAGAGGCACTGAACAATGAATTAGAACAGATGGACCTAATGGACATCTACAGAACACTCCATCCAAAAGTAACAGGATACACATTCTTCGCAAGTGCACATGGAACATTTTCAAAAATAGATGACATACTAGGCCACAAAAAGAACCTCAGTAAATTTAAAAAGATTGAAATTGTACCAACCAGCTTCTCAGATCACAAAGGTGTGAAACTAGAAATAAATTATTCAAAGAAAATGAAAATGCCCACAAACACATGGGTGCTTAATTACATGCCCCTAAATAATCTATGGATCAATGATGAAATAAAAACAGACATCAAGCAATATATGGAGACAAATGACAACAATAATTCAACACCGCAAAATCTGTGGGACACAGCGAAGGCCGTGCTAAGAGGGAAATATATTACAATACAGGCAGGCCTACCTCAGGAAAGAAGAACAATCCCAAATAAAGAGTCTAAACTCATAATTAATGAAACTAGAAAAAGAAGAACAAATGAGACCCACAATAATTAGAAGGAGGGACATAATAAAGTTTAAAGCAGAAATAAATAAAATTGAGAAGAACAAAACAATAGATAGAATCAATGAAAGTAGGAGCTGGTTCTTCGAGAAAATAAACAAAATAGATAAGTCCCTAGCCAGACTTATCAAGAAAAAAAGAGAGTCTACACACATAAACAGAATCAGAAATGAAAAAGGAAAAATCACTATGGACACACAGAAATACAAAGATTATTAGAGAATACTATGAAAAATTACATGGTAACAAACTGGATAACCTAGAAGAAATGGACAACTTTCTAGAAAAATACAACCTTCCATGGCTGACCCAGAAAGAAACAGAAAATCTGAATAGGCCAATTACCAGCAAAGAAATTGAATTGGTAATCAAAAACCTACCTAAGAACAAAATGCCTGGACCAGATAGCTTCACCACTAAATTTTACCAAACATTTAGTGAAGACCTAATACCCATCTTCATTAAAGTTTTTCAAAGAGTAGAAGAGGGAATACTTCCAAACTCATTCTATGAGGCTGGCATCACTCTAATACCAAAAACAGGCAAAGACACCACAAAAAAAGAAAATTACAAACCAATATCCCTGACAAACATAGATGCAAAAATACTCAACAAAATATTAGCAAACCAAATTCAAAAATACATCAAAAAGATCATCTATCATGATCAAGTGGGATTCATCCCAGAGATGCAAGGATAGGAAAACATTTGAAAATCCATCGACATCATCCACCACATCAACAAAAAGAAGGACAAAAACCACATGATCATCTCCAAAGATGCTGAAAAAGCATTCAACAAATATCCATTCATGATAAAAACTCAACAAAATGGGTATAGAGTGCAAGTACCTCAACATAATAAAGGCCATATATGACAAACCCACAGCCAACATTATACTTAACAGCAAGAAGCTGAAAGATTTTCCTTTAAGATTGGGAACAAGACAAGGATACCCACTCTCCCCACTTCTATTCAGCATAGTTCTGGAGGTCCTAGCCACGACAGTCAGACAACACAAAGAAATAAAAGACATCCATATTGGTAAGAAAAAAGTCAAACTGTCCCTTTTTGCAGATGACATGATATTGTACATAAAAAAACCCTAAAGAATCCACTCCAAAACTACTAGATCTAATATCTGAATTCAGTAAAGTTGCGGGAAACAAAATTAATACACAGAAATCTGTTGCATTCCTATACACTAACAATGAAGTAGCAGAAAGAGAAATCAGGAAAACAATTCCATTCACAAGTGAATCAAAAAGCATAAAACACCTAGGAATAAACCTAACCAAGGACATGAAAGACTTATACTCTGAAAACTACAAGACACTCATGAGAGAAATTAAAGAAGGTAACAATAAATGGAAACACATCCCATGCTCATGGATAGGAAGAATTAATATTGTCAAAATGGCCATCCTGCCTAAAGCAATCTACAGATCCAATGCAATCACTATCAAAATACCAACAACATTCTTCAATGAACTAGAGCAAAGAGTTCTAAAATTCATATGGAACCACAAAAGACCCCGAATAGTCAAAGCAATCCTGAGAAAGAAGAAAACTGCCAGGGGAATTATGCTCCCTGACTTCAAGCTCTACTACAAAGCCACAGTAATCAAGACAACTTGGTACTGGCACAAGATCAGACCCATAGACCAATGGAACAGACTAGAGAGTCCAGATATAAACCCAAGCATATATGGTCAATTAATATATGATAAAGGAGCCATGGATATATAATGGGGAAATGACAGCCTCTTCAACAGCTGGTGTTGGCAAAACTGGACAGCTACATGTAAGAGAATGAAACTGGATTATTGTTTAACCCTATACATAAAAATAAACTCAGAATGGATCAAAGACCTGAGTGTAAGTCATGAAGCCATAAACTCTTAGAGAACAACATAGGCAAAAATCTCTTGGACATAAACATGAGCAACTTCTTCATGAACATATCTCCCCAGGCAAGGGAAACAAAAGCAAAAATGAACAAATGGGACTACATCAAACTAAAAAGCTTCTGTACAGCAAAGGACACCTTCAGTAGAACAAAAATTCATCCTACAGTATGGAAGAATACATTCATAAATGACATATCCAATAAGGGGTTGACATCCAAAATAAAGAACTCACATGCCTCAACAAACAAAAAGAAAATAAGCCAATTAAAAAATGGGCAGAGTAGCTGAACAGACACTTCTCCAAAGAAGAAATTCAGATGGCCAACAGGCACATGAAAAGATGCTCCACATTGCTAATCATCGGAGAAATGCAAATTAAAACCACAATGAGATATCACCTCACACCAGTTAGGATGGCCGCCATCCAAAAGACAAACAACAACAAATGTTAGCGAGGATGTGGAGAAAGGGGAACCCTCCTGCACTGCTGGTGGAAATGTAAATTAGTTCAACCATTGTGAAAAGCAGTATGGAGGTTCCTCAAAAAACTAAAAATAGAAATACCATTTGATCCAGGAATTCCACTCCTAGGAATTTACCCTAAGACTGCAGCAGCGCAGTTTGAAAAAGACATATGCACCCCTATGTTTTATCACAGCACTATTTACAGTAGCCAAGAAATGGAAGCAACCTAAGTGTTCATCAGTAGATGAATGGATCAAGAAGATGTGGTACATATACACAATGGAATATTATTCAGCCATAAGAAGAAAACAAATCCTACCATTTGCAGCAACATGGATGGAGCTAGAGGGTATTATGCTCAGTGAAATAAGCCAGGCGGAGAAAGACAAGTATCAAATGATTTCACTCATCTATGGAATATAAGAACAAAGAAAAAACTAAAGAAACCAAACAGCAGCAGACTTACAGAACCCAAGAATGGACTAACAGTTACCAAAGGGAAAGGGACTAGGAAAGATGGGTGGGAAGGGAGGGATAAGGGGGGAAAAGGGGTATTACGGTTAGCACACATAATGTAGCAGGGGGAGGGGTATACGGAGAAGGCAGTATAACACAGAGAAGACAAGTAGTGATTCTATAGCATCTTACTACGTTGATGGACAGTGACTGTAATGGGGTATGTGGTGGGGACTTGATAATAGGGGGTGTCTAGGAACCATAATGTTGCTAATGTAATTGTACATTAATAATACCAAAAAAAAAATCAAAGCAACTTGGAGTCTGCCAAACACTTTTAGAAGTGTATAATCTTATGCAAACTATGTAAATGCCAATGATTCAGAAACTGAATGAGTAAGGTGTATTTCACATGCTAACATTTCTGTATTTTAAGAACTAAACTTTACTAAAAGAATGAAAAGAAGCAACAGACTGAGAGAAAATATTTACAAAACACATACCTGATAAAGGGCTGGTATCCAAAATATTTTTTAAAAACTCCTAAAAACTCAGTGATAATAAAACAAATGAACCTATGTTAAAATTAAGCAGAAGACGTGAACAGACCCCTCATCAAGGGAAGACATACAGCATATTAAAAGATGCTCAATCATATGTCGCTCAGGAATTGCAAATCAAAACAATGAGATACCACTATACCCTTATTGGAATGGCTTAAAGTCCAAAATGCTGAAAGTATCCATTCCTGGTAAGGATGTGGAGCAACAGAAACAGTTATTCCCTGTGAATGGGAATGCAAACTGGAAGCCACTTTGGAAGACAGTTCGGCAGTTTCTTGCAAAACTAAACATCATATCAACATATGCTCCAGGAATTGTGCTCCTGAGTGTATACCAAAATGAGTTAAAAACTTATGTCCACACAAAATCTTGCCCACAAATGCTTATAGCAGCTTTATTCACAATTACCTTGGATTCTTAAGCAACCAAGATGTCCTTCAGTGGGTGAATGGATAAGCAAACTGCAGTTCATCCAGACAATGGAATATTATTCAGAAATAAAGTGAAATGATCAAGATGTGGAGAACTGTAAATACATACTGCTAAGTGGGAAAAAAAGCAGTCTGAAAAGGCCTCATACTATACTGTTCCGACTATGTGACATTTTCGAAATGACAAAACTATAGAGTCAGTGAAAAGGTCAGTGGTTGACAGGGAGTTGGAGGGAGGGATGAATAGGTGGGATGCCGGGCATTTTCAAGGCGGTTAGGGTATCTAGGAGGTATATAACATGTATTGGACTGCTTTTTGTTACAGTGGTTCCTACTACAAAAACAAGTATGTGTCCTAACACAGAGAAAAACCTTACTGCAAGAGGTGAAGATTTTACGTTTTAATTCTTTTACTTATGGGAGGGTGAGAGCTTGGTAGAGATAGTATTGGTTTGCTAGAATAAGAACATAGGGAACAGTGAAGAGTTTGGGGTTATGGATCTGATAGACTTCTAACTTAGGCGTAGCTTCCAGTCACAGCCACACTGTCCATCTCTCACCTGGGGAAGGAATCTAATAACTACTCCACTGTAGTTGTAGCAAGGACTGAGTGATGAAATATGTGAATAGTCTGTTTTCAGAGAAAAACAATGGGAGGGGCATTTTGGCTCAGCCATCCCTGCCTAGTAAGAGCCATAGTTTACAGGAACATATATTGAGAAAGCAGAGTGGATTTGAAATAGAATCTCTCTTGCAGTGCCATGTAAAAACCCGTATGCTGATTCTTAAAAGGTCCCTACCTTATTTATTTGGAAAGGCTTTAATGTGGTGTTTTGAACTAAGAACTGATGTTCCCAGATTCCTTTAAAGTAAAGGGCGTTCACTAGAACCATCCTGGTTGCAGAATC
The DNA here is from genome assembly GCA_032199065.1 of Smutsia gigantea. Classification (NCBI taxonomy): domain Eukaryota; kingdom Metazoa; phylum Chordata; class Mammalia; order Pholidota; family Manidae; genus Smutsia; species Smutsia gigantea. The sequence continues at coordinate 524,766 of JAVSCE010019209.1, forward strand.
CACAGCATCATCGGGTAGGAGATTCAGGATTTTTCCTACAAGAGCAAAAGGACAGATTTCAAATGGTATTATTACATCTGGTGGTATGCCACACTTCCAAAAACAATGATTACGAAATATTGTTAAATGATGACTCTTTTATCTACCGATGATCCAAACCAGGAAGTTAACATTGATAGAACAGTACTAATAGATCCTATTTAAATTTCATCCACTCTTCCAATAAAGGTATTTTTCTGGGCCAGATGTAAATCCAAGATTTCAAATTGTATTGAACTGTCCTTTCATCTTTGTCCCCTTGAATCTGGGGCAGTTCCTCATTCATTGTCTTTCATGCCTTTGACACTTTTGAAGAAGTCTGTAGCACAGCCGTCAACTCTCACTTCAGATTTGCCTGAGGTTTTCTCAAATAATACTCGGGCCATGCATTTTGTGAGAATACTACTGTTGTGAGTTGAATTGGAGAAAGTGAAGAGAATAAATAATTAAATAATATATGTAATTTCCTTCGGCGAAAGAGTTTTAGATTTAGATTTAAAGACTGCCAGGAAGAATTCCTGAAAAGTTTTAAAAAAGACATCTACCTAGAGATAATACTGAAACTTCAGAACAACATAAAAAACAGAAAATTCTGGTTTCTCTTGGCCTCGCCCTAGCTTTTGAGTCGGTTGTTCGATGAAAAAGGAACTGAGAATTTAGGGCTGCCAACTTCCTCAATTCATTTCAGTAAACATTAATGCTCTCAACAACTACCATGAGCAGGCCTGTCAGGGGCTAGTGATTCAAAGGTGAACTTGATTAAAGCAGCGTTATGGCACTTGGAGTCCTGGAGTCCAGCAGGGGAGGCCTCAGCAGTTAACTTCAGTAACAGTGTGCTAAGTGTCAAGGTAAAGGTTCCCACAGTGAGCAAGAGGAAGTCTCTTAGCCCAGGCTGGGAGCCGACAGCTTCCTGGGGAACATTATACCTGAGTGAAGCCCTGAGAAGTTCTCCACTGGCCATGGAGGGTCTGGGAATGGCAGGCAGGGAAAGGTGTTTCAGAGAGAGGCAGTGGCATGAATAAATACATGGGGTCATGAGGTGATACAGGGGGTTCAGAGGACTCTGTATCACAAATCCTGAAGTCTTTTGAGACAGAAAATGACAAGAGTTCAAGTAGAGAGACAGGCAAACTCCACGGTCAAGCTGGGCCCCCTAGGTCAGTTTAGGGGGTTCATCCCGCAGGTCATGGGCACCATATTGGTTCTGAGTACCGAAGTGACACGGTACATCTGGTCTACCTTGTACTTTAGGTACATCATTTGTGCCTAAATGAATGAAGGTTGGATTTAAGGAAAGGAAGATTAGAGGCAGGTTTTTGTATTAATACAGATTTATAATGACAAAGGCTGAAAGCAGAGGGTGAAGAGACTTCAAAAGAAAGATGAGCTCAGAAACATAAATGAGGAGGCAAAGGAAAGGGGATAATTGAGAGCACCTAGCCATTCCTGGTCTGGGCAAGTGAGCGAGGTACCCTACCCATCCACCAAGACAGAGAGTGGGTGTACGAGGAAGGCAATGTGTGGGTATGGATTTAAGGTATGTTGAGTTTAAATATGGGGGACCCTCAGCAAGTATGTCTGGCAGGTATATATAGTCAACTCTGAAGTTCTGGAGGGGCCACCTAAGCATTCCATATGCTTTGATGAAAAGCAACAGCTTAATTACTAATATTCATTGATGGCCATACCTTTTATATTTCTTTGTGAGATATAATGGACCAGCGGTAAACATGTTAACTTAAAATGCAACATGGTGTGTTGAAGTGCGTTCAGACTTTGGAGCTAAACTGACTTAGATTTGAATCCTATTTCTGAGGATTTAAACTGTGATTATGGATAAGTGAGTTTTTCTTGAGCTTCAGCTTCCTAATTGCTAGAATAAAGATTATAATAAAAAGCCTGCTGAATTGCCCATGAGAATCCTTGTACTCGATCCTTTTAGAAGTAGAACCTTCAAATTTTACATGACATGACCACCCAGCTAAAAACTACATTTTACAGACCTTTATTACACTAAGTCTGGGTGACCAACCATCTCAGGTTGCCTAGGATAGGAGTGAGAAAACTTTATGTGCTAAAACCAGAAACTCCCACGCAACAGGCAAAGCAGGAATGTGCCATGTAACTAAGTTTGGGATATGAGTGGAATTGATGTCTGAAACTTTCAGGGCATCCTCTTAAAAGCAAAGAGGCCTTCTCCCCATTTCCTACTGACTGTAAAATTGGCAATTGCAAGAATCACTTTAGACTTAGAGATGAAAGCCGTGTCTTGAGGATGGTGGAGTTGACCCATCAGACTGGGTCTCTGTGAGGTCTCGTGGAACAGAAATGCATGTCTACCTTTTGACTCCTTTGTGAGAGAAAGGTAAATTTCTATCATATTATTAATTCACTGTATTTTGGGTCTCTTTGTTATAGCAGCTTAACCTGTCCTCTAATGCGTGACTTATTTTGAGAATTACTTAAGATTATATAGCAAATTTAATGCTACATTTTTCTTATTAATTACTAGCTGTTTTTCCTTGAAAACTACAAATGCAGCACTCTTCCAAATTTTCTTTTTGCTGTTTCCTGCTTTTTTACCGCTGGAATTCTCCTTGGATTTAGCGGACGTGATCATTTTCTTGTCTGCTTTGTAAAATGGGTGGCTTGGCTTAAATGTTCTAGATAAGACTTATTAGAAAGCAGTGAATCTAAAAGTTATGGGCATAACAAGAAAGAAATGTGCTGAATATTAACAATGTGTCCACAGTTCTGTTTGCAAAGTACATATACTTACATAAAACACAAATTCCAAACCAGGAAATGATGCTTGGAGAAAACACTCTGGTGAGCACATGATAAAAGCTTACCCTCCGTCTGGCTTTCAACCCAAGAGTTGATCTCCTTTCTGATTTGATCTGAAGCTTCCACAAAGTTAACAGACTGTGGCTTTGCACCAAAGTATGTCTTCACTTCTTCTAAATATTTCTGGAAGATATAGGTAAAATCTCCTTTGGTAGAGTTTGTCCAAAACTGAGAAATCAAGTCTATTTTAGATCATTTTAAAAACTAGGTAGATGAGCAATTGCAAACTCCCACCCCAGTGCTCCCTTCTTTCTCTGCCCACTCTAGACGTGGTCAAAAACTAGCCACCCCCTTCTTAAAACTCAGCTGGGCACTGGTGGACTGTGCAGAACTCCTCACGCAGGAGGAAGGCCGGCCTCCCACAGCAGCTTTTATTGTTGTGCCTGTCTAGGATGTGGGGCTGGAATGAAAAAGGAGAGCATTCCCAGAATCTCAGGAGTGACTCCAGTGGCCAAGAGGTGTTGGGAGTTGAACTTGGCTTTCTGTGGCAGAGATGGAACCATAGTGAGGCCTGGGGTCTGGCAGCTGCCTGCTGTGAATTCTAAATGCCTGAGAACCTGAGGAAAGAACCCCCGAGGAAACCTATCTGCTGCCGAAAAGATGCATTTCTAAGCATGGTCAAGGCTTCCTCTGAGGAAATTCCGAGACAAAAAGCTGGGCGTCGTCCCTGCAGGCCTGTGGTGTTCACCCCAGGGACAGTCGTCATAAGTGGGCTGTAACCCAGGTCACCACTTGTGAGACCACCCGCCTTGGGGATAGGGGATAGCTGTGGTGTGGCTTCGGTTTGGTTACGGTATGGAGGAATTGTGTGAAGTAAAAAGCTGTGAGTTAATTCTGCAACCAGGCAGTGGCCTGAAGATTATGAGGTCTAAATTCTCTAGTTTATAATCTAGTAAAAAGAAAAGTTAACGATTCACGAGGCACTGTACCCTGTCTTGACTCATGGGTGTTCGGATCGCCCTCTCCAAGCACATCCAGGGCTTGCGGGCATCTTAAAGGTGCATCATTCTGTGTCTGCGTCCTCATTCCCAAGTGCCCACCCAGCTCAATTTTCTCTCCTACCCTTGAATAAAACCCGAGTCCACAACACTGCCAGTAATAAATATGACTTTAAGACCAAATTTGGCTGCTTTTAGGTCTTTAGTCACAACAAAGCCCGGGCCCTGAGCTCCCAGAATTCACTGGATATGGGCCAGAAAAACACGGCTTGAAGGCCCAGGTGAAGCCTTATCATTCCTATTGCTATCCCTCTGCCCTGTCCAGTTGCCCTGCTTGTTGCTCACTGGGTACCTGGGGGCTCCTGCTCTTTCCTGAGATGTGTCAAAGGACACGCTGAACAAACACGAGAGGAGTGAATGCTTGCCCTGGCTCAGGCTGACACCCGGAGGAGCCCTGCAGTCTGACCGGAGGATGAAGTCATGGTCTGCACTACTGGGTCTGCACCATCAGAGAAGAGGAGCCACTGATATTCCATGTGAAGAGCCTTTCCTCAAGTCTCTCAAGTCATGATGTGAAATGACCTGTCTGATCCCAAAGTCAGCTTTGCTCCTGAGCACACAGAGCAACACTCCTGTGGCCAGCACCACCCTCTGCTTCTTCAGATTTACCCTACTTAGTCACTCTGCACATTTTGCTCCATTTCCCAAGAAACAAATGTTTGCCCAGGGATTATATAAACCACATTTCTGTGTGTGTTCAGCGGCCATGCCATGGGGCGTGCCCCTCTATTATGGGCACAAAGATATGATCACTACATCAGGCTTCAGACCCATTGCTGGTTTCCTTTACAACTAGATGCTCAATGACTGTATCAGTGGTTGACATGACTGTTTACTGGAAGTGCTGCCACATTGCTTGTCCCTGGGCTCCCTAGAGAAATGTACAAAGAGTCTATTGATTGTTCTCCCACGGCTCTTTCTTTCTGCTCAGCTCAAATAACTTGTTTGCACTTACATTGAGAAATGGGTACGTTTTCTCCACATACATCCCATTGGCTGTTCTAAGTATGTAAGCATGGCTGGGATTGTTGATTTCTGAGATAAGTGTCTGGAAATCAGAGTGTATTTCTTCAACCTTGCCTGAGGTGAATTCCTTTAAAAGAAAAGGGATTATTAGTCAAATAACAATGTTGAATAGGAGCTATTTGTATATGAGCAACCTGTAGCTAAATGAAAAATGATTTTTTGTGTTTTGCCAACAAAAGTTGAAAGCAATTCCAAGATAGGTAAAAATGTTTTCTTTATGGTTATCAGTGCAAGAATTTAAGTCATTGAGGGTATTTTTTTCTTCACACTTCGTTTGCAAAGGCAGTCAAGAACAAGTTTGAAAGTGGAGCTGTTTTGAAAGGGAAGAATAGGAGGAGGAGAGCTAAGAGGAAAGAATATGTTCCTTCCAGAAAGTGTGCACATTTTGTAGTCTGAAAAATTTCTACAATTTTAATATACATTTTTAAGGAAATTTGCCTGTTAAAGGTTGCTTAAATTAGCCACTGAAATACATGTGTGCTACAAGAGCTTTCTCCTTAATCATCAAATGGATATTAAAATGTAAAACATACCGTTTTCCTTTTCTTTTCACTTTCAGGACAAGATTTGATGTCCTGCTCTCTGCTTAATTGAAGCACCTGTAATTTCAATAAAAAGACGATATGGGAGAGCACTGTACAGAGACGTAATCAGATGAAATGCACATCAGGAAATGCAAGTCAGCCATTCCTATAGCTACAGAACACAGGATCAGTGAACAAGGGGGCTCTGATTTGACTTAACTGGTGTGTTAGCTGAACTAATACAGTAAGTCAGGAGCTGCTTTTAAATAAATTTTAAAAGTAAGGCATTTACAACATCATCCTTAATGTCCTATAACAAGTATTAAAGAACTCTTAGAAGTAAAATTCTCCATGTTTCATTTCTATCTATGGTTGTTTTGAAAAGAAAGTTGAAAAGTGTTCAACTGAGACCATCACTTAGCAATTTAAGCAACAGCCACTACTGCCCCAGTGATCTGGAAAAATCACGGGTCTTAGTTCTTTCTAGATAAGTGCTTCAGTTCCATCTACCACCATGCGACATGTAGACACATTCTTTAGTGTTCAACCAGCATTTCATTTGAAAGTTAACAGGAAGGATGTGGACCTCATTGCTCCTGAATTGTATGACAGTAGAAAATAAGGAGATAATTCATCTCCCACATCCTGGACCCAGCTCAGAATAAGGAGTATGTAGGCAATTTGTTAATCTCAAATGCAAACTGAAGCTGTTAATACTTAAATAACTTTTAAATAAAACACGGGCAAGCAATACCCAGTAATATATTTATATGGAATGGACCCAAATTAGAATCCATCTTCTTAATCTATGTGATAAGTCTATCGCATCAGTGGTTATGCCTCTTAATTGTTAACTGGTCATTAACTAGTTCTGAGCCAGAATTTCCCATGAATCAGGGTTTTGTTGTTTTTAAACCACACAGTATCTTGTGGACTGCACGAATACAGGTTATATCCTGACCGAATATATACTCTGCCTATTTCACTCAGAATCACTGGCTGTGCCCATTTACACAGGCGTAAAGGACACCCCCATGGGTGGAAATTCTGTCACTTGGCCTTTTGATTGTTGAAGGATTTAGGGCTTGGTTTGCTCTGTTCTAATTTTATTTTATTTAAAAGACATACACATCTATATGTTTACACACATGCACCCATACACACACCCATATGGCTTTCTTATATTATATTTTGCTGTCTTTGGCTATACACATGCACACACACACACACACACAAACTGCTTTGAGGATGCTCACAAAAAATTGATAATTGCTGATACAATAATATTGCTTGTTATTTTAATACTCTTAATGGGCTCTTGAGATTCATCCAGACAACCAGAGATTGAACAAGGAAACAACCAAACAATGCATGAGAACAAAATTCACTTGATTTTTCTATTTGTGTTTTCAAGAAAACCCTTCTGAGACTGGGAAGATGACGACTGATTCTATTATTTAGTACAAATGGTTTCTGGAAAATATTTTAATAATCAAAATAAAATTGCTTTTGGTGTTGAACCAAAGTTGACATCCTCGTCATCTCTTCATTCGATTTTGCTGGAGAACATGGGGTCTTGAATGGTTTTCCTAGCAAAGTTTTCCGACTGATTCCCTTTCCCAGACTTCTTTTTAGGGTCTGGAAATTTTCTTAAAGTAGATCTTTTGCTTTAGGAGAGTATGGTTGTAAAACATGGGCTATTTGGATTTCAGGGGACAAATGAAGGTAAGAGGTGAAGAAAGCATTTTGTTTCAAGGCGACCGAGGTGACTGAGCTTCCCACTCACCTGGGCTATTTGGGCCTTTGTGTTGCCTCTGGTGCCCAAATACACCATGGCCAGGCAGGTGGAGATGCCCCAGGGAGAAAAGAAAATATTTTTACCCTCTGCAGATTCAGCTAGCTTTTTGCTAAACTCCAGGGCAAATCGGTTGATTGATTTTTCTAGAGCGTCCATTGAAGAAAACCTAAGAAAAATAAAACAGAGATAGAGAACATGTTAATAATCCTTTTCATGTATTTTACTTTTGCAGAAATATTTGTTAGCTTATGTGATATTCCTGGCTCCTGGAATGCCTTTACCCTCCCTTATTTTATTGAAATCAACTCTATTCAAGTTCCTCTTTTTCTTTGGAAGCTTTTGTTGACTTTTTGTTATTCACAGGAGCATGTTTGCCACCAAAGTCCCCTAACAGTTTTTTACGCTTACTTGACATTTATCACACTGCTAGTTATGTTTTCATAAGTTTCTCTCTTTCCAACTCCAAGGTAAGTTCCTTGAAAGCAAAATTTTTCTTACACTACTTTGCATCCAGCCACATCTAGCTCCAGTCTTTGCACAAAGTGGATACTTACAACAGTTGTTTGTTACTTGTTCATCATTTTTAATTTATTTAAACTTGAAACAATGCACAATTTAGTAAGAATTGTTTATAGAGGAATAGAGAAGTCAAAAATTTTTTTGCCTTTATTCTCCCTCTCTCAAGAACCTCTGAAACTGGTCTTGAACAAAAGGACTCAGGTTGTCTCATGTTTTTAAATATTATATTCAACTCCTAAATTTCACCTCCAGTTTCCTTGGCATTTCAATTTAAATCTCTTAAAACTGGGTCTCTATCAAAGAAATAGTTACTTCAATTTGTTGTCACTTCATAGCCAAATAATTTCTCAAACTAGTTGAATGACTAAAAATCAATAAAATTCCTAGGCCTACAAACTCCCGTTAGTGCCAAAGTTGTATAGAATGTGTACTGACTTCACCTGGCCCTTTAAGAGATCTAGAATGCTAACTCTAGAAAGGTAAGGCGATCTCTCTTCAAACAGTTGAATCAAGGGAGAGGCCTGTGTAAACGAAGATCTTGTTTCATCAGGACTTGGATTAACAGTGATACTATTAAGTCCCTCCTAACTGTTTATACATAACCAAACAATATCTCAGCCTCTAAATCACACTTTTGCTTAGTTCCCACCATTACTGAAGCTGATGATAATCCTAGACCAACATTATTTCATGAAAGAAAAACAGCAAGTCTAGTTTTTTGTAGTATTTCTACACCCTCATGAAATGTTTGAAACTTGTCTGTGGGCATTTTTTCTTGATTGCTCCAGCGTCATCTCTGAAATAATCCCCCTGTTTTTCTTTATGGGTACCTTCATTCACATAGTGGTCTGTCTACTGCCAGTATATTAAGCTTTATCTTTCAATTACATTCACACAGATAATGTTTGGCCCCAGGGCCAAACCATATTCACTATGAAGGGGAGGAAAAAGTAATCCTTTAGGGCCTGGGATCTTTGTCTTTCTACCAAAGGTTTGTGGTTATTCTAGAATTTAGTTACTTGTAGCAAATTCCTGAAATCAATAATTCTTTCCAGTAAAGGGGTTAATTTCTTATGGAAGGTTAGTATCCCCTTATCTCCTGGATATCCATTAACTCCTCTGTTGGCGTCATCATGAACTTACCAGGTGTGGCCAGAACCTACAAGAACAATTTCTGCCTTAAAAAAAAAAAAAAAGAAATTTATAGAAGTGCTGAACTAGCCCTTAGTAAAATGTAACCTAACAGTCAAAAGTGTTTTCTGAAGAAAGCAGAATTTGGGGATGAGATTTTAGAGAAAACAATCACCCATACAAGAGTTGGATCACGATCTTTCCAGAGAAAACTACAGATGTCTAGATCAGAAGCTTACTGTGCCGATTTCAGAATGAATTGTTCTTTTGCAGTTTCCAGGAGTTACAGACATATCAGTTTACATGTATAAAGATATAAATACTATTTAACATTAAAATATTGAAATGATATAAATGTATATGTAAGATATGTAAAGTCTCAATCTGTTAAGGGGTTTAGGGGCAAAGCTAGAGAACTCTGAAAGTAAGGAAAGCAGGGTCATTCATCAAAATGTCTCTTCATCGATACATATACTTCTAGCACATCAGCCCCGGGACCTTGGAGTCCCTGTAAGGCAGTCGCCTCATTCCATCTGCTGGGAAACTGAGGCCCAGAGAGGTTCAGTGTGCTGACTAACATGCACAGCCAGCTGACAGCAGAGTTATCAGAGCACTCCCATTCTCTGGGTACTGAAGACGATTGCTTTTGTCATTGTATTCCACTGTCTTTAAAATTTTGATGGTTAAAGGGAAGGGTCTGCAATAACAGGACGAACAGGAGGAAGAAGAGCACAGGGGTGGTGATGGGAAGGAGGGGGCAGGAGGCCCTCATCCCCTTCTCCCTGGGGGATAGCCAAGGCCTCTGGATGTTGATGACGCAGACCATGGAGCTGAGTACATCAGATGGCACCGCCCTCACAGCGCTTCCATGTTACCTAAAGCCATTTTTCAAGGTAAGTAATCGTTTAGGGTGTTTAATGATGAGTACCTCGTGAAAGGTTCATCTTGGATTATTCTTTGGAAGAAAAGAAAGCTAATGGGGCGTGGTATGGTGGGCTAGGATAGGATGTTGGTTGGGGATGGAGTTGAGTCAAACATGCATTAATTTCAGACATGAATGACTCAGATCAAATTCATGTTGCTCAGCCACTCTTCTGAAGGGTGAGAAGGGTTTTGGATCAATTATTCTGAGAATATTCTATTTCTCTTTGCCTTTGCTGACAGATACACCGGTAGCAAACCCAGAATGTGACTGGAGGAAATTCCATTCATAGTTTCACAATTCCTGGTAAAATAATTTCTCTAAGTTCTTTGGAAATAAATACTCTCCCTTGTATCCCTCCTTCCAGCACACACTTTGAACCAGCTCAGGGTTAAATCTGTCTGACTTGCACAGAATTCTTGGGGGATGGAGCTTTATCTATTAGTTCCATTTTGGGGAGTCTTGATTATTTGTTATTTAGCTAGGCACCTCAACAAACATAATAAGGAAAACATAAACAAACATTTTTAAACAAAGAAATATTTACAATACCTTGCTTTCTTCCTCTAGAACAGACCTGGCAATTGGTTCCTTTTGTAAGAGATTGTGGCTGAGTTAAGTAACTTTTAACTGTAGAAATAATTTTTAAAAGTTCTAGCACCTCCTTTTTCTTAACCCCACCCTCTGATTCACTTTCACAAGCCCATACACTCTTCCTTTCATATTTATCTTGGCCAGAAGCTCAAGTACAAAGACAGAGATAGACAATTAAGGTTTTGCCTGAATTACTTAATTACTCATATGTTCCACATCTGTCCACATGTGGAGACCTGAATTCTGACAAACTGTAACTCATATTTTCCTTGTTTAATCTCTTCTCTATTCTGCCAACTGGCAGCTATTAGAGTGGTTTTTCCCAGTAGGTCTTTTTTTTTTTAACAAAAATAAAAAGCTTCAAACTAGTGGAATAATAACGGGCCCATATTAATGGGCCCTAATTAATAATAATGGGCAATGAAATGGAAAATGTTATTGGTGACTAACAGTTACTATTAAACTGTTACAGAAGCTTCTGTGAGAGGCATTCAAGAAATGTTTCTGCTATTATCATTTGGAGTGTTGGTGTAGAACCCTGGGTATAAATCCAACTAGTTGGATGTCCATTCTCCCCACCCAGGAAAAAGGGGTCTGGAACAATATTTTAGACACTGTTACTGAGTCAAATGTTGGTTCATCATTTTCTAGTTTTCTTTATTTCTCCCAATGAATGTTCTCTTGCTCGTCCACATTTATTAGAAAGGAAAACCATAGGTTCTCGATTCATTTTCTATCACAGTCTGCCTGTGCAAGGATGAATGGTGGAGGGAGGGAGAAGAATAGAAATGCAGAACCAGTCCAGAAGGGACTGAGGAATGTAGGAACCTCTTTGTTTATTACAGATTTGGTATGTTTTCCTTCATGCAGTTTCCATTTTTCTCTCCACGGAGCACATATGTCTTCTGGTAAACTGGCTCTGAGTTTAGTATTTGAATGTTAGTGTGGAACACAGAGCAGTTTTCCTCTGGGAGTCACTAGGGAATGGGATGTGTGGTAGGAAACTTGTGTCACCTGCCTGACGTGTGCTGAACAGATACCATTATCCACGGATGTCTCCAGGCTCATATTAGCTGGAAGTATCATACGGAGCCTCTAGATGGGGGACTGCTTACCCTGACTGACAGTAATTCACCAGAGGGTGACTAGGGCTGCATCAGCTCCCCACGTGAAGAGTTGAAGATTCGCTCTAGTTATAGTTACTTATGTTACACTAAATGCATCAATAGAGATTCTGTGGACACAGCCAAGATATTTTCATTTTCTTCAAAGTCACAGACTAAGTTTCATCGACTTTGTCCTTCATACCTTCTCCAGATTCCTTTCCCACTTACCTCCTGATTAAAATCCTTACATACAGAAATACTACCTATGTCGATAAAATCATGGTTGTGTGTTATTTTGTTGCCTACTTGTGGGCGGGGAGAGAGAAAAAGGTAATAAGTATCCTAAGCTAACATACATTATTAGCATAATTTTGTTTGTTTGGCCTGTCCTGTGTATAGTAACAATATGTACAGATATTACTAGTGGAGATGGAGGCATAGGAACTATATGAATGGGGAACAGAGATAGGAGAGAGAGTTTTTGTTCTAGACTTTTTATATTTGGTGTTTAGACTATGAATTTACTACCCATTAAAAAATATTTTGTAACAGAGCAAAATAATGTTTTTAATATATTATTAAATTTATTATTTAACATTATTTTAAGGAATCCAGAAGAAGAGAGTAAAATCAGGAGACAAAGACAATGAGTTCTCTACTTCATTTCGGGCTGTTACAACAGAATACCTTTCAGCAGGTGGCTTAAACAACCAACACTGATTTTGTCACAGTTCTGAAGGCTGGAAGGCCGAGATCATGGCGTCAGCATGGTTGGCTTCCTGGTGAGGGTCCTCTTTTTAGGTCACAGATGGCTGCCTACTCTCTTTGTCCTCACATAATGGAGAAAGGAAACTCCAGTCCTTTCATCTCCTTATAAGGGCACTCATTATATCATGAGGACTCTGCCCTCATGACCTCATCTATCCCTAATTATCTCCCAAAGATCCCACCCCCAAATACCATCACATTGGGAATTAGGGTTTCCACATACGTATTCAGGGGGACACAAACGTTCAGTCCGTACAATGGCTGAGAGTTTCCCATAACTGAAACAAGATACAAGGGTCCAGATGGGAAAAAAAATATGCTGACAAATGAGATAATTCAAGAACAACAAAGAAATACTTGTAAAACAATGAAATATCAAAAACATCATGAAGAACAAAAAGAAAAATATTAAAACTACAAGGGCAAGAATTATCTTGATATCAACTTTCCCATCAACAATTTTTGTGCCAGAAGATAACAAAATCATACTCTTAAAAGTACTGAAGAATGCTTTGAACCTAGAATTCTACATCCATACTCTCACCCAGTAATGAGAGTGAAATATGGCTATCTTAAGACTCACAACATTTCAGAAAGCTACTACTTATCAACTTGCTGAATGAATCATGGAAGTATGTAGAAAAATGAATCTAAAAGTAGGAGAGCACAAAAAGCAAAAACTCCTAATTTTTAACAATGTCTGATTTAGACAAAATAAACTACAATTCAAACCTTAAAAAAATTAAGTGAATAATTTCCTTGGATTCTATGTTTGACCAGCTGACTGTAAGAAAACTTTATTACTGACAATGATAATAATCATAATAACCACTAGTATTTATTAAACACTGTATATGCTAAGCATTGCTTTAATTGTTTTTTATGTATGAATTCATTTAACCATCACAGCAACCTTATAAGAAAAGCATTATGTTTTCTAGTTTACACTCAAGCATAAAGAAGCACCATTCTTAGCCCATGATTAGATGACTAGTAAGTGCTAGACATGGGATTTTACAGGCAGATAGTCAAAGTCCTGAGGGTACCTCCTTAGCCACCATCTCCCAGTGGGTCATGCATCCCTACCTCCCAGCATAAGGAGGGTGATGCCTGGGATACACTTCCAGGATCCAGCCACACTTCTTGCAGCCAGACTCTGCAGCCAGCTCAGACTCCCCAAACCTCAGGTCCATCTGAGTTTTCAGGACTTAAATAACATTCTACTCTGCCTCTGATCCACTCAAAAGTGTTCAGTGTTATTTGAAGCCATCTTGTGTCCCCCGCCCTGCTCTTGCATACTCCATCTCCACTCCTCTGCATTCTCAGCTCAATGACTGTGACCTAGATTCTATGTCTGGACCACTGGACTAGGTGTTTATTGTTGATGTTGAGGTTTAAATATGAGTTTCGCCAAAGGACACTGCCCCAAACTGTTCTGTTCAATTGCTATACCATTTGCTGCTGTGAGAAGGCAACTCTCAACTATTTTTCACACCACCCATCCTACCCCCCATATTAGGGCTCCTTACAGAAGGGTGCTTGTCCTCTCGGCTCCTTTATTCTATTTGTCTTGGTTCCCACAAATGAACCATGATGCCTAATTCCTGGGAATCAGGATATATAATAAGTTTTATGATCTAAAGACCTAGTGGAAAGGCAACAAACAAATGGTGTGAAAACACATTTATTTATTATGTAACTGCCATTTTACATAAGTTAGAGACACATCTCTGTGAAACAATGCTAGAAATGCACATCACATCTCTTTGTCATTCAATGCCTTCTTCTAGATATCTATTATAGAAGGGCATAGAAGGACCCCTACTCATCCTCCATTATAAGAACAAGTAAATGCATTTCCTTTGATAGAAAAATAACTGACCATCAGCTTCTGTAATTATATCAACTACATTAAACAGGAAACAATAACTTAAAAAAACATTATATAAAATAATAAATAGTATATAGTAAAAGTTAATGCTATAAAATAAACTAGTAATAAGGAAGAACTAAATGGGACATCATCTATTTTAGGAGACTGAATGATTAACAGGATTGTAATATTATGATTGACAGTTGTCTAGTTATATCTGTATTTATATTTAGTGTGTAGTAGAAGCTGTTCAGAAAAACAGAAATCTGTAGGAAAAGTCCCTGAATCTTTGGCACTTAACAGCAATTCTGAAGCTTATAGCTCATACTACATAATCCTGTGCAGGATTTTCAAAATTTTCAATTTTAGGGTGAGACGAATCTGCCAAAGAAGAGGATGGTCTTAGTTATCCTGTGCATGATGAAAAAGAGGAAAGGATGGTCTGCCACGAACTGTGGCCCTCCATGGCCAGTCCTCCCTGACATAACGCCCCCAGTGCCAGCAGCCGCCTCAGTTCCCTCCTCGTTGACATCCACAGAGGCTTGATGGAACACTTTCGACAGAAACAGGTCATTGCTTTCGGACATTCCTAAGAAATTTGCCTGGCCCTTGCTGAAGGCATCCTCCATACCCATGCTCCTCAAAAGGGATTTGAGTTCATAATGCTCTTCCAACTTGAACTGGGGTATGTATGCCTCAACATCATCTTCAGCCATCGTGTTTTTGCTGATCCACTTAATGAATTTGTCGTAGGTTAGTTCACTCTCCAGCTACGAATCCAAAAATGTAACAAAAGAAAACCAGTAAGTGCTTAGAAAAGAAGGAAAACAACTTATGAGTCTCATGTTAAAAATTGGTGACTTTAACATCACTATATTGTGAGTGCTAATACAAATTTAGTAGATGGATAAAAATTTTGCAAGAAAATAGCGTGTGTGACATATGTTTAAGACCTTGAATGAAAGTTTGAGACATGCACATTCAATTTCATATCAACCAATTCACATATTTCTGTGAGAATTTTCTACCGTTTCCTGAGGCATAGATATATTCATCATGAAAGGCAACTTTAGCCCCAGAAGTTCAAAACAATTAAAGCTGGAATGGCTTACCAGCTCCAAGCCGGTGGACACATCAGTAATGTCATCTGGAAGCAGCAGGAACATGCTGACATCTCCAGCATAGGGGAGTTCTAGAATCTGAGTCTTTAGCTCTTTTATGTATCCAATGTTCAAATTTTCATGCAAGTACATCATCTGTACAGGTTTGCGCTGAGTCTAAAATTATTAAAAAGCAAAATGTTAAAGTTGAAAACTAAGACATCAAGAGACTTACAATTAGACCAAAAAGAGAATGGGTTCTTCCAAATAGTATTGAAAAAATATGTTTTTAAAAATCAACAAAATAAATTATTTGTATACCTTTACAGTGGCTCTGATCTTATTAGCTTTGCAAGATTTTATTTATTATTAATAAGATGCACAATAATAACACTAGAACATTTGTTTTACTATGGGCCAAGAACAGTGAAATCTCATGGAACCCTTACAACAAACTGTTGAGTTGGATATTATTATTATCCAAGTTTTACAGGTCAAAAAATGGAATTCATGGAAGAAAAATCAAAGCTGATTAGCAATAGTGAAGCTTACATTTGAGTCCAGGATCATGTGTTTATAAAGCCCATGTTCTCCCCACTACTCATCGGGCCTCTCAGAAAATTAATGGTGATGCTCAGGAGCTTGAAAGAGTCAATCAACCGTCCAATGTGCATAATTTATAACTAGCAGGTCATGCAGGAGCATGAGTGGTCTCTTAATTTTTCTCTCTATCTGGCTAAGATGCTAAAATATATGTTAAGAAAATCCATCTTGTTTTCTCGTACCAAATTCACACGGAAAGGATAAAGCCCATCTAATTTCTTCTCAAATGGAGTTTTCCACTTTCCTTTGAAGTAGACAGCATTCACCAGGACCATCTTGGTCTCCTCATCTACAGAACCTTCAGGTAACAAGTTTGGGATTTTGCCTACAGAAAGCATGACATATGTTTAGGTTTCATGATCAAAAGCTCAGAAGTTATTATGATTTCTTGAATCTTCTGAGTCACCATCAAACTCAGCATTCACATTTGTCAAACTCTGCAGAACTATTGATCTTCAAGTTCAAGATTTTCTCTCAATTTATTTAAAGCATAATTAAAACAGATCAAATGTCTCAGGTTTTCAAAATTCAAGAGAAAATGAAGAAGTAATACATTCAAAATTTAGAATTACTGCTGGGACACTTAGAAAGGAGATTTTAACTTCCTTTTATATTGTTTTCTCAACATTTTGGAGTTGTATGAAGTTTTTAATTCAGAAAGATAGTCTCTTAAGGAAGGTGATAATGCCTTTCCCCAGTATGGCACTTTTTCCTTCTAGATCTAGTCTGGACAGTCTATGGGACTGATTCTCTCAAAAACATTTTTTTTTCTGAAAGTTGTGCTAGACCAAATCTAGCTATAGTACAGATGAAAGAAGTGAGAAAGGGGAATTGCCCTGGACAGGCTGAGACTATTGGAGGAGACATTCAACATCAATTTGAAACAATGTATGGTAAGGTCTAGAATAGAATTTATCAAAGTACTTTGCAAAGTACTACGACAAGTCAGGGAGGGGAGTAAATGCGTGAGCCAGAGAAGATTCTTGAAAATTATAACCTCCAAGTGTGGTAGTTTTTTAAAAACTGGTTTAAGAAACAGCCAATTTATAAATATCTGTTCTGCAATATTTAACCACTTAAGTACACTATTTTAGTGAATCCTCACAACTATGCTATTATGTGGGTACTGTTAGTGTCATTTTACACAAAAGGACACCAAGGTGAGAGAGGTTAGCAATCATCCCAAGGTCACAAAGCTGGTAAACTGGTCAGGATTTTGTCTCCAGGGTCTACCACCTGCCAGCCCACTGACAGACCTAAGACTCTAACCACAAGGATTATGTGTTTGTAAAGCCTGTATGTTTATGGTCACTGCAGTCTGACCAGCTTTACTTTATCCATTCAGTATATCCTCCAGGCAGTTAAAATTCTTGGTTACTACTGAAATCTACTTAGGCTTTCTTTAACTATGTGATGTGTATGACAAAACTAGAATTTGATCATAAACAAAACAGACAGTTCTCTCAAATTATTATAAAATTTGGTAACACAAATACTCCAAATGTCTACCTAGCATTTTGGCAATACAACTAATCGATGTACAGCCATTCAACACAACACTTAAAGAGAAAGACAATTCATGCTTTCTCAAAAAGGGAAACTTTCATGTCTCTTGAATTTTGCAATCTGTTTTTACTTTCACTTCTGTTAATGTGCATTTTCCCTGCTTCCTTTGTGACAATAATGTGTCAATAGTTTAGAACAATAATTTCGAAATCCATAATAGAAGTGAAGAACTACAGTGGGTCAACAATTTTCAGCAAAATAAAAATATTTTTTAAATTACAGTTCATGTGCTTTTTCCATATGGTAGCTAAGAAATCAAGACACCAAACAATTGCTTGAAATAATGTTTAAGCCTAGGAGTTAAGTGAAAGTCATTTTTTTGCATTAAATTAAACTCTTTAAACATCCAGATGAAGAATTCCTGAATTTGACTAAGGCTCAGAGAAGCAAGAACTCCAGCTTCACCACCAACTGGTAGCAGAATCTGGGATGAGTTAGTTTGGCCCTCTGGCTTAGACTCCACAACCTTAAAGTGGTTAAATTTGGATTAATTATCTCCAAGAACCATTCCAATCCTTCTTTCATCAATCCGAGAAAGACCAAAACAATTCTGCATCCAGAATAATCTCTATTTTTTTTTCTCCTAGAAATCCCTCTGTACATTGCTATTCACCAATTATTTATTTAAGACCTATAACTCTACCAGGAAATTTGGAAGAAGGAAGGATTTTCATTATCAGCAAAAGACTGTTAATTTTGTGAGGACACAGGAGAAGTGTGACATATTGGTCCTACCATCAGTTAATTATCGTCTAGGTGAGATGGCAAAGCACATAAAACTAAGACAGTTCATAGAAGTTCAAGGCCATAGGTGGAAAATGTTGGCATGAGTCATGAAGCTAACAAAGCACTAGAGGAGGCAGGACGAGAAGAGATCAGGACGGGGTTCGGAGACGCCTAGGAAAGGCTAGGGCTCTTGTTGCCACTTAAATTAAACTCTAAGGTTGAGAAATGGGTAAAAAGTATGGAGGTAGCTGCCAGCAAACTGAGTTTACAAGCACTCAGGAGCCACAGTTGTCAGACACAGTCTGTCAGATTATTGAGAACTCAGAAGTCAAGGTTAGATGAGATCTTCTGGAGACCAGCCGGAGGTGGGCACACCGCACTCCAATTCAACCAAACTCCACCCATTTCCCAAGGCCATGCTGTCCCACCTCTGCAGCCTTGCCCATCTTTGCACATCTGTGCACTGTCTGGCATGCTCTCCTTGGGCACCATACCCTTTGCCTGATCAGCTGCAGCTCATCCTCCCAATTTCAACATGATCGTTCCTTATCCCGGGAAGCCTCCTGGCATCAAGACATTAGAGTCAGGCGCCTTCCTTATGTGCCCCCCGCCAGTGCCCTGTACTTCCCCATAAAAGCACTTATCACCACTTTCTAGCAATTGCCAGTTTGACGGAATGCCTCTCCTAGATTGTAAGTTCTAGGATGGCGGGGTCTGTATACTGCTTTGTCGACCATTGTTATCTTCCTGTGCCTAAGTAGCACGTATTATGTGCTGGATAAATTGTCCGTTGACTGAAGGACTGGATTCAATAACAATGCAGGGATGATTTACTTTAAGTTTGAGAAAATACAAAGTGAGGCAGGACCTTAAAGAATGAAGGACATTCTTGGTAAAATGGTGTTAAAAGTGGCTCAGACCATCAAGGAGAGATGAAGCAGGGCCCAGAAGCACCTGACAACAGATTACCTCCACGTGGTGAAAGTGAAAAAAGAGTTAAAATAATTTTATGATCTTTCCCTCTTCCATTGTCAGGTGTCTCACCCCAATTACTCAGTAGAGGGTCAAGATTTTTTTCTTTGCTTTTGTCTGCAGTGGACAGAGTCACAGTTATTTCAATCCTAATATTTCCTATATTAGAAAATGTCCTCTCATGTTCTCTTCTAAGGTAATCTCTCAAATCAGATCATTTAAGTACTGAACATGTCTTCTTTTAGCATTACCTCAATTATTTTTTCTTACCTAAGGTACCATTCAGTTAAACAAGAATAAGGTTACATTAACTAAAATAACTAAGGTTGGATGAATTTTCAGGGAGTAAGGGCTAAGTTCAAGGATGCCTTTTTCAAAAAATAGATGAAAGTTTCCAAAGTGGAAAGAAACACATCAAAGATCTCTTTGGTTTTACCTTTGGTTAGAGTCTTGACCCACAGATTAATGTTTTTTCTGGCTTCATCTGCATATTCCAGGAAGTTGACTGCCTGGGGTTCTGTGGAGTAATATTTCTTAGAGAGTTGCACATATTCCTTTAAAGCAAGAAAAATGCCAAAGGTTACATAGAATATATGCTGAACAAGCCTTCATGTCCTGGTAAATTATAGGCTTCCTGTCAAGACTTGGTGGGCAGAGGTAGAGGATGGGGTGGAGGTGGGCCGGGGGTGCTGCAAGAAAACGGGGCAGATTGTAAGTGCTCTGCCACCCCTCCCTCACACTCTGTTTGCCCTCCTGAGCTCTGCTTATACTCAGTGAGTCCGAGGGAAGACTGTGGCTCTGGAAATCAGCTGCGTTCTTCCTGACTTACTCTGCCCTATGCAAGAGGGATGCTTGCTGCAGGGAGAGGCAGCCTGGGTCAGCGGCAGCAGGGAGCCTGGGTGGCATTCTGACTGTATGAGTCACGGAGAACAGCTTTGAAAGTGGTCTGATTGCAGCACTGGGGCCCTGCC
Source organism: Smutsia gigantea (assembly GCA_032199065.1). Lineage (NCBI taxonomy): Eukaryota > Metazoa > Chordata > Mammalia > Pholidota > Manidae > Smutsia > Smutsia gigantea. The sequence continues at coordinate 544,849 of JAVSCE010019209.1, forward strand.
ATTTCAAAACCAGGTTTCACTTACTTCCTTGAATTGTGCAGACTTCTCTCCAAACAGCTTATTGACACTTTCCAATAAATACTGTCCTGTGGAGGCGTTGATGGCAGAGCTGAGGAAGCGGAAGGACGAATGGACTGTGTCTCTAGCTTGTGCCTTCAAAAGAAAGGAGGGCTTTCTTTATGTAACACAGGGCACTGCACAAGACATTTCTTCAACAACGGTATTTTTTTTCCCAACACAACAATAAAATGCTATGTTAATCTATACTTTGGTTCTCTCCCTTCAGAGGGAATACTTCTGATGTGGATGTGAGTCATCACAATTGATAAGATAATGTTTTACTCGTTTCGGATTTTGCTGTGCCTATAGACTGGTTTCAACCATGAAGTGACCAACATCTGGAAGGAAGTGAGGCTCCTCTTAAAGTCTCCGAAACTTCTTGGGCTCTAAGATATTTTTGTTGTATTAAAATGTTCCCTTAGAATGTCCCTCAAAAAGTTTATATAACCTCCACAAGTATCTCTTTTATAATTAAGGGGCAGTTCGTGCAATGGAAAATCTGGGCTTTGGAAAGCTGCTAAAATAAAGGGGAATTGCACCCCTCAACCTGAAGTTTGTGAGCATATGACAGACCTGGGGCTCAGCCACCTCAGCAGTCGGGCGAAGAGGACAGTGCCCTGCCGACGGACTGCCAGCTGTCACAGGAGATGCAGCTGAATCTCCACACTGAAGGGACCCGCTCCACCACCTCTGGGCTGTAATTCCCGCAGTGGGAAGATGACGCATCTGAGAAGGGAGCTGTGGGAGAGCTCTCCCCACAGTGAAATCATTTCACTTTTAAGCCAATGCTGTCAGGTACCTCAGGAAAGCAGCCACAGGCGCTGCTGGCAACTGCAGCACAGCTATGCCAGCTCCTCTCAGACGGCTGGGGAGTGTGAAGGAAATGGGCAACTGGGAAGAAAGAGGCAGTACTGCCTGAACTAGATGAGAGGTAGACAGAAATAGACAGACAGAGATGGACTGATATAGATAATAGATGGTTGACTGATAGAGATTGATATAGATAATAGGTGATGGATAGAGACTGATAGATACAGATAATAAATGATAGATAGTAAATAAATAGAGAGGTAGGGTAGAGGAGGGATATCTGAGGGTCAGGGATATCTCATGAAGTCACTGGGCCTGGCCTTCTCCTTTCCTCAACTATTTGTCACTCCTCACCTTCTCCCCTCTGGAAGTCTGCACCCATGAATGTGTTTTCTGGGAGTCACTAGCATGATTTTAAGGTAAGTTACACATCCCCAACTAAGAGCAGGGTGGGGGCGTAGGATTTAGGAACAGTCGTGGCCTAGAAGTCATGAGGTCTGCACTTGAGCCGGTGCTGCCCTTCCTTGCCAGTATGGCAGTAGGTGAGCACCCCTCACCAGTGTGATGATAGGGGAGCCCCCCTCACCAGCGTGACGATAGGGGGGCCCCCCTCACCATTGTGACGATAAGGGGGCCCCCTTCACCAGTATGATGGTAGGGGAGCCCCCTCACCAGCGTGATGATAAGGGGGCCCCCTCACCAGTGTGACAATAGGGGGCCCCTCACCAGTGTGATTATAGGGGGCCCCCCTCACCAGTGTGACGATAAGGGGGCCCCCTTCACCAGTATGATGGTAGGGGAGCCCCCCTCACCAGCATGATGATAAGGGGGCCCCCTCACCAGTGTGACAATAGGGGGCCCCCTCACCAGTGTGATTATAGGGGAGCCCCCTTCACCAGCGTGACAATAGGGGGGCCCCCCCTCACCAGCGTGACGGTAGGGTATTTCCCTAAGGCCTCTGGGTCTTAGTTTCTATGCTTGATGGAGATTGTACTAGTTTTTTTCCTGTTTAGCACTGTAACTTTAAGACAAAAAGAGTCAAGAAATAAGATACAAAAGAAATACAAATGATTCAGATACCTGCAAAATAGCCTCGGGATAAGGGCCCTTCTGGATCTGCTGCATAATTTTACAATCAATGATGTTCTCTGGGGTCACTGGGGCGACTTCATGGACTCCAACTTTGTTAAACTGAAGCACCTACAATTGGAATTAGAAAAAAGGGGAACATTTTCCTGCTAAATTAGTTCACTTTTAAGCCACTGCTCTCAGGCACCTCTTAGTGGTCCGTGTTGAGTCCCCCACCCTTGTGTCTGGGGAGCGAGCATAGATACTCTGTATTTATACTATGTAATTCATAATGTGATATGTAAATGCTGGCCAACCAAAATATCTCTCACAGGCAGCAGCATGAGTTATTTTACACTAATCCATGCACTGGTTGTTTTGACAATTTGTTGCTCTGAGATGATTAATAACCTCTTAACTAAGTTATCTAAATTATCATCCAACTCATAAATTGCCTTGAAAAAAATGCCTACAAAAATCTAGAGAAGGAAAGGCAGGGTTGTCTAGGCAGGTGGTGGATTTCTGGGCTGGAAGGAGGTGTCAAGTTTGCAGGATCTTTCCCTATTCTTCAAATCATCGTTTAATGTCCCTCCCAATCCTCTCCGAAAAGAAGTGGTCCTGCTCTGCACCACATAAGGGAAGAACAGTCCCTCAGGTTTTCCTCCCTTCTAAGGAAATTGACCCTCAATCAGCGGTCTCCCGGCTGGCACTGAGCCTTCCTGACTCACTGCAAAGCCTTCCAAAGGCCCCTGCTTCTGTGGCGGGTGAGGTGACTCTGGGCCATGCTGATGCCATGGGGAAACTGGTGAGGCAGGCACGTACCACAGAGAAGCAGCTTGGCCTGGGCAGGTCTGAGCCCCATCCTGGACGTTAGAGCTGGGAAGATCCCTCACCACACAGACGTGTCCTGGGGGCGTGTATCCCTTCTATCCATTCCTCTCTTCCCACAATGCCACCACCTTTACCAGCTACCAGCTTCTTCTTGCCTGATTTCCTCATTTGTAAAATGAGCAGGGTAGTGACAGCTTCCACCTCAGAGGATTTTGTATTATGTGGGTAAAATCATAAACCATTCTAAAAAAGGTGCCCGGCTAAGGCGCTAGTAAGCATTAGCTGTTGTTAACAACTACTGCTACGAGGAGGTTTACATCTTATCTTCGATCTTCACAACCGTTTTGCAGGTTGCACATTTTCACTCTCATTTTACAGATGAGAAAACTGAGGCTGGGAGACTTTTGATACCTTTACTTACACACCCAGTGAAGAGCGGCAAAGCCACCACTCCAACTGGGCTGGGTCTGTCCCCAACACCCGTGCTTCCTCCCTCTGTATTTTTCAGTAGGGAATCAACCAGATTTGCCCTTGAATTTTAAAATCTGTACAGTCAGCAGAGTTCTACGAAGACTATATAAAATCTTTGCAGAGTTCCACATGCTTGAAGCACTTTGCAGATATAGAAAAGCTATACTGCACCCAGAGTGACCCATGAGCTACTTTTCTTTTGGTATGAAAATCAATTTTTTAATTTTAACAACCTAGAGTACTTCATTTAGCATTTGCCCTCAAAATATAGTGCTTCTGATCCCTTTACGTTTGAAAAATTAAGTTTTCTAAAGTTTTCAACACAGTTCAGTCTTTGTTTTTTCAAGGTGAAAAAAATAAAGGGGAAGGAGTGTTGCAAAAGTTGAGCAACTGAGTTTCACTTAAGACCTAATGTTTAAACTGCCACAAACACAGGGCGTGATGCCTCCATCCTGTTTCCTCCTGCCAACAGTGAGACTGGGCAACACTGTCCTGTGAACTACTTCAAACGAGGCCCATCTTAAATGGGTCACCGTGTACCTGGGAAGGATATATATATATATACATGGTCAGATACAGTTCTCATGGGAAACCTGAGAGCAGCCAAGGGCATTTTGGCGTGACTGAGAGCATAATACAGGTCTGTGAGAAACCAGAGCCTGTACTTAAAGCATTTGATTTTAATGTTTGTGTATATATGAATGTGAAAGAATTGTAATTATATGATGACCTCATCCTGGGTCACTAACCTAGGACACAACAAGATCATGTGATTTTAAATGTGTGGAATTCGTCCCATCAGACATTACAGCACACAGGTGAGGTTCAGTGTTTCAGAGCGCAGAGGCAGTGAAAGTCCCTGACTGAGCTTGTATCCATTCACCGAGGAAGGAAACCAGCGACCTTGACAGAACTACCTTACAATGCTGGCCCCCGCCCCCTGCCTTGTCCACCTTGATTTTGAAGACTGGCCGTGATGCCAGTTCCCTTTCTGCTGACATGACCTCTCGGGGTGGATAACATGGCTGAGGCCCTTCGGAAGTCACACTGCCCTGGTGCCTCAGCAGGAGGGTGATGACCACAGCCCTCTTCAAACCTTCAGGAGGACTCCTTTGCATGAATGGGGAAAACTGCACCACAGTGGCAGAGCAATGCAGGAGCCTGAGCTAAGAGGAAACCTTAGGAGCCCCTGGGAAAGCTGCTTCATTCATACTCCCAGTCTCACTATCTGTAAAGTGACACTGGACTTAAAACCAAAAGAGATAAAGCATGCAAAATACTTGGAAAGGTTCAAACATTATATGATTAAAATGTAAGATGTTGCCACTATCCAGCCTTGTAAGATAAGAAACCCCACTATGCCTTCTGCTCTCTACAGTGGCTGGTTCCACAATTTGGCTGTTTTATAGACTTAATTTATAGAACTCCTGTTGCAACGGCATGTGATGATTGCTGACCTTGTTACAGCCAAGGTGTCTCAAGCATAAAATCAGAGCGATTCTACATTTCGGGAACCATTTGGTCTGGATTTAGAGCTTTCCCAGAAACTTACCTTGGCCATCTGGTCTGCAGTGTTGCCCCTGGCCCCCAGGTAGACCATGGCCATAGTGGATGAGATGCTCCATGGAGAGAAGAAGAGATTCTGGGTGGTGCTTATGTTTGCCAGATGCCTGAAGAAATTGAGGGCAAAGATCGTGTTGGCCACATAAAGTTCTTCCATTGTTTCAGTCTAGAAGAAACTAAGAAAGAAAAACCAGCTCTGAAAAATGACTCAGCCGTTTCAGTGACATCAGCGAGCAGACATCCTGCTGCCAAGCAGGGGTCCCTCTGTTTTCCCTTCATGGATCCGCATGACATAGGCCATGCGACCTGTGCAGCCCCACGCTTAGCATAATGCTCTGCCGTCATCCTCTTGAACTTCTTACTAATTTTAAACAAGGGGCTCTGCATGTTCCTTTTGCATTGGACCCCGCAGATAAGGTAGCCAATCCTGAGATATAGTGAGCAGTTATATACGGGTAGACACTCCACAAAAACAGTGACAATAAATAACCTTTACTGAATTCCTACTGTACAAGAGACACTGCTCTAAGCATTTTACCTGTACCAACCACTCAATCCTTACTGAAGCCTTATGAGGAAGGCATTGCTATCCCTGTTCTACAATAGAAGAAAATACTGATAGAGAGGATCAGAAAAGTGACCAGTGTCACTTGATTATCCGGAAAAGGACTAAGAATTGAAGCCAGGTGGGTGGCCTCCAGGGTCATGCCTTCAACTCTATGCTGCACGCGCAAATGCACACGACACACACTGGTAATCACACACATATTCAAATGGATGCCACAGGCATTTGCTGGACCCCGTTGAGACAGTCAGTCTTCTTTCAAATTCCCTGCTTTTAGAAGTGGCTTAGCCTCACTGTTTGAGGGGTGCTATCTTCACCCAGCTTCTACCTCCAGTACCAATACACATACACACAGCCTGGCTATAAAACAGCTTCCTCCGCTGAGGAGTGCAGTACGGCAGTGCTGGAACAGCCCCTTCTCCTGCCACCCCCAGCAGGGAATCAGTCCCAGGCAGCACCACAGGGATCACCCTGGGCATGTGAAACCCACAGCCCCATCAGCCACCTGAAGATGAATGAAGGACATGCCTTCCCTGACCTAAGGCTGCATGCAGTGGAATGCCTAGACACACCCAAGGCAGGTGGTATCTGTTGGTAATGGCCAGTGATCAGCTTTCTGACTGTATTATTACGCTTTCACGGTGCTTAAAACACACCCTTAGTTACCAAAATATGTAAACATCTCAAACGACGCTGACACTCATCATCTCACTGGAAACCTTCCTGTGACAAGGGCTTCTCAGAACTGGGGAGGCAGGAGGTGACCCCAGGGTAGGCAGGTGCTGCTACCATCACTTCCTCTCTGATCCATGGACATCTTGAACTTAACTCATGAACATTTCTTTTTAAGAAAGTGATTACAATTTGTATCAAAATTTCTCTTTTGAAATGCCACCCAATAGTATTTTATCAAGACAAAATAGTAAGTTTAGTAAAACTTGTCCCTGAGACTCTTACCACTTCTTCTCACTTAATCTTCACATGATCTATATGAGATAGATACTATAATCATTATGTTGCAGGTTATATTCTGATGCTCAGAGAGGTTAGGTAACTTGTGTAAGGTCGCAGAACTTGTATGGAATGGTGCAGTGACTTAAGCCTAGGTCTGCTTCAGGAAACTGCTCTGTCCAACATCTCACACTATCTCACCTGCTGATGTTTAACTTCATATTATGTTAAGAGTTTAGGCAAGATGCTCTTTTGAGAAATGCTAGAAAGAGGAAATAAAAAGAGGAAGGTAGCAAGTCTATAACGCTCCTAGAAGGCTGATTAAATTTTTAAAAAGTCACTGTTTTTTTCTCTTGCTTTAACACCAATAGTAAATTAACTAGAATGGCTCAGAAATCTGTTTCCTCTCCTGACTACTGATTTAAAATTGTCTTCATAATTAGTCTTACTCTGTAGATCTTTTTTGTAAGTTATCTCAATGTTTTGGAAACAAACCGAGAATTGGTAACATAAAATATTTCTCTATTCCCACATGAAAAAAATAAAAGATCAGAACTATTAAAGTAAACGTAGGCTTCTCCTATACCTAATTCTTTACAATAATGTGTATAGTGGTCACTTTGACACTAATAAAATTTAACTGTCAATACAAATTGTCAGAGAAGACTTTTAAGCCAAATTAGAATTTCAGGTGATTTTATAAAGAAAAAAAAAGTACCAGAGGACAGAATTAAATTGTCCCAGATGCATTTCTTTCTTTTAAAAAAAGTCTTAATTTTATTTTTAAAATAAGATGCAGTTAACTCCATTTAACATAAAATAATATCTGATGTCTATATTGCACAACTAGTTTCAAAGCCTAGACTGAATCTTGGCTTTCTGAGTCCAAATCCAGTGCTTTTCTACAAATCTTTCAAATGAGGTTTGAGAAGTTTGTCGTTTTAGAAATCTGTAAGGCAGACATATACAATGTTATCTGACTCTCAGGCAGCTCCATGCCTTACATTTGGATGAGAATCTGCCTAGGACGATGTATAATTGAAGTCACTGAGTGACATTATATAGCATAATCTCCCAGAACAGGTAACACCTGTCATAAATTTCTTAACACTATAGTAAGTTATAGACCTTCATTAACTTTCAAATACGATGCTTCTAATTAATGTTTAATATTATCACTGGGAAAAATGGAAGGAAAGAATACATGGGACTAGGCTCCGTGATTTCTGTATCGCTTCTTGCCGCACAAGTTGGCACATGTGCCACTGAAATTTGGCACAGGGGACAAAGGACTTGGGAGGTGCTGCCAGGCACTGGCCACAGTCTCTCTTCTCACTGGCACTGGATGTGAGATTTGAGTTTTCTATGGCATTTAAAAAAGTTTTTTTTGTGACTACACAGTGCAAATATTTTGAAACTGACTACAAAAATCAATGAGAACAAAGAGAAAGCAATAACTTCAAGGAAACTTCCCATCCAAAGTTATATTTTCCCTCCCCAAAATTAAAAGCTGTTTCTGCTATATGATGACTTTCATAATGGAAAATCACCTCTTCACAAGGCATTAAGTTATTTATTGAACTATCACTTCAGTCAGTCCAACAACCAGTCTGGCTGATTTTTTTCTTTCACTATTTTGACTGATGATTGGCCAGTAAATACTCAACAAAGTCAATAAATATATTCTGGTATTAAACTAAACTAACTCAAGTTGTTGCTTAATTTCTGAAATTTCTGGTTGTTTTAGATGAAAATAGAGTCATCCTTTAATTTTTATTATATTCATATACAAATTTTATATTACTTGCAACTACTTAAATTAACATTTTCATTGATCTAGCTATTTCCATCAAATTCACTGTCAAAACACTAGCTATTCAACAATGTGCCTGTTCTAACCTGTTTCATAAAATTGACATCACAACGTGAATGTACAGTATGGTTTGGTTAATGTTACATAGGCATTTTCTTGCTTCTGAGATTTAAGATTAAGTCTTAGTATAACTTTAATGCAAAACTTGAGCTAAAATATTTTTAGTTAAACAAACATCTAAGTGAGAAAACACCACTAAAATTTTACCATCTTCAAAAAACATTCCACATTTTAATTTTCATTATATTACTCACCAGCATGAAGGAAAACAAAATCAAACCTCCTTTCATACAGACAGCCATGCAGAACACTGACATACCTTGTAATTCTCTGAGGTGCTATATGACAGGAAACAGTCCTCTGAGAGGTGTTAGAGATCAGACATGGTAGTGACTGGTTTTATAAAGCTCTGCTCCTCCCACAAAGCTTTTTTTTCCTCTCTCTTTCTAATCTATATCCTTTGAGTGATTCAACATTTTACTCACAGAGACATCACTTAGAAGAAAACCTTTTATTTGCTAAGGCATCATTTAAGAAATTTGTTGGGGGATGACATCATCCAGAAACTTTGGAATTTGGCAATATCTGCCCATGCCTGCTAAAATTAGCTAAAGCCTATGAGCCCTGTTTTCTAGGTCCCCTCCATACCTGTGTTCAAAGATAGTACCAAATTGTATCCACAGGGATGGCCTTTAAGTTCACAAACTTAAAGACAGTGGAATCCTTTCTTTTGAGTCTAGGGGCCCCCTAGACTCAAAATAATTCTGGGTCCCTCCCTAATCCGGCTAGAGCTACAGCTAAATTCTTTTACATGTGCCCTGGTTAGAACAACAGAGCTTATCTTTTAGGGAAAAAAAAAAAGCAGTGAAAATACATACATTGAGTAGTTCAATTTTTAAACTTTGAGTAAATCGAAAGTGTTGATAGGAAATAATCATGTTGAAAACTTAAGAAAATCACAAGATTTTTACATACAATCAAAGGAATTTGAGGAACAAAAACTGATTAAAGACCTGCATTATGGAATATAATTTGAGTCTGAAAATTTTGTATTGATATTTATGTAAATTTTTAAATATTGTTTACACTGTTAGAACATATTGAAATTGTGTGAAAACACATTGTGAAGGTGGCTTCTCTTTGCTTTAGCAAAGAAGAAATCACCAAGGGACCAGGGATGAAGAGAGCTAACTGCACCAGGAGTCTTCTCAGCTGGTGTGGCAAGCTCCATGTCTGTGCGTAAAGAGCTGGACTGACCATCTGGAGAGTCAGTGCAACCAAGGTCATGGCTTTGAGCCTGTGTGAGCTTCTTAGCTTGGCTGTGGTCCACAAGGCCAGATTTATCCTTATCTAGTCTTGCTAATGTGAGTCTCTGGTCAAAAGGAATAGGGTGACTTAACCCAAAAACCCTTGCTCTTATTAGAAGGGCAATGGGACAGATATGGTCTTCAGAATCTGTGTCTGGCAGTCCAAAACCAAATTATTTGATTTTTTAATTGCTGGATGATCTCATGTTACATAAAGAAGAGCTGGAATTCCCCTCTCAACAATGATCTCTCAACTCCTAAGTTCCTGCATGGAGCCAAGGGAAACTTTTAGGCCGCCAGTGACCCTTTCATAAGTTTAGCATTCCCTCAGTGCTCCGCGGTCTCGGCCTCTGTGAGTGTTGAGTAGCAGCCCTGGGCTGGGAGTCTAGGTCTCTCTTCCTTTTCAGCCTCAGTCCCCTGGAGGTTACCCTCTGGCAATGCATATGTTATCACTCGGTTCAACTGTTCTTTATCCACACCGGAGCAAACCGACAGGCTGCTGAGCCAATAGCGAATGTACCTCCAACTCTAGCCACCCTTTGCTTTGCTCACTTTCGGGCTCTACCATTCCCACTTCATTGCTTTCATCCAAGTCATTCTTCTCATCACGAAGGCCATGCTTCCTTCTCCCCTCTGATCCAGATCTGTGAGGTGCAACTCACACCCCCCCAGCTTCCATAAAATAGAGTCTAACTTCTACAACCCTCGGTGAACTCCTGCTACATAGAATGGCATCTCTTACAGCTAAGCCTGCAATATAATAATGCATTACTCATGATAACTAATCTAGTGTATTCCAGATGTTCCATCTGAGTTGGCCTTTTGTGCCTAGCCAGATTATGTACTTGGTTCCTCTTTAGCAGCAAGAACAGTGCTGAGAGCATTAAGTGGGTACTTATAAAACATTTTTTGACAAATTGAGTAACATGACCAAATTCTCAAGAAAGGCTCTGTAATACGGTGAACAAAGGTGTGAATTCAGAGAGACCCAGAAAGTTCTGGTTTGAATCTTCCATCTGCCATTTGCCAGTGGTTAAATCTTACATGGATTTATCAACCTCTCTGAGCTTTAATTTCCTAATAATGCTCTATGGCTGACAATGCTACATTGCCTACACAGAAGTTATCTCCTTTTGGTATCCTTCTTCTTGATTGTGTTTAGATATTGTTAAGAGATTTCTTGCTCTTGGGGAAGGAGAGCCTAGTTACTAGTCTAGGAGGTGACTGTATAACCCCGTTTTGGTCAGTGTGCTGGAAATCTGCTGAGTAGTGTTTGGGGAAATGTTTCCTTCCTGATAAGAGGGAGACATGCAAAGAGAACCTCCCTATCCTACTCCATCCCCTCCTACTCAACTTTGAGAATGGTCGCATGCGGATGTGATGGCAGGAAGTGCTACAGCCATAACGTAACCAGAGGGAGGCTAAGAGATTTGCAGAGATGCCAAACTGGAGCCCTGACATCAGAGAGCTCCTATTCCAATGCTGGAAACCACCCACCTCCAGTTTTTGCTCTTGTTGTAACTGTTACATAAAATAATAAATAATAATCTGTATTAGTTAAGCATTGTTAGATACCTTGGGCCCGCTGTCATTTGCAGCCAAAAGCACCCCTAAATGAATATTCTTCACAGACTTTTGTGAAGAATAGATGAGATGTCTGTCAAGTACTTAACATATTATCTTTCATACAGTAAGGGCTCCATAGTGTTTGCTAGTATAACAACGATTATTGATGGCAGGTTTGGGAGTTGCCTTCCTGCCTAGATTGGAGCAATTCTATAAGCTTGCTATAAAAAGAGAAGACATTCACACAGTAAACAATTAGAGAAAGTTGTAAAAGGCAATATACAACTCAATGCCAAGTTGAGTGGCACCAATTGTAGGAAGTATCATAGGAAGGAGGGGAAAGGATTGATAAATGTGTGTGGGGGCCACAAGGAAACAGTGACAATAAATGGAGGAGTTAATGACTGAAAGGAAAAAGCACTACACTTACGGTAGTAGGAAGCAGTGATCACTGAGCAGCTGCCAAGAGGTGCCCAGAGCAAACTGGGTGTTATAGGGGAGGAAGAGAGAGGGGAGAGAACAGCATCTCATAGAGGGGCCTCTGGACCAGACGGAGGGGAGACCTAATCCTGCCCTAAACCTGGGATAAGGGAAGTGACAAAGAAAAATCTGGAAAGTCTGTAAGAGGAACCAAAGGATGAGACACCTTTTAGAAAGACAAGTCAGTACCCAGTCAGTAAGCAAAGAAGAGCAGAGCTACCACAAATCTTTGCTGATGTTATTATAAAAAATTGGGTTAGGTCTCTCCATTAACCTGAAATAGCACATGTGACAGTTGGAGGGCAGACCACTGCTATGGAAGCTGAGAAGAGTGGAACAGAGAGTCTTTCACCATCTCACTGTCTTATCTTCTAGGATAGTGTGTACAAGATAATCATAAGTGGAAAAAGGAAGGATATAAAATTATACATGCAGTATGACCTCAGCTATATAAATAAAATACATGTAAAAATATGACTTGAAGGACGTACGGCACGTATGAACAGTGACTGTCTTTGAGTGGTAACTTAGGCATATTTGTCACTTTTTTCTTTTACTTTAAAAAATTTCCCACATGTTCCACAATAGGTATGCATTACTTTTAAAATCAGAAATATATTATCAAAGTATCTATATTGAGGTGTTTATTTTTTTCCAATGGCACTACAATGAATCATGTAGAAAGGAGAAATAATACCCAAAATAAGAAAACAACTTTATGAATCAAGTTCTAATATTCTAATTTGGAAATTGCGTACGCTGTCCTTTTTCTTTGAAACACCTATCCAGCTGTGATTAGATGACCAAACAGTTAACTGTTCAGTCTCTCTCACTGCTAGATGGCAGTGATAGTTACCTCAATGACTGGGATAAGCACGTGACTCAGATTAAGGTGCAAAGTATTTGCTAAATGACTTACTCATGCTCAACGTGTTGCAATGTGTATCTATTCTTCTGTCCACTTTGAATGAACAACCGCTGGTGCTTCCATAATTATCCTTTACACGTGATTTGCTGGTAGATGGGGAATATGCAAATTAGAAAAATGTGTCATCTCTACATCAGCAGTAATGTTACCACTGAAATCATCCAAAGCATGATACAATGGTAGGTCAAAAAGGAAGTCCCTTTTTGACATAAAATTCCCTATAATGATCATATTTTATTAATGGCTTTCAGGTAAATATATTGAAACATTATTTTTATAACAAAGGTCATTAACAGTAATTAGCCTTAGTATTTCAACAACATGATTTGCCCTAGAAATTTAAGTAGCTGTTACTGTGAGTAGGACTAAATATACTGGGAGGTGGTCAGTTCTATGGTGTGAATTTGGGGTCACATTGACAAAACATCCTCCAATACATACTTCTTGAAATAGCTTTATCAGAGAAGAAACATCTCCTTTATAATTAGCAATTAAATTTACCATGTTAATGGCTCTGGGAGAAATAATACATGTTTCCAAATTTCTGCCTACAGGGTTTTGATGGAGTGGAGAGAGAAAAGATCCGGAAAGAAGTTTCAGGGTGTGGGAAGAAGAAAGGCAAAAGAATAAGAAGGCTTTGACAGGGAGTGGGCCTAGGCCACAGAGAGGGCCAGTCCTGGAATCCAGGCCAACAGAAAACAAGCCACATCTATTTTAAGACACTGCCCTGGGCCAACCAAGAGTGTGAGAAAGTTTGCACAAGAAACAAGCTTTGTTAGGGAGTGTAGCACCTCAAGTCAGAGTATTATCTTGTTACCAAGTGATAACTGCAACATAGATGCCAAAACTGGTAGTCTGTGAGAACAAATATCCACTGTTCTGTGATTCAGCTATTCCAGAAAGCCAACAACCATCCTAAAATGTGTCATGCCAGAAGCCTGCAAAGAGAGACTGCATTTTCAGAGCAGCCACAGAATGCACTGTGAATCATAAATTCACTCATCCTGAACACCAGGTGTACCTCTAGGCTTAAAATGATGCATTTCCTTAAAAGATCTAATGATAGAACACTGGACTCATGTAACCACAATTGCATGTATATTCAACTCTCTATTATCCTTGTGGATTATTTTTGGATAAATGGATTATTTATATTACTCAAGGAGTCTTAATTTAGTCTCTTATCTAGTGTGTTCCCTGGCCAATGTTGTATGCCTAGGAAAAGTAACACATTTCAATGTCAACGTTTGTAAAACATATTTAGAAGGAAAACAAATAATCACATAATCATTGAATGCATTCCAAATCCAGAGGTCAGTTACTTTTGTTATACTCTCTTATCTGTTTTACCTTCTGTATCTTTTTTCATTAAGAGTAGATTTAAAAAAAAAAGACCACTTGACACTACTAAAATGCATACATGATTGACACAGAGATTTCAGATTTGGTGCCATATAAAATGGCTGGGATTTGGTTCCATGTAAAAATGACCAGGGTTTAGTTTTATGTGAAATGACTGGGGGAATCCCTTGATTTCTAGGAAGGAAATATCATAGAAAAAGGAGATGAATTGTGAGTGATGTGTTTTTTCACAGGGTTGGACTGGCAAATTTATATTGCCTTCAAGTCATGACAGTCTTTAGGTTGTGAAAAAATGTAGAGAGAGAGGACATTACTGTGCAGTTCTCCCCCTGTTAATTAGTCACAATGCACAGAATCTGTGGACGGGAATGTGAGAATATAGATGGGATGCTTGGAGAGAAGGAGAGGAGATACCAAAGGCTCGTGTAGCTCCAGCTCCAGCCAGAGCCTCTCCCCATATCTGAGACCTCCAAATCCAGCCTCGAGTGGACATCACCTGCTGCTCATGGCCACCCTGGTTTCAGCCTGTCCAAAACAGGACATGGCCTTGCCTCGTCATTGTCCCAGACCTGTCTCTCCTCATCTGCTTCCCACCTGCCCACTAATCATCCAAGCCAAGGTCAAAGCAACACCCTTAACTCTTTTTCTCCACTTTCACATCAATCATTTAACAAGTCCCACTAATTTTAGTTTTGAAAAATGTTTTGAGTTGATATGCTCCTCTTTTTCTCTAACACTGGCTTTGTTCTTCACCATCTCTGGCCTGCTCTCCTGTTTCTAGTGTCTTGTCTCTTAAGCCAAAAGATTGATCTATTTACATTGTAAGTCCGACCTAGCCAGGACACTTCCTAAAAATCCTCCAGTGAGTCCCCATTAAATGCACAATAAAGTCCTAACTGGGTTCACATGGATCCAAGACCATCTGGAGCAAATCACATGAACTTAAATATTGTAAATAAGTCTATAATATCTGGTACATAGTAGGTACTCAAATTTGATAGTGTTAATGATTACCTCTATTACTGTACTTAGAAAATTGTATTGAAATTCTATTTTTACATACTTGTTTCCCCAGTAAGTCTCTCAAGAGCAGAAACTGTCTCTCTCGTGTTTTTATACCCACAACATTTAGTGTAATATGTGCTCACTGGAGATTACTTAACACTTTATGAACTAAACTGAAAACAAACTTTGTATCAAAGTTTTGAACCTCCCTAGCACTTCTGAGTTTGCCTCATAGTGTGGCCCTCCTTCTCCTCTTCCTTTGCTATGAGGATAAAAAACTGTCATCCAGGACAGGGAGCTGTAAAGGGTGAGTCTCATCAACTAGATGACAGGTGAATGCTGGAATCCTGGCTGAGGAGCTTGGGGAATTTCAGGGCCAGGTGCTAGGCTAGAACTACCTATGCAAAGAAGCAGACCACCTTGATGTTGGCTAGCTGCAAGAGACACAGAGGGGATCCCACCTGTGGCAGGGGAAATACCTCCTCTGTTCTAGGTTCTGGGGGAAGGCATCATAGGTCTTGGGACCCCTGAAGTTCTAAGCAGTGAGCCAGTATCTCAAGTGCCAAGAAAGCAGGCAAAAAGCTAAGACAGATGCTAAGGGCTAAGGCCACAGGAGGAAGACTCATAAGGAAAGAAAACTACTCCATTTGCCTCCATTTCCTAAGTTTTGTATGATACACTAGACTATAAACAGAAATAAATAAAACTTTTAATAGAAAAGAAACTTTTGAAGATGCTGCTAAACACTATGCTCCAGGTAATAGATTACCTGGTATGTATATATCTTTGTGACTGTCTCTTAGACTTACAAATGTTTAACAACTCTTACTCCATAACAAGTTCCTGTTTGCCTGGACATGAGTGCATTAAGCCCATTTCAAAATTTTGTTGGAAACTTCATGATCAAGGAGAGAAACCTTTGGTCATCACACTTTTCTATGGAGAGTCATGATCCTTTAGCCTATAGCTGTGACTCATATTGAAATTATGTTGCATGATTTTCTAATACAGCATCATAATCTCGATGTAAGATCCTCTTTCTTCTTATGATAATAGTGTGGAAAGTTAAGCCCATAGCCTGCATTCCCAAAAGTTCTAATATAGTCATTTAAAGTATCATGATGATCATGAGTTCCAACAACTCTGGATAAAATTATAAGGTAGGAAAGATTCGAAAAAAATCAAATGTTTTATATGTAAAACTAGATGTTATTACAAATAAAATAATATGGGTGAAGCATTAGGCAGAATGTCTAATCACAATAAGCACTCAATATTACTATCATTATTATTATTACTGTCAAAGTAATAATAATTTTCTGGTAATTATTGTTATTGTTATTACTAATTATTACTATCAAAGTATTGTTAGTAACACTTGAATGTTATACTAATGTCTGGTAATAATCACATGATTATGAGCAGGTCATTGAACTTCTTTGGGCATCCCTTACTGTACCTTTTAGTGGTTCCACACAATTCATAAAATATTTTGATGCACATTATCTTATTTAATATTTTCAATGACTTCTGTAGGATAAATCATTGTTTCACCACTGAATAACCAGAAGAGTAGTCAATGGACTTGCCTCATAGTTAATGAATGGCAAGGATTAAATTATACTGAAATGTTTTAGAGTTACCAAATTTTGGTTAGATCAACATTTGTTGTTCATTATAACTATGTTCATGCAATTCACAGCTGGATCATATTCTATAATTATACTTCTTGTACATTTTGTTTTCCTAACATTATTATCTCCTTAAAAAATTTTTATATATAATTATTTTTTATACATATATTTATAGAGAGAGAGAGCTATACAAGAGATAACAAATGCTGGCATGAATGTGAAGAAAAGTGAACCCTTGTACACTGTTGGTGGGACTGTAAATTTTTATATATACTTATTTTATTTCTATATATATACTTATCATTAAGTCAACCACAAAGCTTCTCTTAATATACCATACAGTATGGGACTGGCATAAAAACAGATAGATTAACCAATGGAACAGAATGAGAGCCCAAAAAATGAACCCAGGCATGTACAATCAACTAATTTGACAAAAGAGCCAAAATACTCGATGGAGAAAAGATAGTCTCTTCAATAAATGGTGCTGAGATAACTGAATATTCAGATATAAGAGAATAAAACTGGATTCATATTTTACACCACTTGCAAAAATTAACTCAAGTGGATTAAAGACTCAGGTGTAAGAGCTAAAATCATGAAACTCCTAGAAGAAAGCATAGGAACAAAGCCCCTTGACATAGGGTCTGAATAATGATTTTTTGCATATGAGACCTAAAGCACAAGCAACAAAATCTAAAGTAAACAAGTGGGACCACATCGAACTAAAAAGCTTCTGCACAGCAAAAGAAACCATCAACAAAGTGAAACAACCTACAGAATGGGAAAAAATATTTGCAAACTGCATATCTGATAAGGGGCTAATAGCCAAAATATATAAAGAACTCATACAACTCCATAGGAAAGACACAACCCAATTTAAGAATGGGTAAGTGATCTAAATAGACATTTTTCCAAAAAAGACGCACAAAAAGCCAACAGGTTCATGAAAAGATGCTTAACATCACTAGTCATCAGCGAAATGCAAATTAGAACCACAATAAGATATCACTTCATGTTGTTAGAATGGCCATTATCAAAAAGACAAGTGATAACGAGTGCTGGCATGGATGTGGAGAAAAGTGAACCCTTGTACACTGTTGGTGGGACTGCAAATTGCTACAGCAACTATGGAAAACACTATGGGGTATCCTCAGAAAATTAAAAACAGAACTACCATATGATCCAGCAATTCTGCTTCTGGGAATATATCTAAAGGTAATGAAAACACTAACTTGAAAAGCTATCTGTACCCCCATGGTCATACCAGCATGATTTACAGTAGGTAAGACATGGAACCAACCTCAGTGTCCATCAGTGGATGAATGGATAAAGAAGTTATATATACAATGGAACAGCATTCAGCCATTAAAAAAAATGAAGAAATTCTACCACAGTGACATCAATAGACCTAAAAGGCATTATGCTAAGTAAAATGAGTCAGACAGTGGAAGACAAATACTATATGATCTTACTTATATATGGAATTTTTAAAAAAAGCTAAACTCATAGAGAGATCAGACTTGTTATCAGAGTAGGTGGCTGGGGGATGGTGAACTGGAGGGAGGTGGTCAAAAGGTACAAATGTCCAGTTAAAAGATAAGGAAGTAGTAGGAATGTAATGTACAACACGAGGACAAAAGCTAACACTGCCATATGATATTTAAGAAAGTTGTTAGAGAGAGTAAATCCCAAGAACTCTCATCACAAGGAGAAATTTTTTTTCCTTTAATCTTTCTTTTCTTTTTTATTGTATCTGTATAAGGAGATCAATGTTAGCTGAACCTATTTTGGTAATCATAAAGTGTATAAATCAAACCATCATTCTGTCTATCTTAAGTTTATACAGTGATGTATGACAATTATTTTTCAATAAACCTGGAAAAAATATAAACCCTTGAGATACCTAATCAATTTCATCTTCTTAAAATAATAATGCTGCTCAGAGCCTCTGGCCTGCTCCAGCCCAGACAGGTTGTTCTAGAGTCCCTAGCGAGTTTGTGCTCCTGTGATGACCTAAAAGCCTGTGGGTTTCTTCCACAACTCCCTTGGATTGGATTCTCCTTTTCCTCCATCCTTTACTGTCCTCTTGGTTTGCTGACTCATTTTTGTGGAGCACAGGCTTCATTAGCCATTTGAGAGTCATAGGGAGTTAGGTTTTCAGATGTTGAACATGTGAAAATGCCTTTTCTCTCTCTTGCACTAGACTGGTAGTTTGGTGATACATAGAATTCTAGGCTAAAAAATATTTTCCCTCCAAAACTGAAGGCATTTTCTGTCGTATTCTAGCTTTAGTCTTACTGTTAAGAAGTCCCATGTTGTTCTCATTTCAGATCTTTTGTATATGACCTTAATTTTGATCTCCGGAAGCTTATAGAATTTTTTCTGCCTCTAAAGTCCTGAAATTTCACAATGATGGGCCGTGGGGTGGCCTTATTTCTATCCATTTTATTGGTACTCAATAGGCCCTTTTAATGTGGAAGCTTATATCATTCAATCCTGAGAAATTTTCTTGAATTATTTCTTTTTGGTTTTTTTATTTATTTTCTGTTACATTTCTACTATAATATTTAATGCATAGGAGGAAATATTACCATTAGCTTCCATGAACTTCTCTGAATTCTCCCCCATTCTATTCTCTGCCTACTGATTTCCATGTAAATATACACCTTCTGAATTTACACTAGTCATTCTCTAGTTTTATTTTTGTATCTTTATCATGAAAGTCTGACCAAATTATAGGTTATTTTTGCTTGTGTGTGAGGTTTTTTAAAATTTGGCATTATTGTACAAATAGTCTAGAGTGGGGGATCAGCAAATTTGTTTGGTAAAGGGCCAGATAGTAAATATTTTAGTCTTGGTAGGCCATTGGTCTCTGTCACCACTATGTCATAATGGGAAAGCAGACAGTACACAATTGAGTTCGGCTTGTTTAAATACAATTTTTCTTACAAAAAGAGGTGGCAGGCCATTTGCTGTAGTTTATTGTCTCTTGCTCTAGAGAAGATGTACATAGGAAATACACGAGTTTCTGTAGGGTTTATACAAAGGGATGCCAAATTCCTTACAAAAAATTTATATATCCTACAAAGTCTTCAAGATCTTGGTTGTTCTACTCTAAATTATTCCAAAGTTTAGCCAGGTTGTTTCTTGTAGGTATAGTTCACTTTTTCATTGCTATTCCATTGAGTGAATTAAACTGTCCCAAATTATGTGTCTATTCTCCTGTCAAAACATATTTAAGTTGTTTCTAGTTTTTGTCTTCTGAGGTGGTATTTGAGTATATATTCTCACCACCACTATATACAAAGACCAATACACATCTCTTCAGCACTTGATATTGCCAGATTTGGTAATTTTTGACCATCTAATGTGTAAAATGGTGTCATAATTTGCGTTTGCCTGATTGTCAAGGAGACTGGACATCCTTTGATAATAACATGAGGATGAGGATTTTCTCTTCTGTGAAATGCTTATTTGAATTACATTTTTGTGGGGGAAGAAAGGTTGGGGAGGCATTTTTTTGTTTGGTTATTAGTCTTTCTCTAATTTTAGTACTGACTGACTAAAATTCTATATGTGTGGCCAAAGCATTCTAATTTAGCATTTTAGAAACTTTGTTTAGGATGTGTTTTGATGCTATTAAATCTATACTTTCTTAAACGCCTTGCATTTTGTGCCTTTTTAAGGAAATCTTTTCTTTCTCATAGTCAGAAAAATATTCTCCTACAGCAAATTCTAAAACTGTGGACTCTGAAGAGGACCAGGGCTACTTGAAAAAATGCTTGATGGCAACGCTGATCTTTTCTATGCCTGGTGTACTGCACTCTGGGAGATACCATGTTGTTCTCTCTCCAGGGAATCAACTCGCAGTCCCCTGCCTTCCCTCCTGGCGGTGGAGGAGTGTGGGAGAGGACTGCATGTGTCAGACTGTCTCTTCACCAGGCTACTAATCTTCCCATTTGTCTATTTTTGACTCCAGCGTCCATTCCTGAGGCTCCAGGTGCTGCTAATTTTTCAGCCTTTAGATATTCTGTGGATGCATTAAAGGATCAGCCTTCCCCACTGCTCACGTTCTAGGATTCAACTTTCTTGGTTCTGTTAAATCAATCACCACTCGTAACGACCAATCACTTCTTAGCCTCCAGAAAGTGATTGCTGTTACAGTCTCCCTGATTCCCTTTATCTTCCTGGGATAATGCTATAAAACAACGGTGGCAAAATAAGAAAACTTTACAATTTTCTTGTGTGATTTTACAAAGGTTAAATGAGCATGTGTAATCTCCCAAAATTTCCACAGCAACCCTCCGGAGATGGTGTCCCCGTGTTAGCTGGCTGGCTGCATCGTGACTCTGACAGCAGGAATTTTCAGCATTGTGGAAAAGGCATTTTTTTGCTGTTGGGGGCCCCTTGGTGATCAACCTGTTTTACCGCAGAGGCTTCTCATTATGAGTTGTGGCGTGACATCTTAATGATGCATAGCTGAGTCAAGTGATGTACCTGAGAGTTTTCAAAATGCTTCTCAAGCTTAAATTGTGGGGTCAGCGCTAAATCCACCTTATTTTATACTTTTCTCTTTCCTACTCTATCCACTCCCAGCCCCTCCCTCCTCAGCGTCTCTCTCCCAGCCCCCACCCCAAAAGATACTGGTTCCTGGTCAGATAACACAGGCTATAGTCTGGGAACTGGGGCCCTGCAAGCCTGGCGTGCCCGGGCACCGAGCAGGGATGTGGGCACTGTCCTGCTTTCAGCCAGGAGTGCATTCCCCGTGCCCTGATAACAGCTGCAAGGCCAGGCAGCCTTCACATGAAGAGCTTTCTGTGTCCACCACCTGGCAGCTCTGATCTTGATGCTTATGCTTGCTAGGTTAGGAGGTCAGCAAATCATTTTTCTAACACTCTAGAGTCAAGTTTCTTAGAAATCAATATGCATACACATCTCCTGGTGATCTTAACATGCAAACTCTGATTAACTAGGCCCTCAGTGAAGGCTGAGTCCACATTTCTAACAAGTTCCTTGGTGTTGGACCATCTTAGACCAAATGCCTCTGGTCTGAGGCCACACCATGACCAACAAGGAACTGGGTGCTCTTTCCTTCTTTGTATCCTGTCTACAATCTGCCACACTGTGGGGGTGTAGGGGACCCTGGGGGTGCCTAGCCTACATGCTCCTCCCCCTGCTTCTGTCTGCTTTGCTGCTAATGACTGGCCCATGCAACATTTAGAGAATTTCTGCTGGATGCTAGAGCCACGCCCCAGTCAGGAGAGCTGGGAGTGCCTGGGAGTTCTGCATCTGCCACTGGAAGCCCAAAGAGTTACCTTCACAACCCCCAGGCTGAGTCTGCAACTTCCCTTGAAACTCCACCCTTACTTGCCTTTTGCCTGTCCTTACCCAGCCGCCCCTATATCCTCCCTGGTTTTCCCTGGGGGCACTTCCTAAAATAAATCACTTCTACAGGAGTCCCAGCTTAAGATCTGCTTTGAGAGAGAGAACCCCACCTAAAACAGGTGGCCAAGGTGGTTCATGGAATCTAATGACATCTAAGAGGGATTACAGCAGAAAATCCCACATTACGAGACTGCATGCTGCTGTTTCCCAGCACGGCGCCAGCACATAGTAAGTGCTTCATCAATTTTTGCTTTATAAAGTAAACTCTTATATCAGGACCCACAAGTGAAGGCCACCCCAACGGCCAGGCCCACGTCACAAATCTAAACCTAAGTCAGCCTGCGCTTACGGAAATGCCTCACTGTTGAGGAAACCTAAGAGACACCAGTCACAGTCCTTCATCTCAGCTTTACTAGCTCAACACACCCTAGAAAATAGGGCCTGTTAGCCTTATAAGGAAATCCCCATCCCCTAGCCGATCACACCCTGTTTCCTGTTGCTTCTTCTAACCCTATAAAATTTGGGCTTGCCCCAAGTCGACTGGGAAGACCACTCCACTGTTTGTGAGGCTCTGTGCTCCCCATCCATGGAGTGTTGTCCCTTGAATAAAGAACATCACACCCGTTACTAAATGGTTTTAGTTTTGCCCTTGGATAAGATGAATGACTTGCTTTGCTAGGTGATTGAATCAAATTTCTTGAAAGAGTTGACCTAAAACCTTCCATGATTTTCTGATCATGTGCTCATGGCCGACCCTGAGGTCTGATCCTACCCAAATTACCTGCCTAGGCAGGGTTGGCACACTTGCTCCCTCACCTCTACACCACCCCAATACTGTTTGGGGAGTTGAAGACAGTATGGAAGGTTCAGCAATAAATGTCCCTAGACATTTGTTTTTACATGGATCTGTGCTGAAGCTGCTGAGGGTACATCTGCCCCTGCTCCCGGAAACATCACGAGATCATCTAGTGAATCGCCACATCAGCACAGAGCTGCTGACCCAGCTCTCCTCTCTAATAACATATCTTTCTAATCATGAGGAAACAGGAAGGTCACTCCACACGCAAACCCATTTCCTGCATAGCTGTAATGGCAGCATATCATGCAGCTGCTGGGTGGTGGGGAAACCCCACAGTGCACGTATTCTTACAACATTTTTGGAATGCGGGCCCAGCAAATACGCATGTAGTATGAAGCATCATCTTTCTAAGGATAATAAATTTGCACGGAACATCTGGCCGAAAATGCCTTTCTGAGCTTTTTTTTACAAGATCTTATTTTGTGTGGTTCCTTCAAATTCTTACACAGCAGAATAAAAAATGGTTGAGAAAGTGAATGTGCATTGTGGCGCACGTAGGCATGAAACAAAATAATAGAATTATAGATGCAGTTGACAATAGAAAAGGCAAATATAAAAAGGTAATGCAAATGTTTTGCTCAGTAACAATTTCCATCCCGAAGGAGAGTTTTGAAGCATCTTAGTTTGGCTTAGTCTTTCCGTTTTACATTTTGCATTGCTGTCTGCATCTGCCAATTCTTCGCACATTTTTCTCGTTTAATGGTTTATGCTAGCCTTGGCCCATTCCAGTTCATTTCTGGTCATTCCTTCATGCTTTTATAATAGACAATAAAAACTTGTTAGTGTGCAAACAAAAACTGACCTTTTTCCTTGCTTCCTTATGATAAAGCACTGCAAATATAGGGAGAACAAAATTGCATCCTGAGATCTTTAATAGCGTGGACAGATCTGGAGATGGTCTCTCAAGCAATAAAACCTTAAATAAGTCTGGAGTCCCTAACAGACACCACTGTATGTGTGATTTTTGCTGTATTAATATCCAAAGCTCTGCCATGGCCCTTGTGAATATGACAAGGGTGCATGAAAATCGTTTTTCCAGCATGAATAAATTATTATGATTTTGGAAACCTTGGTATTTTTGAACTTTTTTTTTCTTTTTGAACCCTAAAGTTAGCTTTTTCTTCCCCTTTCTGTTTCTGTCTCTGATTCTTTCTTGGATTCCCATTCCCCGAGATTGCACCAAGATAAAGCCCACGAGAGTTTGACATTTAACACCAATAGACGTGTGTAGCCTACAGGGTATTTTGTCCAGACAGTACAGTGAGCAGAAATAATTTTTAAATTATTTAAACAATCACACACTTTACTTCCATCTCTTGGAAGAGTATTAAAGGGTTCCCAGCTGGGGACCCATAGCACCACCATATACATCTCTATGCAGTTCTTTTCCAAGCTCTGCCCCCAGTACCTCCCGCTCTCCTGCTCTGCTTTCACAATCTTCTGGTTCACCCAGGACCCCTTACTCCACAACAATCCATCCTGCCTCTCTCTTGCCCTCCTTTTTATCAGCTCTTTGTTGTATCAGTTAATACACTCTCTGGCTGCTCTTTGTCATATGCATTACTCGGCTCCTCCTGCCTCGAAACTACTCCAGGAAGCAAAAAACTCCCCTGTAATAGAAGCAAAGAAAATAGAGGAAAGCAGAGATGGAGAGATTGTGAGTTCTCATTCATTAATAATTCATTAGTTTAATTTAATTTATTCATTTAATTCAATAAAGATCATTAAAATTTTTAAATGTAATTTAAAATGAAGATTTATAAGATATTGATTAAAAAGTGTTACTGCCATAAAACTCACCCATGAGCACAAACAGCTGGGCAAAGTATTGGCCTCTCCTTGTTCCCTACCCCACCCCACCCAGTTACTATCAGCTGTTTAGACATGTTTCTACCTTCCTGACTCCCAGTTTCTGGTTCCATATCCCAGTTTCCATCATTGCTCTGGGCCTTCTTTAAAGGCGGCATTCAGTGAATGTTGAGTAAATTCAATTCAAGTGAACTATTTTCACAGTACTGGATCAAGTTCCCCAGCGACCCATTGCCACCTCCTTTCCCTTTGCACCTCCATTCCAGTACCTTCCAGGAACCCCTCCATCTCTTCCTCCTCCGCACGTCCCACTGACCTCCTCCATCAATGCTGGGCTCAAGTAACCACCTCGCTTGTGCTCCCCTGGTTTTGCATTTATATACAGACAGTATTATTTTCCTTAGTGAGGAGAGCCCGAGTTTTGATTCTACTAATAACAATAACAACA
The DNA here is from genome assembly GCA_032199065.1 of Smutsia gigantea. Classification (NCBI taxonomy): domain Eukaryota; kingdom Metazoa; phylum Chordata; class Mammalia; order Pholidota; family Manidae; genus Smutsia; species Smutsia gigantea. Next base: position 569,827 of record JAVSCE010019209.1, read on the forward strand.
TAGTGATGAATGAAGCTGTTAAGCAGCCACCATGTGTATTCACTGTACTAAGCAACTTACACATCTCGTCTCTTTCACTTACACAGTAACCGTGTGCATTGATACTATGATCACTGCATTTCACAGAGGAGAAAACTGAGACTTAAAGATATTAAGGCACTAGCTCAGGGCTACACAGCCAGTAAAGGTCAGAGCTGGGACTCTCTCTCTGGGCACAGAGTTAAAGATGATCAGATGCCTTTATTTGTGCTTTTGTGGGGGTGAGCATCAAGAGACCCCTCCCCACTGGGTGGAAAGGCCTGAGGTCAGCACGGGATGCCCTCAGCCCCCAGAGAGCAAGCACGTTGTATGACACATCATCTAGTTCCATGCTGCTCTGCTCAGTTGACTCTACCACCTTTAAAGTCTCAAACAATTTCAGCCTTGTCCTACCTGAGTCTCAGAGTATTGCAAGGTAGATGACATTTGGCAACCAAGAATTTTGTTCTTTTGCCAACCTTAGAGAAGCCAGGTTTTATTAAGGGAGGATGGTATTACCATACCTGATGATCACACAGCACTTCTTGGTTTTCTCAACTGGATTATCTAATTGTATCCTCCTGAAGACTTAAACTACTCTATTCTTTTTCTCGTGACATCTATTAGGCTATTCTTAGCTTTAGAGTCAATGGTATTAAATCCTTTACTTCCCTCATTGAATTATAATTCTATGTGATAAGAGGCAACACACCTCCCTCCTCTTTAATTTCCTGCAGCTTCTCACTATTCTCAACTGGTGTCTCTTAGGAATAGTCCTGCATATTTGTACAGGGCAGGATTCCCCACAGTTGGCGGGACTTCCCAAGTTGGGTTATTCTTGGTTGTGAGGGCTGTCCTGTACACGACAGGATATTTAGCAGCTTTCTGGCTTCTACTCACTAGCACCCTCCCCACCAAATCTGACAAAAATGTCTCAGGACATTACCAAATGTCATCTGGGAGGGAAAATCACTCCTAGTTGAGAACTCCTGATAAAGATGATTGCAAAATTCAAAAGCTTTCACACAAAAGATGGCCATTAAAAGCTGAATGAAAAGTGATGAAATCTGGCTTAAATTTGTTGAGTCGTGTGATTTTCAAGTGTTGATTTCACAATTTTTTTTAAAAGCCTCAAAACAGATAGAAGAAAGGGAACTGGCTCTTATAAGTATACTACTAGGTTATAGGCACTTAACTCAGTGACTCATTCAGCAACCCACAAAACGTCATGAAGTGAGTTTATATCCGGACTCAGGGAAGGCCCTGTTTTCTTACAAGTTCTCTATTGAAGATTCACCATCAATGTAATAATAAAAGAACAGATAATAATTAAACCCACGGGCTATAGAGGTAGATAGTGGATTCCAAGTCTGATTTTGCCACTTACTATCTGTGTGACTTAGGGTGGTAGGTTACTTACCTTCAATTTACACACACCCCTGAACACGGATTTCATTGCAACACCTTCTTCAGAGGATTTTGTGCTGATTAAACGAAGCAATGCATGGAAAGTGCTTAGAAATTGCCAAACCTAAGGACTCAATAAATATTAGCATCTAAAAATAAAATATTAACTTTATGTAAAAAGGAGCACAATGGCAAGTTCATCAACTATAAGATGTAACCCAATTTCAGAGGCATTAAAACATACACTTATCATATCCTTCAAGACAGTTGACGTTCAGCATCTTTTCATGGGCTTATTGGCCATTTGTATATTTTCTTCTGTGAAGTATTTTGCATTTAAAAAAATTGAGTGGTCTTTAAGTTCATTATTATTTGGAATACTAGTGCTTTATCTGCTCTACATGCACAAATATTTTCTCCCCATCTGCAACTTGCCATTTTGTTTTCCTAACAGCTTCTTCCAAAGAACAAATGTTTTTAACTCTGATAAAGTCCCATTATCTGTTTTCCGTTTATCATCTGTTCACTTGGTATTCTAAGAAAGCTTTGCCTCCCCTAAGGTTACAAAAACATTCTCCCATATTTTTCCTCTAGAACTTTTAACTTTCAACTGATCCACCTCAAATTCAACAAAAGTGGTATATCTGTACAATGGAATACTACTCTGGCAATAAAAAGGAACAAATCACTGACATACACAACTTTAGATGAATCTCAAAATCATTAGGTGGCAGATACACAAGAGTAGATGCTCTATCATTCCACTTGTAAAAAGTTCTAGGAAATGCAAACTCATCTAGTGACAAAGTAGATCAGTGACCATCTAAGGATGGGAATGAAGGCAGGGTGCATTACAAAAGGTGATGAGGATAGTTTAGGTGGCGATGGGAATGTTTGGTATCTTGATTGTACTGGTGTATACACAACTGTGAAACTGATCAAATGGTTCGATTTTTGTGCTGATTATTATATGTAACATATGTTATAAAGTCATAAAAAATATACATTTGAGATCAAGGAGATACGGAATTTTCCTCAAACTAGTTGGTGCAGAATTAAGATCCTACATTCACATGCCAACCCCAGCCTCTGTCTGACTCCTAATACCACCTTACTATCCCATAATTTACTGGTAGCTGACAGTGGCTTTTGGGGGTTTATGTGCAACACCTGTCCTCTAGGGGTCAGCCTTGTTCCAGAAAAATAATTCAAGCTTGTAAATACATAGGCTCACCTTCACTCTGGAAAGTAGCCTTAGGAGTATTAGAGGAAATCTGTGTGTGTGTATTTAATTGGCATCCAATCAAAAACTGGTGTACTTTAATATGAGAACCCCCCCCCCGCCGTACCACTTTCAAAAAAGAAAAAAAAATGATCCCCTAGAGTGAGGATGTTGCCAATCAACTTTTGATGAGGGGAGAACCCTTTAGAGGAGCCTAGAAGGGATTTTAAATTTCGAGCCCCTGCACGGAGAGTCTGGTCCATGCGGACTTTATTTTGGTGTCATTGATCTACAATCACATGAGCGACATTATGGTTACTAGACTCCCCCCTTCATCAGGTCCCCCTCACCAACCCCACTACAGTCACTGTCCATCAGCGTAGTGAGATGCTATAGAATCACTACTTGTCTTCTCTGAGTTGTACTGCCCTCCCTGTGCCCCCCCAACATTACATCTGCTAATCGTAATGCCCCTTTTTCCCTCTTATCCCTCCCTTCCCGCCCATTTTCCCCAGTCCCTTTCCCTTTGGTAACTATTAGTCCGTTCTTGGGTTCTGTGAGTCTGCTGCTGTTTTGTTCCTTCAGTTTTTTTCTTTGTTCTTATACTCCACATATGAGTGAAATCATTTGATACTTGTCTTTTTCGGCTTGGCTTATTTCACTGAGCATAATACCCTCTAGCTCCATCCATGTTGTTGCAAATGGTAGGATTTGTTTTCTTCTTATGGCTGAATAATATTCCATTGTGTATATGTACCACATCTTCTTGATCCATTCATCTACTGATGGACACTTAGGTTGCTTCCATTTCTTGGCTATTGTAAATAGTGCTGAAATAAACACAGGGGTGCATGTATCTTTTTCAAACTGGGCTCTTGCATTCTTAGGGTAAACTCCTAGGAGTGGAATTCCTGGGTCAAATGGTATTTCTATTTTGAGTTTTTTGAGGAACCTCCATACTGCTTTCCACAATGGTTGAACTAATTTACGTTCCCACCAGCAGTGTAGGAGGGTTCTCCTTTCTCCACATCCTCGCCAACATTTGTTGTTGTTTGTCTTTTGGATTTGGCCATCCTAACTGGTGTGAGATGATATCTCATTGTGGTTTTAATTTCCATTTCTCTGATGATTAGTGATGTGGAGCATCTTTTCATGTGCCTGTTGGCCATCTGAATTTCTTCTTTGGAGAAGTGTCTGTTCAGATCCTCTGCCCATTTTTTAATTGGCTTATTTGCTTTTTGTTTGTTGAGGTGCATGAGCTCTTTATGTATTTTGGATGTCAACCCTTTATTGGATGTATCATTTATGAATATATTGTCCCATACTGTAGGATGTCTTTTTGTTCTATTCATGGGGTCCACTGCTGTGCAGAAGATTTTCAGCTGGATATAGTCCCATTTGTTCATTTTTGCTTTTGTTTCCCTTGCCCAGGGAGATATGTTCATGAAGAAGTCGCTCATGTTTATGTCCAAGAGATTTTTGCCTATGTTTTTTTCTAAGAGTTTTATGGTTTCATAACTTACACTCAGGTCTTTGATCCACTTCAAATTTACTTTTGTGTATGGGGTTAGACAATGATCCAGTTTCATTCTCTTACATGTAGCTGTCCAGTTTTGCCAACACCAGCTGTTGAAGAGGCTGTCATTTCTCCATTGTATATCCATGGCTCCTTTATTATATATTAATTGACCATATATGTTTGGGTTAATATTTGTACTCTCTATTCTGTTCCACTGGTCTGTGGGTCTGTTCTTGTGCCAGTACCAGATTGTCTTGATTAGGGTGGCTTTGTACTAGACCCTGAAGTTCGGAAGCGAGATCCCCCCTGCTTTATTCATCCTTCTCAGGATTGCTTTGGCTCTTTGGGGTTTTTGTGGTTCCATATGAATTTTAGAACTATTTGTTTCACTTTGTTGAAGAAAGCTGTTGGTATTTTGAAGGGGATTACATTGAATTTGTAGATTGGTTTAGGTAGGATAGCCATTTTGACAATATTAATTCTTCCTAGCCAAGAGCATAGGTTGAGTTTCCATTTGTTTGTGTCCTCTTTAATTTTTCTTAAGAGTGTCCTGTAGTTTTCAGGGTATAGGTCTTTCACTTCCTTCATTAGGTTTATTACTAGGTATTTTATTCTTTTTGATGCAGTTGTGAATGGAATTGTTTTCCTGATTTCTCTTTCTGCTAGTTCATCATTAGTGTATAGGAAAACAACAGATCTGTGTTTTGTATACTGCAAGTTTGCTGAATTCAGATATTAGTTCTAGTAGTTTTGGAGTGGCATCTTTAGGATTTTTTATGTACAATATCATGTCATCTGCAAACAGGGACAGTTTGACTTCTTCTTTACCAATCTGGATGCCTTGCATTTCTTTGTTTTGTCTGATTGCCATGGCTAGGACCTCCAGTACTATGCTGAATAACAGTGGGGAGAGTGGGCATCCCTGTCTTGTTCCCAATCTTAGGTGAAAAGCTTTCAGCTTCTCACCGTTAAGTATGATGTTGGCTGTGGGTTTGTCATATATGGCCTTTATGATGTTGAGGTACTTGCCCTCTATACCCATTTTGTTGAGAGTTTTTATCAGGAATGGATGCTGAATTTTGTCAAATGCTTTTTCAGCATCTATGGAGATGATCATGTGGTTTTTGTTCTTCTTTTTGTTGATGTGGTGGATGATGTTGATGGATTTTCGAATGTTGTACCATCCTTGCATCCCTGGGATGAATCCCACTTGATCATGGTGTATGATCCTCTTGATGTATTTTTTAATTTGGTTTGCTAATATTTTGTTGAGTATTTTTGCATCTATGTTCATCAGGGATATTGGTCTGTACTTTTCTTTTTTTGTGGTGTCTTTGCCCGGTTTTGGTATTAGAGTGACACTGGCTTCATAGAATGAGTTTGGAAATGTTCCCCCCTCTTATATTTTTTGGAAAACTTTAAGGAGAATGGGTATTATGTCTTCTCTATATGTCTGATAAAATTCTGCAGTGAATCCATCTGGTCCAGGGGTTTTGTTCTTGAGTACTTTTTGATTACTGATTCAATTTCATTGCTGGTAATTGGTCTGTTTAGATTTTCTGTTTCTTCCTTGGTCAGTCTTGGAAGGTTGTATTTTTCTGGGAAGTTGTCCATTTCTTCTAGGTTTTCCAGCTTGTTAGCATATAAATTTTCATAGTATTCTCTAATAATTATTTGTATTTCTGTGGGGTCTGTTGTGGTATTTCCTTTCTCATTTCTTATTCTGTTTATGTGTATAGAGTCTCTTTTTCTCTTAATAAGTCTGGCTTAGGGTTTATCTATTTTGTTTATTTTCTCAAAGATCCAGCTCTTGGTTTCATTGATTTTTTTCTATTGTTTTATTCTTCTCAATTTTATTTATTTATTCTCTGATCTTTATTATGTCCCTGCTTCTGCTGACTTTGGGCCTCATTTGTTCTTCTTTTTACAGTTTCAATAATTGTGACTTTAGACTATTCATTTGGGATTACTCTTCCTTCTTTAAATAGGCCTGGATTGCAATATACTTCCCTCTTAGAACTGCCTTTGCTGCATCCCACAGAAGTTGTGGCTTTGTGCTGTTGTTGTTGTTTGTCTCCATATATTGCTTAATGTCTGTTTTAATTTGGTCATTGATCCACTAATTATTTAGGAGCATGTTGTTAAGCCTCCATGTGTTTGTGAGCCTTTTTGTTTTCTTTGTACAATTTATTTCTACTTTTATACCTTTGTGATGTGAGAAGTTGGTTGGTACAATTTCTATCTTTTTGAATTTACTGAGGCTCTTTTTGAGGCCTAGTATGTGGTCTATTCTGGAAAATGTTCCATGTGCACTTGAGAAAAATGTGTGTCCTGCTGGTTTTGGGTGTAGAGTTCTGTAGATGTCTGTTAGGTCCATCTGTTCTAGGGTGTTTTTCAGTGTCTCTGGGTCCTGACATATTTTCTGTCTGGTTGATCTGTCCTTTGGAGTGAGTGGTGTGTTGAAGTCTCCTAAAATGAATGCATTGCATTCTATTTCCTCCTTTAATTTTGTTAGTATTTGTTTCACATATGTCGGCGCTCCTGTGTTGGGTGCATATATATTTATAATTGTTATATCCTCTTGTTGGACTGACCCCTTTATCCTTATGTAATGTCCTTCTTTATCTCTTGTTACTTTCTTTGTTTTGAAGTCTATTTTGTCTGATACAAGTACTGCAACACTTGCTTTTTTCTCTCTATTGTTTGCATGAAATATCTTTTTCCGTCCCTTCACTTTTAGTCTGTGTATATCTTTGGGTTTGAGGTGAGTCTCTTGTAAGCAGCATATAGATGGGTCTTGCTTTTTTATCCATTCTATTACTCTGTGTCTTTTGATTGGTACATTCAGTTCATTTACATTTAGGGTGATTATCAATAGATATGTACTTATTGCCATTGCAGGCTTTGGATTCATGGTTACCAAAGGTTCGAGGGTAGCTTCTTTACTATCTAAAAGTCTAACTTAACTCTCTTATGAAGCTATTATAAATACAGTCTGATGATTCTTAATTTCTCTCCCTTCTTATTCTTCCTCCTCCATTATTTATATGTTAGGTGTTTTATTCTGTACTCTTTTGTGTTTCCTTTGACTGCTTTTGTAGATAGTTGATTTTATTTTTTGCCTTTAGTTAGAATTTGGTTGGTCTGCTTTCTTTGCTGTGAATTTATTTTCTCTGGTGACAGTTATTTAGCCTTACAAGTGCTTCCATCTAGAGCAGTCCCTTTAAAATATCCTGTAGAGGTGGTTTGTGGGAGGCATATTCCCTCAATTTTTGCTTGTCTGGAAATTGTTTAATCCCTCCTTCAAATTTAAATGATAATCATGCTGGATACATTGTTCTTGGTTCAAGGCCCTTCAGTTTTGTGGCATTAAATATATCATGCCATTCTCTTCTGGCCTGTAAGGTTTCTGTTGAGAAGTCTGATTATTGCCTGATGGGTTTTCCTTTTTAGGTGATCTTTTTTCTCTCTCTGGCTGCCTTTAATATTCTTTCCTTGTCTTTGATCTTTGCCATTATAATTATTATATCTCTTGGTGTTGTCCTCCTTGGGTCCCTTGTGTTGGGAGATCTGTGGACTTCCATGGTCTTGAGAGAATATTTCCTTCCCCAGCATGGGGAAGTTTTCAGCAATTATTTCTTCAAAGACACTTTCTATCCCTTTTTCTCTCTCTTCTTCTTCTGGTACCCCTATAATGTGAACATTGTTCCATTTGGATTGGTCACACAATTCTTTTAATATTCTTTCATTCCTAGAGATCCTTTTATCTCTCTCTGCCTCAGCTTCTCTGTATTCCTGTTCTCTGATTTCTATTCCATTGACAGTCTCTTGCACCTCATCAAGTCTGCTTTTAAGATCTTCTATTGATTGTTTCGTTTCTGTTATCTACCTCCAAACTTCATCCCTTAGCTCTTGCGTATTTCTCTGCAGGTCCATCAGCATGGTTATGACTTTTATTTTGAATTCTTTTTCAGGAAGATTGGTTATATCTATCTCACCAGGCCCTCTCTCTGGGGTTGTCTAAGTGATTTTTAACTGGATGAGATTCTTCTGCCAGTTCATGACGATAGAAGTGGCCGCGCAGGCAGGTGTCACGTGTGTCAGCTGGGAGAACAAAGTCCCTTCCTGCTTGTTCGTTGCCTTGCCCTTCTCCACTGCCTGTGCCATCTACCCGCACACCGGGAGCAGTCTCTGGGATAATCTCCTGAGCTGCCGTGGGCGGGGCGGCCCTCAAGATACCCTAGCACACTATGGGGGGTCACAGCCATGCTGGGTGTGTTCTCCTGCTAGAACAGCACCCCTTCATGCCTTCCAGCCCTTGCTCTGGCTTCCTCTGTCTGTCCTGGTTAGCTGCATGCTGGAAGGAGACTCTGTGTGGGTGCTGTGGGCGGGGCTGTTCTGTGGCTGCTCCGCAGCTGTGGTGGGGTCAGCCGGTTTGCTTGCAGCGCCGGCCGGGGCGAACAAATGGCAGGCTGCTTATCGTCATGAGGGGCTTTGGGGCTGGGTTACCCCCCAGGGGGTTAGGGAGCCTGAAGTTCCTCAAGATTCACAGCCTGCTGGGCTAAGTGCGCTGGGACAATTTTGTCCAGCTGTTGAGCCCTTGTCCGTTTAAGACTTTTAAAAAGTGCCCGCTTTTCTTCTGTCCCAGGGGAGCCAGCTCTGCGGGCCCACTCGCAGTCTCCATCTTGGATTTTACTTTTCCATTTCTCTAATATCCAGTATACCATGCAATGTGTGTCTGTGCTCCCGGTGCAGATTAGTAGAGCTGGTTGTTTAGCAGGCCTGTGCTTCCACTCCCTCCCCACTCTGATTCTTTTCCTTCTGCTGGTCAGCTGGGGTGGGGGGAGTGCTCAAGTCCCACTGGGTCACAGCTTTGTATCTTAACCTTTTTGTGAGATGCTGAGTTCTCGCAGATGTAGATGTAGCCTGGCTGTTGTACCGTATCTTCTGGTCTCTCTTTTAGGAATAGTTGTATTTGTTGTATTTTCAAAAATATATATGGTTTTGGGAGGAGATTTCCGCCACCCTACTCATGCCGCTATCTTGAGCCTTGATTCTCCATGCAGATTTTAAGCCAGAAGTATCTGGGAAAAAAAACAGGCACGCCTATCTGTTCAGGTTATTTTCTGCCAGAAGGCAACATGGTACAACTTAGTTAAGACCAATAATTTATTGAGGGCGTGTTCAGTGTCTGTACTAGGCGACTAGTATCAGGGACTGTACTAAGTGTATTATATATGCTATCATATGAATGCTTACACCAGCTCTCTGAAGCTGGTTCTAGTCTTCCTATTCTCACTGGAGAAGAAGCAGAGGACCAGGGAGGCAAAGCAAATCTCTAAATTCCCAGGACAATAAAGCTTGGCTTCAAGCCAAGCCTTGGTCTTGCTTCCTTCAAAACTTAAATGGATTGTCACTGCAAGATATGACATTTTTATTTTAACAAGACTTATCAGGTCTTAATCCAAAGGTAAAGTTCATTAATATAAGCAATTTTTGGGGCCATTAATATAAGAATTTTTTGGCCAGGGGATTTTTAAGGGCATTTATAGTTAGGAGGTATTTGTAATAACATTTACTATTGCATGTGTAGGTAAAGCAGTGGTGCTCAACCAAGAGTGATTTTTGCCCCCAGAAAGTATTAGCAATGTCTGGAGACATTTTTGACAGTCACAACTTGGGAGGAAATGTTGCTATTCGTATCTGGTGGGTAGAAGTAGTGGATGCTGCCATATACCTAGGTATCTTTCAATGTTCAGGATAGCCCACCACAGTAAGAACCACCCAGCACAAAATGTCAGGTGCTGAAGTTGAGAAACCCTGATGTAGAGCAGGCAACCTACGGATAAACAATTGAAAAGTATAGAAGCAGCAACGAAAACACTAGGGGTCAGTAAGAACTCATGAAATGTCATTTGCTCCTAAGTAATCATCTACCTGTCAGAGTTCTAACTGATGTGAAGACCTATTTTTGTATGTATTGTAGAAGCAAGTAAATATATTGATGTTTTTGAGAAGCCTGTGTTTTCGCTATGGAAAATGGGATTTACAAACAGGAAATGGAGCAAGATGGGGGAAAATCCTGCGAGGCTGTATTTGACTTGTAGATATCAGCGTAAACACATGAACCCTTTCGATCCTGTGTGGGTGAGCCGAGTGATGAGGTGGGGGATTCCTGACAAGATACTTTACAAAGAAGCAGTTTTCTCTGACCCTTATTTAGAGGCTATGACAATACTTCATTAAAGTGAAATCCAATCTTTATTCGGCGTTGGCATTCATCTTTCCTAATCCTCCCTAATCTTGTCTGATTTTAGACTGGATGGTGGGCGGCCATACCCACTTCATACTACTGGATGATGATATGGTTAAAGGCAGGACAACATCTAAGGCCTGAATACATGATGTACTTCAAAGTTCTTTTTCCCATCCCAATCCCTGTATTTTCTAAAGATACTACATAAACTAACTGAAATGAATTTTTACCCTGAAAAAGGATATGGTCTCAGCTAAAGTGGAAGTGATATTACCAATACTACAAGGGAGTTTACTGCCTTAATATAGTCTTGATGGAAAAATGCTTTGAGAAAAAAAGTTTATTGGGTTTTCCCTACTGCTTCTTCTTGTTTATACGCCTGAGTATTCCTGCCCAATTCCCTAACTAGCTTGGCAAAATAGATGACAATAATAATATAATATATATATTAAAGAACAATTTTTGTAATATATCTATAATAATATAACAAGACTGAGTATATGGATCCCTATTTACAGATTCTACTAGAACCTATTAAAGAAAAGAGTTATGCAGAAAATAAACTATAATTATCTCTAAACTCTGTATGCTAAAGGGGATACTAATAGTTTCAAACATATTTCCTTACTTTATTAACTCACATAGAGCTATAATATGATGAAAAAAGTTATAACATATCTCATTTGAAGGTCCCTGTTCAGTTTGAAAATCAAACTCACATGCTTCGGTTGTTTCTCTAAAAAAACACCGCAGGAGGTGTTTTTGATTCCTCAGGGAGCTGCATAATTCAAGGCTTTCACCTTATTTCAACCTCCTTATTTCACTTCTGTGTTTCTTCATAGATCAAAAGCCCACTTTTAGAAATACCACTGCCAGCCTCTCACCTAAGCAAATCATGACCCAATTAAAATTGCTAAGTAAAATTGGAAGCAAATAAATATCATTCCTCTTATTTTTGTTTGAATCATTATCATTACTGCATACTCTTATAGTTTTATTGCCTATATTAAAATTGCCTATGAGTATTATGGTAGAGTGTGTGCCATAGGTTGTTAAAATTCTGTAGAACAGTCGCAGGTGTGAAGGGTTGGTTCTTTTCTAGAAAATTCTGTTTCAATAGGGAAAAATGTGAGATTGTACAAGTTACAGACCATAGGTTCTTTGTCTTAGAAACAGTACCTCAAAACAGAACACTTGTTTACAAACAGCAATTTAGAAAAACATTTAAACTTTGTTTTTTAGACAATATTATTCTCCATATAGAATACATGATTTTCTGCCCTGAAATTTTACTTACTCCCTTAAAATTAATTACAAGTGCTTACTCCTGATACTTTGGCCCTCTAGATGTTTTGGTCTAAGACAGTGCCAGGCAAACCTTATTTTAAGCTTTGAACTTACTGATTTACTTATTATTTTGACAGATTTTCTCCCCTCATTCCCTGTTGTCAATTTTTAAATGCCAACATCAAGATACTTCATCTCAAATTTTATCTTTAATCTTATGCCAAAGTTTTCTTAAACAAAGACAAAATGATTCAGCAACTGTCTGCTAGAACAGAGTTGCATATGGAACAGCCCTCAGGCACTCACCTTTAAATGGCAGCTGTGTGAGAGAGCTGAAGTTTATTTATGCAATGGTGTCTCCTCATTGTTGTGATAAATCCTCCGGTGGTGCCATGTTCCCAGTGGATGCTGCTGACAGATTCACTAACTTCATTAATACTCTCAACGATTCATGTATAGATCCAAGAATAGCCATACATTCAGGGAGTGAATAAGCTATCTACCAAACATAAAGATGTAAATTTTGATGAATAGAAATGAAATATTTGTATCAAGTACAAAGTAGGGAATTCCTTTGAACCTACTCATGCTATGTTATAACGCCCTGGTCACTTTTGCCTCTGTGTGTATTCCACACACATTCCAGACTCTTCTGAAACATATCTTCTTTATTTGAAGTAAAGGCATTTTTCTTTAATTCATGGAGTCACAAGAAACCACTGTTAGTCTTCTTTTTTAAAAGAATTTATCTTTAAAAAATCAGTGTTTTTAAGGATAATTCTAAATGATATTTAGATTTCCAAATTTTGTTTTTCTTGTTTTTTGTAATGATTGATTTTGGGGTGTATTCTTTTCTCTTTTATACTGATATTCTCTCTCTCTCTCTGTCTTTCTCTCTCTCCAGGCACATATTTTTCTTCTCTTTTATTTTGACCTGTCCTTGTGAGCCAGTGGAATTCACAGAATTCTATTTACAATTTCAGTCTTTAGATGTAAAGACTGTAGTGTATTCATGGGTGGTGGTTAGTTTATGTGACTCACCTGTACGCAATATTCTTATCTATCTATACCTGTTTTCAGGAAATAGAAATGGCAATCTGATTTTGATTGCAATGTATTTCCTTCTATCAAATGGATCCTATGCTGTTTAAAACCAAGTACATTAATCAAAGATGTCAAACTCACTGTATGTTCTGTAATAATTGTATGATTAAAGTTAAGCTCTGACACATTTTAGTGGAAAGACTAATGTCTTATTTGCATGTAATGCTTGGCATCGTTTAGCATCATTGAGAAATATTTCAGTTTGTGGAGAGGGGCAACTCCAGAAGGGAATTAGTGATATTCTAGTAGACCCAGAAAAGAATTCTCTTTCCCCAAAGAAGAAGGTGAAAGACACATGGCTAACAGAATCAAAATGGAAGAGTAGAAAATGTCATAGGAATGGTATGAGAAGAAGAGAATGGAAATGTGTATCTGCCAGGGGTGATGTGGTGCAGTTTAAAGGGAAAAGAGAGAAATTTGAGGGCTAAGGTAATGAGGGTACAGTAAAGATGAAACTGCAGCTCTATACTCTCCAGTTAATCCTGCAGTGCAAGTCTAGGAAAAAAGTCAACATGGTTTGAATTTTAGACGAGAAAAAAATACCAGTGGAATAGAGCACCTGGCCAGGTAACTAACAACATAATCCAAGGGAGAATTTAGTAAGTATAATCAATGGATTCATTCAGGGACAAATCCATGCATTTAGAAATTTCGTTTATGAAAGAAATACTGAAATTATTTAACTATCTCTTCTCTTTATCAATAGCACTTTTTTTTTCAATGGTGTAGCCAAAGGCACCACATAAAAAATGGCTAACTAGGCTTCATGATTCTACTTGTTGGGCAGAACGAGGTCTGGCATTCCATCCTCAAGCTCCCATCAGCAGACCTGACTGCCGCACCCTCCAGAAACATCTCCCTGGCCAGGAAAAGCCTTGGTAGGGGCACTGGTTTGTTCTGTTTACATTAGAGATACAGTGGTTCATTCCCCAGCCTCTGTGCATTCTGTTTAAAGATTAGACACAGACTTTTATTTTTGTAGAAAATAGTTCCCCAAACCATGAGTCCCACTTCCCCCAATTATATTTTTCTTTTCTTTTTTCCCCCCTGTAAACCTGATTAAGGCATGGATATAAAAGTTCAGAAAGAATTTGAAACTTGAAACTTGAAACCAGCATTAACATGAAAAAACCCCTAAGTTGAAATGTTTCAACATATTGCATACCTTGTCTTCCCCCACAACCCCATCTTTTTTTTTAACCTCCTTGACTTGGTCTGCATTAATTGTCTTCTTGTACCTTTTGGCTGCACCTGACAGTACTGCATTTGGAAACTATGATGACTCAGATGTCAGCTTAGACAATGGAAGGTACTTATAACAAATTCTGGGAATGCGTTATTAGGGTGTACCAAGTCATTTGCAGGGCATAGGGTGTGCAAAGTTACTCAAAGCAAAGTACTCTAGGCAACTAGTAAATATTTAATAGAACAATATTTCCTCAGTAGTTTTATATTACAGAACTTTTACTCAGTTCTATTAAAACCTAAACTGTGAGGTAGCAGAGATGGAGAAATAATCTCATTACAATAAAGAAGCATTATTGGAATGATTCACCTGATACAAATTACCAATAAAATGAGTTAAGTGAAGTGGCTAATGTTATATTTATTACATCAGTAAACTTAAAGTTGAATGGTAAAAATATTTTAAAGGTTCTATTATTAGGAAAGGAACTGAGTTGGAATGTATCTCCAGCTCACTTAAAAGTAGACATATACTTCAAAGTTTAAATATCACAGAAAAAAATATTCAAAACTGTTTCTCTGAATCACTCCCACCAGATAAAACTAGAAATGCAGAATGACTGCAAAATTGCACCACAGAGATAAGTAAATTATTGACATTAACAATCAGGCCTGCAGACAATATGAAGAAGGAGTAAGGTACTCCCCACAGGAGAATTAGAAAGCTGAAGGAAAAAAATGCAGACAGAACACAAGAGGATGACCCAGAGAGGATTCAGTGGGCCCCTTGTGCAGTGCCCCTAGACAGCTGCACATTTGGGCAACAAGCAATTATAAACCTGACAGCTTATCAAGCTTTTTCTTTTGTGTTAACTTGAATCTCCCAGCAGCCTGTGATGGAGGCAGAATGGAATGTCCATTTTGCAAAGGAGGAGACTGAGTTCTGAGAGGTTAATGCCTCCCCCAAGCTTGTCAGCTACTAAATGCACAGAATCAGAATTTCAACTTAGGTCTCCTGATATCAAATCCAGGAATCTTTCCATTCCATTGTCAGTGGGATCCCCAGAGGAACTTGAGGCAATGAATACCTGGAGGCCAGGAGAAAGAAGAGCTTGATGATGAGAAAGTGGACGTTAAGAAAAGGAAAGGGACACAGAAAAAAGCGGATGAGCAGAAAATAAAAAACACATTGACCTATTAAATGATCTCAAGTGTGAAGCTTCTTTGTAAACTTGAAAATGTTCTGTAAGTGTCATTTCTGAACTGCACCCATTCTTACGCGAGGGTAAGGAGGAAAACAACTCCCTTCTTTTGCTTTTTGCTTCATTTTCTACATAAAGGCCCCGGCTCTGAGTCTCAGAATGCAAGCTTGTAAATAAGACAGGTTGATCGTGATCAAGAGCTGGGGTCTTGTATCAAACTTCCTAGGTGTGAAAATCCAGTCTGTCACTTGCCATTTGTGTGTTAAATTACTAAGCCTAAGTCTTGGTTTTCTATCTTAAAAATAGCAAAGTAATTCCTACCTCTCAGGGGTTTCATAAGGATTGAATTAAGTCATCCATGTGAGAAGTGAATTAAGTCATCCATGTTTTTTGTAAAAGGCATATTGAGTTTTAGCAACCTATAAACAAGGTTCTGAGTTAGGATAAAGTCTACCTAAGAAAGAAGTGGTATTGAGCATCCTTTTTTAGTAAGTACATTTAATGGCATGCTATAACTTGTTCAGTCAATGTAAACCAAACCAAGGAGAGAAGGGTTGGGTATTCTCTATAAAATAACTGAAAAACATAAATTGCTAAGTAGCATGGTTTATCTTTTTCAGGTGCATCTATCCTGAGTGTTTTCTACAAGCTCATAAAATCCAGCTAATCTGAAGAATCAGAAAGTTGTTTGGGTATAAACTCATTCCCTTCCTTAAGGGGCGGAAACTATGCCATAGAAGAGAATTGGCTTTGTTTCCTTGTGTAGGATGAAAAATAGGAAAGGATGACCCACCTTAAAGATTTCTGGATTCTCCACTTTGCTTGTTTGGTTAGTAAGTATTGCTTCTGAACCACTCTCAACCACCTCCAGCATGGCCTTATGGAATATCTTGGAGACCATGAGGCCTCCTCCTGCACTTATGCCAGACAAGTTAGCCCTTGAGGGGTCAAAGACAACAGTCATTCCCAAAGCTTCCAATATGGAAGTTACATCTTCAAGGCACACATCAAGTCTGAGCTGGGGCAGGTACAGAACCACAGCTGTGTCTTTTGTGTTGGCTGAGCCTATTCAGATTTTCAGTTTCTCATAAGTGATTTCCTTGGTAACCGATGGGAATGAAAGCAGAAAGCACAAAATGAAAAATTTTATTTCAAAAATAAAATTATAGAAAAATGTGAAGCACCCTAAGAGCTGGATATGAAGTTATGAATAGGTAAAATCACTTTTTATTGTCATTTTAGAAAGCAGATTTACAGGAATAAGTGGGGAAAATATAGCTGTGTGCAAGAATTACAGTCAAAGCATGTAGCCCTGGAATTTATGCCTTCATACATCATCCCAAAGTCACTTGGAGTAAAAATCAAGTGAGAATTAAAACTAGTAAGTGGAAATTTATCATCACAGGGAATTTCTACTATTCTTTTTATGATCCCTCTTTAAATTGTACAACTTCTGTTTTATAATGGTACACTTCATGTTAAGTGCCTACCCTTTTCTACTGGTCACATTAAAAGACATCTTTGGAACCTGAGACTTTCCACCACTAGCAGCAGAAATTATAATTCCAGACTGGCCAAATACATCTTTTCCCCTCAACTCAAAAAAAAATTCCCATTAGTCAGGCATCCATAGAGACTTATGTCAAAGTAAGTAACATTTCTAGATGATTAAAATCAAATAATCTTAAATTTGAAAGAGAACTAAGAGGAGCCACTCTTACCACATTTGTGACACCCATATCAGCACGTACTCGAGAAACCTTAATATCCGTGTTCCACTTCCTTATAAAACAGCCTGGCTCCACAGTGGCACAGCTCAACTTGTAAGAAAGGCCTTTGCCATCCTGACCATAAATCTGCTTCCCTATTAGTTTTGTTCTCACTTTGGGAGCTACACAAAATTAGTCCATTCCTTCCTCCCTATGGCAACTAACTATTTCCATACAACAAACATACACCCTCTATCACTGCCCTTTTCCTCATTCATTCCCCATATGGCACCTTTTTTTGGCTTCTTCTCATTCTGGCTGTTCTTACTGGGGAGAGGTTTATGTGATCCATGACTCACTCAGACTATCTCAGGGATGGACTTTATCAGGACACAGGAAGACTAGATACCAACTAATGCAATCTCAAGCAGAAAAAAAAATTGCATAGAATTGACATTCACCATATTCTACCTTCAACTCATACTCATTTTAGAAACCAGGGGTAACTATTCTAATCCACGGTGGTGAATTAATGTTGGGCAGTATAATAGGAGGAAAAAATGGCTATAAAGACCAATTAATTTCCCCCCAGTTTTCTCTTTAAGATTATCAAACTATACTGGTACTTCAGAATTTGCCTTTTCCAGATATCTTTACAGAAATCTTTGTTAAGATCCCTTTTCAGGAGATCTTAGTATTACTCTAAAACATTCCATTTTTATGACTCAGGTCAAGTGTATTAAAGGACACCACAAAGTGTTGATAATGTAATTATATTAGATAGATGCCATTTCATTGACCTTTCATAAGATCATCAAATTTAAGAGCTGAAAGGAACCCTAGAAATCATTTACTTTCATCTCTTCATGGTGTGGATAAAATGAGATTTGGAGAGATTAAGTAAGTGCCTGTCCTATGGTTTTAGAGCAAGTTTGTAACAAAATTATGGTCAGATTCCAGTTCTGCCACCGACACATTCAGTGTTCACACATCGTCTAACCATGGGAAAGGACGTTTATGAAAGTCATACTATCTAGCATTAATAATTATCAACTAGCAATAACTCAAGTCTCTTCTTGTCAGAGAGGTTTCCCCTGGTCACCCCGTGTGAAATAGATGTTCCCACCTGGTCACTCTCCATCCTGTTTCCATCCTTCAGTTTTCTTCGCAGCATATAGCAATCGTCTTAGTTCTACATTTGTTTACATTGAGATGTAGCTGTACGTAAGAGCTGATATTTTAATTTTCAGCCATGGTCACAGTGAGTCTGAGCCACTTTAACAAGCCTGGAGTGGGCTGAGGAGACAGAGAACCGGCCTCTAAGGATGCCACCGACACTAACAGCTTTACTTAGTGAACAGGTAGGAGCAACACGAGCTCGAGAGACGCATTAGAGCAGAAGCAAAGGAAGAAGGGCATTTAAAGAAAGCTGCCGAGGGTAGATCCACACCGAAGCTGAGAGCAAGAATACATGACCACCCCTGGAAC
Source organism: Smutsia gigantea (assembly GCA_032199065.1). Taxonomy (NCBI): domain Eukaryota; kingdom Metazoa; phylum Chordata; class Mammalia; order Pholidota; family Manidae; genus Smutsia; species Smutsia gigantea. The sequence continues at coordinate 588,224 of JAVSCE010019209.1, forward strand.
AGGAGAGTGCCCAGGGGCCCAGAGGAAAGTATCAGGAAGAAGCAAAGGGAAAAGACTGGACGTTGAGTTTGCCTGTTTGGGCTTTGGGTGTCAGTGGAAATCGATTTAGTTGGTTGGGGGCAGGTCCCAAAGAGGGTCAGTATGTAATACATAAAAACTGCATGCAAAACAACGAAGACACCCCGTGAAGACTGAAAGAGGAAATGCCTACGACTGCCATTTGAAAGCCGAAAACTTTACTAGTAGAGGCAGCGCAGCTTAAAATTCGTGGGCATTTGCCCTGTTGGAGGTTCTGCTTATTTTTTCTCAGTGGACGTGACCCTGCAGTAAGTAGCTGTGTAAGCAGTTATTTTAAATCCTCTACTTTCTGCATGTAATTCTCCAGCACAGGATTTCTTGGGCCTGTGGCTGCAAAGGACCAGCGGTTTACCTGTCCGGGGCCGATGCCCTGGCCGGGCAGGATGATGACGATGCTCAGGTGCTCCTCGGCGCCAGGCATCTCAAGGACCCGCCCCCGAGGCTCCTTCATGAAGCCCAGCTTACAGCGTCCTTGCAGCCGCATCATTTGTACAGGTTTGCTCTGGGACGACAAACGTAGACACAGTGAAACGACACAGCCGATCCCGTTTTAAGGCACTGGAAATTCACGCTTCTGTTCCTCCTCCCAAATCGCCCACATTGAGTGATCAAAACAAATATCCATCCGTCTTTCCTCAGAGATACCTGATTGACCACGACTGTGCAGCTTGACAGGGAGGGGTAGCACCTCAACGAAGTAGCTACCGAACTACAAAAGGGTTGCCTTTCAGTGTATTGTTTGGATTCAGCTCCACATTTCTGATGCCCAGAATCAGTTAATTCACTTCAAAGAGCTAGGAAATATGCAGCATAAGATATCAGGATAACCGTTTAAAAGTCAAATAGGTCCTTTCAAGAACATAATTTAGAAATCTCTCCAACTCAAGGTTCTGATTTATTAACTGTTTCCTCTAGCAAACCTGCTTGTTTGGGGGTGTGCTCGCCCCTGATGTATAACTCCATGAATCCTGCTAAAATCGCCATTCCGTTTTCCTCATACTGCATTCCCACAGCTGGGCTGATCCTTGGAAGGACCTACAGATGTTATTTAAAAATACAAAGACTCAAATACTTCTTCCATATCAGAATTTTCAGGAATGTGGCCCTGGAATCTGCCTTTAAAAAAAAATAACAGCTGAAAAAATTCACATCATTTCACTATATGTTTTATGATCTCAATATCTGATGGCAAAGTTCTTTGGAAAAATAGTGCTAGATACTTCCAGATGTGATTAATCTGTTTGTCTGGAGAATTATTTTCCCCTTAAAGTTGTTCACTATTTTTCATGAAAAAAATCTCATTTAGAACCCTTTTTGTTTTTACAATTGACAATAAAAAATTTTAACTTTGACCAATAATTTCAAGATTTTTTTGGTAGTATATTTGGTATAGTAAATATATCTGATATCTTATGTTACAATATACAGATCCATTGTTTCTTATGAAGAAACATGGTTGTAGTTTGATATTTAGGACAACACACCTGGATCATTTTATTTTGATTTTGAATCTTGTTTACTGGTTTTGCTTTGCTTCTAAATGTCATGCCCATTTTACAAATGACCTGCCTGTTAGTTCCAAAAGTTATTTTGATCTTATTATTGACACATTATCAGTGATTCCCCAACACTTGACTTCAATTTCCAGTTTGCAGTAAATGAATTGCTTAATAATGGTTAAGCTTAGCCCAAAGCCCAAACCTACTTTACATCTTTTTGAGGTCTATGCTTCACATTAGTTTTAAATTTTACAGCTATAGTGCCAAAAATAGCCTGCCTATTTTTAGGAATAGGAATAATAAGCTAAAAAAAATGATGGCAAATTTAGAAGAAAGGTTCAATAGCAAACAAGTATCTTATAAATCTCAATCTGCACTTTGTTGAGTATGTAGTTAGGATAGTCTCTTAGAGATTAATTTACCTACCTAGGGCCCAAAATAATTTAGTATATTTTAAGGGCAAAATTTTTTAGAATTACCTGTAAGAGAAAAACAAATTTTGACATGAGACTACCTCGTCCAACTGCAAAGCCATTGTTTGGGTTTGGTCTTTCTGAAATGCATATTTCCAGGTCCCTCTGAAGGAGATGGCATTAACCAGCAACAATGGGTCAGAAGATGTCAGGCTATTGGGCGACAAGAGGCCCTTGATTTCATCTCTGGGAAGAGAAATACAGTAAAACACACCAGGCCAGCCACAGAATATGAGTTATGGTCTCTGATTTTGCTTATGTTTCTGACCCATCTTAGAACTGGCATAATTGCCACTCAGTATCTTCAGACAAGCCAAAAAGGCTTTTAAGCAAATATGTAAAGCATTCATAATTCTTTCATAAATCAAGAATATAGTACACAGAAGAAGACAGAGTATATAGACTACCTGCCTATATTGTGGCAACATAAAAAAATTGATAATGAAATTTTCTTGTCTAACTCTGTTAACACATGTTATGCTGTTAATATGTCTTTGTTTCTCTACCTGCAGTAAAATTCTTACACTAATAATAATTTGGATTCCAGATGGAACAAAAACTCAAATGTAAAAGGAAGGATGATGAAAATCTTCTGAGAAAAATCTAACGCATTTTCCACATGTACATTTACATACACAGTCTTACAGTGAGGAGGACTTTCTTCTACAATTCTGGACATCTAGAAGCTAATATATTCATGTTTGATTATCAAAATTTTTAATGTATATGGCAAAAATAGAACTCCAAATTAATCAAAAAACAGATTTTTAAATATATTTGCAAGACAAAGGATAACTGTTAATATTGATAATATGCGATCAGTTTTGACAGGTTAACAAGGACAGAGTTAAGCAACACACTAGAAAAATGGGCAAAGGATATGAATAGGCAAATGCCCAGAAGACTAACAAATGTGTAAATATGTTTCTGTTCACAAATAGTCTGTGAAATGAGAATGAAATCAATATTACTTTATATTATCAGAATTGCAAAAACATTGGTAACATGTATTACACCTAACATGTATTACGGTCAGGAAGGCAGAACAATCTGTATTTTAAAAAAATATATTACTGGTGAAAGTGTGAATTACTGCAGACTGTTTAAAAAACAATCCTACAATTTTTATTTAAATTATGTAAGCAATCCCACTCCTAAGAGTCCAACAGATTGCACCAATACAAAACAATATTACATAAGAATACCTATAAAAATATCTATATTAGAAAACTAGTATTTATAAGGATTTTGTTAAAAATCTGTATGTCTATAAGTTTATTCCAGTACTATTAACCAAATTTTTCAATAAATTATGATCATCTACACAATAAATTTATATGCAGCTATTTTTTTAATGAATTAGTTCTCAGTTTATATGATGAGATTTCCATGAGTGAGAAATTACATAACTTCATGCACATTTTCCCCATGGAGCCGAATGGCCTAGAATTGAGAGCATGGAATGGAGCTCAAATTCGGGATCTATCACTTAGTATTGTGTGACCTTGACTGGGTTATTTAAGCTTTCAAGGCTTAGTTGCTTCATCTGTAAAAGGAGGATAACAGGAATATCTAACTCATACTCTTTTAAGGGGATTAAACAAGGCAGTCGATGTAAAATGCTCAGAACAGCCTGTGACATAGACTGAATATCACGTATTTATTGTTATCACTATTTAACAGACAAGGCAAGAAAGGAATCTTGAAAGTCAGGTATCCTGATGAAGTTACCAAACCTGACTAATTTATATAATGATTAAGTTACCCAGTTAAGAATACAAACTTCCGGTTATAAAATAAATGTCACACAGGTGTAATGTACAGTATCTATATAAGAGAAATTAATTGATTTATTCATGAAAAACCTTTTACAAAAATGTCCATAGCAACATTATCCATAATAATCCAAAACTAGAAAAAATCCCACAGATATCCATACAGGAGAATGGATAAACAAACTGTGATATATTCATACAGTTGAATACTCATCAATAAAAAGGCACAAACCACTGATTTATCCAAAAACATGAATAGATCTCAAAAATAATGTGCTAAGTGAAGAAAGCAGGACACAAAATAGTGCATGCTGTATTAGCCCATTTATTTGGAATTTTAGAATGGCAAAACTAATCTTGGGCACAGGAATGGAGGACGTTTTTAGGGTGATGAAAAAGTTCTGTGTCTTGGTATCCATTGGTCAAAGGTGAGTACACTTAAGATCTGAGCATTTCACTGAATGTAAATTATGCCTAAAGGAGAAGGGAGGGAAGAAGAAGATGGAGAAAAAGAAGTAGACTTCTGTCTCTTACCTTTGGTCTTACTTTCAATCCATTAGTTAATCTGCATCCTGGCTTCTTCTAAAAAATTTTTGAAATCCACACTTTCAGGTTTCAGTTTGTATAATTGTTCAATACAGTCTAAATACTTCTACAAAGTGGGCATAGAAAAAGAAAAGAGAGCAAATAAGTTATGGCTTTAACACATTCAGACCATACATTGTGGGAATTATATATAAATAGAAGCAAAAATGGGTTAAATACCATTATGCAGGACATGGTCCAATTAATAAAAATATACATTGTCATGTCTGAGTCAGAGTTAAGTAAAATGAACAAATTACCAGAGGATGTTATTTCAGTGACAAGGACATTTCTCTTTCTTCTCAGCCTCTGAGAGTGCATCTTCTGTTCATAATTGCATAATTAGGATTATCAGACTCAGGAAAATTACTATCTTCAGTCTGGGGCTCCATGATATCAATTTCTCTTTAAATACTGACATCCAAATTTTGTCAGTGTTGTTTTTAATTATAAACTATGTAAGATTTATGCTTTTTTTTTGCTTCAAACTGGCTCATCTGAAACATGATTGAATGTATTGCAAATCAGCATCTGAAAATTAGAATACTAAGCCCTCCTATTTTTTTCTGTATCAAATAAAATGCATATATAAAATAGATTGTACATTTTCTATACAGCAGTATCTATCTCCATACATACGTCTTTTCTCTTTTCCTACAGTTTTCACAGCACAAACAATGCTAGAACAAATTGAAGAAAGACAGAAAGGAAAGACTTCTGCCCTACTTATGGAAATGTGTTATTTGGAGAAATGGATGGGCTTCCTCTGAAAACATCCCACTTGCCATATGGACTTGACTGTAGCTGGACTTGTTGATTTCAGAGAGAAGTGCTTGAATGTGTGGGTGAACCCCTGTATCTTGCTCACACTAAGATGAAGTTAAAAGATACTTGAAAACAGGGGCAGTGGTATCGTGCACTTAAGTATCAACTGAGGTAAGACAAGAGAGCCTTGGGGTTGCATGGGGACATGCAATCTCAGAAAAAGTAGAGTCAAAGACTCCTCATTCCACCCTTTGGACATATCAAAAGTTCTGCCTTTCATCTAACTGTGTTGTCTAACAATCTGATCATATATGGAGAGCAGGTGTCATAACCACGTGTCACAGTCACCTCACAAGTGTAAGGGACAACTTAACAGGGTTCATGCCCTGGCCAGAACTTGCCCTGTCTCCTCCACAAGATGGTCCAGAGCATATATTCATACTGACATGTCAGTTTGTAGAATTGGCATCAGGAAAAACGTTTTAGCCATATTGTGTAATAAGTAAGAATTCGGGGCAATAAAGTTGGTCTCAGGAGCCACACCACAGATTACAGTGGGAAGGTGACACGTTCTAGGAAGCTATTGACTGCCTTTGACAAATTAAAGTATACATTACATATTTTCCCCAGAAATTACCAATATGGCAAAGCATTTAACCATAAAACTCATAAAGATAAGCCACCTTTAGTTACCTTCCAAAAAAAATGATACTTTTCTATTTTTTGAGCACTCACTAAGGTCCAGACACTGTGTGCAGCACTTCGGGTGTCCAGGTAGCATTTGGACTTTCCTTAGGAAATTATTTTGAGAAAAATCTCCCTCTGCACTTACTGCCCAAGGAAGGGAAAAGCCCTTCCAGACTAACGTCTCCACCCCAACTTAGTGAGTTCCCATTTGTCGTCTCTCATGCCAGACCTAAATGTGATTATTTTAAAACAGCATATGCAGGAATTTGACTGGACATATCTCTATTCTAGACTCAAAGAGGTCTCAGATAAATACTGTTTTACTGCCTTCAATGGTTACTCCTCACAGACTAATGATATACTCCCATAAAAGAAATATTTTAAAACAGCATATGCAGGAATTTGACTGGACATATCTCTATTCTAGACTCAAAGAGGTCTCAGATAAATACTGTTTTACTGCCTTCAATGGTTACTCCTCACAGACTAATGATATACTCCCATAAAAGAAATAAAAAGGAAGGAGGAATTACACGTACCTTCGTGCTTAAAGAATTTGTGGTTCTTGTTAATTCATTCAAGTGAAGCACCTGCAATGGGAAACAAAGAACCAGTCTCAAAGGCTATTTGAATGCTACTCCAAAGGGCAAGTAGTGACATACAAAATCACTCTCTTGCTATAAAAGTTTAGCTCTTCACATTTTTCTGAACTTTCTATTATTCACTTCATATTTCTCTTTTCTAAGTGTTGTTCCTCATTTATTAAAAGAAGATATTATTTCAAAGAGGAAAAGTGAATTTGAAAAACAAAAGCTGTCTTATGCTCTTAGCAGGATTCTGAGTATTAGAGTGTTAGGGAAAGAATGTGTGTGTGTGTGTGTGTGTGTGTGTGTGTGTGTGTATTTGCCTTTATAATCCTTGTGATAGAAGGCAAGCTGAGGTTTTAAAATGTGTTTAAAAATCAATTCAGGCTTACTCATCTGTCTTGTCACCTAATTTTGTTCATCCTTGCATTCCCAATTGCGAAACATAGTAGGAACTCCATAAATATTTGTTGAATGAAGAATGAATGATTGTATGGATATCTTAATGAATCTTAATATCATTTACAAGCAGTTTATATCTTTAGTTACTCACTGAGCTTATAAATATAATGGATAAGTTCATATAATAATTATTGTTAAATTATTTTCACAAACACTATCTGATCTGATGCTCACAGTATCCCTTTGAGATTCCAATAGCTTGTATCATTTTCTCCACTAGGTATGAAAATATAGGTTTCCCACACTCATGTTGACTTAATGAAGGTGTAACCATAGTTCCCTAAGGTCTTCATCAGAGAACAACTGATAGAAATATTGCAACTCTTCAAATATTTAAGGGGTTGAATACCTTGAACATGTTTTGTGTGTTTTCCTAGAGTAGAAATGGAATTAAGAGGCAGTAGATACAGGGAAGATGATATTATAACTTTCTTAAAATACACATGGATAAAGGACATAATTTTTGTGTATGTGTCTTTTAGGAGCAGAAAAGTGATAAAAGAGTAATGACCATGAAGAGGTAGTCTTTAGCTCAAAGCTAAGAAAACTTGCTAAAATGTAGAGCTGTCTGATGTTTGTTAAAAAGCTACTTTACACTATTCCATTCTTTTTTACTGGAGGCTTCAAACAGACTGAAGAACTTCTTGCCTGCTGGGTTCTAGTGGAGATGATAGCATAGCGTGGAGAGTGGGAATACCAGTTCTGACCTTGCCTGGTCATCTCCTATATCATAGGACATACTTTTCCAAATCCAGGGACTGTGCATGAACGGCCCCTCTGGTGTTGCCTCACTGGCCATCATCATAGTCATCATCATCCAAAAACACATTTTGCACCTGGAATTCTGAGCATTCAGCTCTGGCTTTGAATGTCATAAGAGAGAATCATTAAGAAGATGAAAATATGAGAGATTTTTCTCCATTTTGTATGGGAACCAGCAAGGAAACGATTTGAATTCTTTGTTTTTTTCTAACTCAGGCTGCTTGGTTATCAGAAAAGACAAAGAATTATTTCCACTCCAGACTCTCTGCCTGACCTCTGCCCTCAGCACAGCAGGCCACACCATCTCCCTGGTTGAAAAACTTGAAGTAAGCACAAAGTAGGTAGAGCTGCCTGTGAGCAGGCCATCTCTCACTTTCAAGGAAGGAAGGGGGTGGGTGGCTCTACACACACTTGTCCCAGAAGACTTGTAAAGATTCCCACAGTATCCTCATTCTCCACTATTTCTCCCTCTCCATAAACAGGTATTTATTAAGCACTTATTATGAGTAAGACACTTGGGACCTATTCTTCTAATGCATGGAAATAAAATAAAATTGAACACAGGAGTTTTCCATTTAATTTTCCTTGACTTTAAGTATATTATGACATCAAGAGTTTGACTCCAGCATTTCAAATTCTTTTCCAATTTAAATCCTGACTGCAGAGAAGCTTTGTTCCACTAGTTAATCATTCCCTCTGTAATAAGCAGAGAGGTGATGAAGGCATGTTGAAAGAAGCCTACTAAGAAATATTTCTTAGAGTCACCCGAAATTATTGGTTGAGTTAAAGCACTGGTGATCTTAGAAATGTAATTGTATAGATCGTAAATCCTTGCAAAATATCCTTTATGTGACCCACAGCAGGAAGGCCCTAGGAGCCTAAGGATGTGTGTGGGTGGGGGTGGAGGTAGGGACTCCCAGTTTTGCCTTGGACCAGGTTGGCCTCACTAGGTGCCTCTCCCCTTGCCAGGGTGCCCATTCAACCCCTGCCGCTCATAGTAGAGCTATGGGAAATCTTACCTTTTGCATCCTTTTTGAAAGAGCTAATTTGATAGACAACCTTAAGTGAAAGTATAGGTTCTCTTGTGTTTACGGAGTTGGGCATCTAAGAAATCTCCATAGTAAGACAGTGTTTGAAATCATCACTTAACTGTCTTCTAGGCATGGCTGGAAGTGTATTTGTGATGCACCTTTTCCATTTGAGATGCACTGTTGCTTCTGGCCCCAAAGAACATCACAGCCAGGGCAGACAAGAGACCCAAGGGGGAAAAGAAGAGATTCTCAGCCGTGTGGTCATAGCTCATCTCTTTAAAGACATCAAAGCAGAACTGAGCGTTTGTGGCACAGAGTGAGCCCATTCCTTTACCTGGGTTCTGGAACAAAAAGGCAAGCAACAGTAGGTCAAAACACCACTAGTTAGCAGTTTACTTCAAATTAGAGGAAGAGTTACTTCTATTTTGTGAGATCTAAATGCTCAAGGTGGAGGTTTATGGGAGTGAAAAGAACACAGATTTTGGTGTCAGATGCATTTCCAACTCTGCCACATTCTAGCTTTATGCCCCGGGCCAGTTATTTAAATTCCCCTAGTCTCTATTTTCTCTTCTGCAAGACGAGCTAAGAAACAACTTCTTTGCAGGATTAGTGTGAGGTTTAAGTTATGTAATGTTTTAAAGAGTCCAGGACTGTGCTTGCATATTGTAGGTGGTCAGATATATCAGTGAATATTGTCATTATGTTATTGTTGTTAGTTGAGGTTAGTTCACTTAGTTAGCATAATTACAAAGAAGACAAGGTTATGGCTTTGATATAGAAACAGAACCTCAGTGAGTCTTTCAAAGCACCCCAAAGGGACTGACTGAGCAAGAGAGTAAGGACACATCAGCCAATGCCCATTCTCACCCTGGAAAAGTATCTCAAAGTACACACACCTCTCCACAGTAGGCTGGCAGTGCCATCAACATATATAATGGAGAGTATTATTTTATAGATTTTTCAAGAGAGGAAGATATATAACTAAGCACATTAAAGTCCTACTGTATTATTATCCCACTTTCTCCTATGAAGTTGTCCTCAAATATTTATTGACAAAGGCAGAGCTCCCTGTTCCAGGGTCTGTGGGGCTGGCAGAGCTCACCTCGGCTTGGAGCTTTAAGTGGCTGCTGATTGTCACCCCAGGGCTTTGGAGCTATGAGCCCCACCAGGGGGGCTGGCCCAAAGTCCTGTGGGAGTGGTGTTTCTGGAAGAAGGACAGTCTTTCATTCCTGCCTGCTTGCCTTCCTCCATTCCCTAAATCCTCCCTTGCCCTGGGCACTGTCTGGAGGAGGGAGGTTAGAGAACAAAGGGAAACCTCAGCAGGGCATTTCTGCTTCTACCTGGCGCTTGGTGGAATCAGGTAATGGAACCCCAAGTCCTGCAGAGCCAGGTTCTGCCTCTCACTTCCCTGTGGGCACTATTTGAAGAACCACCATGCAGAGGAGTCTTTGGCTTCTCGGGATTAGTGCTGGGCTAGGAAGAGGGAGGACCCTAGGGTGCAAAGTTTAAGGAAGCACTCACTTTAATGTGTTGACCCTGTGCCTGGCAACCCTGTCCCTGAACGTGAGTTGTCCTGGGGGTGAGCTGTCCTTAATAATGAGCCACCCTCTGTTCAGCAAAATTTAAGGTGGCATTTGTGTTCAGAGTTATGCAAGCACAGGGATAGCCCTGAGATGAGTGCCTCCTTAAACTGTGCTCCCCTAGAGCCTTGCTATCCTGCTTGGGACACCTGGTCAGGGTTTTGGTCACTACCCACACCCTCCCTCCTGATTTACCAGATAGAGACACCACCCGAAAAAAAGAGGAACTACATTTTGGTACCACATAGCACGATTTCTCCCTAGGTGCTCATAGGCATTTACAAACTCATACAGCCTCAGTGCAGTCATGATTAAAGTTCTCCCCATAATCTAGGAATAAAGATTGGTGATGGGAATGGCTTTCTACAGTGCTGGAAACCAGGACATCAGAAAGTTTATGCACAAGGTATGAGTAACTGACAAGAGAACTAACAGCACCCTCTTGTTTTAAGTTTGTGCCTCCCCCTTCCCCAGCTAGAGCACCACTCACTGCCCTTTCCTTTGATCACAACTAAATATTTTACCCTATGTTTTCTGAGAAAAGTCATCACATATTACAAACATCGTGTCAAAGAAGGTACGATTAAGAGTTTGCCTTTTTACCTTGTCCTCAGCTTGGTGAGCCCAGAGCTGAGTCTGCAGCACCGCACACAGTGTCAGCACCCACAGCTTGTCCCTTCTATCTTCTCAGATTTGGTTGCCCAAGTCATTCTTCATGCACTGTGAAGTGATTTAAAGTATTTATACGAAGGGGCAGAGAGTGAGCCAGCTGACATATGCATTGTAAAATACACTGCTTTCCTGGTTCAACACAGTGACCCAAGAAATGTAGAAAAAAACATTAATGACACATTTAATGCCATGGATTTTACATAACAAACTGAGTGCTATTTTACCATTACAAAACATTACAGATGTTGAAAAATTAAATGTAAGGTGTGGGTATGTATTACACACACCCTCTGGCTGTGACAACAAGTGGTGGGTATTAAAAGTCAGAGAGGAGGCTTTTGTCTTGGGAACTGGTAGCACATTTGTTTCCCTGACTCCTAAGATGACACATGGCGAGTGAAATGCTGTTCTCTTCTGCACAGAGGCATCTGGGGATGGGGTAAGCTGAGCTGAGGAAGGATTTCAAACATTTCTTACAGCAAATGTAGGCAGGATTCACAAGCAAGGCGAGTTACAGGTCAGCCGTGGCTTCAGCTCAGAAAGAGATCAGTATGGTATCTGCAATGTGAGTGATGAAGGGGCCTTTGAAGCCATCTCTTCAGAGATTTGCAACCCCAACTAATAAATACTTCTTATACCATGATCCAGAATATATACTCAAAATGGAAACAAGAGTTTCACAAAAAATACTTCCGCTTCCTACTAATGATGCCTTTTGATATTTCCTTTTCTATTCTCCTTTTTCAAGTTTTAAGCAGTGGTGGAAATTCCCTAAATTGTTTTGACAACCCACTAATTGGTCCCACCTGATTAGCTGGAAAACA